>CAWUFW010003265.1:1200000-1875520 GCA_963921515.1 Calotriton arnoldi
GGTAGTTAACTTGGATAAAACTAACACTCTGGTATTTGGTTGTCAAAAGAGAAAATATCAATGGTTCATCAATGGGGCATGGGTAGATGAAGTCACTTCTTATAGGTACCTTGGCCTTAATTTATGGTCACAATTAGATTGAAAACCACATCTGAATTCTGTTATAGCACAAGCTCTTCGCTGTGTTCTGGGGTTATGCAAGTTCCATTAGGTTTATGGAGGGTATGCCATGATCCTGGTTTTACAAACTTTTAAGGCGATGGTGCAAACAAAATTTCTTTATGATACAGGTATTTTTACATGAGTGGACATTTTGGAATTAATTGAAAGGACAGATTCTTAAAAAACCTTTAATTATTCCACAACCATCCACGGTTCAAGCAATAAAGACAGAACTCAAACTCATCTCCTAGTGTTTTATCTCAATGAAACTGTGAATAAAAGTTTGGAATAGGTTATCACTGGACGCAAAAGACAACATTTCCTATTTTTGTAAGAATGAGCTTTGAAATGGTGAACTGTCGTGGGCTGCAACTTTAGGAGATCTTGTAAGGAAATCTTTTACTCTGCTTTCTTTAAACTCTCCCACTTTAGGATTATCCGTAAAAATGTCCTAGGCAGACTAGAATATGAAAACTGAGATTTTGTCTAGAGAGCATGATTTGTTGGAATCTACGCTCATAAATGTTGGTCACTCACTTCATTGATTCATGGTGTAATGAGGATGTGTAGCCCTATAGTTCAGGTTTACCTCACCTTGGTCTATGAAACAATATTGTGTAATTTAGATTGGGTATTAACCCAATATTGTATGTCATGAAGTTACCCAGCACAACTCTTAAAGTTGATGAGTACTGCAATTGCAGTATAAATATGAAATGTACTAGCGTGCATATTTGATTGGATTGTTTGTTTTATATTGATGAAATACGATATAAAAACACACCAGTTAGACTTAAGGTTTTTATGTGCTATGTGCTCATTAGAAGTAATAATTGCAGTTGGGACATTTTTACAAACAATAGGAAAAGAAAATAAGGGGGATTAATTCATTTTGTGAATTTGTTGTTTATATTTTAATGTATTTATAGTAATTCTTGTACACGGTGCAGGGATTTACAGGGGGGCACCATAGGTGTCTCCCAGGCCCACAACCATAGGCCGCGAAGGCAAGCGGTCCTGCTTGGGGCCTCCAAAGTCACTTTCCGACAGCCTTTTTCGTGTCAGAAAGGCTGGCACAGAAAAGCTGTCGGAAAACGACATCGTAATCCCAACGGCAGAAACACTGTGCTTTTGGAATTATGGGCCGGTCTCCAAATGCCCGACGGGCTCCTTGAGCCTATCGATAGCCAGCTGGAATGACCGGCTGGTTTAAATTCTGACCGCCTAGATTGTAATTAGGCGGTTGGAATTGAAACCAACGAATTCGGTCTGTAAGCCTCCGACCTGTGGTCGGAGGCTTTCCGACCAACATCATAATCGGCCCCTTAGTGCTGATTGCCTTTGTCTATTAGTCCTTTGAATAATGAGAGATTGCCATCAGTTAATTTAGATATAGGAATTGGTTCAGACCAAAAAGGTATCATCTTACCAATGTAGCAACACACGAAGGGACACGTTTGTTATTATTTCACGCAATGCCGTGTAGTAAGGGATCTTGCTATTCTGCATTGCGTGTAAAGGAGAGAACAGAAATGCTGCCTTGTGTTACTTTGTATATACTTAATCCAGGCTTACAAGTCATTGTAATTCTTGGTTTGCGTAAAAATACATGGATGAATGCATGGGAATGCGCATGCTCTACCCATGTAACACCTACGCGAGGCAAAGTAACACAAGGCAGTGCTATGCGCTACCTTGCGGTACTTTGTCATTTAGGTATGTGTCTTGTCCTGACGTGTACAACAACTACATCATGATTTGTCTTACATTTCAGTGGGCTCAACTGGCCAAAAGGACCAACAGCCGAACACGGTTCAAAGCAGGACATCTGTGGTGCACTGGTGGCTACGACCTCTTTCCACTAGTGAGGAAGAAGAGGATGAGGTGGGACCTTCGACATCAGGAGGCAGGGGTATTGCGCCCACCTGGACTGAGCAGGAAGACACCTCTGGTGCTACCGACCGGGTGGCGGCTGAGTACATTGAAGGGGGGGAAGAACTAGACACCTCTGGCCAGGGGGAGGGAAAACTACTCTCCCCCGGACCATTCACTACACAACCTGGGCCTGCCATCAGCCCCTCCCTAACTCTAGAGGTCCCCATTCCATCAGGGTCTCCAACTGCATCCCCTGCAAACAGTCCCCCTCATCGTCGACACCAACATTGGCTCCGAACCTGAGGCACCACACCCCTCATGTTCAACCCAAACCCCTCCCTGTGTTTTTCCTCCTGTCGCTGTACCAAAGGACTTGATGTGGGCATGTGAGGGTCAGCCAGATATGTCCTCTCGCACCATGCTGCAAATGTGTCTAGAGATGCGCATGACGCAAGAGGAAACTGCCCAATCTCTGGCCACCCTCACTGCCAGTGTCAATTCCCTGGCTGCATGAATGTTGTCTGTCGTATCCCAACATCCCTCCCACACCACTGTCAATGTCTCCCCATGTCTGTTGCACCACATTGTTTCCCCTGTACTCCTCGTGTGTCCCAACCCTATGTGGGGCCTGGTCCTGCACCAGCCAGCCAGTAGCCCGCATCGGACTCAGAGGATCTGGACATTGTGGTACTAAAGGATGACCAGAAGGACACTTGACCTGTTGGACCGAATTTTCTTTGTGGACAATTATTTACTTTTCCCTTTGTAAATAGACTGGTTCCCCTGACACTCCCTGACGTGTTATATTTATGTTGCCCCACCCCAATCCAAGTTCCCTTCTCATTCTGTAGTAAGAACATCATTTGTTTTCCTTTCTCCCTTCCAAATGGACTTTTGTTGTTTTTCTAATCCCACTCTTTTTTTTACATAAAATCTTATTTTGAATCTTACTTTCTCTATCTTGTTTAACTTCATTGTGAATGTCTTGTACAAAATATGGACATATATTTTGGGAGTCATCTGCTCTGCACATTATGGCTTGTTGCAATGATGGGGTTACACTTGTACATGTGTCACACACACACACATACATCCTTACATCTCTAGGCCACCAAAATTGGTATACATTTGCCTATCAGGACATGATACACAACAGAGTCTTGACTTGTGAAGAGAATTACTTTTTATTTACACATATTCACATTGGTCAAAACGTTTTTGGGATGTGATCAATGGGGATCGTGCTTGCGACTTTGCAATTTCGGAGGTGAGGATCGCTGTGAGGGAACATGTCTTGGTTGTCGCCGAGGTGCAGGTGGGTTTTGTGCATGTGCCTGTACAGGGTGAAGTTCATGTGCAGGAGCGGATGGTGTATGTACAGTTGGTGTTTGTGCGTGGACAGGGGCTGGTTGTGCAGGTGTTGGTAGTGCCTGTTCAGGGGGTGGTGGTGGATGTACAGGTGGTGTGAGGGCCTGTTCAGGGTGCGGTGGTGGGTGTGTACCCTTGCTGTGGTCCTGTGCAGTTTGTGGTACAGGTGTATGGGTGTGATGTGCTGCAGGCAGATGTGATGGCTCCCCTCCCTGCATTGACCGTGAAGGGAGACTTTGGATCACTTTCGTCATGCCCTCCATCTTCTTCATGGCCAAGGCATGGTGCCTTAGACTCTCTTCCCTTTGGATGGATATCATGTCTCTGATATTCTTGGACATGTCTTGCCAAGATCTATTCATCCTATCCAAAACATGGGTCAATCTGTCCACCACCTGAAGGATTTGGCGCATGTACTGCAGGGACTCAGACATGTCTTACAGGGTAGCCCCTATGGCAAGAATGTCCTGCCACACATCTGCCTGCTGTTTGAAGAAGTCCTGCTCCCACTGGCCACCATGGCCAGGTGCAGGCCCTCTCTGCAGGGGTCGGCCATGGATGAGACCGCCAGGTCCAACAGCAGTGGGGAGGGTGGCAGGCAGAAGCCTGTGGACAGGAGAATGGTGCCCAGGGGATACTTGCACCACAACAGGGTTGGTACTTCCCTCAGATGGTGGAGAGAATGCCTGGGATAAACTGTATAGGGAGGAGTGTGTAGGGGAACCACCACATCTGTCCTGGTTGTGAAGGTTGTGAGGGATTGATATCTGTGTTGGGGTGTGTGTGCGCTGTGGCTGGTTAGCTCTATGCTGGGGACAGGCAATCTTTTGTTTTGGAGGAGGCTGAGGCACTTTGCTGGGCGGAGGGTGTGAGGCCTTGCAAAATGTGGGCGATGTGGGAAAATGTCTGTCCATGGCATCAGAATCTTCATCCTCTGAAAGGATGAACAGATAGTCACCATCATCATCCAATCCTTCAGCCTTCCCAGGTACTTCCTCCTTCTCCTCTTGCGCAGTACTTGTAGCCGACATTACTGCCTGGAGGAGGAGTGGATTTTCACCTTTGATTGCCCGTCGCCCAACACTGGTGGAAGGTCCATCCTCCTCATCATCATCACCTGGAACACAGAGGTTGCAACAGGATAAGTAATTGACCTAGTATAAGATGTGGTGCAACACAAGGGTTGGTTCTACTGTACTTTGCATCAACAGATGACACACATGTGACCTGGTTTGGGTACCCCTACAAGTGACAGCTCACACCATAGCACTAAGGTGTTAAACGGAGATGTACATTGCACAAGCAAACTCACCAGCTCCAGCCACAGCTTTGTGTCCCTTTGCGATCCCCCCCTGATGTCAACTGCTGAACCATGCTCCTCATAGGTTTTGATGATGAAGACGTCCCCAATCGAGCAGCTGTAGAGGCAAGCGACACCATCCTCAATGATCTGCATTACTAATTTACAAGCAGGCACATGTGACACTCTTGATTTGTATGTAACTATGTAAACACCGACTGCAGGTTCTATGCAGAAGGGGATTTTGATCTTTGTCATGGTTTTGATAGGGAAACACTTAACGCCACAATTACCTGATGGATAGGTGTGAGAGGGTTTCACTGCTGCAGCCAGGATGTCTTGCATTCCCCAGGATGGTGTTGTAGCTGCACTGGTGTCATCCTGTCAGCAGCTGTGATGAATCATACATGTCCATATTTCAGTACACCAGATGGTAGCTATGAGCTAACATGTATATGTCATTCTCAATGACCATTGATAGGATATTCCTGGCCAATGTGCAGCATGTTTACCTCATGGACTTTACATGTGGGCCCCTGCTCACAGGCAGCAATTGCCAGCTGTTACCTCCATACAGCACTGACATCAATGAGATGACACATCAACATACAAATGTGTATGAGAAGGTTATTGGTATTTGAAGGAAGGGGAGAAATAATCAGGACGCCACCTCATTACATTGATTACACCTTCACCGTTAAGACTAACATGTCTCATGAGTATAATGTTGTCTGTTGACAAGTCGAAAGGAGTGTACATTCACAGGCTGACCAGTTTCACATTTGCACATCAGCTCAAATATTGCATTGCAGAGTTCATATGTGAGATGTGCAATAGTCAGGTACATTTTGTGTGTCATTTGTGCTTCCCTACCCATGAAGTCACAAAGCTCATTTTGGAATAAGAGATCACACATTTGTTATGTCCATCCTTTGAGTGTCCTCTGTTCCCATAATCCATTTACAACATCATGGTAGTACTTAGCTGACAACGGATGATGTCTTGTACAGCAGACATCCTAACCTCATATGTCACACACTCACTTATATAGGTGAATACAGTAGAAGAGGAGGCAAGCAGAATGCAACATTTGACTCGGATCCCACATTGTGGGTAAGTTGAGAAGCTTTGATGGTTGCCGCCTACACTGGATTTGCGTTGTGCTTTTCAGCCAAGAGATTTGAAAATGTCACTTCCTGAAGATTCACCTTAGCAGCCCATACATCCATCACAAAAGTACACAACTGGCATCAGTGCGAGCCTCATTCACACCAATTTCAATATGATGTGTCCATTGGAATTTTGCAAGAGAGTTTTCATATCATTGAATTACAATCCAGTTGTGTCTAGTACACTTCATATGACACTATATACTATTTTATGTCCATTCTGGCCTCACTTGTCATACATTTTGTGTCATCCTTTCACTAGCCACCATGGTGTGATCTGGTATGTGGTTAAAAGCCATATGTAGGCATTTTGTGATGCAGGACAACAGTGATGTAAAACACATACAACATACAGCAGAGATTAAAGGCACATTTCATGAGCATGAGCATTCAGGTACATTATTATTGGGTTTACTTACCATGGCACCGAACCTGCCCAGTGTGTGGTCCCTGACCAGATGTCACAGCCAACATTGTATCAGAAGTCAATGTGGGTCTTGAAATCTGGGAGGACATCATTGGACCTACAATGATAAGTGTGTTTGCAACTTTACATTTCTGCTGCCACATGTGATGCACTCAATTTCAGACACAAAGGATGAGCACAAGCAGTGTGGGCCCTTCCGTTGCAGAAGTGTGTAGCACTAATTATCATGAGTGATCACACATTCAACTTATAATGGCCCCACTGCCTAGAAGCAACGTCTATCAAAGTGACACAACAACAATTCCTGAAGTAAGGTCCACTATCGTGTTTTGTTAATGGCCAAAAAACATGCCATCCGATGATAACATATATAACCAGCTGGGTGGACTGGACAATTTCATGTATAGAAAAAACATTCTAAGTTGGAAAGTGGACGCATTCTCAATACTCCTGACAATTGTATCTCACTTCTTGTTCATCATTGTTATATTTGTTAACATTGGATTTCTTGATTTAGTCTACAAAAACAATTACAATCTAGTTGAGGCTCCTTTTTGACTTGTTGTGGCACTCGATTTCAGGATTGAGTTCACAGTTCTGAAACTGTTGGTGGAATACATGTAATGTTCAGAAATCACAAAGGTATGATGAACCTAGATATATTATATTTTGTCTTTCGTTATTCACAAATGTCATTTGCTAAAGGTAAATGTCCTTTAAGTATTCCAATAGTTGTAAAGCTAGTTTTTCCTCTCCGGTTACCTTTGAGATTCGGACACTATGGGGCCGATTCCGATTCCGGCCGGAAATCACTCCGACCGAGCCGGACCCGGAGAGAATTCCGACCGAATCGGACCCTAGCAGTCCGACCGGACGAGTACGATGCATTCGCATGCTATCGGACTCGAGTCGGTCGGACTCCCATTGAAGTCAATGGGAGCCGGTCGTACAACGCGTACGCGGGCTCCCATTGACTCAATGGGTGCGAGGCGAACAAGGGCGCCCCTACAGTGGGTACGCATCCAAGCGCATCGCGGCGTACATGCACAGGTAGGGGGGACCCATGGGTCCCCCCTGTGTGCGACTCGCGCGCCTACGCGTAACCCCCAAGTCCGGCTCCGACAGCTTTTTCGAGCCAGACGGCGCGAGTCGGTCGGACTGCTCGCGGCGCGCATCGTACTTACCCGGCCGGGAAACGTCTCCATAGCGCGGTGCGAGTCGTGTCCATGCGAGTCGGTCGGAGCGTGTTGAAGCCGCGTTCGAGTCGGTCGGCGATTTCGCGGGAGCTTGCATCGTACTCGCTCGGCCGGACCCGCGTACGATTCGGTCGGGAAACAGGGCTCCGAATCGGATCCGGTGAATCCGAATCCGATTCGGAGCACTACCGGCCGAGATCGGAATCGGCCCCTAAATGTCCCTCTGTTGTCTGCTGACAATGTATGCATTTTGACCATCTCCTGACCAGTTTGACTTACCAGTTAGTGAGGGTTGTATGCGTTGCTCTGGATGATGTTGTCTCCTCCCAGAAGACACAGGGACCTCTGCTACTGTGGTTGTCTGTACTCTGGCTGAATGTGTCAATAGGTGGGAAGAGAGAAAAGTCACAAAATGGAAAATGTACATGTGGAACTTGTCAGACATTTCCTCATATCTTCTGCATGCTAACAGTATTGTGAAGTACTGCCACAGCCGGTGCAGGTAGGAGCAGTGGGGCATTGGGGATGTAATGGCGTGGCAGGGTGGGAAATAGACAACGGAATATGGGAATGAAATGTTTTAAAATAAGGATTCTCTCACCTTCTGCTTTGTGATTTTGGCAGGCACAAGGTGAGTTACTTTTAGGATAATTTGTATTTATTTTCCCTATTCCGTTGTCTGTTGATTTTCCTCTGCACCGCATCCCCCCACCCCCTTACATTCTTGACTGACCCAGCCTCGTCTGGATAGATGGAAGGGGCACTTTGACAATTGCTACTTAACAGTGTTAGGTATATACAGCAGCAGTACTGGGCCTATGTTTTAAATAGTGGGAAAGGGTTTTGTCATTTTTAATACAAAGGATTCTGGGACTTGTGGTGCAACATGCAGAGGGAAACACATGAGCCTCTGACTGACTATATTTTTATATAAACGTTTGGACAACTTCCTTACTCACAATGACAGTGCAACACAGACAGTCATTTTGTATACTTGTTCTTGTCATCCCATTACCTGGTACCACATTGCGGACATCACTCACAGGCAACCCATGGAGCATGTGGGGGATTGTAGTGAGGACATCCTCCTCAAGTGGGGTGAGATGTAGGTGGGTTCCAGATTGTGGGGCAGGTAGAATCCTGTTCAACTCAATCCTGGAGTACTTCTCCTTCACCCTCGCCTTTTCGTCCTGCCACTTCTTCTTGATGTCCTGGACTGTGCGCACATCCTCCCCAATGCTGTGACAGCAGTGGCTAAATGCTGCCATAGAGCTGCCTTCTGTGTGCCACTGGTGCAGTAAGGTGGGAGACCATATATGCGTTTATGGTGCCTCACAATGAACTCCACAATCATGGTGGTCTTCTCAGTTGTGAAGTTCCTCCTCATTTTGAACATTTTCCAGTGGCGATGAACAGAAAATGAAAACAGGAATTCTCTGTGGCCAAACCTGTTCCTTGAATGTGTGCTGCTTTTATGTGTTTTGTGGTGCTGGTCTTGCAGTTAGTGGTAATTGACTTCAGCTGGAGCATGGTGGGGATGGTAGGCACTTGAAAATGATCATCAGATCCAAATGCGGATATTCTGATGCCGAGATTCTGGCACAAGTGCGGGATTTCCGCTCCGGGTGCAGAAATTCTGGCCTTATTGCGGAAATTTTGGCCCGAGTGCGGAAATTCCGGCCGAGTGTGGACGTAAAGTTAGGAGTCATAAGTGATTTCTGTGAATACCAAAAATCGTAAGTACCTTCAGTGAATACCAAAAGTAGTAAGTTTAGGATTTTGTCTCAGATTAGTTCTGTGAATCAGCCCCACAGATTATAGAAAGTAGTGCCCGGCGTGCATGACTAGCATCCCCTTATAGCCCAGCATGATCTCCTGTGTAGTAAAACCAGATCAAATCCAAGGCGGGTTTTACAGACCTGTGTGACTTGCTGCCAGAAAACCATTAACTGTGGACATGTGGCAACCATGTGGACAATGTTAGCACCATATACTATCAGGAGTGTAATACAGCATACACACTGTCTTAAATTGTTGTAATCTCAGATTAGTAGACCAAACCGCATCTTTTAGTGTTGTAAATGCCTCATCCAACATTATAGGGGTAATTTCAGTTGCAAGGATAGTGCTCCATTTTAAAGCTAGCTGTAGGCAGGGGTCAAGTCTATCCTGGCAAAAGAGCTTATATGCCGCACATATTACCAGCTTCTGAGGAGGTTCATGTAAGAATGTCAATAAGTCCTGTATCTCTACTGATTTAAGACCCTGTGCTCTCAGAAAAAAATCTCTGAGTTGTAAGTATTTATAATAGTGTTGGTGTGGTATTAAAAAAAGTATCTTGCAGATTTTGAAAGGTTCGAAAACCATTACAATTGTAAAGGTCTCCCAAATTATCAATGCCAAATTAGCCCACTGTTTCGCTACAACATCATGGAAAATGTCTGGGAGGAGTGGATTATCCCAAAGAGGGAATTTATTAAAGTATACCGGTAGAGAATACCTAGCAACAATTTCTCGCCAGATAAAGACTAACCCCATGAGAGTCTTAAAGCATACTCTCTTGAAGTAATTTGGGTCGTGAATCTGGTAGAGAAATCTACAGCTATCATGGCCTAGCAGAAGTTTGTGATTGAAATCCTGGCCCCTGTTTGAAAGAAGACTGCATAACCTATTCGTGAAAGAGGCCCAATAGTATAATTTGAAATCGGGGAGCAGAAGACCGCCTTGGTTAAATGAAAACATAAAAAATGTAGTTGCTCGGCGTGCACGTTTGTATCGCCATATAAAACTACTTATCGTCCCATCTAGTTTCTTAAAAAATGTATTAGTAACTCTCTAAGGAATTGAACGAAATAAGTATAAACATTTTGGGAGAATCGTCATCTTTATGATGTTACACCTGCCAATTAACGTTATGGAGTAAAGCATCATAGTTTAGTTTAATTATGCTTTTAATCTGGGATGTAATGCGAATAGCTAGATAAGTAACTTCGGGGCATGTTCCCATTACAGGGTTATCTGGTGTAAAGTTCAATAGCACCAGAGTTTTGTTAGTATTCAGTTTATATCCGGAAAAAGACCCAAATATTCCTGCCTCCTGAATAATTAAGTATAAAGATTGACCTGGGTCCGTCATAAAAATAGCAATGTCGTCTGCATAAGCATTGACTTTTAGTTCATTGGGTCCCGGATATAGTGGCAGGATATTTTTATTAGCAAGTAAAACCCGAATAAAAGGTTCGAGATATAGGGCAAACAATAATGGGGAAAGAGGACATCCCTGGAGGGTGCCCCTATTTATATGAAAAAACCTAGACTGAGAACCAGCATAGCTTAATTTGGCCTTTGGTGTACTTTAAAGTGCCATTACCCATGTAAGAAATCGGCCAGTCATTCCAAATGAAGTAAGAATAGGCCAAAGGCAGCCCCATGCCACACGGTCAAAGGCTTTTTCAGCATCTAGTAGTATCAGATTGTCTGGCCAGGTCAAATGCCATTATGGCAGTATTAATGTGTGCCGAAGTAACTCGGCCCGCTATAAAGCTGTGCTGTTGGCTGGAGACCAGTTTAGACATCAGGGGAGCAAGACGATTAGCCAAAATGTTGGCGTATATTTTGGCGTCAGCATTGATAAGTGATATCGGGCGATAAGATCCGCATTCTTCTGGTGGTTTTCCCTTTTTCAAGAAAAATACAATATTGGTAGTATCCCAAGTTGGTGTCACAATACCGGTATTGCCTATATCTAAAATAACATTAGCAAAGAGTGGAGTTATTATGTTCCTAAATATTTTATAAAATTCAATAGGTATCAAATCTTCGCCCAAGGCTTTACCAGCAGGGAGTGATGACAAAGCCGTCAGAATATCTTTTGGCAATATCTCTAAACAGAGTTGGGCAGCATCCTTGGCTGGTAATGATGGAAGTACTGCTCTCGTTAAATAGCTAGAAACCTCCTCTGTTATTATTGGATCTGATGGAGCATAAAGATCTTCATAAAAAGATACAAATTGTGCAAATATCGTATGGGTTTCTGTGTAGAGTACTTTGTCCACTCCTTTAATTGCTGTTATTAAGTTTTTAGCTTTATTATCGGCTAATTTATAAACTAGTATCCTGCCCACATGTTCACTGTATTCATATTGGGTAGATCGATATTTATTATAAGCAGCAGCCACTCTTTCCTTAAGTATCCCTGCTGCTGACTCTTGTGCTTCTATCAGCTTAATATAAACCTGGGTCTGATTACCATCATGTTGTCTAATAGCCATTGCATGGCATTGTTCCAGGTTGGTTAACACTATGCAAGCCGCTATAATGGATGACTCTCTGGTTTTATTTTTTACTAGTATAAAATGTTGTGTAATACCCCTTATGAATGCTTTCATAGAGTCCCAAACCATGCAGGATGAAGTAGTATTAATATTAAAATATATGAATTCTGCCAACAATTTCCCCATGTGTAAAATATAATCGTCATCAGCCAATAGGTAGCGCAGGAAAGAAAAAGAGCGCCTTGAGTTACTTATCGGTTGTGATTGAAAAGATAACAGAATAGGGTTGTGATCTAATGTGATTTTAGGACATGCCTCAATCTTAGCTGTTCGAAATACTGCTTTGTTAACCCAGGCCATATCTATCCTTGAGTACTGTCTGTGTGGATGTGAATAGTATGTAAACCCCGGGGGGTTTGGATGTAAAGCTTTCCATGCATCCCTGAGATTATGTAAACGTGCTAACTCCAAGATAGAAGCCTGTACTTTTTGGCATTCCAATAGTTGTCCACCGAGTAGTGGAGTCAATAGATTGGTTCATGATACAGTTAAAATCACCCATGACTATCGATACCCCTTGCAATTCCAATATAGTTAACATGAGAGAGTTAAACATCAACGTTAGGCCCATAAACAGCAACTAAAAGATATTTAATACCAAATATTTCAAGTTGAGCTCTAGCCCATCTCCCCCTAGGATCTTGATGGGTTTTATATACAAGTGTCTTGCTAGCTAAGATAGCAACGCCCCTGATCAATACTCCTTGAGACGAGCACACAACTATATGATATCCAAGCTGTTTAAGCAGTGCCCGGTCTTTATACGCCAAATGGGTTTCCGTTAGAAATGTCAAATGAGGTCGGTACATCTTTAACTCCTCACGTACAAGTTGACGTTTACGTCCGGCATTTAACCCAGAGTCATTCCAACATAAAAATGTAATTACCCCCATATTATGACTAAAAATACCTCATGCACAATAAGTTCTCCTACGACACCAGCAATCGTCCTAGAACACCCTTCATGGACACAGTCTGTACTTAATATGGAAACTACTACAAACTGTTTCTTCTCCCCAAAACCTTGTGATACCAATTCAATGCCCCCCTTGCTTTTGCCCTGCACCACCATTCTAGTTATTTGGAGGCCCCATCTGGTCAGAGCTTCCTGAGCCTCCTGTTCCGTGTATACCAGTTGTGTTTGGCCATCTTTAATAATTTTTAGGCAACCAGGTTCCTGCAGGAAGACCTGCACCCCTTCAGCCTTTAGAGGGTCAATAACCTGGCGTAGTTTCCATCGCCTGTCCACTGTGGTTTTGCAAAAGTCCGATCTAACAAACACAGAAAAAGAATCCAGCCGAATAGGAGAAGTAGGTCGAGCCTTGATTGAAACCACTTGCCTCAGTAGGAAGTTGTCAAAGTAAATGAGGAAAGGCCTGGGAAAGCGTCCTGAGGGTTTGTTAGAAACCAGTGGCAGTCTATGTGCCCGTTGGATTTGGCTGTCCCAGTCCCAATCAGCCAATTCTGGGAAGATTTTTTGAAAAAGTTGAACAATATACAACCGGGAGTCCATGCCCTCCACTTCTTCTGGGACCCCAAAGAGCCGGAGATTATTTCGGCGTTGCCGATTCTCAAGATCCTCAATTTTTCCCTGCATAAGCCTGAGCTGGCTATCTTGTGCCTCTGAAGTTTTGGCTGCTTTGATGACATGATCCTCTGTGTCGGCTACCCGTTGCTGTAGCTCTGTAATGTCTGATGCAAGGGAAGCCACTTGGCTTTTTACCTCAGAGAGACACTGTTTAATTAGTGAGCTGTCAGCTCTAGCTTGGGCATAGTGCTCTTGGGCTTCTTCTCTCTGAGCTTGCAACGCTTGTAGAATCACTGTAAGAGAGGCTTCATCAGGTACTGCCCACAAACCAGAACAAACTCAATCCATTAAAAAAAATTATTATATCACATAAAATGCACATTTCCAAATAACAATCCCATAATACTTACACAAATAATAAAAAATAACATTTCCCACTCAAAAGAAATAAAATAAATATGAATTACTGTTCTGCAGCTGCAGATCATTCTCTGTATCCACGTATTCAGAAAGAATAATCCACCAAAAATGGAAAAAATATGATCCCACAAGCCCCAAAAACATGAAAAAATAAAACCAATCCAATAGAGATCCCTCAAAGCTATCTAAAGTTCCAGGAACCATAAAAAGCCTGAAAAAGTGTATAAAAATAGAAATGCTTCTGGAAAACCAAAAAAAAGGAAATCAAAGTTACAAATATTGGTTAATAATAAACCAAAAGAGATTTCTTTAAAAAAAAGAAGGTAAATCCCATTGACCATAAAACTCATTTGTAGAAAAAATACCACCCGCAAAAAACATTACATTCCCAAAAGTACAGATACGTTACACTTAATTACCATAAAGCAAGTAACATAACACAATAAAACTTACCGATACATTACTATCGCTATACAAAAAGCCAAACCTACACACTAGTGAAACACAGTACAATTAATACAAGTAAGATGCTCATTACGATGTCCGGCGCAAAGCCTCCGCCCGACACCGACTCAGAATCTGGACCGACCGACTTGCAGTCGGCGGTTCCGACTGCCTGATTACGATGCGACCGGACACTGTTCGGTCAGATTCCCATTGTTTCCTATGGGAGCTCGTGTTACGCCAGAGAACCGGCCGTAACACAGACTCCTATGGGGAAATGGGGTGTGTGTATAAAGCCCTGCACCCTGTCGCAGACACCCCATGGTGCCTGCCGCACAGTGCAGGGTTTTACAGGGGGGTCCCTTAGGTACCCCGTCGGCCATCAACACTAGGCCACGGGGGCTAAGCGGCCCTGAAAAGGGGTCACCAAAGTCACTTACTGACAGCCTTTCCCTGTCGGACATGCCGACGTGGAAATGCTGTGTGAAATCGACATTGTAATCCCGAGGGCCGAAAAGCAGTCCATAGGTGTGTATGATGTAGTTCTGACCGACATGAATACTTCACGAGTCGGTCCGAACTGATTCGGAATGACCAAGCGGTTTACGTTCCGACGCGAACATCGTAATCGGGAGGTCGGTATGTAAGCCGAACGAGTCGGTCGGAAGGGCTCCGATGTGGTCGAGGAGATTCCGACTGTCGGGAGGAGGCTTTTCTCCTGACATCATAATGAGCCCCTAAATGTACAAAAACCCACAAACAACCCTATAACAACCAACCTCTAGACCTCCCCCTGCACCCCGACCCTCAAAACCCTAAAAGGAGTTACTTGTTCTGACAAACAGCAGCACCTTACCACGAGTTGGAGCATGGAAAATAGGCTAAAAATAACACGAATAGACTATAAAATATAAAACATCATTAAAAAAATAGTTGCTAAATGAAACTAAAAAAACTATCCCAACCATAGAAAGAATGGGAAAATAAAGTAAAAACTGTTGAATAAATGTTTTAAAATGTAAAACAACATTAAACATGTCAAAAAGTTTTGTAACAAATGTTAAAAAATTGTGAAGTATAAATTAAAAAATAGTATAAAAATATACAATTATTTCGTATATATTGAAAAAACTTATGTTCAAATAATGCTGAAAATATGCATATGAAACAATTTAGGAATGTTAGAAAAATGTTAAACTATAGAAAAAAATCCTGGAACATGTATATTACTATTTGAATAAAATTATAATAAAAAGTATTAAAAATGGTTTTATCTATTTATATACCTGTGCATTTTTAATTAAATATATATGTTAAGTAATTTAAAAATATACATTAAATAAACTGTGAAGAATTTTTTTTTTTTTAAATGTGCTACATCTATTTTTTCTATGAAAATATGCAATTATTAATGTTATTTATAACAAATATACAACGGACTACTTTTTTCATTATCTTTCTAAACACCAATAATACTAATTAAATAAAATACACTGCTACTACATGGAAATACAATTACAATTTTAAAAAGTATTTCACACTAAAATGATTAAATAAAATAATTACACTCCAATGTAAACCATTTTTAAGAAAGTGTTGGCCATTATAAAGGGGTGACATGTACTATTCCCAATCTAATCTAAACCAATTTGCTGAAGGCTTTGGACACTAAAGGAGTGACATTTACTATTCCCACTCCAATTTATACCAATTTGGGGAAGGTGTTGGATATTATAGGGGTGACATTTCTTCTTCCCACTCCAATCTATATGAATTTGGGGAAGGTGTTGGACACTAAAGGGGTGGCATTTACTTTTCCCACTCCAACATAAACCATTTTGAAGAAAGTGTTAGACACTGAAGGGGTGACATTTACTATTCCCGCTCCAACTTATACCAATTTGGGGAAGGTGTTAAACACTAAAGGGGTGACATTTACTATTTCCACTCCAACATAATCCATTTGGAAGAAAGCGCTGGTCACAAAAGGGGTGACATTTACTATTTCCAATCCAATCTATAGCAACTTGGGGAAGATGTTGGACACTAAAGGGGAGATATTTACTATTCTCACTCTAACAGAAACCATTTTAAAGAAAGTGTTGGACACTAAAGGAGTGACATTTACTATCTCCACTCCAATCTAAATCAGTTTGGGGAAGGTGTCTGACACTAAAGGGGTGACACTTAGGGGCCGATTCCGATCTCGGCCGGTAGGGCTCCGAATCGGATTCGGCTTAACCGGATCCGATTCGGAGCCCTATTGCCCGACCGATTCGTACGCGCGTCCGGGCGAGCGAGTACGATGCGAAATCACCGACCGACTCGTCCGGGCGTCCCGACCTCTCCGACCGACTCGTACCCGGGTCTAACCGCACCGACCGACTCGCTCGGACTCGACTCGCACCGCGCAATGGAGACGTTCCCCTGCCGGGTAAGTACGATGCGCGCCGCGAGCAGTCCGACCAAGCCGCGCACTCCGGCTCGAAAGAGCAGTCGGAGCCGTACTTGGGGGTCCGTGTCGGACCCCCTGTACGCGTAGCCACGCGAGTCGCACACAGGGGGACCCATGGGTCCCCCTACCTGTGCGTGTACGGCGCGAGTCGCTTTGCCGCGTACACGCTGTAGGGGGCGCCCTTGTCCGCCTCACACCCATTGAGTCAATGGGAGCCCGCGTACGCCTTGTACGACCGGCTCCCATTGACTTCAATGGGAGTCCGACCGACTCGAGTCCGATGGCATACGTGCGCATCGTACTCGTTCGGTCGGGCTGCACGGGTCCGATTCGGTCGGAAATCTCTCCGGGTCCGGCTCGGAGAGATTTCCGGCCCGAATCGGAATCGGCCCCTTAGTGCCTTATTACGATGAGACCCGGAAAGCCTCCTACCACAGGTCGGAGACTTTCTGAGCCTCATTGCGGTTTCAATATCGACCGCCTAATTACAATCTAGGCGGTCGGAATTGAAACTGGCCGGTCATTCTGGCTGGATTCCGACGGGGACTGTCCCGTAATCCCAATGGATGGCATTTCCGCCATTGGTATGACGATGCTTGGATTCCGACAGGCTTTTCATGCTGGGCTATCCGACATGGAAAGCCTGTCGGAAAGTGAGTTTGGGGGCCTCTAGCAGGGCCCCCCTTCTCCTTGCGGCCTCCGATTGGGAGCCAAGGGAGCACCTATGGTGCCCCCTGTGTTGATCCCTACACCATATGGCCGGCACCTTGAGGTGCCTGCCACGCGGTGCAGGGATGAACAGAACCTCCCATTTCTCCATGGGTTCTTGTGCTGCAGCCGTAAACAGGCGCAGCGCAAGCTCCCATAGAGAAATGGGAGAAATGGGAGTATGCGACCGCACCATGTCGGTAGGTCGGTCCCGACTGATACCGTAATCGAGCCCTTAATATTTCCACTACAATCTAAAACATTTTATGCAAGGTGCTGCAAACTAAAATAATATATATACACACAATCAATACTCCATAGTCACACATAATTTTTGATCTATAAAATAAAATAAAAATTACTTAAACAACAGAATAACCCAAACTAAAACCTGTATATTTATAATTCAACATTAACATATAAAATAAGTTTAGCACTTTTAATAATTAATATATTTTAATAATATTTACTAATTTTCTTAAACTTTGAAAAATAACATTCATACTCCCACAAAAAATCATAAAATAAAAAATATATATAAAGCTAATATTCAAATTAAATATTTGCAGCATTTTAAAAATTAAACATAATTAATTTTAGAAAATATATTCCCAATAGAACTTATTCCAATATTAAACATATTAAATATTTCAATATTGAAATGTTGTTAAAATAATTTTCATAAATAAATGTATAACATATTAATATACACCAAAATATAAATGTATGTCATAAATAATACACATTTATTCTATTTTAATTAGACAACATTTTATATTCATTAATGAATTTTATGTTTTAAAAAAATTGTTTTAAATATATTTTTATAAAAAATGTATCAGAAATATTTTACATTATTACAATTATTGTTAATATATTGTAACATTTACCAATTATTTTTTAATTAAAATAATTACATGAATATTTACAATCATTTTTTTTCATTTAACATAATTAATATGCATCTATAATAATTATAGACGATGGTTTAGAAAAATTATTAATGTAGCAAAATACATTTATACATTTTACAATATTAATTTGCATTTTTTAAATAATTAATATTAAATTTAAATTCACATACTCCCTTTTTAAAAATTCCCCCACCCTTAATCCCTAAAAACCCAACATTCCACTCTGAAAAAAAAATAATACATGTATTATTTTTAAACATTAACACAACTAAAAATACACGTTTAAAAAATTTCATAATTAATAAATTATCTTACTGAACACATCAATGAAAAAATTATTAAACATATCAAATAAAACACACTACAATAAAATACATACGAAAACTTACAAAGATATATTATATACAATGATATTTTCTATTTCGATATTTTGTGCAACAATTTTAAAAACAACACTTAAAATTATATTCTTACCATCAATATTCCTCTAGATGATATTTTAGACATCCCAATATTCTCTGGACTATATTTTTGTATCATATTTTTTATTGTATATTTTATTTAAACATCGGCTTTGCCAATGTCTTTTGGCCATGTTGTATAGCAGTGTGGCTGTGCAGCATGGCTAAAGTTAGAAAAAAGTTCGATGAGGCAGCCGGTGCTGGCCGCATCATAGTCCTTTTTTTCTTGTGGTGGGTGGGGGCAGGGCAAAACAAACAATGGGGGTGGAAGGTGGAATTTGCAACACAGCGATGGGGGGCAGAAAGGAGGAATTTGCAACACAGACAACGGGGTGGGAGGGCGAGTTTGCAACATGGACATCGAGGGGAGGGGGCAATTTGCAACACGGACAACGGCGGGTTAAATGGGAAAATTTTCAACATAGACAACAGGGTGGAATTTAAAGCCAACATGGACAACAGAGGCAATCAGCAAAAGACAAGCATTGACAGGAGAATTAGAAAAAAAAGTGCCTCAATCCCAGCACGAGCAACAGTGGAAGGACACTAATTAAAGATAATCAATCTGTACTTGGTCCATGCTCCAGAGGAAAGAAGAGGAGTGAAGCTGGCAGGTGCTGCCCAATTATGAGGCAGAAAATAAGAGTGACAATAGAGCCAATGAGTGGTATGAAATAGGCAGGCTCCAAGCCCCTTGTTATGCACAATATTTCTTGCAAGCGAGCGCACATGTAGTGCATGCACTGTCACATGCGATAACTTAAAACATGCCATTTCGTTCCATTATTCCCATCTTGTTCATAACACAACAACTGGGATGTGAGTGATTCTGATGGTGGTATGTGGGGACTACTCTCACCAAACAAATGCCACTTTGCTGTGGAACCTGCCAAGACAATAAATATAAAGGGCCTCATTATGATGTCGGTCGGAAAGCCTCAGATCGACACCGTCTCAGAATCGGGATCCAACCGACTGGCGGTAGGCAGTTCCTCCCGATCGAATACGATGCTTCCGAACACCGTTCAGAAGGACTCCCATTGACTTCTATGGGAGCCTGTGTTCCGACCGACAACACAGGCTCCTATGGGGAAAATGGGTGTCTGCGGAAAACCATGCACCCTGTGGCAGGCACCCCATGGTGCCTGCCACACTGTGCATGGTTTTACAGGGGGGTCCATTGGGTACCCCCTTGACCACAAACCGGAGGCCTCAGGATGAAGGGGGGCCTGCTAGGGGCCCCCAAAGTCACTTTCTGACAGCCTTTTCGTCTCGGACAGACCGAGTCGGAAAGGCTGTCAGAATCCGACATCGTAATCAGTTGGTCAGAAACGTTATCCGTAGAGCTGTACGGATCACCTCCGACCGACTTGGATTCTCCGATTGCCAGTCAGAAGCGATTCGGAAAGACCGAACGGTTCCCCTTCTGACCGCGAGCATCGTAATCGGTCGGGCGGATTGGATTCCAACCAACTCGGGCTGATGGGTTCTAACTCGGTCTAGGAGAATCCGACTCTCAGTCGGAGGCTTTCCGCCCGACATCGTAATGAGGCCCAAAGTTCACAACTAGTGAATTTTGACAAAGTGTTAAAGCCAGGATTAAATGCAAAATCTCCTAGTGCAATAGCTAAAACTTTTCCACTATCCCATGTGTAGTGGTGGAGGTTCAGTGTTTGGTCTAGCCACCTCAGTGAATTGCACACCTTGGGGGGAGTCCTTGTCAAGGTTTTTTTTATAGCACTCACTACTATAACTCAGCCTATTTCTAAGCACTCCTAAAGTTTGCAAATAAGACACAAAAGGTATTACGAGATTGTGAGGCCTAAGATTCTATTACATTCCAATTCAATAATTAAGTTACTTCCACTGTACACTTGACTCACCCAAGGTAGCAAAAGCAAGCAGAGAAGGCTCACCCCAGGTCGCAGTAGAGAGATAGTGAGTCAGATAAAGCACAAAACAGTATTGTTAAATCTATGACTCTTCTAGAGACTAGCGGTTTAATTTATAGAGAAGTATGGACTGAAACCCTCAAAGTAACTCCACGACTCACTGTCCATACTATGTACCTGATTTACTTCCCCTACTTCCACCTTACCAACCCCCATCCCCACAGACCTGCTGGCATCAATATGGCCCTCGGTCACACCATCGACCATACTTTTTTACCCCAGTGAAAATGTTTGTGAGTACACATGTGCCAGACTGAGAGGGAATCGTCTGATTTGCATGGGGCACTCCCTCTCAGGCAACCTCTGAAGTGTGGTGATTAGAAAGTGCCTGTGCCTTCAGTATTGCGAAAGGTTCCCTGAAAACCCTTCGGTTATATCAACGTATGGGCCATGTACCACAAGCAGCCCCTATGCTATTTACACTGCGCCTGCCCCTTTACATCGCCAGTTGAACATCTCATCGATAATAAGGCTTTTGTGACCAAAGATACTTATGTACGAGAATCATTTAATGTGCACATCTGTTTTATTCTGGGTACTGAATCATGTATAAGCATTTTGCCTAAATTGAATTTTTTTAAGATGCATTTTTGATGGTATCCTATACCGACAGTAAACGACTGTCAACATGCACGCATAACACTGCCTATAAAATGCCATCCTCCACTGTGTGACTGTTCAAAACAACGTTTCAACAAGCAGTGAAAATCTCATAATGGCCCCATCCATCTGTCCACACACTCTTTTACATACTGTGTAAATCTCTTCTAGGTAGGCCTGTCGAATGCTTCAGAAACATATCGGTTTCATTAGAGCGCAAGCCTTCCATGACTTGCCCCATTCAATGCAGGCCCGGCCGGCATCCCTTTTTAAATGGGCTCTTTATTGTGAGGCCCATCAATTATGTGCGAGGAATTCGGCTTTCAGAGGAATCATTTACCGACACTCAGATGGAACCGGTGAAGTGTATGTAAACTGTATTGTATATCTCTACAATATCGGTCAGATTCATTGTAAATGTACAGGGAAACTATCATTTGGACCCGGCCTTCGCTTTAAGGAGATCTAAAGCATTTTTCTTTACTGGTAAAAATGTCCTGTGCATGACATTATCCTGCAGTCGGCCGCCATTCTTTATAGTAAATGTATCTTAGCTTACTTAAATCACTTGCGGACATTCACAGTATAAAATCTGAAAGGTGTTCTTAAAAAACCCCACTGATTTTATCTTACTTATGCATGAAAGCTCCATGTTCTAGAACGTAGAGATAGAAGTAGTGAATATGTTTTGTTACATTCCTAGTGTTGCCAGTGCAACATCTGGAAATAGTGCACATTCTGAGTCATGGTTCCTGGCCACAGAGAGCACCCTTTCTTTAATTTGAAAGTCATGGAACTTTACTAATATGTCCCAGGGTCTCCAGGATTCCCCGTACACTTGTGGCCCACTTTATGTACTCTATCCAACTGTAACTTTGCTTTATCATCTTGGAAAAACAATATAAAGAGGCCAGCCACAATAGCTGTTAGATCTGTCCACTCTGCATCTTCCTGTAGGCCACAAATCCTTTCATGTTTCCTCCTCGAGCGAATCTTCAAGTTTGAGGAGAAAAATATCACCTTGCACCTATAGAGTACTCGATTTTTTTTTTCTACGCTTCGAAGGTTGGTATCAGCTTCTAGAATTCTAGTGCTCGTTGAGATCTCATTTTTCATTAAGATTTAAACGAAGATTTGCCAATTAGCTTGCTAGATTCAGCTTGTTTTTCTCTCTCCGTTGTGTTTTAAAAGTTTGCAAGGTAGATATCAAATCATATTTAGTGAGCGACATTTTGTCTATTGCTGTAGGATTGTTCCACACTTAAAGTCTCAAAGGGTGGTTCCCACTTTTTTTATATGGATCAAAGAAGCCTGCTGCTGGTTTTTGAGCTGATTTTTTGGTCAGCACTCGTTTGGTATAGAGAGCAGATGAAGGCCCACAAGTGAGGAATTTACATCCCTGGTTGTTGAATGTAGTGCCTTGTGTGGCTCCCTCTCCTGTATAATCACAGATTCCACCGAGAGGCACAGAGAGGCCAAGGTCGAATGAAGGACACACCAACAATGGGGACTTAAACATTGATGTGGATGCCCCTATCACAGAATCAGTGGGCTGGATATGTTTGAAGTAATTCCAGTTTCCTTAGGTTTCTCCTACAATTGTATGCACCATTGTATAAGAAGGCTGAGTATTCCCTTCAGTGACTGCACCCCAGCTCCTACCAGGTGCTAAATCGAGTGACACAACAATTTGCCAAATGGCGAGGGCTCAGAGAATCACCTCCAATCTATGACAATTTGTCGAGTAAACATTAAGGTGCTCATTACGATGTCGGTTGGAGTTGCCTCCGACTGACACCGCCTCGGACTCGGGACCGACTGCCATGAGGTCGGTGGTTCCGACCCCCTTATTACGATACGACCGAACACTGTTCGGTCAGATTCCCACTGTCCTCTATGGGAGCTTGTGTCACGGCCATAAACCAGCTGTAATATAGGCTCCTATAGAGAAAGGGGGTGTGTGTAAACCCCTGCACCCTGTGGCAGGCACCCCATGGTGCCTGCCACACAGTGCAGGGTTTTACAGGGGGTACCCTAGGTACCCCCTTACCACCTCGACCACCAACTGTAGACCACAGAGGCAAGGAGGCCCTGCTAGGGGCCCTCAAAGTTGCTTTCCGACAGCTTTTCCGTGTCAGAAAGGCCGGCATGGAAAGGCTGTGGGAAACCAACTTAGCAATCCCGACGGCAGAAATGCCGTCCATAGGGGATTACAGTACGGTTCAGACTGGCTGGAAGACTCGAAGAGCTGGTCGGAGCCAACTTAGAATGACCAGCCGGTTTATGTTCCGACCGCCAACATCGTAATCGGTCGGTCAGATCGCAAACAGACCGTGTCGGTCGGAAAGCCTCCGACGTTGGTCGGAGGATTTCCGACCAACATCGTAATCAGTCCCTAAATATATTGGCAGTCTGTACCCTCCTTTTTCAGATCTCTTTAGACCAACTCTGTGCTGACAGAGGAGGAAGATCTCTGACACAAGCTATGTAATTATGGACCACCGAGCGCTGAGATCCACCGAATTTAGCATAACCCAGTACATAATATTCAAGGGCCCTCCATCGATGCTGCTCCACATACCTGTTGTGGCCCGGCCCTAGATGTCAACTCCTGCCTGACCGTGACCAGTGTTCCTAGATGCATTATGCCTTAAACTGTGTCAGCACTCACTTTAGTGGTTGCGGGCACCATCTTGAACTTTGCCATTCAGGTCATAGCATTCAAATAGGCCACCCGGGCCACTCTTCCTTGTTGGTGGGGCTCTAAGGGTCTGTGCACCCAAAATACCTAAATTATGAGAATATCTAAATGTGTGAGGCGAGCCCCTGTGGAAAAATCCGGTTGGAGCTTCTGCACAGGTGGTCCCCATCTAGGACACGCCCCCCTGATGGTACACATATTAACTTATATTCAGATTCATATATTATAATGATGGAGATGTGGTTCTTGCCTAATGTCCTCGACTATAATATAATCATGGCTATTATTTAATATGTAATAAAGTCTTCAAAAAATAAATAAAATGTTCATGGACTTTCTTTACACAATATATTAGTACAGTTTCACATACAAGTGGGGATGCAATCTGATGACTTTACTCCTTGGAGTAATGAGATTACTAAAAAAGAGGCATTATGAGAAAAATATAAGGAAAATGAACCTGAATGTTTTGATTCCATGTTGGGTTCTTCGATGAGTGATTCAGCAGGGTTTACCTGGCAGCATAGTTTCCAATGAAGAAAGATGTAATATGCCAGTAATGTTCAGAACATGAAGAGTAATTATATGTTTGTCCTGTTAACCACTGTGCTTCATTGTAACTTTATTATGCAGGCAAGTATGGGAAGAGCAGGCATGCTTACCTATACATAAATAACATGTACAAATTGTCACTGAAGCAACACCTGCTATTCCAAGTATTCAAGGAACAAAATTACTGATGTTGCTCTCAAGGGATACATCTATCCACATGGCAACTATATATAGGATACTCTGACTTTAGCTAGAGATATTGGTAATTTATTACAATGACAATACGCTACTAAAAAAAATCATCAAACAACGTATGTTAAAGATTATTTCATTTCAATTCCACTTAAGTTATAAAGTGCTAATGGATCAGAACACTGGCCTCAAAGAGCTGGTCAGAAACTAGAACCTATAGGTAATATCATTTACAATAAGGTTATCTTCACCAAACTACAAATTATGATCATATTCCCCATTTTTGTTGCTTCAGAGAACATGCTCTTGAATCTAGCAACTAAGGCAGACAAGAATGGCATATAATCAAATCACTTCAGGCAATGGCAGCTGCTCTGCTAACAAAACAGAGGACATATTGGGAGGGTGCTATAGGACAAAAGCTATGAGACATAAGGCCTGATTAGGATGTTGAGCGGACCGCCAGCGACAGGGCATCAGTGGCGGTCAGTCCGCCGCATTGGGATGCGGTCTGTCCAAACACAACGGTCGGGGGGACACACCAAGGAGCCCATCGGGGTGTCAGCCGGACCGTAATCCCTACAATGGGGGCAGTGCCTGCGCAGGCACCCCCATAGGGATTACAATGACCCTTTCTGACTTCCTTTTCCTGGTGGTCCCACCGCAATGGAAAGTCTGTCAGAAAGGGACTTTGGTGGCCCCTAGTAAGGCCCACATGGGCTTCTGCTATGAGGCCTGCGGGCCACATGTGGTGCCCCTCCATACAGCCATGCACCGTGCGCTTGTCACATGGTGCATGGATGTTCAAAAACATCCTTTTTTCTATTGCTGCTTGTGTTGTGGCCCTTTTCTGGTCCACAGCACAAGCCACAATGAAAAAAATTGCATGGCGGTTGTATCGTAATTGGGTTGTCTGGGCCGCTGACTCCTTGACGGGCGGTCTCGAGCCCGAAACAATGGCAGTTGGATGCTCGACCGACCGTCATCATAATGAGACCCAAAGAGTGGAACTGCATATTGGCTCACCCTCACAAGATTTCCAGGAGTACCAGATTACACTGCACACATGTTAGACCTGTCTTTCCCCACACTTTTTGACTTACTCCTCTATATTTTTCTGATCTCGTTTTTGTTGGCCTTAGGACTCTTTGCACTTTAGCACTGCTAAACGGTACTATAGTGTGTGTGCTCACTCCTTATACCCAATTGGCATATTTAATTTACTAATAAGTCCCTCGTAAAGTGATAATACATCTACCCAGGGCCTGCAAATTAAACACTTCCAGTGGACCTGCAGCACTAGATGTGCCACATAAGTAGCCTTGCATACCTGTCTCAACCCTACCTTTGCAGCCTGTGTGTGCAATTTTAAACTGCTATTTTGATCTGGCAAAATAAACCTTTTTGCAGACCTAAACCTTCCACCTTAGTACATATAAGTCACCACTAAAGTAGGCCCTGAACAGCCCACAGTGGAGTGTGCAATATATTTAAGAAGTAGGACGTGCACTTTTAAGTTTTACATGTGCTGAAAAAGAAAACTCCTAAATTCGTTTCCCACTATTGCAAGGCCTGCTTTTCCCGTAGGATAACAATGGAGTTACCTTATTACATTAGGATAGCTTAAAAATGGGAACAGGTGAACTTTTCATGTTTGGTGTCTTTGGAATTTGTAAGGAAAAATCATTTTTTATATTATAGACTGATTTTTAATTACAATTCTGAAAAGGCCACTTTTAAAATGTTCCTGCCCTAAAGTTGGCAGTTGGTCTTTGTCCATTCCTGCTGGACAGCCACACATAATAGAGGGCCTAAGTGTGCCTGGATGGGCCATCACTGCTGAGATGGGAGGGCTGTGTTAGGCACAGCCCCACTTGCACCTAAATCAGCGGTGCCTTCACACAAAGGATTGCATACCCTCTGTAGTTAGTCTGGAGCCAGGGTAGGGGAGGCAGGAAACATGAGCATTTCAAAGGGAATCCTCTAGAACCATTTCCCACTTCAAAGAAGGCACCAGTTTTATAAATGCTGTACCTCAGGAACCAATTATCCAGAACATTTCTGAACCTGTGGTAGACTCCACCTGGAAGAAGGACTGCTGTGCTGTTGAAAGGATTGCCACTCTGCTAGACTGCTGCCCTGAAGGACCGCTGCCCTGCTGTGCTGACCTGATGCCCTGCTGCCACTTGCCTGGGTGAGAAGGACTGGACCTGCAGTCTGTAGCCAGGGCCACCAGAGTGACTCCAAGGGCTACTCTCTTCTAACCAGCACCTATACTCTGCAACAGTGAGTCATAACCTGCCATGTGGTGTCATCCCAGTCCTGGACCCTTGGAAGTGGGCCTGTAGGTGCTCCGCCAGAGAATCTGTGGATCCAGCAGAACTAAAGCATCTCCTCTGCTGTGCAGCACAACCCCAAGCAGAACTGCCACATCACCTCTTCTGCGCAGACTTTCTCAGTGCAAGCACTTTGCATCGTCCTGCCAGCCTTTAGCCTCATTGGAACTGCCGCTGCACAATGCATCCTCGACGCAGGCCCTCACATCGCAAACCCCTCATCCACGGCAGCCTTGATGGCGACACAGGACTGTGCATCTCAAGCCCTGCATATTCTTCAGGACCAGCTGTTGCATGACACAGGACTAACCCTGGGCGTAAAACTCTGCTCCACTCGCGGAGTTTGCAGATTTTTGGCAACCCCTCATAGAATGCGGAGTTGCCAAAAACTCTGCGCTCCGCAAAGGAGCGGAGTTTTTTTTGTGTTTGTGCGCCCAAAATGTGTTTTTGCGCGTGCGGGAGCGACTTACCAGGTGCCTGCGATCGCCGACGAGATTTCCCATCCGTACGCGAGCGCCACGAGATTTGGTAGCCAGTCGCACGGTCCCGCGAGAGTGTGCGATCGGGAGCACGTCATTCAAGTGCACTATCGGACTTCCGGCGGAAGTTTTGTGAAGATCGCGAACACACAGAATTTGCAATCTGGAGAAGAATCTCTCTCGAGCAGCATCAATACCTTCTCGAAATGATGATTTGGATTTAAAAAACTCCTCAGATTGACATTTGACTGTACTTTTTTGTGCAAGGAGTCTTTTTTTACTTTTTTTTTCTCCAACTTCCTGTTCCTGTCCAGCAGGCTTCTCCCAGTGCTTTGTTCATCTCCTGTTCACTTTTCATTTGGATTTGGAGCTGGAAGGATCCCTCTTTGTGTCTGCTGCATCATATATCATTGGGTTTGAGGACTTTTGAATTTGAGATTTCACAAGTAAGTTTGAAAATTGGTGTTGTTTGTTTGATTGGGGCATTGCACCTACATTTATTTGCACTTTTCATCATTGTTTTTTAATTTATTGTGGTGGGTGGCCTGTAGTTTCAGTAGGGGCCTAGTTGTTTCTTTGTAAGTAATTGTTCTTCTTTTATAAAGGAAACATGTTGCACAGTTCACACAATTTTCTCCAACTTTTGAAATCAATTTGCAATATTTATTTAATTTACTATCCCAGTAGTCTGCCAATAGGCCTTTCAGCCAGTAGGCCCAGAGCTACTCATGGGTGCATGAAACAACTGCTTCTGTGGTGTCTGTTTAATTTTTAAACATCATTTAGGGCCTGGATGGCAGTGGATTGAAATGCAAAATGTGTTTTTTTGGGCAATTCACTTTTTTTCATGTGTGTTAGATAAATGCCTTTGTTGGATGTCTGTGGTTGTTATGTAACTTGCAAACCTTTTTTAGCCCTATGGATTTTCGTTTTTGGCATTGTTGTATTAAAGCTGTGTTGTTTAGCACGCCTCCTTTGTCTGGCAGTGTGTGAGTGTGTTTGTATTAGTGGGCCAGCATTTGCCTTGGCTGAGCCTCCCCGTGTGGCCAGGGGCCATTTTGTAAAGTCTGTGTCCATATAGGCCTGCTTGAGTTCATTGTTTTCCAGGGCTCCTGCTGGCTTTTGTTGTGAGTGACTAACCATGTGGCTGGTGGCCATTTTGTGGTGTTGGTAGTGCTTTTGCCATAGACCTGCATGCCTTCTTTCCTTTGTTCCTCTTGGCTTATTGCTTCTTGTTGTGGCCTGCCTGGCCATGTGGCTGGCGGCCATTTTGTGAAGGCAGCCAGTGTGCTTTTGCCATAGGCCTGCATTGTCTGTCTTCCCTTTCTTGTTGTTGTGGCCTGCCTGGCCATGTGGCTGGCGGCCATTTTGTGAAGGCAACCAGTGTGCTTTTGCCATAGGCCTGCATTGTCTGTCTTCCCTTTCTTGTTGTTGTGGCCTGCCTGGCCATGTGGCTGTCGGCCATTTTGTGAAGGGGCAGCCAGTGTGCTTCTGCATTAGGCCTGCAAGCCTTCTTTGTGGTGGCCATGCCTTCTTGCTGGTTGTTGTTTTGCATGCAATTTTTTCTTCTTTTATGTTTTATCCAGCAAAAAATGTAACACAGTTCACTACATTTTCTAAGAAATTTGCAATATTATTGATTTGAATTGATTCACTATGTGGCCTAGTCTGCCAATGGGTTTTCCAACCAATAGGCCCAGATCGTCTCATGGGTGCATGAAACAACTGTTTCTGTAGTGTCTGTTGAATTTAAACATCATTTAGGGCATGGATGGCATTGGATTGAAATGCAAAATGTTTTTATTTTGGGTATTTCACTTTATTTCATGTGTGTTAAATAGATGGCTTTGTTGGATGTGTGTTGTTGTTGTGTAACTTGCAAACCATTTTAGCCCTGTGGATTTTCGTTTTTGGCATTGTTGTATTAAAGCTGCGTTGTTTAGCATGCCCTCTTTCTCTGGCCAGTGTGTGAGTGTGTTTGTAATAGTGGGCCAGCATTTGTCTTGGCTGAGCCTCCCCGTGTGGCCAGGGGCCATTTTGTAAAGTCTGTGTCCCAATAAGCCTGCTTGAGTTCATTGTTTTCCGGGCCTCCTGCTTGTTGTTGTGAGTGACTGACCATGTGGTTGGAGGCCATTTAGTGAAGGCAGCCATTGTGCTTTTGCCATAGGCCTGCATTGTCTGTGTTCCCTATCTTGTTGTTGTGTGGCCTGGCTATGTGGGGGCCATTTTGTGAAGGCAGCCAGTGTGCGTCTGCATTTGGCCTGCATGTCTTTCCTTTGTTCCTCTTGGATTATTGCTTCTATCTATTTTCAGCTGCAGCTCCATGAATGCTGAATCCCACGTGATGCACAATGCCAAACAAGGTCCATTACATTTGTATTTTTGTTGTTGTTGTTCTTCTTTCCTATCCTTCCTGAGTGTACTGTACACTAGTACACCAACCATGAAAGTCCTTGTTTTTGTCAAAGTCTCCCAAATGTCTACAGTGTATTGTTATGTTTTTTAATAACTGAGGTAATAAATGTAATAATATTAATAACACTAACAAGTGTGACCACACACTAAGTTATATATTATATTTGTTTGTTTGTACTAGTAGTAATTGAACCACACCAATGAATGCCACGTTTCACTGAGGTTCTTCTTGCTTCTTTGCTTTTAGGTGCACAAAAGAGGAGGAGACGTCATCACCCATTGTACTGCCAGACAGACTTCCAGCTGCACACAACGTCATGTGACGTGTGACCACAGACAACTCTTCAACTTGTGCGACTGCGTTCTGCAGTGTTGATATCTTCAAGATGGCCCCAAAGAAAGGTACCAGGTCCAGTACCAAGAAAGTTGCCAGTGAGAAGAAGGCACTGCCACTTACCAAGACCGGTCTGTTGCCCGAGACCTTTTTTGGGAAACAAAAAATTGTGCCTGCAGCAGCAGTGTCTGGGGAGCAAGCTGGGAGCAGCACCCCCACATCAGTGGACCCACCCCACCAACCTAGGCCCAAGCCCATGTCTGTTGCAGAGGCAGCCAGTCTAATCACGAGTCCAACGCCGACAAGCAGTGATGTTGAAATTGACTTATCGTTATCGCAAATGAGTACCCAATCAATGCAGGGAACTCAGATAAGTGGGCAACAACAGCCGCAACCACACTCAATAGTAGTCGTTCCTCTCGAAGTAGGGGCAGTTCAGGAGATCGAGCTTCCTGCAGAGGAAGAAGAGGAGCAAGCCGCTCTTTCAGAAGATCCATTGTCTTCAAGATCCCCAGCAAGGAAAAGGAGGGTTAGTCCATCAACTTCTTCTCCAAGCCCCCTTCTGATGATCATGACACCCCTTGGATCCCGCCTCTGTCTGAGTTGGAGACACGCCACGCCCACGAGACAAGGCTCGGGAAAAGGAAAGTTCCAGAAAACCTTAGAGTTATGGAGGTAGATGTAGAAGAGGAGGATAATGATGACGATGATGAGCCAGTCATCATGGACATTAGTCCCGCCTCAGTGGAGACCGACATTATCCCATCCCAATTTGCTGTGAGGAATGTGGCACGGATACCAACAATACAGATGATACCACCAACACCACCTCCAGCTTCCATATTTTGCCAGCAGCGACCAACATCTACCACAACCACCTCAGTAGAAGTAGGTACTGCAGAGAGTCAAACTTCATGCCCACCTACCAGTTGATCCAGCATTGCAAGTGGCACCAGCAGCGCCAGAAAGTTGACCTCCCTAGTTTGGGACTTCTTTTAGGTTAGCAGGAAGGAGGTGAACATTGCTATATGCTCCATTTGTGACACTTACAAGCAATGAATGGCAGTGGTACAGAACACATGCGCCAGCACCTCCCTCCTGTTATTCCAAGTAATATAGAAATAAGCCAAAAAGTTTAACAGTGTTCTCAATGTATAACACCGTGCCACCCACCCGGTGTTGTCTTATAATAGGAAGAAGAACTCCCTATACAAATATTGTTAATTTAAATTACAGAGCACAACCAATTAGTATAGCAAAAAAACTGACTTTGGTGTCAGTTTATTTAATCATGAAAAACAGTCATTCATATCAAGGTTCAATACAAATTTTTTGAAAGTGAAATTGGAGTAGTTGACACGTAGTAGATGTTTTGTGAAATGTTGACAGCCGACACGTGTTTCAAGATGGCCTCCAGCTTCCGGCGCCGGGCCATGGTAGCTAACTCCTTTCTGTTTGGTTGTGCTTTTGGTTGGGAAGGAGTAGCTATATCAAGAAAGAAAAAAGGCAATTGTAACCAATACTCTTAGCAAAACAGTAACACAAAATTAATTCTACACATAGCGGCACAGTAGCACTGGCAAGCACAGTACATAACATTTGTGGTATCCTCCCACCTACTCGGCCTCTAACATTTGTGGGAGTTTCAGGCATTACTACTACTAAGCACTATGGAGTAGACAAGTCTTCTTCTTCTCTCTCTCTTGTTTAGCTAAATTAACCTTGTTGTAGGCATGCCAGCTCAGTCAGGTTGCACCCTAGACAGACATACTCGTGTCACAGACTCACGTTATTTTTATTTACTACTGTCTGCAGGTGCGGCAGCTGTAGTCTACAACTACACAATTATCTACACAATTATCTTATCAATGGCAACTGCCCGATTTCACTTTCACCCTGACTACTACAACAAGGCAGATGATATCTGATCCAAATTATCATTGATTATATATGGGACAACGTGAGTTACTATTGATTGATTGTGTAACCATGCAGCCGATAGCCCACCCATGGCAGGCTGACACAGTCAAAAATGACATAGGTAGGGAGTGGGCCTTGGAGTCAAAGGGAGGCGCTTGTTAATGGGTGGGTATGGGTACATACATACACAATATATATGCTGTGCTTGAAAACTACTGTGAGTCAAGGGAGTATTCTGAAATACAACCTTGAATCAAAAACCTTGAAAAAACTGTCCTTGTTTTTCTTCCCAGTGATTTTTCCATTTATCATTGCATTGCTCTTCTAGCATTATATTTTTTTCATTCTAATCTTATGCTATTCTTCTTGGCTTTGCTACTCTGGCACTTTTTATTTTCTTTTACATTGTCTTCATCCAGTGACAGTCTCCACCTATGCTATGATGATTGAATACCATCTAGGCACCCATCCATTCAAAGTAAACATGGCTATCATTCTTCTTAATCTCTCAACAAACCTTTCACCAACAACATACATCTGTAATTTTTTTTAAACCACCACCCATGCGTCCTTCCTTGCTTGCCTTTGAGTTTGACCCATGAAACCCCCCGGAGGATTCCTCTTATCACCCATACAGTTTCATCCACCCAGGCAGGCATCCTCTCTTTCACATTTCACCCATCCTTCAACCACCCATGCATCCGATTCCAATCAGCCACCTATGCATCCCCAGCATCCTTCTCTGACAGTCATATATTACATGTCGCCTGTCCTTCCTCCTTCCATCCTTCTTTCCCTTTTCGTTCAACCCATCCACCAAGGTCGTCTGACTCTTAGTCTTCTTCATAAAACTTTCCCAGCTGAGTTGAAGTCAGATAGAACGAGGCCATTAGTTACTCAACTCCCGCCGCTAATGCTATTGCTAATGCTAAGTAAAGGGTGTCTTCAACCGTTGTTCACAACAGCTTAGTCTCTCTCAACAGTACAGTGTACACCCTTGCAGTGAGTGTGTAACTATTGCCAATAAGTAAGGAATATAAGTATAACTTACCAGCGCCCGCCACTGCTGCTGGCTCACCCACCCCTGCAGCAGCTGCCGCATCTGCTCCCTCCTGGCTGGCGTCGCCTGCCCCGCCGTTGGCCCCAGCACTGGTGGTTGATACGCCTAGACAAAAAATTACACATTTTTTAGATGCCATATACGCCTCCCCCTATTTTTTTTTTCCCACTAGCAAGATTGAAAATACAATACATACATACACCACATACATCACAAGTACAAATCGGGTACTAGAGTAGAGTAGACAGTAGTATGTCCTATCCTATCAAAAATAGTAAAATAACTGGTTGGGCATTTTGTTGGTGGCAATTGTTGAAAAGCCTCTTAAGATTAAGAAGAGGAAAACCCAAAGGACTTGACTCAGTGGCTAGAGCTATTGGTGAATCTGAGTTTTAAAGCTTTTTAAAAATAAAGAGTGGCCGACTGGGCAAGCTACAGATAGACTAATAGTAGTACAGAGTCAGAGGCAGTTAGATTGATGTAAAAAAAAAAAAAGACACTAGAAAAAAATATAACTAAGTAGGTAGGTAATGCAGGGATAACAATAATTTAGAAACCGATAGATCGAAGAAGATTTGGTAAAAAATAGAATTAGGAAACGGAAATATCAGTTCGGAAAATATAAGGTGCAGTAAAAGTTAGGGAAATATAATTATTAATATTAACAACAGGAGGACTTACTGTGGCCAGCAGAAGAGCCCTCTGTAGAGGAGCGATCCTGGCCCTGGGAGGCATCTACAGCTCCCGCCTCAGACCCCGTCGTCTTCTTGCCCCTGGATGCTGATCATGTAAGATATAATAAAGAGACAAAAATTGATTGGTGTGAAACAAATAAAATATTTTAAAAAACGCTCTAAAAACATTTTTGGACAGGAAACAATTGCAATAAAATTGACCTATCTAATCTGATCGACTAGTAGTATCACGGACCGTCTAGTTATTATTTATTAATCCAGAGTTTCATTCCGATTCCAGAATCCTAACCGTAAGTACCACCTAGCCCACCTATTCCAAAGATATTGGAAATGAATTGCCCAAAAATATATTTGCTTCTTCTAAGTTTCAATCTCATTCGAAATCATCAATGAATCAACCCCCTTTGACGGGCCAATTGTTCACTAAGTCTGCATTTCCATTTATTTTAGTCCTCAAAAATGCTTAGATGGACGCATGCATATTGCATACACCAAATTGTTGGTTGGTTGCTGCTGATGTGCTGATGAGTTGCTATATTACTCACTCACTAAAAAACTACAAAAGGTTCTACTAAGGACTGGAGTCAGAAGCATGTGATGGAGGACGCGTCACGCGGACTGCTAAAAAATTGCCAACTAATACTAAGTAACTAAACTACCTACCTACCACCACTATCTTAGTGAAAGGACAAAGGAAAGGAGTCTCTCTAGCATTACCTAACTTAAGTTCTCTAAACTGTCTTACATAATCAGCCCAAGTGAGGGCAAAGTTGCAAACAAGTAAGATTAGTAGCGTCGAGCATCTGTCTAGTGTCTAGAAGAATAACAATGAAATAATATAAGATTTTTAAACGTAACTTACCTGCACCTAAGCAGCAGCATTCTTGCTACTTGGAAAAAAAATAATATTCGCAATAACACAGAACAGAACACACAATAGTACTATAATTAGCTACGCACCAAGCCCCACGCCCTCAACACCTAGCAGTCCAGCAGGTCTTGCTCCCGGTCTAAGATGTTGGACCACCGAGGAGTCAGCTGGTTGTGGCGGTGATGCCCCTGGTACCGTAGCCGGAGCCAGGCCTGACACCTGCTGCCAAGGTTAAGGGGAGGTGGCACTGTACAAAAAAAACAAGGGCGGCACCTCCACCTCGGAGAACAGGGCCCGGGGCTGCACCCCTTCAGGGGCCGTCTTACGCAAAGAATGCAGCTCCTGGTCGCATTAGCCTTGGCCTTCCCATTCTTACTAGCCTTAGCCCAAGTTCTGGGGGGTGGGGGGGAGGAAAAGAAAACGGAGAAGTAAAAAATAAAGTCAGTAGAAGAAGTAGGAAATAAAAAAAAATAAAAAGCAAGTAATAGAAAAACAGTAGAAACAAAGGATTGAAAAGATTGGAGAGGGATGAAAAACATTCCCCAGAACCATGCAAAGAGTAGAAAAAAAACATAGCTGCGCCCATTGGCAACCGCATGGTGAAGTTCGACGATATTCTCCCCCAAACAAGCAATCCGCGTTGCTGAACGTCAGAAACGTCTCGCAAGCATGCGGAACAAGCAACTCTGCATGCTTGCGGAACTCCGCGTAGCATTGCAGAGCTTTTTTGCTGCTTTGCGTAGGTTCACATAGCGCGGCTACGCGAACTCCGCCCAGACTTACGCAGGACTTCGCATCAAAAGCCCCATGAGCGATGATCTCTTAATGAGCTAAGTAGTACCTCACATCACAGACTCACAGCTCCTCGGAAACAAAGCTGCATGACAAATCTTTGACCCTGAGCTTGCATTGCCTCAGCTGTGCGACGTACCCTCGATGCGGGACCTCACAACAGGATTTAAGGTATGCTTGTTCAGCGGGCTTCACAGGGTCCCTGTAGTTGTCTGCGCTCTATTGCAGTAGTCCGGAACTTGTGACTTTCTCCCAGTCTAGCATGACCAGATACCACAGTTAATTATGTGTGCTTTTTGAAATCTTTAACAATGCTTTAACATATGCTGATGACACCCAGCTAGTGGTGTCAGTCACACAAGATGTGAACCTGACGGCGGAAAGGTTCCGGAATTGCTTACTGGCACTGATGGGTTGGATGAACTCGAACTTTCTGAAACTAAACACGGGTAAAACCGAGGTCATAGAGTTCGGCCAGAAGCCCTCGGTCTGGAGCGAACTCTGGTGGCCGTCTGAAGCCGGAACTTACCCTGTCCCGGTACCGAAGGCCAGAAATCTGGGGTTCCTGGTCGACAAAGACCTAACGCTTGCCCTTCAGATTAACCAAGTGTCTTCGGCCTGTTTCTTCACACTGAAAGTACTACGGAAGATTCTCCCATTTATTCCACTCTCGTTAAGGAAAACAGTGGTCGGCGCACTGGTGTCATCCAGAATCGACTACTGCAACGCGCTATACCTAGGTGCAGGAGTCAGGCAGCTCTCCAAATTACAGTCCATACAAAACGCGGCCGCACGAGTACTGTTAAACTTACCAAAACACCACCCCACTTCCGCGAGCCTAAGGCTCCTCCATTGGTTACCAGTCCGCCGAAGAATAGACTTCAAAGCGCTTTGCTTACTCCATAAAGCCCTATACGGAGGAGGGGCGGCAGACATTCAATGCCTGTTTCCGCGATATCTGCCTGCTCGATGCCTCAGGTCAGCAAACACTGGACTGATCCTTATTCCCAGGATAAGAAGAGCCAGATGGGGCGGTAGGGGCTCCTCCTACCAAGCGGCCAAATTGTGGAACTCCCTCCCAACACATCTGAGACTGCAGAATAGCAGGACTCTTTTCAGAAAGATGATCAAAACATGGCTCTTTTCCAAGATCTAGGTCTGTTTACTCAGGTTGGATTGCTATTACCTCAGCGCCAAGACGCCTCGGCAGTAGTGCGCTCTATAAATATCTCAGTCAGTCAGTCAGTCAGTCAATGCATAGCTCAGGTTCTATTGGTTGGATTTTTGCAGTTCTGGTCTTGTTATGTTTATTAAAACGTATTCTATTTTCCTGTTCTGGTGTGGGATTTTTCTTTTGTTGTGTTTCTACTTTATTATTATTTGAAGTGGTGCATAAATACTTTACACATTGCCTCCAAGTTAAGCCTGCCTGCTCTGAGCCCAGCTACCAAAGGGTTGAGCACAGGTTAATTTGGGGTTTGCTTGTGACTTTTCCTATACAAGAATTGTGGTGGCTGCTTGAGTTGGGTTTCACCCCCTCAAACAGTATTCAATTTTTTCACAATGCAGTTCAACTATCTGCATACCACATACCACACATCCCTCCGATTTACCGTTATTTCCTTGTCAATGGACAAAAAATGCCCCTGATTTAGCACAGTAAACTTTATACTCATGACCAGCAGTGGCTACTCTGCTATGACGGAGGAGCATCGCCCCCCCAAAAACGGCAGAACAGGAAAAATAAAACGACGCTCATTTTTTTTTTTTTCTTGCCGAGTCTTGGGGGCAGGGCCTGGTGGTGACTGGCACTGAGGGGAGTGGTAGTGCACTCCCATCACTGCACATGATGGTTTGGACGGCCGTCCAAACCATCATGTGCAGTGAAAGCTACAGAGGAATTTTCACTAGTCAATCACACTTAAGGTATGGGAAATGAGCATTCCAGGGCATGGTTTGCCTTTGAACTTTTGGAATGGCTCATATGTTTGTGGCCATTCGCAAACTCTGTCCCAACATTTCGCACCCTGGAACTTGCTGGGGATGTACTTTTGGCTGCAATAAGTTTCCTAGGAAGAAGGGAAGGGAAATGATTCAGACCACATCTGGTAGGGGTGCAAGGATAGGAGTTTCTCCACTGGGAAAATCATTCTCCGTGATGAAGAAGAAACAGGTGTGTTTGCTCCATTTACCCAGTGTGGATCTCTCCACTATAGAGACTGACCAAGATTCCGAAGGAAGAATCAACTGACATTCCCAATAATTCACCTGGAAACATGTGCCTGATACATTTCAGGTGAACGTTTGGGAATATAGGCGAATAACAAAATGTAATAAACATGCACCCGCACCTATTTGTAAATCTATGGCTGCTGGTTTGCTGCTTTCATCGTGAATCTGGACCATAAGCTGAGGGTGGAAGTACCACAACATGATGCACAAACTTAGTTTCCTTATTCCACACTCACAAATTTGGAGACCAAGAATGTGTGTTTGAAAACAAAGAGATGCCTCGAGGCAGCAAAAATGTATTACTGGAAACTGACCTCCCATATCCAAACTAGAATTGACTTTAAAAAAAGGTACCAGGTGCTGAATATGCAAAAGATCCAAATCGGCCAAAAATGCCTTATCCATTCTTGATGGACAGACATCACATATCATGACATGAAGAATTGGGTAATGAGTATTTTCGTACAGACTTAACAAGACTCGTGTTCTTTCCAAGTGACCATCGAATTGCAGTGAATTATTTAAAAAAAATTCTGAGTTATAGAAAAAATTCAGACGAATCAAACAATCTAACAAAATTTCAAACCTAGAAGTTAAAACTTAATCCATAGATCAGCCTGTATATAGCTAATGAAAATTCCTATATAACTTTTCAATGCCTAGGAGTCTTGAGGATAGCAGACGGTTTGTCAAGTCAAGGGTAATATCTTTCCTCCTCCACTGAAACCTAAACCTCATGAAATGGATCCTAGGTGACAATGATCAATGAGACACCATGAACATTCTTATAGACGAACATTATGCAGGTATGACACTGACCTGTGCGAGATTAGGCCAGCAAAGCCAGTTGAAATCAGGATAAGAGTCCAGACACCAAGAAGGAAAGCTACAGGACATTGCTTGCCTAAAAGGACTTTGGACCTAGTGCTGTTTTGATGTTCTCTCTTGTTCTGGACCTGATCCACAAAGATTGGTGTATGAAATACATGTGATTTACTCTTGTGGTATCCTGGCTTACTAATAGATTTCCAGTGAATGACAGGAGAACTCCTGGCTTACTCCTAGTTCACTTCTGGAAATCAGGAGTAAGACATGATAAAGACAAAGTAAATCCTTGTGAACCTCTGTCTTTTTCCATCCTATTATGAATTTTCTCTTTTTCAAGCGGGACACTCCTTAAAATCAAATTTCGCTGTATTTACTTTTTTCTCGATTCCCTTCAGAGAAGCAACTTGCTTGATTAACTTTTGGGGTCTCTTATTCAAATCAATATTAGAAGATGTAGGCCCTCATTTTTAAAGTTTAATGCGTGGGCAAGCGTGACTCTACACAATGCAAAACAGCGTCAATTTAATTCAGTAGGTCCCTGGACCCAGTGCGAAGTTGCATTATGTCTCGAAGCGCACAGGCACAGATCCGTAAAGTATAATGCTTCCACAAACTTTTTCGCCTGGCAGTTTTTCATTAAAACATGGGGGCATATTAGCAAGACCCACGTTAAAATTATCGCCGTTTTAGCGGCAGGAAACTGCCGCTAAAACGGCGATAATGGGCTTGCTAATATGCGTTATGGAATTCCAATAGAAGCCCAGGTTAGATGTGCAGGACATGATTTTTGACATTGACAAATTAAGATGTTTTCTTTTGTTTTCTTAAAGAAAAGCATATGACCTTGGGCATATATAATAAGAAAATGTTGTGCAGCTTGCAGGTATGTAATTGTATTCTTTGTTCACCTCTTATGTAATTCAAAGTGCTTTACAACTGTACTTTGTGGCATATGGCACAATAAGAAAAACAAGAAAAATCACATTATATCAGGCCAGAGGAATCTGCAGTTTTGTGTTGAACAGTTACAGAACACAAGTCATTCAACCAAGCTGCCTCATTCCTACAAAAGAGAGAAATAGATTTTTCTGGGTACCAATTTCATAAAGCAACCCTACAAGGAATTCACTTATAATTGCATTGTTCTTGTACAGAAGTAAGCGCACTACATGGGTGACATGTTTTTAGGTTTTTTTTCTTGGTCAGTTCCACTTTGTAACAGGCTCTGAAATGCGAAAACAAAGCCGATTCCAAAAGTGGAGCCTGCAATTCCAGAGTGTCCCGAATTTCATTCCCCAGACACAAGAGACCACTCAGGCCCGCAGGGCTATTATTTTTTCTGTATTTGTTGGTCGTACTGCACAACAGCGGCAAGAGATGGCCGTTAATTTGAATGTTGGCGGGGACTGACAGTTCTGATTTTGGCTTAGATGTCAACATTCGGTTTTGTTACAAATAAAAAGGGCACTGCTTGCAAAATGGATTCACGGAGAAAGATGCGGACCTCGTAATGGTTATGAAAATAATATGATAAAAGACAGCAATGCCATTTGTTAATGTTATTGAATTACGTACAGATGGACTGAATAACGAGGAAACACTGACATTTTGTAGTGCAATACCCAAGATTAAGTAGAGGTACCCTTGCTGGTATGCTGGAATCGATGCACAAGTAGGCATTGTGTCACACATGGCTGTAATTATAAATGGAGCCTCCCCTGGTTGCTGTGCTTTAAACACAATAAACACACATTAGACTTACATTTGTACAAAAAAGGAAACGTGGATCTGAAAATGTCATTTACCTACCATATTCACTACCGGAAACATTGGGGCAAATAAAGATGACTGGGATAACATATGTGGCAACAGAAAGCCATTAAGTCTTGCTTTTTACAACAAGCTGCAGAGCTATTGGTTTTGCCAATGCTTGTTTGCATCTTGTAAAGTTAAAATAAAAAGAGTCAAGATGCCAGCCAGCATATAAGCATCGCAGAGCAAGAATTTTGGAATTATTTTTCCTTCAGTTTAAAAATTATACTTAGAAACTACTCCGAGATGGCTGCCCCTACATGCCGAATATGCACATGTGCACAAATGTACTAGCGGCCATTTGTTTTTTTCTGTTTTTTTTTTTTTACTTTATCTAACCTTTCCAAGATGACCAACAAACCTTTTTTACAGAGTATATTAAAAGATAAAGTTTGTGTGGGATGCCACACAAATGAAAAAAACGAGCAGCCATGCAGCAAAGTACAGCTGCTTGGGCCTCACAAAAGAATAATAAAAGAAATAAATAATGCAAGAGTAGGAGCACCATGGGGTGGGGTCAAAAACACAACTGTTTATTAACCATGCTTACCCACCTTTCTATGTCCTGCTGCTTTCTCATCCTTCCTTACTTCATGCATATTTCATGCTATGGGGAGTGAGTCCTATATGAAACCAACATGAACATTAGGTGGATTTTAAATTACTATTACAATGAGTGAATGTTTTTTATGGCTACTCCCGGACGGAATTTAGCACTTATCATAGGTAGTACGTAGTGTAAACCAGTGTTAACCTAAGAGAGAGCCAGCCTTGCCACAGTTAAAAGCTTTCTAGGTTTTCACTGCCAGGACATGTAAAATACTACACGCTACTTGGAGACCTTAACTTCCACCTCAACAACCGCCAGGACCCCAACTCCACCTCCCTCCTGGACAACCTCCACACCATAGGACGCAAGCAGATCGTACCAGAACCGACGCACATAGCAGGGCACACACTCAATCCCATCTTCACAACAGGAAACTCCATCACCTTCAGCCACACCGCCGAACTCCCATGGACAGACCACTGCTGCGTCCACTTCACCTTCAAAACCAACATCTCCCCCAGACGTTCACACCAGCTCCAGCGCAGGGATTGGAACAAGATCTCCGATGACCAGCTCGCTGCCGCCCTCAGCTGCTCCGCCCCCACCGCCACAGATGACGACCCCACCACCGCCGCCCGCACTCTACACAACTGGACCACCGACTGCACCAACGCCACCCCCCCTAAAGAAAGCCTCCAACCCTCACGCAAAGAAAGCCAGCTGGTTCTCCACAGAACTCCGAGACTCCAGGCGCACCTGCAGACGACTCGAAAAGCTGTGGAGGAACTCCAAAACCCCAACAGACCTCGACAAATTCAAAGCAGCCTCCACTGCTCATCACAAACTTATCAGACACTCTAGGAAGAAAGCTCTTCTGGACAGAATCTCCACCCACGCACACAACAGCAAGGAACTCTTCGGCATCATCCAAGAGTTCGTCCAACCCAACAGTGAGTCTACAGACATCCCACCCTCCCAGGACCTCTGCGACAGACTCATCGCTTTCTTCCATCATAAAATCAAGACCATCTATGACAACTTTGACGACAACAACCCCCATGAGGAACTCTCTCCCACCGCTCCCAGCACCATGCAACCGACACTAGACAGCTGGACCGCCCTCAGCATCGAAGACACCCTGAGGATGATGAAGACCACCCACTCCGGGGCCCCCATGGAGCCCTGCCCCCACCACATATACCTCAGAGGCGCTGACATCATTGCCCCCGAGCTTCAAAGGATCATCAACCGCTCCTTCGAGACCGCCTCCTTCCCAGACGACTGTAAACACGCCGAGATCAACACTCTCCTGAAAAAACCCTCTGCGGACCGCACCAACCTCAAGAATTTCAGACCAATCTCCCTACTCTCCTATCCGGCCAAAGTCATGGAAAAAGCCGTCAGCAGTCAACTCACCACCCTCATAGAAGAAAACAACATCCTCGACTCCTCCCAATCAGCCTTCAGAAAGAACCACTGCACCAAAACCACCCTTCTCGCAGCCACAGACGACATCCACTCCCTCCTCGACAGAGGAGAGACTGTGGCCCTCATCCTCCTAGACCTCTCCGTGGCATTCAAAGCTGTCTCTCATCGCACCCTAGCCTGCAGGCTCCACGATGCAGGAATCAGGAACAAGGCCCTTGACTGGATCCTCTCGTTCCTCTCCAGCAGAACGCAACGGGTCAGACTCCCTCCTTTCCTCTCAGAACCCACACGACCACCTGTGGAGTCCCACAAGGGTCCTCCATCAGCCCGAGCCTGTTCAACATCTACATGGCCCCACTCACATCCATCGTCAGATCACACGGAATCAACATAACATCATACGCAGGCGACACCCAGCTCATCCTCTCCCTATCCACAAACCCAACATCACCAAACACAACTTTCAAGACAGAATGGAAGCCATTGCCAGATGGATGAAGAACTACTGCCTTCAACTCAACATGGACAAAACCGAGGTGCTCATCATGGGCCCACACCCCGACACCTGGAACGACACCTGGTGGCCTCCCGCCCTTGGGGACCCCACCATCCCAACGGACCACGCACGCAATCTCAGAATCATCCTGGACTCTGAAATCAAAATGGACCGCCAGCTAAATACCGTCACCTCCTCCTGCTACCACACCCTCCACCTACTCCGAAAGACCTTCAGATGGAGCCCCAAAACACAGAAGAACCGTTACACATGCCCTCATCAGTAGCAGACTGGTCTACGGCAATGCACTCTACGCCGGGATCAATAGGAACCTCACCCGCAAGCTCCAGAACGTCCAGAACACCGCCGCTAGACTAGTCCTCAACCTACTGCGCCACTGCCACATCAGCCAACACCTACGGACTCTCCACTGGCTCCCCATCGAGAAGAGAATCACCTTCAAGCTTCTCACCCACGCTCACAAGGCCCTTCATAACACCGGACCCACCAACCTGAACCACTGCCTCACTTTCCACGCTCCTCAACGTCCACTCCGCTCGACCCAGCTCTCCCTCGCGATGGTACCTCACATCAAGAAAACCAGAGCAGGAGGACGCTCCTTCTCCCTCCTCGCTGCCAAGACATGGAACTTCCTCCCTCTTCACCTTCGACAGACTCCTTCAGTCCCCAAGTTCCTAAAGGACCTCGAGACCTGGCTCTTCAATGGAACTCTGTGACCCTGCCGGGATCTGCACGACGGTCCCCCCCCCCACTCCGCCCCCCCCTTCCCTCAGCACCTTAAGACCCTCTCGGGTGAGTAGCTAGCACTTTAAAAAACACTTGATTGATAAATTGATTGAAATATAGCATATACATGTCCTTCTTTTTCAATACTATGCACCCTGCCCTGTGGGCATTTAGGTCCTACTCTAGGGGTATCTTATAAACATAAAAAGGGAAGGTTTAGGCCCAGGGTCTGCTCTAGGGTGGTGAGATCGGTGCCATCGCACCGGGCGCTGACTTGGGGTGGAGGCACCATGTTTATTGTTTTTAAAGCACCTGATGCCGCGTTCCTTGTCCCAGCAATAAAAATGTCAAGATAACTCATTTGAATAATGTTCTTCCTGAAGAGAGCTTTGTCTAAGACATTTTGACTCATTTTAGTGCAGAGGGTTCTATGCCTGCTGCAAAGAATGTGTCCCATTCTGATCACAAAGTGCATATAATATAAATTGGTCAATGGGTTACCGCTTTTGTCAGAGAGATCCTTTTGTTACTTGCAGTTTATAAGGTAAAATCCTAATATAGAGCAGTGAGCTATTAACTGTCATCAAAGAGCTGCATGCAAACTGCAAGGAGTATATTAGGGCTATGTGTTTTTTTCCCCAGTCTTTCCTTATCTTAATACTGCAAAAATGGTTCATTTAGGTAGAAATCAATTCTTATTATTAAAGAAAACCCTAACAATGGTGTTACATTTTAAATTCTGAATTTGTGCTTTTCCAGACCAAGGACTCTTAAACTATACTGCCTACCAGAATGGATGACATGTGACTCCTACACCTCTGTCTCATGTAACATTTCCTATACACTGATTTACACACATATGATTGTCTCTGTACAATGTGTGTGTGATGTAAAGTGTTCTGACACCTTAAACTGGTAGGAGTGGCGCTATAAAACTAAAATAATCTAAGAGACAGTGGTTATGGAGACTTGAGGGGCACTGTCAAATGGTGGTAGTGAGGGAATCTGTGGCAGAGGTGGTCATTTGGGGGGTGCCAACAAACATTGTCGCACAGGGCGCCACCAGTGCTAAAGCCGGCCCTGTTTAGGCCTGGCAAAATCTTAGTTTTGGCAGGTAAAATGACAGTTCTAAAACTGCACACCCAGGCTGCAATGGCAAACCTGAAACATGGTTTATGGTGCTACTTTAGTTGGTGACACAATGAGTGCTGCAGCCCTTTAGTAGCATTTAATTTGCAGGCTCTGGGTGCATGCATTACCATATACTAGGGACATGTAAGTAAATTAAATGTGCCAATTAAGTGTGTTCCAATTTTACCAAGTTTAATAGGGAGAGCACAAGCCCCTTACCCCTGGTTAGCAGGAGTAAAGAGCGCAGAGCTTTTTGGCCATCAAAAAACGGGTTCAGCAAAAGAACTCAAACATCTGCAGCAATGCCAGTCAAAAGCCGGTCATTTTCAGCAATGGTGTCTAAAATACAGCAAGGGCCTAAAAGGTAAATACCACCTATGAATGCAACTCCTATTGCGCCATCCACAGGGTTAACCTGAAAATCATGGCTTTGATATTTGATATTTGATATTTATTCATTTATAAAGCGCCCGAATCACCCCCAAAGGGGTATCTCCGCGCTAAGGAGGAGCTACAGTAGGCTGGGGAGAGAGAAAGGATTAGAACAGTGCAGTTTTGAGGAGCCTTCTGAATTGAAGGTGATCAGGGCATTGCCGAAGATGGATAGGGAGTTGATTCCAATAGAAGGGGGCTAGGTGAAAGAAAGCTTTCCCACCCAAGTGCGATTTTCTGAAACGCGGTACAAGGAGTGAAGATTTAGCTCCTGAACATAGGGATCTGGGTGCCAGGTATCGATTGAATTTTCCTGCAAGATAGCTGGGACCTGTGCCGTTCAGTGTCTTATGCACAATACAGCATATCTTAAATTTGATTCGTTTGCATACCGGGAGCCAGTGAAGCTGTTGTAGAAGAGGGAGAGAGGCAGTTCTGGTGGGGGCATTTGAGACAAGGTGGGCCACAGTGTTTTGGACTACTTGTAGTCTGCTCAGCGAGGACTCATTTGCTGAGATCAGAAGGGCATTACTGTAGTCCAGGCGGCTCAACACCAGTGCCTGAATGAGAGCTTTCCATGTGGTCAAAGGAAGGAAGGGGAATACCCTCCGTAGAAGGCTTAGCACATGGAAGCAAGAGGCTACGGTGGCTGCAACGTGCTCCTTCATTGTCAGTTTCTGGTCCAAGCGTATGCCAAGGTTCTTGACCATGGTCTTAGGAACCGGGGTGGCACCTAGATCATCTGGCCACCAACTTGGGGACCACAGCAGTGGTGCGTCTCCAAACAGCATAACCTCAGTTTTCCCAGCATTAAGCTGAAGGAAATTATTCCTCATCCAGCTAGCGATAGCGATCATGCCTTCCGAGAAGGTGGACTGGGCATTAGGAGTGTGTTTGTCAAATGAGAGTAGTAGCTGAGTGTCATCAGCATATGAAATTGGTGTGTTAGTCCTACCATATGTAGTCTGTCTTCAACAGCCTAAAAAAACAGCTGCCAAACCTGTCAAAAACATATTTTTGAACAGGTCTTTCTCGATCTTTCAAACTTGATATTCATCCTCATGTGAGTGGGAGTTCCATTGTTAATTTGTGCACATATACATTTACCATTCTATTTTTAAATTAGTGAGTGCGCTAAAAAAGTATTTCCTCTCAGGAATTCCATTATAGTGCTTCTCTAACAGAAATACTGGTCCCAGCACACCAGTGACTCCCTCTTGCTTTATTGGTTTCTGTGTCCATCATCAAGGCCATATTGGAATCAGCTAGGCAGGGCTTAGATTATTTATTTGGTATGTTAGATTGTGTTCCTTAGCAGTAGAGGGTCCCACTATCTTTGAGCAGGGCATGTTGCTGATAAGTAAACATCAGGTGCCAGAGGTGCAGGATTGAATTAGTATCTGCCAATGAGTTGAGCAACAGGCCCCATCATGTTGAGGGGAAGCAGGGCTGTCTGCACCAGTGAGAAGCAGAGACATCTTCCTGAAGCAGCTGGATACCATAGGCATAACTATTATACTATAATACCTCAGGTTAATTAAAATTGGGTGAGGGCATAGTTTTCATAGCTTATACCGGATGTTGCCTTCCTGTGTTCTGAACCTACCAGTGCATCTCATTTTAAATTTTGGGCATAGTTAAATTTGTAAGCTATGTAACTACACAGTTTAGAAATCGCCTGAGCGTTCACTCGGCACGGCGTTCTGTTGCCTTAATTGTGCCTCCCTGGCATGGTGCTTTTAAGGTTCATGTTCTGTTTGAATCACAGCCTTTACATGCCATGTACTTTAAAAGTTTCAATTTGACACTGGATTGCGCTTCTTATCAAACTGCATCTAATACAAGCTTCCCCAAACCCACTTGGATCGATCAGATACTGCCACATACGGTCAAGCGAAAGGATACCTGACAGTGACCTATGTGGCAGTCTGAAGAAAATCTTGTGTAAAGCATTAAGGGGCTTATTTATGAGAGCCCTGCGTCACTTTTGCACCATGGAAAGTGGTACGTGCGTGACACAGGGCTCCCATAACAACTTATGAAGACACGCAAAGCCACCCTGCATGGCTTTCAGTGGCCTCATAAATCATGGGTAAGGTGACACAGCATAAACCGCTGTGTCACCTCACTTTTCACCTGGGAGACTTTCCATGGGCCTTGTGGTGGGTTTTCCCACGCAACACCAATCGAATTTGATGCTGCCCCAGATTTACAAAGTGATGTGAACCTGGGGAACTATCAAATCTGTATACCTCCCGAGGTAAGGCATATATGTTCATTCCTCCTTGTTTTTTCCTCTTTCCATGTATCCTGCATTCTGCAGCGCAGATGCCTAAATGCCATAAATGAGACCCTAAGTAAGCATTTCTGGGAAACGTATATCAAGGTAACGGGACACCGAGGTAGTCTGACAGCAAGTGAAGGTAAACTCTGTCTAATTGGAATTAATATATACATTTTTAAGTTATATGTAAAGTGTGATGGAGTAGATACATTTTCAGACAAGAAACACATTTTATTAAAGATGTTATTGTACGTTGTATTAAAGACAAGCAGCACACCTTTTTTGATACAGAGTTTGGGTTTGTGCCACACCAGCTACCCTTTTTGCCTGTGTGCTTATAGAGTAGCTGGCTTTTGTGAAAATGCAATTGTCTATCTCTCTCTTCTCCCCCTGGAGCTGCGTCAACCCTCAATTGCCTCTGACTCCTGGAAGTCTTCCTTGCAGTGCTTAACGTGAGCCAGTGGCTTTAGGGGGGGTTCTACCAACACTCATTTTTGGGGACCGGCACTTATTTTCCTCTCCTTGTAAATATGGAGCAGCCCCCTGCGCCACCAGTACGTCACGAAAAGTGACGTACTGGTGGCGCAGGGGGCTCGTAAATCTGCCCCTCATTCCTCAAAAATGCAATTAATATTGGTACTCTGGCCTGAAAATAGCACTCCCATGATAAGGTCCTCCATGAAAGTTCCTTTCTCTACCACCTTCCATGTTACGGAGCCATAAGCCTGCTCTGTAGAAATGCCATTCTCAGTTGTCCTTTCTTCCACCGACTCAATAAGAATTCACATAGAAATGTTATCATTTGATTCATGTATTGGCAAACCTCTACTGACAAATATTCAGTTATGATCAAGTATTCACACTCCAGGCTAAGCTCAGATACATGCTACCTACACACTACTCTGGCTCATATGAGACAATAAAGTCGCTCCTTCAGCCAGAGCACAATAACTATATCACTTCCTTGATGACCTGGTGGACCAACACATTAGCAAACCTGCTCAGAAACCCATGTCCTGATTTCCAGACACACTCTTCACAGGCAAATGATCCATATAAATGTAAAAACACCTGATGAGCTGATCTGAGAGCCTTACTCCTCAACATGATGTCTTCAGCTCCCTTGGGCAGTTTGAAGGCCATTTCACTTGAGAAACGAGTAAGATGAAGGGACATTTTAGTTGTTTAAACTAGCCTCCTCTGCATGTCAGGAAGATATTATTGTACACCTAGATATGTGGAGGAACTTTTTCCGAAAATGATTTCCAACATGACACAGTACTTTTTAAAGACATTTTTAGGTCTCGCGCCTAGCGTTGCAGTGCGCAGCCCTGCTCGCGCAGCGCGAGCCCTCTAGAAAGGGCTTCTGAAAACGACCCACACGCTCGTGCGTGTGGTTCTGTTTTCAGAAGCCCTCATTGGCTGTAGCGTGCGTTTTTTTAAAAAAAACGGCACGCGATTGGGCAAAGGCGGGCGCATGTCCCGCCTTCGCTCCTCCCTTTCCCGACGGTGGCCAGAACGCGCAGCAGCGCGCGTTCGCCTCGCTGCCGCGCTCCCTGGCCCCCCCGCTCCTCTGTGGTGCGCGCGCACCACTTGTTTTTTCCAGCTGTAAAGCATGTTGATCTATGGTGCTTCAGAAGCTGAAGGGCTGGGTGAGCGTTTCATAAAAGTAACCTGAGTGTGTCTAATCACAGGGCGCTTGAATATCCCAGGCATCATTGTTTCTCTCTGGGCAGTGATTTTCCCCTGCCTCCTCCTTGTTTATCTTTCTAAACGGCACCTGTTAAAGAAAAGACTTCAGGAGTTGGCTGAGGCTGCACATCTATCATAAATATTCCGCTCCACCCTATTTCTCACTATGTATAATGTGTCAAGGAAAAAATAGCCTGGTCTGGGAGCCGGTCGGTTAAAGAGGCCATCTTTTTTTTTTTTAAATGCAGATTTATATAGCGCGAACTCGACCCGAAGGTATGGAAGCGCTTTACACGAGCACCGGTTACGTTACACAAGGACACATTCATGTTTTGGTAGGCACGGGGAGATTAAGTGATTTGCCCAGAATCACAGGATGTGGGCGCGACCCCGAGTCTCGAGCCTTGGTTTCCCAGCTCCAAAGTCGGCAATCTAGCCGTCAGACCACATCCTCTCCCCCTTCATGCTGCTGGTTGCGCCTGGTAGGATTCATCGACCATATCGTGAATCGCTAAGTAGGACTGGAACAAGATGACGCATTGGGTATCCAAGTACTTTTTCATGCTTAAGTATGAAACAGCATATAAAGTTGAACGCTTCACATCTGTAAACAGTATGAAAAAGACGGGGGTGGGGGGGGAGCTGAAATGTGTCAGCAGCACACAATTTGCACCCTTTTCCAGTTGCGCCCTGCACTTTATTGATTAATAAATTAATTAATTTTTTTTCTTAAGTTATGGTGGATTCCTGCCTGGGTGGATTGTCTTTTGGACTATGAGGAGTTCTGCTGTTTATATGCTGTTTAAAGTTATAAAACTGTATTGTACAATTTAGAAAAGAAAGGCGGCAAAACTGAAGCATAAGTTTACAAAAGAGTCTGAAGGCTCTCTGCCCAGCAGTTCCTTCCTTAGAATATAAATAACTCCACTTCATCATTTTTACTGGTGCTGAATTTGATAGCTCCATTAGTGCTGATCAAATGTTTTGCTCACTCAAAAACTCGGCTTGTTTTGGGAGAGCTAGTGCCGCCGGGCAGCGCAGGCGCAAACTTGGACCTCATTCGGAAGAACACCTGAGGAGAGGTGAGCCTGGGAGTTAGACAGTGGCCCTCCCCCACCCCAAATCCATTCCCACGGAAAACGTCGAGCGGGAGACTGTTGTTGCAAGCGCTGCAGCAGGAAAGCGGCAGCCAAGTTGGTTTCGGAAGTGGCTGCTGGCTGTAGCAGAAAGCAAAGACAAGCCACAGAGGAATTGAGCCAGGCAGGGCTAACTGGGGTTTCCCTTGAAAATGTGTTGAGTCTACAGATGACAAAACTTAACAATGAACAAAACTCTACGCACCGCAGGAACTTAATATATATGGAGTTAAAATAGCTGCTCTGTTCTTGTGCTGTGCGGCTATCCATCCTGCGCTTACCCCATGACTGATGCTAACATTGCTTCTGTTTCTCTTCTGTTGCCCTCGCTAGTCTGTTGTGCGTGAGGGAAGCTTGTCTGTGTTTTGGAATAATCTGGTGCAACGGCTGCCACAGTGCCACTGTCATGTGTGCGTGGGAAGTTTCACTGCTTCTGGGTGCAATACATTTGTTCCGCATGTGAGGCGAGTTTGTACTGTTGTTGAGTGTGCTGTACATATTCTGTCTGTCCAAGTGAACCTTGGGCAGGGCTTTAAGTGGGGTGAAAAAACTGGGGGGGTCTCTCATAGGGGCCTCTCATAGGGGCGTGGCCAATGTAATTAAGGGCGTGACTTAAAAATAGGTAAACTAAAAAGTCTGTGCTTAGCATAGTGTGCCGCCAGACTTGTATTTTGCTGTTTCTGTCATTGAATCCAGATATATGATACAACAAGTAACATCATACCTACAATAAATCAGGACTATTGGCTTTGTCAATGGTTGTTAGTTGCATAAGATAAATAAGCAGCAACTAAGGCTTGTATATAATATTGAAAAAACTTCCACTTAAAGCCCTGGTGACACAACGACAATGTAGCTGCTCCTGACTTTCAAAAAGAGAAGAAAAATCCAAAGAGAAAATGACTTTCTTTAAAGAATTTCCCTTCACCTATAACGCTCACCTGGCATGACGTCATGCCGTAACTTCTCCACTAGTGAGAAGTGAGCAGTGTGAGCACCGCCCATCGATGTGCCTGTTGTCACTGCAGTCTGGAAAAAAACGGACCGCCTGTGCCAGGGCACAAAACAGAGCCCAATAGAGACCCGTTTTGAGGCCCCCTTTAAAAAACTGCTAGTGCTCAGCACCGGTGAGACCCGGCCCACTTAAAGCCCGACTTGGGCTAATGCTAACTGAAATGATGTGCACCTGTATTAGCAAGTGAAGCTTGCACCACTGCTTCACATGCTCTGTCCCGTCTGTGTGTGAGAGGAAGCCGGGACAGCTGCAGCTTATGCACTGTTAGTTTCATTTGTTTAAGGGCAGATTGCATTTCTCTTGCCCTTGCTGTTCCCGTTTTGTGGTGCAAGCTTGCTCTGGAGCTCTGTAGGTTGCACTTGTGTCTGTGTGTGAGTGAAGCTTGTACTCCCGGTGCCTTTGTTGTGTTTCACAGGAAAATGGATGCAGCTGCTTCCCAGGCTATGTCTGTTTTGTATAAGTGTGACTATTGCTGTACCTGATTTGTATGTGTGAATAAAGAGTGCACTGTTGTATCCCCTCTTTGTGTGTGAGGGAAGCTTTCACTATTGGGCTTGTGATGTAAGTGCATATATGTGTGTGTGTGTGTGTGTGTGTGGTGGAAGCTTGGACTGATGTCTGTGTTGTTTCTCTTCTTTGCGCAAAGGAACTTGCACTGCTTTTAGCCTTTTTTTTTTTTTTTGTCTTTTGTTTGAGAACATCTTGCACTTTTGGTTTCTATGCAGCTGAAATACTCTGTGACAGTAGTGCTTCGATGCCTGCCTTTGTTCTGTGTGTGAGAGACTCTAATGCTGCTTTTGCCAATTCTGCATATGTTAAGTGTGTGCAAGGAAAGTCTGCATTGTTGCTTCATGTGTGTGTGTTTAAGAGAAGCTTTCACTTCTAATCCCCATGCCGTACACATTCTACTTGTCAGATACTACACCACTGTTGCCTATGCTGTATCATTTCTGTGGGCAAAGAATCATTTCTGCTGTTGTATGTTTGTGTTGTACTGCTGCTGTGTATGCTGTACATGTTCTTTGTATACGAGGGGAGTTTGCACAAGATGGATGAAAGTGCTACGTGCTTTCCATAAAATTCTTTCTTGCCACCTTTAATGAGTAATAATGTCGCACCTAAAGTCTTTCTTTCTTAAATGTAAATATTTGTGCATTGCAAAAATGCCAATGCCCAGCACAACAACCTTTCACCCATAAAAACAGCTGTGGAGCCCATGTGACGGCAGGGTGAGGTATGTCACACTGCCAAGGAGAACTTTGGCTTCCAGCACTCTCGTGTGAACATCTCTCATGGGTGGGAGCCACAGTGTATAGACACAACAGCCCGACAGCCAGTTTATACAGGATAACTACTGTGTGTACAGTAATGCAATTGTCAAAGGTAATTAAAATTGTGTATGTGAGTAGATGGTAGAAAAGAGCACAGGTTTCTGTACAGTAACAGCTCTGTGCACAGTAGCAATTCTCTGCACAGTAACGAGGGCTTATAGTGTCAAACATGCACAATAACAGTTGTTTAAAAAAAAAAAAAACACAAGCCTGAATGCATATATATGAACAGTGGAACAAGAATGTTAACTGCATTGTCAGTATACTAAAACCTATATGTATGCGTAGAGTAAAAATTACATTTATTTATAAACTTTAAAATAAGCTACGACGAAGTGCAGGCTTGAAGTGATTTCTGTGAAAGCCCAATACATGGAGTATTTCAATAACAACACAACAGACCTATCACAACAGGAAACTCATCCGATCCCACTGTATTCCAAAGTGCAGGTCAATTCTTGCACCTCTCTTTGAGGTAAAACTTCCCAAAACAATAAAAATAACTAAATACAGCTTTCTATCACTAAGATATTATGCCAGTCTCCATGGTTAAACATTATCTTGAACTATTTTATTGTTTGTGGTGCCAACTTATAAATGCCTCTCTAAAAGAAGGTATATTTCTGGATTCACTAAAGACCGGTCAAGTGAGCCCCTGATAAAGTATCTGTTGGCAGCTAACCATCGGCCGCTGTGGAATCTACCAAAGCTGAGCAAAGTATTTGGAATGTGTGGCTAATACACTTGCTACTCTCACGAAATATAACTTGTTATTAGCACCTCCTAATCAGGCATATACAGAAGCTGCAGCACGGAAACTGCATCACTAAACTCCTATATGACCCCCTATGGACCTTTGATTTAAATAGTTGATTTTAAAATATTGTGGGAGTTTTTTTACAGAATTTAGTAATGTATTATTAATTTGTATTGAAACATTTTTATTGCTGAGATTTCTTATCATGAAGTGCAATTTTTGTAATGATTTTAATCGTGCAATAATCAAATTAATCAAAAAAAAAATCTATATGACATACATTAGCATTTTAGACAATGGTGATGCCAGTCTCTTCATCCTTCTTGATTTGTCAATGGCGTTCGATAACGTTGATCACCATAGGCTCTTCCAGTCCTTCAGACCCTCTCATACATTATGAGGGAAGTCCTGAGCTAGTTCTCCTTCCTGGCAAACCAAATGCATCTTGTCAATTTTGGTAGCGTCCCCTCAAGCCTACCCCCGTCATGAGTGGTGTTCCTAAGGAGTCTGTTCTAGTGTCTATGTTGTTCAATTTCTGTATGGAGGCACTCAGAATGTTGTTATAGGAGGCAGGTGTTACAATACACCGATATGTATGATGCACAGATCAATTTTAATTTCTATTCAATTTGTGTTATCAATGCTCTAAAACATAGACCTGGCATAAATCAATGTCCTCACACCTTTTCAAGCTTTTAAGTTTAACTCAAGAGTTTAATCTTACCTGCAGACCACTGAAATACTTAACAAGAAGGGCTGTCAGATCTATATATTGACAGCGTCTTCCTCTTATTGCCCAATGAAGTAAAATTGCCTGGTATGTTGCTTTAACCACATTTTTCCATGTATTCACAAATTGAACATACTGCAAAAATAAAAAAACACACAAAAAACAACCATTTATCCAACAAACTGACTTCTACGCTGTAGTACAGGCCCTGGTTTTAGCTAGAATTGATTGTGGGGCTGCCATCTTGGCATGCAATCAAATGTGCTCTTTAATCTCAATTACATCAGAATTTACTTGGCGGCCTAGTTCATCTTAGGCACAAGAGGTCTAACCACATATCTCTAGTTGTAAGGGTTCTCAATCCGATGTTAAGTTCGAGCTGTCTTGCATTACTTTAAAGGCACTATAACGTGCAACAACTGGAGTCGTTTTCACATCTCTCAAAATCTCTTGTGCCAGCAAACGGCTGAGAAGCTTATACAACCTACAACAACAACAAAATCTCATGAAGCAGCAGCACTACCTTTTTCTGGGGCAGCCCCCTCCGTCTGGAATTTCCTTCCAGTTGCCTTGAGGCGCTTGAGACTTTAGTGCCATGCCACAAAATGTTTGAAGCACATTACTCTAGCTGAATTACCCTCTGCACCCCTTTGCGTCAGCCTCCTTTCCCTTTTCCCCTTCTCTGTTCCCTTTCATCAGGCTGCCTCATTTCTATTACTGCCATTGTCCTCCCACACCTCCTCTTTCTCCTTGTCCAGTTTGTATATTGCTGCTCCCAATCTGCTCTTCTCTCTTCCCCACTGACCATCCTTCTGCTGCCCTCTCAAGTGCTGCATTTTGGCAAGCTACCACCCCTCCTTCTTCCTTCTCTGGCAGCCGTACCATCTAGCCTCCTAGCCCCTCTCTTCCCTATTCTTCACTCTCTCTCATTTTCCTGTGCTATGCAATATGTTGAGGAAGACATCGATTTCCCTGCTGTTTAAAAGTTTATGCTTTAATGCTACAGCTGTTGTTTCCTTGTAAGGGATGGCCTGCATAGAAATTTGTTGTTGATGTATACAGCACCCCTTCTTGATAGAAATGCTCTTTATAAAAAGGTAAACATAAATTAAATAAATAGTGACACTATTGCGCTTACGCTTAATGTATTTGTACTGGATCGTCCGTTTTACATTACGCATTTAGATGTGGTAGTTTGATTTGCGGGTAATTACAGTAGAGTGTGCACACAAATGGAGATGTGTGTTTTTTTTGTTCTTCATGGTATACGCATACTGACTGGAGGTCTGTTGGTGGGAATTAGCTGGATGGCCACAAAGCAACAAGCATTTGCAATGCAATAGGTCTCGCACTTACACAAGTTTAAGCTATTGGCATTGTAAATGACAATGCCTTTTATTTATCTTTTTAAAACAAAAATAAAAGGCATTGTTATTTTCAACGCCAATGTGCCCCCTACTTCCTTCCTTCCCCCTCACCATCTTTTGCTATCCCTTCCAAACCTTCTCTATCCTTTTTACTCTTACTTTTCCCCCTACTTCCTTCCTCGCCCTCACCATCTTTTGCTATCCCTTCCCACCAAACAGATGTGCACTCCCGGCTGCTCGGGCAAATCTGTGGGCATCTCATCCAGACCACATCTGGAAAAATAGCAAGGGGAAATAGGGGATGGACAGACACTTTTGTTTTTTAGTGGCTAGCATTCATCCCTCATTTTGGATTAATATTCACACAAAAAGGATGTTTGCACTCATCTGTGGGCAAACCAAAGCGGAATCCCAAGCAGTAATTGTAATGATTCATTATCAATATTTAGTCCGGTCTAAATAATAATGAATTATTACAATTACTACTTGGGATTAGGTTTTGAGCCACAGATCATCCATCACTTGCTGTTGTTGATAGGAATCTTACAGTTCCTAAAACCTTGGTAGAACAGTGAAACAAAGCAGACAGGCTACCTCACCAGGCTCAGGCCCTCACAAGTTAAAGGTGGGAGTTACCTCTCAACCCCCACCAACAGCCCCCATCTTTATTGTGCTTTAAAAAAACGGAACATTCCAAAACCTCAATATAGGAAACTTATTGTAGGTTTGTATATCTGGGAATGCCTGTAAGACTATCTGGCATGGCATAATTGTTGTTTTCCACAAAGAGTGGTTCTACTACGCAATAAGAAAACGAGCATTTGCTATGCAATAGGTCTCGCATTTGCGAGAGTTTGAGCTATTGGCATTGTAAATACCAATGCCTTTTATTTCTGTATTTTAAAAACCTGCAAGCGGTGCGTAAACAGGCACTTTGTACTTGCAGTCGTTGCTTACGAGAAGCAACGCTGGCAGTAACTATGCCTCTTTTACTGCCAGCCTTCCTTTTCATAAGCAAGGACTATAAGCACAAAGGGCGTGTTTATGCACTGCATACAGCTTTTCGAAACACATAAATAAAAGGCATTGTCGTTTACAATGGCAATAGCTCAAACTCTTGCAAATGCAACACCAATAGCTCAAACTTTAATAATGCGAGACCTATTGCATTGCAAATGCTTGTTCTAACTTCCGCTCACTTTAACTGCTCCCTGAGATCAACTTAAATCTTAGGCTTTATTAATTATTATCCATTGTTGGGTTGTGTGTATTTTTTCCCAGTCAAGCTAATATTGTTTTAGCTTTCCAGGTTTGAATTTAACAATAATTTGTATACTTTTTAGAAATCAATCTGCCAGAACATCATTACCCTCATCACAATATAATCCGCAGCCATTGCCCAGTGGTGGATAGCGTAACCATCCTATGGTAGATAGCGTAACCATCCTATTAAAGCATAGAGCAATGGTTCACACTGAGAGACAGAGGAGTCTGCCAGTGAGAAATTGTTATCAGGAGGCGCCTCTGCTTGTAAGGACCGGTGCATGGACATGCCCCATGTATATTTGGTTTCATAATCTCCCTCCTTTAGCATACATTGCTGATCCAGCATTTTGAAGCCAGGAAAAGAAGGGAACACCCTCTCAAGGATTACCAAAACCCTGGTGTGTGTGTGTCTGTGTGTGTGTGTATGTGTGTGTGTGTCAGGCTGGCATGTGATCAAGTCTTGATATAGAAATTACTAGGCCCTGTCCATTTGACAGAGACATTTACACTCAGTGGTCAGATAGACCTCTTGGTAGGAATAGCCTGGATGGCTGCAGGCACTGTAGGTCCTACCAAACCTTTTTTCATCAAGGGATAACAAGATTGCTTACAGCAAATTCTTTCCACTGAAGCTTTATTGCAAAGTGGAGTAAAATGCTGTCTTGTCAGTTACGGTGCTTTTACATAATGAGCCCCCCACGTTTTGTTTTATCTCTTTAATTGTTTTGAAATGTTCTGCATTGAGTCTTACAAACCTATCCCCTGGTGCAGGGATCAGGCAATAAGCTACTCACAGAGAGCTACAATTACTTTGTTCAACAAGGGCTATCTCTTATTGTGAAAAATCTGCATCTAAGTGGAAGGTGATTGAGGAAGAGTGCATTATGTGTCTACTCTCCCTGGTGCCAGAACAACTTGTCCCCTACAATCGGGTACAAGTTGTAAGTGACTCACAAACTGAATTGAGTATTCTGAGTAGAAATGGTCTTTAAAAAGTAAGCTCTAAATTGGTATATATTATACCAAGCTGGACTCACAAAACTTACCAGACCCGAATTTGAAATGTCTACCAGAATTATGATTCAAAGGTACACCTACAGGGCATAATGCAGTGAAAACGTCAATGAAGCAAACTTATAATAAATGTTCTTGTCTCACCTGAGCATTCTCCTGACAACTTTGTTGCACCAAAGAGAATACTAGTGCTCAAGAATGTTTTGCAGACAGAGCTACCTCTGACTCTGGGGCAGTTAGGTAAAAGACAATTGTTGGTTGATCCTCAAAGGAGTTTTCTTCCTTTAAACCTGTGATATTTCACCTTTTTGTAACCCAGGGCTGCCATGTCTTGCATTAGTTAGCAGCCCTGTAGTGGATTAACTGCCATCTAAAGGTTTCCAATAGTGGAGCCATGTAAGGCTCCCCTGTCAAAAAACTAGGCAATTCTCCTGCCCCTAAATAAGGTGGGGGGATTACAGATTTAGCAGAATGGCAGAAGTACTCATTTAATGAGATTCTGCCTCTCTGCCAAAGATAAAAGACTTCCTGGGGCTACCACCACCCCAAAAAATATTTTGATTAGGCTGATATAAAATGTTTTTTCCATTTTAGATGTGACTTTGTGGTGCCTGAATTATTCATAGTAAATGATGGTAAATGATTGCATACAACATAGAAGAAGTGAAGACAAAATTGGTTTGTGAAATTGTTTTTTGATTAGCTTAAAGTGGTATGCAAGTGTCATAGCTAAGGAATGATGTTTACCTTTCACAGACACAATTTAGCTTTTTTCAATAATTTCGTTCTGCTGCTGGTAGAAACAAACTACAATTTGGCAGAGAAAACATAGAGGCAGGCTTTTGGTATCAAGCAATCAGGATTTATAATGTGCGGCTAATCACCCAATAGGGTATCCAGGCACTTGCACGCCCCATAGGCCTATTTGAACAGTCAGGTCTTAAAGTCCATTCGGAATTCCGGAAGTGAGGTGATGGACTGGAGGTATGATTTGATAAGGGCTTGATACATATCATGTCAGACAGCATGAACCTGAGCTCAGCCCCTGGTAGCTATGGCACAGAGCATACTGGTTTAACTTAAGAAAATGTGTAAATTATTTAGAAGTACCAAAGCAGTTAGAAATTTGAAAACACAACACAATAAAAATCCCACTCCAATTTATAAAAATAGAGAATGTTTTAATGAAATAAATTACACCAAAATGGCAAAAATCCAATAAGGCAAAATTTAAAGTTTTTAACCCGTTCCGTGCTTGCGTTGGCCGACGCAAGCACTACCTCACTGGTGCTGCGCACTACCGTTGGCCGACGCAGCCCCGCCCACTCTTTAATTCTCCCGCACCGGGAGAATTTGCGCCGCGGTTAGGCGGTTAATTAAAAATAGCACCAAAACGTGATAAGCATCAATTGTGGCCATCTGGTTGCACATGATAAGGGTAAGATTTCAGGACAACTCAATGGAGTGTGAGTCAGGTACAAGGATCAGGTTTGTTCTGTTGGAAACGTTTACTCCTTGACATTGACAGCCTTCTAAGAAAGCAAGCAGTGGGCTGGTGCAGAGAAAAGAGGGTTCAGTATTGACAGAATCTGGCATTGAGATGGAACTCTGACAGGAGAAGTTCTAGTTTCTGCAGCATGGAGGTCTTCAGAGTCAATCGGGTCCTCGCTGACAGTGGCTTTGATAGAGCTGCAGCATGCATTCGAAGCTGCCCTGGTCGTTGACAGATTACGACGCCGAGTGGAGAACATAGCGGGAGCTACAGCGAAGGCAGGGACACTGGCAATGCACTTTCAGTGAATCAGCTGGTAGGTTGGTCTCGCTTTCTGGATAGTCTTCCAGGCAAAGAAAAAGTTTAGAATGTTTCTAATTCCCAACCTTTAGGGTTAGGCAGGAGGAGTACAGTCGATACCAGCCAAGGATTCCAGGACCTCAGGAACAGCACTTGGGATTCAGGACACACTGAAGCCACTAGCAGGGTCAAAGGCAGGTCCAGTGGAAATTGGTCAGCTGGGAACTTTTAGGAAAGTGAGCTTCCTGTAGCTTTTGTGTCCCTGTAGCTTAACAGGAGGTCAGTCAACTGACCCTTGGATTCCACTTCTTTGTCAAGGTACACGTGGGCGCAGTCCCAGCCCATAGGGTTTTCCTCAGAGGTAACAACAGCATGTGCAGTCCTTTTTATGTCTTCCACAGATCCAGTGGTGTTCTAAAGAGAATGCCCAGAGATCCCACATCTATGCCTAGAAGTAGTCTGTGGATAGGGGGTGACTCCTGGCACGTTCCTAACCAATAGGGAAAAAGATCCCAAAGGTAACCCTATGCACTTTTGCAGCAGCTCCCATGTGTCCTACTGCAACAATTCCAGAGTGACCCTCTCTACCTAAATCCAGAATGGCAAAATGTTCTTCCCTTGTGCAGAGCTCCTCTGTCCACACTAGAGTTGTGGTCAGGAGATTGAGGAACCCCTCCACTGTGGTCACTCAAAACCAGTTCTGGAGGCAGCTCCTGTCCCATTGGGACCTGAGCCAGGCTGGCTAGTAAGACAAAAGTGAGGCAGGCCCAGGTGTGAGCTACATCTTTCAGTGACAGGGTTGGCATCCTTTGAGGATATGCAAGCTGATGTGCACAGTCCCCAGGATATCCTGTCAACTGAAGGACAACCTCTCCCCACACCCAATGCCTTTGTCTCAACTCTGGGAGCCAATTCACACCTCTTCAAAAAGCTATTCAGCTATTAGGTGAAAAATGGACACTCGGGCCAAAGGACTTCTAGAGGCCTTAGGCAAGTTAAAGATTACTTTTTAAAAGTACCTTTTGTAAAATATTCAATAGAAATCTGACTTTACCATTCAATTGGATTTGTAATAAATATTTTAAAAATCCTAAGAATTAACTTTTTATCTGGTTCCTAGGCAGAGATATTGATATTTAATTTAATGAGGTATCCCAATGCTTTCCTATAGAACAGCTAACGCTGCTACAGCGACAATAGCTTTTAGGGCATTGTCACTGTAAGGACATGGTTAACGTTAAACTTTTACATGACCTACTTATAAATATCATGCACTGTGCCTTATGGACATTTAAGGCCTAATTAGGGGTCACTTATTCATATTTAAAAGGAGAGTAAGGCCTGTCGGAAGGGCTTATTTTGAAAGGTCGTATTTGTATTTTAAAACTGTACAGCCAAGTTACTGGTGGCAGACCTGCACTCATGTTTTGCACTGACAATTTAGTGATGGCACAATATGTGCTGCAGTGCACTAGTGACATTTAACTTACAGGTCATGTGTACACTTTTTACCCTCTATGAGCAAATTAAAAAAGCCAATTAGGAATATAGATCATTTTGACATGTTTTAGGGTTCAGGGCACATGCAGTGGGGTTTGATTGGCACAGTTCCATTGCACAGAGTCAAAAACCAGCAGCATCAATCCAAAAAATGGGATTGATCAGCAAAAAGAGTAATTTTCCTACAGATGTGCATAGTATTTTGGATCTTTTTGTGAAATGCCAGCATACTTTTCATTTGTTTGAAATCTTTCATGAGGAGTAATTAAACATTTTGATTGCCTGCTCTATGTATGCCAAGCAAGTTTTTGGGTCAAGGTTTTCCGGTTTTCACTTAACTCTTTATTACTATACTTCCACATTACAACATGCATCTCGCTGGGTAGCAGAGCAGGATAATCGGGAAAAGAGACTATTGCGAGGCACCTATGGTACGCACTCACTGCTGGCACTGCTTGTGCTTTGTTTGTGTGCCTCGTGCAGCATGCCCTATCTGATCAGGCAGGTGGCAGAGGTGTGGGAGAGGGTGCTAACCAGAGTATTCAAGAGGCCGCCCTTTGATAGGGAGCATGTTATCTGGACGCTGCTGCCCTTCAGTCACATCAGTGATGACATGTCTGTGGTGCGCTGGGGAGACAGGGATTGTGAGACATTAGGGGACCTCTATCCGGGAGAGACATTCCTCACATTCGCTGAGGCACAGGAAGTGTTCACGGTAGGGGGTCATTTCTTGCAAAATGCCAAACTGACGAGCATGTGATCTGGACGGACTTCCCGAAAGCGCAGCACAGACGGAAACCCTACACTTGATACTGACAGTTAGACCAGGTGGACATATGGTAAAACACCTCTATAAGGCCCTTAAAGTGCACAGGACCAAGACTGAACCAACGGCCCTCCGGATGTGGGGGGAGGACCTAGAGGTGCCTTTGACAGACTCGGAGTGGAAAGCGACATGTGAAGTGGAGAAAAGTGTCTCATCTGATGCTAGATTTACACTAGCTCATTTCAATTACGTGCACCGCACATACTTAACTCCAGTTAAACTTAGCAGGATGTATGATGGGCAGAGTGTGGAATGTCCCCGATGTAGAGGACAGAAGACTTACTTTCTGCATTTGGCAGGAGAATGCCCTACAGTGCGTGCATACAGGGAGCAGGTGGCTACACAGCTGCGGTGGTGTCTCTGCTGCCAGTTGCGGATTCACCACAGGTGTGCCTGCTCGGTGTAGTGAAACAACCCAGAGGGGGGTAAGATGTGCTGGAGGTTCCTACGGTTAGCTTTAGGATGAATGGGTGTGAGGCCCCCTCTTTAACCTTATGGTACAAGGATATTGTTGAAAGGGCATTAGCAGAGGAGGTATGCATGAAGCTAAACCATTATGATGACAAACTGCAGGAGGACCTAGAAACTTGGGATGCACTTCTGAAGGACATACACATGGGGATGGGTGGGAGTAACTGACAGGGCACACAATCTCAAATACGGAGGACATTGACATGCGGGGTCACAGATTGGAATCTGCCAGGGGGAGGAACAACCTCGGAGTCGGGATGAAAAGTAGGTGCTGGGGGAAGTGGAGCACACCCATATGCGTACTCGGGACCTGATTGTATCCATGTTTGAGAACTATTAATGTAATGTTTGAAATACTGTTTGTGGTGGGAATTGGGGACAAGAGTGTGGGGTGGTTAGTGGAGCTTGGATGCTTTGAACCTTGCAACTGGTTATGATGTGTACACTAAACAACTGTATCGCCAAGTGTTCTGTTCATTTCTATTTGTTAATTTTTTGTATACGTGATTGTTCATATTGTATCTGTATCATATTGACTTGATTTTATGGCTGACCCTGTTAATGGACTTGCCCTAACTAAATCACCAATAAACAGAGTTCTTAAAAAAAAGGTTTTCAACTAACAAATCATCACAATCTGTGAACTGTAGTCATAATGTGCTTCAATTAACAAATGCATCTGATAACAATACACTGTAAATGAAAAGCTCAACACTAAATATACCACGTTTGTTGTAGATGTAGTGATCTGAAAAACCTTATTGTGTTATATTTTAAATGTAAATAAATAAAGGTATGGAATTGCAGCACTTAAATGTATTAATACCGCAAAGAAGCCAAGTATAGAGTGTGACTACAAAGAGTATTTCACTGCTACTAAAATGTGATAATTCCAAAGACAACAAAGATTGAAAGGGAACGGAATTGTGCATCCCATAACCCAGGAGAAGTGATTTCTCCAAGGAGAAAGCAATGATTGAATAAACATTGATACTCGTCTTTCCTTTACCTTAAAGTTGATTTAGTCAGCAAAGGGTCTAAAGATTAAGTGGCTATGAAGCCTGCATCTATACATCTGACCATCCATCTTGTTGTTGTGAACATTCCAATAGTTCACATCTCATGTTGTCTGTTTTCTAAAGGCAATTTTGTTCTCAATTCAAATCTTATCTTCATTAGCAGGTGTGAGATTCCTCTTGTATGTCAACTACTGATAAAGTGGGACTTCTGGGTTGGTGGATTGTGCAGGGTAATGGCGCTCCTGGGAAATACGCAGTGAGTATATACTAGTGTACAATTATGATTGCGGTGCATAAGGGTGGGGAGTGCCACCCTCCTCCCCAATGTGTGGATAGCCACTGATAAACCAAAACAACAGTCCCTTGCACACGCCAGCAGTATATATTATGTATCATTGACAATAATAAAAAACACTCTTGTTCCTCCGTTGAAACAGTAACTTCAGTTTAATCTTGAGATCCTTAGCCAACACGTGTTTCGTCACGCCTAATTGTTGTGCACAGTGACTTCTTCAGAGCTAAGAAACAAACAAGTGTATAGAAGTTGGGAGCAAAAGATATCCATCACTAACATCAGATGTCCGTTACCCTTTGTGACAGTATGTTTATCGCAAAGAGCGGCTCAAGTGTAGTCCTCGAGCCTGTGGAAACCCATGCTGTTTTACTAAAACATATCACCATTGCTGTCTCTAGACAGACTTGTGCAGTTAAAAGATGATCGCTATTCCAAACAAAAATTGCCAGCAAATGAAAATAAGCCAGTTTCTGGTGACTTATTTAGTGACATCCAATCTCCAAACATTTAGCAGTGACTCTTTTAAAGTGATTTAAGAAACACGGCACCCCCTCAATGTTGCCTCAGATCAAGAAAAAGTATATTTATAATCTAAGAAGTACCTCTAATCTCTTTGTATGGATCCTATATGGAGAAAAGGTACAAGGGAAGAAAATAACGTGGTATTAAAATAACGAATCCACTAGGACTGGTGAATAGTGATAATTGTGGAAAGATATTATAGGGAAACCAACCTCAGTTCCGGTTGTATTTCCGACCCGGAATCGGTTCTAGTACTCCAGTGATATTCGCACAGTAAAGGGCAACAGTGATTACTGTGTCCAAGATTTAGTGTATTCCAGAAATATTTTCTGGGGATAAACGAGAAAGGCAGACAGAATGTCAACTTAATTTCCAGTTAAATTTCCAATTCAACAATTTCAACCACAGAGTTGAATACAAATAAACATGTTTTTCCAGCATTAATATACCCTTGAGGGTGCACATCCTCTTTACAAATCAAGATATTATTTTATATTTAAAGCTAATATTTGAGTGATAAATCATGTGGCATTGGGAGGGCTTATTATTTCAATGTTGCCGGGGAGCAGTACACTACGGCTGTTATGTATTACCCATGTAGAGCCATTGCAAATTGATAGGCTTTTTTACATTACTGCTGGTAATCCTGCCTGATGAGGTGATCACTGCTGATAGTCTTGACTGGTGAAGCCACCAACATAATCGTGTACGATGTTGTCACTAGTACAACGCTAATATTATTAGTAACTCAAGAAGATTTTCGGTGAATATGAGCAGCTCTTAATACAGAAAAGGTTGGAGACCCCTGGCCTAACCATAATCAGCTCCTTTGGTAAACCTTGGAATTCTCTGCCATGCTACCCTAAGACAATCAAGTGCTAAAGATAAGTTCTTGGCAATCAAGTTTGGGGTCCAATCGGACAGAGTGCTCAGGATGACTTTGATAAATGATTATAATCTCTACAACTTTAGCTCAGTAACCCCTTATTACTCTAGAGGCTCGAATGCAAGATCTCATAATGGTTCAGTAGGTTAAGTGCTTATTACTGACTCTGAAAATGTAGAAAAAGCAGCCAGGAATAGAAAAAGCTGCACCACCTGAAATCATCACCTAAGTAGTACAAGTACAGAAACAAGTTGCCCATCTCAATGATCAGCTGCTCACTGATCAAAATATAAACATAACTTGAAAACAGGATGAGAGGCAACCATAGTAAAAAGCTGAGTATCAAGGAATTAACAGGTAAGTAAATAAACAATCGCAAGTCTTGATTGATGGATTAGTTTCTTTTCTTTAATTCATTCATAATCCTTTCTTCTTATTTTCTCTCAGAAATGCGCAGCCAACGCGTTTCACCATAAAAAAAGGCCCCGTCAGGGCAAAATGTGTTAATCACTCTGGAAGGATATCGATCTTCTTCGATAAGCAGTCATGCGTAATCACATCTTTCTTGGGAGCAAACAACTATTTGCTCCACATTCTTCCAGTAATTTAAAAAAAGCGCAAGACCATACCCCCAAATATAATGTAAATTCCTCATATAATTCCCAATTATGCATCACTTTCGGGTCCAGCTCAACTTCGTCGGAACAGTCTTCCTGTTACTTGCTGGTTGGGGCTTGTTACTGACAACTGCAGTGAACTACATTTCCCAGCAGTAGTAAAATCAGCTATCTATCCTTAAGAGCTTCTTTGAAGTGAATACCATTAAGGGACTGATTATGAGTTGCAGGAGTGTTAAAATTGGCAGATCCAGAATCACCAATTCCGAATGACTAATGGACCCCTGCGCTATGGAATGACAAGATATTAGGCCCTGAATAAGAAACAGCCTTACAGACTCTGAATAGCAGGCTATTTTTCTGCATGCAAATTTATCATTCTCAATTCTGCTTCCATTTGCCACCTACTTTGGGCAGGTGGTAAGTGGGATTCAGTGGCGGGTTCCTCGAGGGAGTGCTGCGGGGCGGTGGGGCGGGGCGGGGCGGGGCGGGGAGGGGCTGGGAGGGGGGTAGTAAACTCCGGCATACGGCTGAACGGAGTTAAGTACATAAATAAATAAAACGAATTACATTGCGAGCGCCGCATTGCCGATTTGGGGTTGCAGCGTGCAATGTAATTCGTTTTATTTATTTATTTATGTACTTAACTTTGTTCAGCCATATGCCGGAGTTTACTCCCCCCACCCCGCCGCCCCGCAGCACTCCCTCGAGGAGCCGCCACTGGTGGGATTGGGTGTCCTATGTTAGTTGGGTGTGGGGACAAGCCATGGGTAAGGTGTCAAGTTACAGGCCAGGATTTGAGCTACAAACGCCAAGCACTGCATGCTTCCTCTGTGTTTTAGGAGAGTGTTTGGCAAGGCAGGGAAAGTCAGACACTGACCAATCCAAATGCAATTTGACCCACTGGCTTTTCTAGCTGGTAAAATCGGGCCCAGTTTTACAGGTAAACAGAGAAGCAGAAGGGGTACTGGTTGTCCATTTCAGGAATAAACCACTCTGTCGGCTGCACATGTCATAAACCACAAACTCAACTAGTCACTGATTTTGCTGAGGACAGTGTAACAGGGAAAGTATGAATTGGCACTCTGTGTTTCTATAATGTACAGTCAGCAATAACAAACACTACTTCCTGTTGGTTCTGAGCTATGTTCTCAGATGTCCATGAACTAGTGCTTAATTTGTAAAAATATAAGTTCCAGGGCATATGTTATCGCTTCGGAGGCCGCTGCAGCTTGCACTACCCGCTGCCCCTATTAGTGGTGCAAATGGCAGTACTAGTGGCCTGGATGTGTTACTGTTATTCTTTAGTGTAAATCAGTTTGCTAAACTAATTTGTTCTGTTGAAAATAGGAAGACTGCAACACCATGTGGTGGAGTGTCATTAAAAGTGGTGGAGTTAACAATTAAATACTGTAGGAGAGTAGGATCTGCTTCACATGGGTACCCCCACTTTTGGCTGATGCTTCACTGTTTTTCGACTTTAGTCTGGCTGGGGCCCTGCTAATCAGAACCCCAGTGTAGGAAGGTGGAATCTGACTACATGGTTGCCCCCACTTTTTTCCTGGTGTTTTGTTGGTTTTTGACTTAGTTTGGCTGGGAACCTGCTATTCAGGTCCCCAGCCTATCTGCTTTCTCTTTAAACGACTTGGAGTGCACTCTAGGTGCACTAGTGATTGGATACTGTGGTACCTTATGAGTCCCTAGTATATGGTACCTTAGGTACCAAGGGCATAGGTACTTCACAGGCCTACCAGGGGCTGCAGCATGTATTATGCCACCCCTGGGAAGCAGACTAAATCTGACACCACAGGCCTGCTACTGCAGCCTGGGTGAGGAAGTGCTAGCACCCCTCACTGAGATATAGGTCCCCTATATCTCTCCTACACACACATATAAACCTATCAGTCACCCCTAAGGCAGGCCCTATCAATCCTGAGGGCAGGGTGCTTGGCTTCTATGTGAGGGGGTGCCTCTGCCTGAGCAGGGCCCCTCTGCAGCTCTCAGAGTCCATTCTCTGGTGCTGTTTGTGGATGCGGTTAAACCATATACTTTTAAGTGCATTATATCCTCGCGGTAAAATGCTAACTTTGGAATGGCTGCATCGAAACATGTCGTGTTTGGTGTCAAACATCTTGGAATACTACCCCCCGCCAGTCCTGGCGGCGGGGGTAGCATTCCACCCTTCTAGAGGGATAGACATGTACCTACTGTGGAAACGCGGTAGAATCCTGCAGAGCCCTGGCATCACAAAATGGATGCCACCAGTCACAGACACTGGGCTGCCCTCCTGCTGATGACCAACACTCGCAGTGGAGGAAGCCCAACAATAGATATCCTGTCCCAAGGGGGTGTGACCACCTTCCAGACAGGGTTTAGTGTATTGGGGCTGGGTGGGTGCACTCTTAGAGTGCTTTGAAGTCCTGCACTGGGGGAGCAGAAGGCTCCTCTGTGCATATGCCAGTTCAAACCGGCTCAGGGGCTACCTGCCCCTGCTCTGGCGCGAAACTGGACAAAGGGAAGTGGGTGTAGCCACCCACTCCCTGACCCTCCCATAGGTAGGGTCATAGAGCTAGTCCCTCCCTTTCTTTTAGTATAAGAGGGGGAACCTGTGCATTGCACCCTAGATTTCCCTGGACGATGCTCTGAAGAAGAATCCCGGACCTTCGACGTTCCACTACCTTTGGAAGACTGAAGAATCTCCCTTGGAGTCAAGGAGTGACTCCCCTGCTTGGCAGGCACCAAAAACTACAAACAACAGTCGCAAACTACGCCGCTCCCGCCGGAGTCCGAAGTCCCTGCAGCCCAAGAAGTGGATTTCCTGACTTCTCAAAGGCCATCGTGAGTCCCCAGCGAAGCTGAGGCCAGTGGACCCCAAGAGTAATGAGGAACCGCGACCCCTGGGTACCATGCACTATTGTCAAGTGCAACCCCTCCACAACGTTCCATGAACTTGTGCTTTAGACCACATGTGGTCCCAGCATCCAGCAGGAATCCCTCCTAAGATCAGAGGCCTACCACGTCCTGAGTGACCGTGGGCCCCTGTGAGCGAATCCTCCCGAGGCGTCTTTGCGATCCCTTGCCAGCCGGCTTGTGGGTCCCCAGAAGACTTTCTAAAGAAACCAAAGGGCTCCCCTGGTTGCTCCAGGCCTGCCCTGACTTACCCTCGCTGGGTGAGTCCCACAGACCTTGCTGGTCTGCGCCATTGTCTCTTCACACTTTCCCCAAGACTTGCTGTTACCAAGGCTTGTTGGCTCCGATCGAGTCGCCGACACCGCAGTAAGCTGCAGACATCGTGGGACACGCCGAATCCAGCTCCTGGTCGTCGTCGACGCCTCCTGGACCTCGTGGCTGAAGAGTCAAGGCAACCGCGAACGACCTGAATCTTGCGACGACGGTGGGCATCCATCTTCCTTGCCCCGAGTCACTGCCAAGTGACTTTGAACACTGTCCCCTCTGCTTTCAGGTCTTCCATCTTCCGAATCCAGGCTTGGATTCCTCCGGACACTTCTCCTGTCGCCGCAAGCAGCAAGTCTTCACTGGCTCCCATTGAAAACGACGCCGCGACCCGACACCAAAGAACACCTATGCACCCGGCTCCCCTGGGTGAGGTAACTTCAGCACTACGGTGCTCCTGTGGGTGTGGGCCCTAGAACAACTTACCCTGTAAGTGACTTGCTTGTAGCTTCCTCGAAGTGTCCTAAAACTCTAACTTTCTAAGTGCGACAATTGCGCTGACTCGTACAGGGTTCGCGTCTGTGTTAGACACACCGCGTCCATCTCCTTTGCAACACTATCTAGAACTGTATCCTTCGACTCGTACTGAGTCCGATCGGTGTTCGCCTCGAACACACAAAGGGCCTGTAGCACTGAGATCTCCATTGCACTGACTCGCACAAGGTTCGCGTCTGTGTTAGACACAGCGCGTCCATCTCCCTTGCAACTCTATCTATAACCGCGTCCTTCGACTCGTACAAGGACCGATCGGTGTGTTCGCCTCGAACACGCAAGGGACCTTTAACATTGATATCCCAATCGCGTCTGAGCGCATAGACTCGCACAGGACTCGCACCGGTGCCAGGTCACCGCGTCCGTCCCCTGTGGGTCTCCTACAACTACCTGGGGTGGTTCTTGGGGGTCCCTCGATTCTAGATGCCCTAGACCTAGGTCTAGCAAACTAAGATTGTGATATTCGATTGTGCTAAACTTATTTTGATAACATTTGACTTGTACATATGTTCCTGACCTCTAATCTCATAAAGAGATTAGTAGAGAGTGTTTATTAATAAATACATATATATTTGATATATATACCTGTGTGGTGTCTTTTCATTTGGTGATTCAAGAGATTGTGTGGTAAAACAAGCTGCTTTACATTCCTTCAAGACTTAGCCTGAAGGCTGCTCTCCACAGCTACCACTAGGATAGCTTTCTATAAAGGTTGTCTTAAACCTATCTACCATAAGAGTCGAATTGTTCTGGTGCAAGGTGTCCACTTTAATTAGTGAACAGCATATACCAGGCCAACTTCTCACACCCAGCCTAGCTGCTTCCTCTCTAAAAGGTTTCCATGTACCTTAGGTACATCTTTGATTGGAATCTGGAGTGCCCTTATAAGTCTCTAGTATATGGTATACTATGTACCCAGGGCATAGGTACCTCAGAGGCCTGCCAGGGGCTGAAGCATGTATTATGCCACCCCTGGAAGGCCAGCCAAACTGACACCACAGGTCTGCTACTGCAGCCTGGGTAAGGTGGTGCATGCACCCCTTACTGTGGTATAGGCTACCTATATCACTACAATTGCACACACATATAAACCTATAAGTCACTCCTATGGCAGGCCTTACCAATCCTGAAGGCAGAGTGCTTGGTTCTTATGTGAGAGGGTGCCCTGCATGAGCAGAGCCCCTCTGCAGCGTTCGGAGTCCCTCCTCTGATGCTGTTTGTGGTACAGCCTGACCATATACTCTTAAGTGCATTATATCCTCGCGGTACAATGCTAACTTTGGACAGGCTGCACCAAAACATGTCGTGTTTGGTGTCAAACATCTTGGAATACTACCCCCCCGCCAGTCCTGGCGGCGGGGGTAGCATTCCACCCTTCTAGAGGAGAGACATGTACACACCGGCCTGCCCGGTAACTTCTTTCCAGAGCCCTGGCATCACAAAATGGATGCCGCTGCCACAGACACGGGTCTGGCCTCCTGCTGCTGACTGAAACTCCGGCAGCGGAGGCCTGGACAATAGGTTTCCTGTCCAAGGGAGGTGTAACCACCTCCCCAGACAGGATAGTGTGTATTGGGGCTGGGCGGGAGCACTCTCTGGTGCTTTGAAGTCCTGCACTGGGGGCACATTTGGTGTCCCTGTGCATACCCCAGTTCAAACCGGTTCAGGGGCTTCCAGCCCCTGCTCTGGCGCAAAACTGGACAAAGGGAATGGGTGTAACCACCCCTCTTCCCTGACCCTCCCATAGGTGGGTCCCCAGAGTATGTCCAACCCCTACCTTAGTATAAGTATGGGACCCCAGTCCTTAGGACTTTAGATTTACCCTGGACGAAACTCTGATAGCAGAATCCTGGACCTTCGACGCTCTACTTCAAGATTAGAGGACTGAAGAATCTCCCTTGGGGTCAAGGAGTGACTCCCCTGCTTGGCAGGCACCAAAGAAGCAACTGTCTGGTCTGCATCACTGAAGCTCCTGCCGGACGCCGAAGTCTTTGCATCACCAGAGGTAGATTTCCAGACTTCCCTGAGGCTGCCCTGAGTCCCCAGCGAAGCTGAGGCCCGTAGCTGTCGTGGGAATGTGGAACTGTGACCCCTGGACACCAAAAACTTTTGCCAGTGCATCCTCTTCCTGGTCTCCCACGAAGTTGTGCTTTGGGCTCCGAGTAGCCCTTCGCCTCCAGCACCGACTGCACCGAAGATCACTGGCCTCCACTCCACGAGTGTCCTGTGAGCCAGCTCCAAGTGCGTCCACTCGAGGGTCCTTTGCGGTCGCTAGTCCGTTGGCTAGTGGGCCCTCCCGAAGGCAACTCTTCTTCTGCTTGGGCTTTCCTGGTTGCTCCAGTTGTGCCCTGACTTACCCTTGCTGGGTGAGTCCCTCAGACCTTGCTGGTCTGCACCACCGTCCTTTCTTCTATTTCCACGAGACTTGCCGTTGCCAAGGCTTGTTGGGTCCAATCTGGTCGCCGACACCTCAGCAAGCGACAAACGTCGTGGGTACAGCTCGAATCCAGCTCCTGGTTGTCGTCGACGCCTCCTGGACCTCGTGGCTGAAGAGTCAAGATCGACCATCAACCTACCTGAAGCACCCGACATCGGTGGGAATCTGCTCAGTGCCTTCCTGGTCACTGGCTAGTGACCCAGACTCTGTCCCCTCTGCTTTCAGGTTCTTCAGATCGTAGATCCACCCTTGGATCCACGCGAACACTTTCGACTTGGTCGCCAGCAGCACTTTGCAGCAGATCGCCATTGAAAACGACGACGAAACCCGACCCCGAAAGACACCTATGCACCCGGCTTCCCTGGGTGAGGTAACTCGAGTACTCCTGTGCTCCCGTGGGTGCTGACTCTAGAACAGCCTAGCTCTAAAGGGGTTTGCTCCAAGTCCTCCTCTAAGTGTCCTTTTTCTTTAAAACTCCAACCGCGACATTCCCCATAGAAGTCAACGGCGGCTCGCGGCTGTGTTCTCACACTGCGCGCGTGCCCCGTGGGTCCCCTGTGTCACTACCTTGGGTGGTTCCTTGAGGGCCAAGCACTTCTACAGGCTCTAGGCCTTGTGTCTAGCTCAGTCGTGGTTCTTATACCACTTTATTGGTATATGGTTTGGTACGCCCCTAGGGCTCAAACGTGTATTTGTGCTATTACTGTTGATAACTCGACTTGTAACTTATGTACTTCGAGCTCTAGCCTCATAAAGAGACTAGAGGGGTGTGTTTAGCAATAAATACATATATTTTGAATATATACCTGGTGTGGTCCTCTTTCATTTGGTCACTCAAGAGATTATAGACTGGTAAAACAAGCTGCTTTACATTCCTTCAAGACTTAGCCTGAAGGCTGCTCTCCATAGCTACCACTAGGATAGCTTTCAATAAAGGTTGTCTTTAACCTATCTCCAATAGGGGGTTGTTTGGACTGGTGCAAGGTGCCCACTATAATTAGTGGACAGCATATACCAGGCCAACTTCTCACAAATACCGTTGCCGAGCACCAGCAAACACTGTCACAACTTAGCACTGAGTCATGAACTTAAAGAATTAGCACAGTAGGATATGTGCTGTAGACCGTGCGCAAAGTTACATTCTGTAGCTCTGCTCCTTGTGGGGGCGGATCGTAGGGGGGGTGGGGTTGAGCCTGTATATGTTGGGAAGAGGTGTGGTGCAGCGGCCAGGGCAGCTGACTCCGGAACACGGGGGCTCACGGTTCGATCACCGGTGGCAGGTTAGCCCAGCACCTTGTGACTCTGGGCAATATCTCGCTTAATCTTCCCGAGGGCCCCCTACGCCGGGACACCTCTCCGGAGATAGCTGTGAGCTTTACAAATGCTGGTATTTCATTTCATTTCATGTTAGTTTCAGCATTCCAGTCTAGGCAGTGTAGCGCAGGATTGTCAGAATCATGAAGCATGAGGAAGAATGGAAGTATGTTAATCCTTTGTAGCCCTGCCCACCTGCAGCACAATCAAGAGGCATGAAGTTTTGTGAGGATTGCTTGAATTCATTGCTGTGTATATTTAAAATGCAGTCCTTTTAACAAGGAGCACAAGGGCCATAGCTGCTAATGTGAAGATGCCTGAAAACATTTTTTTTTAACTGGCGGTTGTGCTTTAACCTGTCTCTGTAGCTTAAAGTATAAATTTGAGACATGCAAAGGTCCTGTCGTTATATGGCATTCTATGGTAGATTTGTCTGCTACTGTTGACCGCTGAAAAAAATATGCCCTCCTTAAGTAATTACTGAAATGTGACAGGCAGCCATCAGGGATCATTTTGACAGCAGTGAGTGATGTAACATTACATTTTGAGATGCAGCTGAAGCTGTGGTCTATGTGTTTAATAACCAATGAATATATGGTTGTCATTGAACACTCAACAAAACCACAATACAACATATCAATATAATGACAATGATGTTGCACAAAAGCACAGCAACACATAAAGCAGCTGAACATATCCCCGCCACAATAAATTACCACCTCCATAGAACTGCTTTCATAATAGGGTGCTAAAAATGTGTTTGCACCAAGCATTGCCTTAACTTACCACCAAGGGGCAAGAAAAAGCACCTGTCAAAAAAATGTTGTGACCCGACCCTATAGATCAAGGCTCAGATTTATCAGTATGCACCGCAGCTCGGGAAGACAGCCTGCTGCGCTGTGCTGCACCAAATGGAGAGGGCAGGAATGCACAATATTTACCAAGATGTGGTGCATGCCGGCTCTCTCACTGCACTGGCTCACTATGTGCTGCCTAGCCACTGGTGTAACGAAACTTGAGGGAGCCCCCCTGCAAGGCACATGGAGGGGCTCCCTCCGGACTCAATCAGGAGCTCTCGGGCTAGAGTACTGTGCTGAGTGGGCCCGCTGGAGCTTGGGGCCCACACACCATGGGGGCTGCGGGAGTCATGTGTCTTATGCCACTGTGACTAGCACCAACGCAGAAACCCTTGCACCGTGGTGCAAGAGTGCCTGCATTACAGGCACGATTGTTTCCTCTTTCCAAATGCAGTACTCTTAGAAAGAGGAAACGAGGGGAAATAAATTGTCCTCGTTGCGCCTCTATTTTGAACACGTACCATTTTGATGCTTTTCCAGATCTTTCAGTCTTGCTAAATTTGGGAATGCAGCAAAAAGCATGGGTGGATGTGTGGAACACCCACGCTCCACCCATGTAATGACTTCCTAGCAAAAAGGCAGCAACGTTCTCTGCAGTGCGTTTCTCCAGATTTACCACGAAAGGTAGTCCGCGCGGCTTGGTAAATCTGACTTAAGGACTGTGTTGCGCTTGCGTCAGCCTGTGTGACGCAAGTGCAATAAAATCCTTTAATAAATCTGTTCCACACTTCTAATGTAGACAGCAGTAATACTGTGGAAGATTAAATCACATAACATCCAGCTCTTCTTTCCTTCTCTTTCATTGCCTGAAAGGTGAAGATAGTTTCGCTGAGACTTTATGTCACGTCTTAAAAGAGACAAGGTGTTTCTTTCAAGCCTTCTTTCTCCAGCAAATTGACGTCAGGCTGTAGAGAGGGCTCCTTTTCCCGCGTAAATTTTCCATATTTTTTAGAGATCCACGGGGCAGGATGACAAACAGATGTCTAAAGGTTATACAAAATCAATTTTCACAGGCAGTGCTTCATTCGCTTTAATCAGCATGAAATCACACACACACAAATGGAGTGTTAAAGTTGCTCCTGTGTTTAAATTGTACCTTTTTATACGACTCAGCGTAACGAGATGTCTTTTGTTAGATTGATGGTACCTGAGTCACGGCGCCCCAGCTGGAGGCAGGCTGGGTCAATTGTGACGCGGAACTCAGTTCGTGTCATTCAGCAAATTATCGAGTTCCCTCGTCGGATCCATATTAGCGCTTCCAAGGCTATTCAAGTCGCAGTAGTCATTAGGCTGCCTGTGATCCAAACACGTTTGCAGCTGCGAGGCAGAGAACAAGCGTGGGCCGCCTTCAGCATCCTCACCCTCCCACGCCACAAGGACCATTTAACACGTTATGGTGTCACATTTCTCCCCCCTGCAGCAAGTCCCACAGCAGAGAATCCATTTTGTTAATAATGGAGGGAAAACGTCTGTGAGCTGTGCCAACGAAAACAGCACGTAATTTTCCTTGTGAAACCCTGCCATACCTAAGGTGGTTTCATAGCTGTGACCGTCCGATATCAATTTATGCGGCATGTGACATTTGAACATTTCCAAGTTTTCAACACTTTTACAAGTACAGTGTGTAAAATACCACAGGGTATTGTTCAAATATGCACAAAAACTAGAGTGGGACCAAACCTGAAAATTAAAATACATAATTCAAGTGCGATCACGTGATTTAATTATACATGTCAACATATCTAATAGGTTAGTATTGATGCTACAACATGGATTCAGGTCAGCCATATGAAACTCAACAGAATGAAGTAGTGATTGCCTCTAAACCCCCTAAATGCTTTACTTCATGTGCCAATGGAGCAGGAGTGTTCCGGGGTATGGTGAAAGGAACCTTTACAGGCATCCACCAAAACCAGATAAAAAGCTATTAGTGCTCTATTTATACCAAGGTGTGATATAATGGGGGATAATATGCAGTCATGTTGAGCGAGCTATTACTGGTTACATTTAGCAATTTACATTAGAGACAATTTGGTGGGAAGTGACTGGTGTAACTCATCTGGGGTATAATTTGCATGTATACCTCCATCCAGTTGCAAGAGTACAAGGGCTTGAACAGTAGTTTTGAAGTGGCTTCCTAGAAGAGAGGGTTTGAATTCCTTGAGATGAGAGAGCTGGTAACAGGTTGTCATTGTTCTTTTGGCAATGAATGAATCCTAGTGATTTGACATTTGGTGAGAGTTGGGATTCAAAGCCATCAAGGTTCATGTTATTGAATCATGTTTGTACTGTATCGTTTTTGTTGTTCTTGGCAATTACTAGTAATTCTGTCTTGGTTTAGTTGAGCTTCAAGTAGGTGCTGGACACCCAATCATGATGAGATGATGAAGGACAAAATGACATTTTCCTATGTTTCTTTCATTAACAGCTACTGTAATGTGTGTCATAATCAGTGCTTAATTTGAGCCGGTGGTAACCTGCACTTCATTGTCAATACCAGCACTCATGACAGTCTGCCACATCGTGATGCTGTTTACCTAATTTAGAGATTAGCGTAACAACCATTGTTTATGAATAGAATATGCATTAAAAATGACTTCATATGACAAGACGAAAATCATAGTTAAAAATGTTCTTACCTTTGCTGGCAAAGCTATGTGAAAAACCAGCCACTAGCATGTTGAAACCTGGATCCACTCCATCAAAGCCAAAAGCCATTTCTAATCGACCTCTCAAGTCAAGCAATGGACTTAATTCTAGATCTCTATCTAATGGTAAGAAAGGAAAAACTGAAACTTTTAAGGCTCTTTCTCGGATTACCAGCCCCTCTGTCTGCTTTTCAGAACCTTTGGATGCACAAAACTCTGTATCATAAAACAGTCATTCAGCGTGAAAAGCTTAATCCAACATTGCACCAGCTAATAAGGAAAGTTTTGGGTCTAAAGTTAACCTTTCTGCCTGTTAGAAATGGGATCTCTAGTTGGCAAGGGCTTGCACCTTTGTTCAATTAGGGACCCTTCTTCCTAGTCAGGGTAAGGGTGTTACACTCGTGAAGTAACCCCTGCTCACCCTCGTGGTAGCTTGGCACGAGCAGTCAGGCTTAATTCAGAGGCAGTGTGTAAAGCATTTGCACATAACCAACAGTAATACCGGGTAAGCACTACAAACGGACACCACACCAGTTTAGAAAAATAACCAATATTTTTATATACTCAAGACAAGACCAATTACGACAAAAATCCACAATACTATACTTTAAAAATGAATGCTTGATAAGGTAACTTCTTCTTTGCAGGAATAGTTCAAAAAACAAAGTTTGTACGAGTCGGTAGCTCCGTCCGAGCCTACCGCGATGCTGAAAACCACAGAGTCTAACAGTTCCAGCCGACCGCGTCGTTACGGGCCAGCAGAGTCATGAACAGACTCGGTCACAGTACCTTTCGTTGTGGCTGGTACGGAGTGTACGAGCCGGTCGGGCGTTCGTCGCGGTTGCGGTGCAAGACGGAGCGATGCAAGGTGCGGTGTCCCTCGATGCGGTGCAGGCAGCGGCTCGATGAGCGTCGTGCAGACGGAGTCGGTGAGTCCAGGGCGTGCGATGCAGGGTGAGACGATGCTCGATGCGGTGCTGACAGGTTGCGATGCAGGCGACCAAGCCGGAGTGCGGGAGCTGGCGTCGGACAGCGGTGCGAGTCGGAGCGGTGCGTCGCAGACGTGCGAGCGGTGCCCCAAATGCGATGCGGTCACGACTCTTGAGCCAGTTGCAGCGTCCGCGTCGGTCGGGTCCGGCTGGTTCAGTGAAGCGATGCGATGCGAACTGCGGTGCCCACAGGTCACGGTGCAAGCAGCGGCTCGGTGTTGGCGGCGTCGGACGTCGCCCACGGTGAGGCCAGGGTTGCGATGCGAAGCGGGGCGATGCGGTCTGCGGTGCAAACAGGTCACCGGCCAGGGATGGATTCGGTTGACGGAGTCGGTTGTGGTTCCCTTCCTCTGTGGCAACTGAAACAGCGTTCCAGAAGCGGTACCCAGAGGCTTGTGAAGTCTTTGCAGTCCCTGAGACTTCTTAACAGGAGGCCAGCTCGGTTTCAGGCCCTTGGAGATACTCAGCACAAGTTTGTAGAAAGTTCAGTCCTTTCACTGCCCAAGACAGAAGCAGCAACTGCAGGCCAACCCAACAAAGCAGTCACCTAGCAAAGGGGCAGTACTCCTACTAGCAGCTCTCCAGCTCTTCTTCTTGACAGGTTCCTTGGTTCCAGCGAGGTCTAAATTCATGGGGTCAGGGCCCCAATATTTATATCCCAAATTCCTTTGTTCTCTGAAGGCAGAGAGGCCTTTGCCTAGTCCAAACTAGTTCTGGAGCACTTTGTTGACAAGTCTCCGTCCCTTCTTTCAGAGAGTAGGCCAGGGACATCAGACGCACCACAGGAGGTGGAGCCAGCATTGTGGAGGGAAGGCACTGTCCTATTCAGGGCCCAGGTGCAACTCCTCCCACCCATCTACATGTAGATCTTGCTATTCAGCCCTGTGCTGACTCACCCTGTCTCCTGGCATCCCCCAGCCCCTGTCACTCACACTCCAGACAAGGAATACACAACCTCGCAGAGGCAGGCTTGGATGGTTAGACAAGAAAATACCCACTTTCTAAAAGTGGTATTTTCAAACGCAGAATGTTAAAACCAACTTCACTAAAAGATGCATTTTATCATTCTGAGTCCAGGCATACTAAACTCGAATTTCTACCATGTTCCCGGGGTCAGTTAGGATTATAAGCTGTAATAATCAAACCTGCCCATTCTGGCCTATGGGGAACAGGTAGCCTTGCAATAGTGAAAAACGAACTAGGCTGTAATTCACTATCAGGACATGCCACACACACCAGGGCATGTCCTACCTTTCGCATACAACGCACCCCTGCCCACAGGGGTACCTTGGGCCTACCTTAGGGGTGACTAACATGTAGCAAAGGGAAGGTTTAGGGACTTGCAAGTGTGTGCACTTGCCAGAGTCGACATGGCAGCCCCAGGCTGCGCACAGGCTCTGCGTTGGCAGGCCCGAGTTACACTTTACGGGCTGTTTGCGTGGGTGGCACAATCCAGTGCTGCAGCCCACCAACAGCATTTGGTCTATAGGCCCTGGCACTCGCAGTGCACTTTACAAGGGACTGACACATAAACCAAATAGGGCAATCATGGAAACACCAATCCATAACACATTTTATACAGGAGCACTTGCACTTTCCCACTGGACAGCAGTGAGGAAAGTGCGCAGAATCATTACACCAGCAAAAACAGAGTCAAAACCGGGAGGTCAGAAAGCAAAAAGTCAGGGGAAACACGCCAAAAGATGCCAAGTCTAACACAGCCAAATACATGAAAAGTACTAACATTATTTACTCTAAACCTTTAAAAAAGGGGAAAAGAGAAGTGAAAATAATCCCCCTAAACCGTTCACGCCTTCTTGAGGTGTTTAAAGAAATTCTCAGTTTAAATTACTTATCCTCAATCGATTTGCAACTGGTGGGGTTTTCCATGCATGAGGGGTGCGAAGTGACTCGAGTTAATATTCAATCTAAACTTGCATCACACATCATTCAGGAAGCGTAGTTAGAGCTTGGTGGTCATGGAATTGAAATACTTGGTAATCCCATTGGACAACTTTTCCGAGCACTGCCTGTCACTTTCAAGCTTCCTCTCTGAGCAAGCACGGAGGTCTGTCAGTAAACTAAGTCGAATTTCCTTATTTCAAAAATTCAATTTCACAATACAACAAGGGAAACACTCTTGGAGCCCTTGATCATTTGGGCCTGCGGATTGCAATTTTAGTTTTCAATGATTTGTTTTATGATGACTCTTATCAGGCTTTGCTCTCCTCCCCTGTGCTACAAAAAAGCTTCACAAGCTATCTAAGAAGCTCAGGTTGCATGAGTGGTTGCTCATAGATTAATGGGCAACCCGTACCAATCAAGTATCTCATATGGAGTTTCCATGACTATATGAACATTCTAAATGAATTTAGGTCTAAACTGAAAGAACCAAATTATTTAATATATATTCTCCAGCAAACTTGGCTATGGGGGAGCCCACAGCGCAACAGTTATATAGCTTGTGCAAAAAATGACTATCCTAAAATCCATAGCAGCTCACCTGTGGCCATCTTATTCGGGTATCTGTTCTTTAGGGAAAGGACGTGCTAACGGCAGAAACTGCTTGTATTTGGTTGCTGGTTTGTTATATTCATCTTTTAGTTTCTTCAAGTTTCCCCAGGTCACTGGTTTGTAATAAAATAGGTATTCCTTCCAATGTAACTGCTTTTGATGGAAATCTAAGCAAGCTTGATAATGATTTGACTAATTTTAGTCTTTGTTTTCTGACTTCTTGTTTCATTTTGGCAGGTAATTTCGACTCAGAAGTTTCATTGAATTCTTTTGTTAAATTCCAGGCTGACTTATTGAACGTGTACGAAATTTATATAGTAGCTTCTGGTGAGGGCAAAGTTACAAACATATCCTGGCAGGTGATGTGCCATAATTTAATAAATCTCATTGGCCGATTCTCTGGTGGCAAGCCAGCCATGGCCACTTTTAGGCATTCTAAGAGTATGATCCTGTGTAGAAATGGGAGTCTCTAGCTGGCAATGGTTTGCACCTTTGTCCTTGCTTCTAGTGAGGGTAAGGGAGTTATGCCCTTAAACAACCCCTGCTCACCCCCTTGGTAGCTTGGCACAAGTAGGCAGGCTTATCTCAGAGGCAATGTGTAAAGCATTTGTGCACACATACAGAAACACAGTGAAAACACTACAAATGGACACCGCACCAGTTTAGAAAAATAGAAAATCTTTATACAAACCACACAAGCCTTAGCAAACTATGGATGCGTCACTTTCAACAGAAAGTACCTGGGATGCATCAAAAATCACAAAAAAACAGCTGCAGGGAAGGTGATGCGTCGGTTCCTTACACGCAGGGAAGGTGATGCGTTGGTTGCTTGCTCCAGGGGAGGTGATGCGTTGGTTCCTTACTGCCACACAGGGGAAGTGATGCGTTGTCTCCTTACTGGAGAGGAGGTGATGCGTCGGTTTCTTTCAATGTGGGGAGGTGATTCGTCGGTATCTTACTGCAGCCCCGGTGTTGGGGTAGTTTTGATGCCCAGGTGCGATGCCTTGCACACCGGAGGTGAGGCATCGCTTTGTGAGACTTCGCGTCGTCGGTGCTGGGGTCTGCGCGGCGAGGCTTTGTGAGTCTTTGCGATGTCCAGTGTCGGTCCCGAGGAGTGCGCAGCTGTGCGGCTGGACTCAGTGGGGCTTTGTGAGGCTTCGCATTGCTTTGCTCTGGTTCTTACAGAGATCAGCTGCAAAACCCACCTCTGAGGCCTTTTAACTGGAGGGAGGCACCACAGTCAAGGGTAGGACTCACAGATGGCAGAGCCCAGCAGCACCAGCAGAGTATTAGGAAGTCTTTTGTGTCCCTAAGACTTTTTAACAGGGGACAAGCACACACGAGCCCTTGGAGAAACTTCACAAGCAGGATACACAGCAAAGTCCAGTCCTTTGTCTTCTCCTTGGCAGAAGCAGCCACGGCAGGCCAACCCAGCAAAAACACCCACACAGCAACGGGGCAGTACTCCTCCTTCAGCTTCTCCAGCTCTTCTCCTTGGCAGAGGTTCCTCTTGAGTCCAGAATTATTCTAAAGTTCTGGGGTCTGGGCCCCAATATTTATACCACATTTTTCTTTGTTCTCTTGTGGCAAAAAGTCTCTCAACTCAGTCCAAACACGTTCTGTCCTCTCTGGTCCAGCTTCTTGGCAGGAGGTGGAGACAGCGTTGTGCACAGGAGACAGGGCCTATTCAGGTGGAAGGAAAACTCTTTCCACTACTCTAAATACAGCCCATGTCTATTCAGCTTAGCTCTGAGTCATCCAGGAAAGGCAGAACACACCTCAACCCCCCCAGTGACTGTCTACAGTGAATGCACATTCCCAGCTCCTGTCACTCCAAAACCAGACAGTCAATACTCAACCCAGCAGAGGCACATAGGATGGCTAAGCAAGAAAATGTCCACTTTCTAAAAGTGGCAATTTTAAACACACAATTTAAAAAACTTCTTTACTAAAAGATGTGTTATTAAATTCTGAGTTTAGGGAGCCTAAACTCCATTTCTTTATCTTGTCCCATATGGAAAGTTATACTTGTAAGATGTTGCAAATAAACTCCCATGTTACCCTTTGGGACAGATAGCCTTTCAATAGTGAAAAACTAAACACTCAGTATTTCACTCTCAGGACATGTCACAAACACCAGTACATGTCCTACATTTCCCCCATACTGTACCCTGCCCACAGGGGTACCTTGGGCCTACCTGAGGGGTGTCGTACTTGTAAGAAAAGGGAAGGTTAGGGCCTGGCAAGTGGGTGCACTTGCAAGATAAACATGGCAGTTCACAACTGCGAGCACAGACACAACAGTGGTAGGTCTGAGACACATTTACAGGCTTCTTCTGTGTGTGGCACAACCGGTGCTGCAAGCCCACTAGTAGCATTTGATTTACCAGCCCTGGCACACTCAGTGCACTTTGCTAGGGACTTACCAGTAACCTAAATATGTCAATCATGGATAGCCAATCATGTTCACAATTTACACAGAGAACATATGCACTTTAGCACTGAATAGCAGTGGTAAAGTGCCCAGAATCCTAAAGCCAACAAAAACAGGCCAGGAAAAATAGGAGGAAGAAGCAAAAATCTTGGGGTAACCCTGCAAAAAGGGTCATTTCCAAGGCGATCCTGTAAACTGATATGATATAATGCATTCGCAAAAAAGTGTTGCCCCTGTTGAACAGCCAATTAATCAACAATCTTCAAAAAATGTGAATAGGGAAAGATTTTCTCTGGGCTGGCTCGACTCTGAATGGCATCAGCTGAGGCAGACTCTTAACAAGGCATGTCATTGATCATTAAAAAGTAGTAATGGTGCAATTAATCATGAGTTACTTGAAAAAGAAGTATCATCTACTAGTGATTATTATAACCATCATTGGGACTTAATGATTCAAACAATTATGCAGGATAACGTAAAAAAGTTTGACGATTGGTCAATTCAGAGCTAACTGCATCTCAGTGTAAACTTGAGGCTCAGATTAGCAAAACTCAATGGGTATGTTACATCTCTGATTGATACAAAAGTTCTTCCCCTATCATGGACACCAAGATTACTACTGAGTTGTGAAAACCGTCCCCATTAACAACTATCCTAGCTGTAGGAGAGTAGGATCTGCTTCTTATGGTTACCCCCACTTTTTGCTGATGTTTCACTGTTTTTCGACTTTAGTCTGGCTGGGGCCCTGCTATCCAGGACGCCAGCCTAGCTGCTTCCTCTCTAAATTGATTCCCTGTACCTTAGGTACACCACAGATTGGATTCTGGGGTGCCCTTATAAGTCCCTAGTATATGGTATACTATGTACCAAGGGCATAGGTACCCCAGAGGCCTACCAGGGGCTGAAGCATGTATTATGCCACCCCTGGGCAGCCTTCCAAAATGACACCACAGGACTGCTACAGCAGCCTGAGTAAGGTGGTGCATGCACCCTTTACTGAGATATAGGTTCACTATATCTCACTCTATCACTGCACATATAAACCTATCAGTCACCCCTATGGCAGGCCTTATCAATCCTGAAGGCAGGGTGCTTGGTTTTGTGTGAGAGGGTGCCCCTGCATGAACAGAGACCCTCTGCAGCCTTCGGAATCTATTCTCTGGGGTTGTCTGTGATGCAGCCTGACCATATACTCTTAAGTGCATCATAACCTAGCGGTAAATGCTAACTTTGGGATGGCTGCACGGAAACATGTCGTGTTTGGTGTCAAACACCTTGGAATCATACCCCCACACCAGTAACTGGTGTGGGAGTATGATCCCACCCTTCTAGAGGGAGAGACATGACAGCACCGGTATACCCGGTACCAGCTAACAGAGCCCTGGCATCACAAAATGGATGCTGCCAGCCACAGACACGAGTCTAGCCTCCTGCTGCTGACCGAAACTCCGGCAGGAGAGGCCTGGACAATAGGTTTCCTGTCACAGGGAGGTGTCACCACCTCCCAGACTGGCTTTAGTGTATTGGGGCTGGGAGGGAGCACTCCAAGAGTGCTTTGAAGTCTGCACTGGGGGCACATTTGGTGTCCCTGTGCATAGTCCAGCTCAAACCAGTTGCAGGGGCTACCAGCCCCTGCTCTGGCACGAAACTGGACAAAGGAAATGGGTGTAGCCACCCCTCTTTCCAAACCCTCCCATAGGTGGGTCCCCAGAGTTAGTCCAACCCCTTCCTTGGGTATAAGATAGGAACCCCTCTCAACATGAATTTAGATATCCCTGGACAAAACTCTGAAACTGAATCCTGGACCTTTGACGATCTGTTCAACGCCAGATGACTGAAGAATCTCCCTTGGAGTAAAGGAGTTACTCCCCTGCTTGGCAGGCACCAAAGACGCATCTGTCCGGTCTGCATCTCCGAAGCTCCCGCCGGATGCCGACAACTCTGCAACCCAGGAGGTGGGTTTCCAGACTTCCCCGAGTCCCCAACAAAGCTGAGACCCGTAGCCCTCGTGGGTACAGTGGAACCGGAACCCCTGGACACTGTGCACATTTGCAAGTGCATAAGCTTCTCGACAATCCCTGAGGCTGTGCTTAGGTTACTTGTAGCCCTGACCCCGAGCCATGAATCCGCTGAAGATTGTTGGCCTACCGACTCCGAGTGACCCGTGGGCTGCCATTTTGTGATTCCTCTTGAGGTCCCTTTGCGATCCCTTGTCCGTCAACTTGTGGGTCCCTCCGAAGGACAACTCTACTTTTAACGGGCCTCTCTGGTTGCTCTAGGCCTGCCCTGACTCTCCCTTGCTGGGGGAGTCCCTCAGACCTCGCTGGTCTGCACCGAAGCCTTTGTTCTCTTCCTGCGTGGGTTGCTGTTGCCAAGGCTTGTTGTGTCCAATCCAGGCACCGATGCTGCAGCACTCGACATCCTTTGTGGGACAGCTCGAATCCAGCTCCTGGTTGGGTCGACACCTCCTGGTCCTCGTATCTGAAGAGTCAAGCTTCACCTTTTACCTCATCTCACCTGAAGCACCCGACATCGGTGGGCATTCGACTATCGTGCCCATGGTCACTGGCTAGTGACCCAGACTCTGTCCCCTCTGCTTTCAGGTTCTTCACATCTTCGATCCAGGCTTGGATCTCTTCGGACACTTCTCATCTTCCCGGCAGCAGCACTTTTCAGCAAGCTGCCATTGAAAACGACGACGCGACCCGACACCATTTGACACCTATGCACCCGGCTTCCCTGGGTGAGGTAACACGAGTAGTCTGGTGCTCCCGTGGGTGTTGGCCCTTGAACTATCTAAGTCCAAAAGGGTTCGTTCCTAGTCCACTCCTAAGTGTCCTTAAACCTTAAAACTCTAACCGCGACTTTCCCCATAGAAGCTAACGGAGCTCGCGGCTGTGTTCAAACACTGCACACGTCCCCCGTGGGTCCCCTGTGTCACTACCTTGGGTGGTTCCTTGGGGTCCCATCGATTCTACAGGCTCTAGGCCTTGTGTCTAGTCAAGTCGTGGTTCTTATACCACTTTCTTAATATATGTTTTGGTTCGCCCCTAGGGCCTATCGTATATTGTGCTAATTTACTGTGATATTTGAAGTGTAACGTATGTGCTTTGACCTCTAGCCTCATAAAGAGACTAGTAGGGTGTGTTTAGAAATAAATACATATATTTTATATATATACCTGGTGTGGTCTCCTTTCATTTAGCCATTCAAGAGATTATAGACTGGTAAAACAAACAGCTTTACACTCCTTCAAGACTTAGCCTGAAGGCTGCTCTCCATAGCTACCACTAGGATAGCTTTCAATAAAGGTTGTCTTTAACCTATCATCAATAAGGGGTTGTTTGGACTGGTGCAAGGTGCCCACTATAACTAGTGGACATCATATACCAGGCCAACTTCTCACACTAGCCTCTCTATTTCTGACCTTACAAGGAATAATTTGGAAATAAATTCTTTCTCCTCCAAAATCAGAGGTGCCACATCCTGTGTCTCATGTACGCCAACAATCTTGGACTATACCCCTGTCGGCCTACAGCAAAAACTCAATGCTTCCCATGTATACTGCAAGAAAACTAAACTTACAATTGATGTAGAACAAACAATGACCTTAGTTTTTTCAAAAAGATCGAAGAAGTTTGCTTGATGTCTCAGTAATGCTAAGTATCTAGGCCTTAAATTACTACAAAATCTGCAATGAGATAAACATCTGAGCATTTTCAAAACCTCCTTAATTGCTAATATTAATGCCTTCAAAATGTTTCAAATTCAATATGGCAGTTTATCAGCTGCCCTGCAAAAAATAAATTCCAAGTAAACTCGTTCCCCAGGCTCTATATGGACAGAGTTACTATGTCTTGATAACCGAGCAAGTTAGGATAGATTGGAAAGGATGTGTCTGAAGAAGCTTTTTTGTCCATCCAAATTTAATGATTCAAGCCTTAAGGTTTGAATTGGGTTTGACGTCTTGGAATATAATAGCCCAAACTCATTCTCAAACTTTCTCTAGTAAAAAATTAGTATAATTTCAAAATTTCAGCCAAAATTGTGAGGGTCGCACAGAATCTTCCAGACTAACTTTCATGTCAAATCGCTAAGTTTGCTTCCAATTCCCAGTTAAAGTTTGACATCTTTTATGTGGATAAGTCAATCCTACTGGCAAACGCGTCTTAGTGAAACAGCAAGAGTGGTTAGTTCATCAGAACATAAGAATTATTTGTGGTCCAAAAATCTGTAATGTACACAGTTGAACATTTGGGAGATACAGAGATATTTCCCTACCGCTCTAAAATTTAGGAAAAGAGAATTAGAAATCAAATAATCTACATTTGTATAAGCCTTGATCCCATTTGGAGAATCCCCATGCTTTAAAAGAGAATTTGTCATAATAAAGGTTATTATGCATGAGGCCATGGAGTTAAACACAATATTATGAATTTGTTTCTTGATTGTCTATATCTTAAAGTTATAAGAAAATATGTGCCAGATATTCAAAAATTAAGAACTGTGATTTCTAAATTGCGGTTCTCAACGAATTGCAATTAGGAACTCACAATTCTTAATTTACAAGAGATTTATTCTTAAATTAGCAATTCGTAGTTGGGTCTCAAATTGACCTATGTCATTACTACTATAAGGTAGGTCGCAACTTGTGACCCACTGGGAATTGCTGGCATCTCAGGGATGGTGGCCTTCTGGGGTCACCAGACCACCATGTCTGTGATTGCTTTAAAATAAACCAGTTTTTTTTAAATGCAGCCGATTTTGCTTAAAGGAAAACAACATGAGTTTAAAAAAGAAAAGGAAACTTTCAAGTTTCATTTTTTGAGAGTAGACAGTCCACTAAATTGTCTTTATTTTTTAACATTCTCAGATATTCTGGAATGGGTTACCACCTCCTTCGAGGATGTGTTAAAATACTAATGTTTTAGGACTGCAATTTAGTTGCAAAACATTAATACATACCACTGCGAGTGTGTATTTGAAAAGGACACCCTGAACACTCCCCTTCCAAATACCTATTTGCAGAGCCAAATTGTGATTCGGTAACAAGTTACCAAATTGCAATTTGACTTTCGTACATAGATGAATGCTTTTGTGGCTGCAACCGGCCTTATTCTGTGAATCAGGCGTTTGCGACCTCCAAACAAGCTTTGTACATAAAGCCCTAAATTCTTCGCACTATTTTTTAAAAGGCATGGAATGTTATGAACTGAGGCACTTAGCACTTAATTTGTAATTACGAGTTTTGACATTATGATTACAGTTGCAAGATTGATAATGCTATACAGAAAAAGTTCATTTTATAAGCGAAGAAACCATTTACAGTTTTGATGTTAAACTGTGAAAATTATGTACTTATTGCACAATCTAGTAATGAAGCACCGTGCCCTTTTGTTTGTAATAATTAGTATTGGCTCTGTGATCATAGATGTAAGATTTAGTACTGCTATATTGGAAAAGCCATCTTTTACCTAAAAAGAAGCCATTTAGGGCCAGATGCCAAAGTGAAAATTATGTATTTATCCCAACGATTTTAAATTGTGTTTTACATATGAAAGTTTTATTGGTTTTATATGTGAATATTCAATATTTAATATGTCTTTAATATGATTTCTTGAAAATATATATATTTTGACTGAATATGTTACATTATGTTTTATGTTATGCTATTTGGATTTCATCTGGGAGGGTATCCTGGCGTCTGAATGAGGAGGTGCTGCTCTAGAGTCTGCAACTTCAGACATGCAGGAGGTGAACTTTATGTGGGTGTTGGGGGTGCTGTCAGAGAGAGAGAGAGAGGATGGGTTGCGTGTCAGCATAGGAGATGATGTTGAGGCTGTGTGCTTGGGCGAGGTTGATGAGCAGTGTCATGTAGACATTGAAGAGCATAGGGCTGAGCGAGGATTCTTGGGGACACTGCATATCAGGTTGGATACAGAAGGGGTGCATGAGATCATGCTGATGGACTGAGTGCATTAGGTGAGGCAGGAGCTGAACCATTGGAGGGGGGTCCACCTCTACCTGGTTTGTTGAGGCATTGGATGAGTCGGTATCAAATGTGGCAGAGAGGTCGAGAATGATAAGTGCTGCTGTGTCTCCTTTTCCGTGATAAGATGGATGTTGTTGATGGCAGCGATGAGGGCAGTTCCATTGCTATGGTTGTGTCTGAACCGAGAATGAGATGGGGCCAGTAGGTGGTTGTTTTTGAAGTGGTGAGCTAGTCTTTTGTTGTTGAGTTTTTCCAAGACTTTCCAAGACTTTTGCTGGGTAGAGTAGCAAGGAGATCGGCGCGTAGTTGGTTTCTTCAGTAGAGGTACTATGGTGGCATGTTTCCAGACATCCAGAAAGGTGGCAGTGGTGAAGGAGTCATTTAGTATCGGGGTCAGGGCCTCGCAGATGGGGTTGAGTCCTATCATGAACATAAAGTGTTGGCAGGGATCCGATAGAGCTCCTGGGTGGTGGAGTGCATGATGTCAGCAGTCTCCATGGAGGTGATGGCGGGCCAGCAGGTCAAAGTGATTTCTGGTGTGCTTGTCTTTTCAGTTTGGAGTGCGGCAAGGCTGGACAGGTCCGTTTGGGGAGCAAAGTTGTTGTATATGGTGCTGATTTGTTTGCTGAAGTAGTGGGAAAGCCGTGTGCAGTGAGCCTGTTATTAGGTGATGGTCACGGAGTTAGATACGGGGAGATGAAGTCATTCACTATGGAGAATATTTCTTTGGAGTTGTTGGAGCTGTTGTCAGTTTGTTCAGTCAGAGCAGTGCACTTGGTGGACTTTAGTTACTTGGTGGTAGAGCTGGAGGGCTGTTCTGAATATACTTCTGTCGACCTTGTATGTGTACTTGTGGGAGACTATGAAAGCGGATGTTTCGATACTTCTGCCACAATATTTCTCTCTCATTCACGTGGACTTCCCTTCTCCTTACCTGTACTTTAGGGATTCCCAACAGGATTTGTGTAAAGAAACCTCATTCAGCCCAGGCCTTTCTGGGTGCACTCTTTATTGGTTACTTGAAAACGTGCTGGGTCAGGGGTGGAGGGAGGCTGAGCCAGAGTCATTTGTTCTTCTGCACCACCTTGCTCAAACCTTCATCCCAGGGTGCCTAGGCTGAGGTGTCCAGGCTATGAATGGAGAGAACAAGGATGTCTTTCCTCTTTCGGTCTTTTAGGTTTTGGAAATGACCTAGCAGCAGAAACTCTGCCCAGAATTCCACCCACAACAGGTAATGCAGGACATTTTCTCCTCTGCATGACCCACCCTCTCTTAATCATATAACCCTTAAACACACTGGCAAACTTCCGGTCTTACCCCTGGACTCCTCATTACAATTTAATGCACCCCCACATATTTATCGTCCTCTCCCCCACCAACAACTTGATTCTCTTTGTAATGCCCCACCCACTTCCTCCATTTACTAACCATTTCTACAGCCTTTACCAAAACTCTCCATCTTATCCTACATCATTACCACCTGCAATACTCTTCCATCTTTGCTTACCACCAATTTCTTTCATACCACAGCATACCAACTCTACCCCTACACATCAATTCCCCTCAAAACCGTCTGATACATCTTCACCTATTTCAACACTCAACCACCTCTTCTAAAATTACCACTTTCCCTCACACTCAATACGCACAATTACTACAGCAATACTGAACTCTAGTCTTATCCCACCTCTTCTTAATCATAGAGTCTCCTTCTAAGCATCTGAAATTAATCAAAACCATCAACCCACAACTTTAACAATCAGTGACACACTCCAAATTCCTCCCTATAATATGAAATACCATGTCCCCATCACATGTAACCCAAAATGACTATCTCACCTCCTTTAACTTTTTTACTTAAGGACTCAATCATGGGCCCTACCATCACTAAACATAACAATCACACCCTCTTGAATCACAATCACTCAACTTGTAACTATACACATACTACGTGTCACTCAGATACTCCTCCCCATCACACAATATAATCATTATGCACCAAACAGATCATACACCCACCCACCCATGCTTCTCATTAATTGCTCAAATAACTAAAACTAGATCCTTTTTCTGAACCACCACCTCTTACTCACAACCCAATGACATTCAACAAATGTAAAATAAACACAAACATATTACACCCATAAGCTTTGATTTGCCCATGCTGCAACACAACAGCATGCAACTTAATTTCAAAACAACAATTCACTTACACCAACTTCACAAACGTAATCTGTATCCTCCTCATCATACCATAAAGACCTCTCCAAATCTCTAATAAACCTATTCGAAGAAGACAATGACTACTAGGACAGCCACAATGTCAACACCACTATACTTACTAATTCATCAACACCACTATATTTACTAATAAACCTTCTCACAGACAAGAACAAGGAATCTTGTTCACAAATAACAACAATAAGAACACATCAACCGAAACATGATACTAACTTGACCAAAACCCTCTTTTCCTCAAAAACAATTAAGTTGTCGGCTGTTGAATGCACTTTTACTGAGTAAAATTAAATACAATATCTTTGACCTATTAATGGAAACAGATAGAACCGGGCATATTATTCATCAATGAAAGTTGGTTGGGAGAAGATATGGCACCAAAACGTCATGAAATTGTGCCACCCAGATAACAAACTATCACAACCAGCAAAGAAATAAAGGAGGCGGTCTGACTGTTGGTTTCATGGACACCATAATAATTACCAAGATGGAAGACATGTCTATAAAAGGCTTTGTGTCCTTCTCAGTGGATACAACTGTCTGCCTCACTTTCACATGCAACTACCTCCTGCTCAGTAGATCTCCACCTCACATTAGAGCCTTCACAGATTCGTTCTTGGACGTAGTATCAGATCTGTCAATCAATCAGGCTAATTTATGTATACTTGGTGACCTAAACATTTGGTATGACAAACCAAATGTTTGATAAGACACAACCAAATGTCATCGTATCACGTCTGAACATTCACAACCTACATCAGATTGTTGCTGAACAAGTTACACATCAGGTCATTCTTCAGATGTCAATCTGTCCAATTGGTAACTAATCACCCTTAATGAAATACTCCAGTGACATAGACCGAACACAATCATTGCATTCCATCTCAGGGACCCACAAAAGAAAATCAGCAGAATCTCATCACACGGCTACAAAATTGAGGCATGGGAATAAATAAAATATGGAGGAGCTGGAATCTCACCTAACTACAAACACCAATTTGGAGACCATAAACTCACTACAGAAACCTACCAAATGGATGACTTCAGCCATTGACATACCAATCCCAAAGGAAATTTCAAAACAGATGAAAAGAAAAAGGTCCTTGGATGAATGAAGAGTTAAAATAACTACAAATTACAATGTCAAAGTTTCAGAATCTTATAAACGCCAGCTGCCCAGTGTATTGCCCATCAGACCACTGATTTTCACAAATTTTTAGAAAGATTCTTCAATTAACAACTGTGATTATTTTAGCCAGGAACAACATCAGGAACTCCTTAAGTACAGGACGTTTCCCGAAGAAACTAAAGAAAGCATCATATGTCCCTTACTTAAGAAAAACAACCTGGAACCGCAAGTCCATATCTTTTACAAATGAATGGCTAATCAGCCTTTACTTGGCAAGGTTTTGGAAAGATCAGTATTCCCCCTGCTCTCACAATTGATAGAAGAAAACTAGTTGCTTTTGGACGAGCAAAAAGGGTTCTGCACAGGAAGGAGAACTGGATGAGTCCTAATTGCAATTTGGAATGACCTAAAGACACAATTGATAAAAATTATGTAAAGGCATTTCTACTCCTTGACCTTTAATCAGCTTTAGGCACAGTACACAATGATTTCCTAATTCTTAGGCTGAAAGAATTTGGCATAGATAGCATCATTCAGAGAATCCATACAACATAATAACTGGAGTTCCACAGGATGTATCATAGTACCTATCAACATTTATATGAAACCCTTACCAGATGTAATCAACATTTCTGAACTTACCAGTTATAACTGTTGATAACACCCAAATAATTTTCAAATGTAAAAACCCCAAAGACTTAGGAAAATCAAAAATGAACAACTGTCTCACATTCATAAATCAATCGATTACATGGAATTACCTAAAATTGAATGCTTCAAAAACTGAAATTCTAACCTGTAGTGAATGGAATATTTAGAATCCTCTATCCTTCTACCAAGATATGAATCCTCAATGAAGGGCAAGCTGACTAAATCCACGTACTACAAGATGAAAATGCTTTGATGCATTTTCCACCTCTTGGCATCCCTCAAAAGGTCAAAGTAACAACATTGCTCATCCTCTCAAAACTGGACTATGTTTTTGGACTATATTACAGAAGTAAAATCTCCACCATAAGAAAGCTACAGAGAATTCAGAAATCAACAGAACATAACTCTTATATGTAAAAACATGAAGCTCTTCATTTAAGCTATTATGCATCATGCACAAGGTGATAAACGTTAAAGTACCTAAATTCTGCCAAGCAAAAAGACCAAATACCTCCCACTTAGGAATGTACTCTTCAGGGTGGCAGTGTCTAATATTTTCACCTAATTGGAAGAAGACCATGGCTGACACTATCTTCTCAGTTCAAGCTGATAAAGTATGGAACTCCCCTCCTGCAAAGGTTAGATCCAATGAGAATCACCTGGAACTTCCAACATAATTGACCAGAGAACAACCATACATCTCCCCTCTTCTGCTCAATGTCTAACAACGCTTAAAAAACCTAAACACATAGGACATTCAATTGTCTCAAAACTCCTTGAATGGCATATAACCATCTCAAACTAAACACAAACAAATCAGAAGTACTCATTTTTTGAGAATAGAAAAGGTATAATCCCCTAAACGTCTGGCTGGATAAACGAGGGACAATAGCAATAATTACCCAAGGAAGTACATAATCTCTGATTTGTTATGAACCCTGCACTCTCCATGAACATCCAAGTGAATAAAAAGAAAAACCCAGCTAAATCATCTCTTTGGCAACAAGAGCTTAATTTTGTATTCTCTCTACAACTTGGATTTCCACAAAAAATGAAGCAACAACATATCTCATTCCTTCAAACCTGGACTATGGAAGGGACTAAACTATGTAATTTCATCCTCAACCAGGGAAAGATTCCAAAGAACCCAGAACTCAGCCACAATTTTACTGTTTCAAGTAAAGGTATGATCACACATCTTCCCTGCATTCAAGGCTCTCCACTGATTACCAAATACAAGAATATTTTCATTCAAACCTTTAGGCATCACCCACAAGGCTGTAAACGGTAAATGTGTCCTGAGGCTTTCCCCAGTTCTTCCAGTAGCTGCAATATTTTATCTAGGTTTGTTTGACCGTCCCTGAAATAGATTACCATTTTGTCTACGTAAAGGGAGATGGATTGTGCCCCATCTGCCAGCTTCACACTCATTGAGGAATGCTATGTCCTGACTATTGTGGTGAAGGGTTCCACCGCCTATATGAAAAGCATCAGCGGCAGTGGGCATCTCTGCCTCGTGCCTCAACAAACGTCGTACAACTTAAATATTATTCGGATCGTGCACACCCGGGCAGCCAGCTTAGTGTATAACAAGGCTATCTATTTGGACCAGCTTTCACCCATATTCAGTTTGCACTGAAACGCCTGTAGGAGCTGTCAGCTTAGCATGTTGAATGCTTTATCTATATCTATAGACAGGGCTATCACCTTTCTCCTGCACTCTGCTGGGGTTTCCTTCTGGTTACTGGGAGGCACATTATACTGTTAGATGCATAGTGCCTGGGTATGAACCCACATTGATCTAGGTGGATTACTTGGGGCATAATAGGCAAGAGTCAGTTGGCCAATATTTTGCTTAGCATTTTGTAATTAAGATTGAGCTTAGTGATAGTGGCCAGTATGAAGTCTTATCTGTGTGGCATTGGAAGTGTTACCACTAGGGCCACTCTCAGGGTCAGTGGCAGAAGGCCTTCCACTTTTGCCACTATGTAAAAAGTCTAGTGATCTGTGGTGCAAGGATATCTACATAGATTTTATAGAATTCACCTGGCAGGCCATCCAGGCCGAGGGTCATGTCCATTGCCAAATCATCTATGGTCTCTGTAACTTCTATGTCTGTGATAGGCTAACCTAGTCTGCCTCTCTGTTCTGCTGTGACCTGTGGAAGCTGGCATCAGATCAGAAAGTCTCCAATTCCTGTGTTAGAGACCAGTGGGTCCTCCTTGTAGAGGGCCATGTAGTGCTCAAGGAATGCTTTGTTGCCTTGTGTGGTGAAGACTCCTCTTGTTTAACAAGCCACACTAGAAAGTGCCCCATTTTGTCACCTTCTTTATGTTTCCATGCAAAATATATTATCTATAATTTAAGCTCCTAAGCCGTTCTACCTAAGCAGAATATTTCTCCTTTTTGGTGCTGTATTGTATAGTGTGCTCTGGATTTGCCACCACCACCCTCTACAGCTGCTACAGAGTCTTTTCCAGGGTTGTCAGTACCCTTTCTCATGTTTTTCGTACCCCCACTATCGCTCCAATGCAGTTTCCGTGCACAACCACCATAAATGCTTCCTTTTCCACTGCATGGAAGGAGGCCATGCCCCGATTCTCCTCAAAATAGTTTCTTATTATTTGCCTCAGTTCATCCCGAAAGACTCTGTCCTGGAGCATTGCACCCTGTAACTTCCACATGGGTGTGAGAGGGTGCCAACCTCTATGGCAAAGTCTAGGTAGGTGATTTGTTCTGAAGCCATTACCCATGGTGTTTCCCCTGTAAGAAACACATTTTTCATGCACTACATCTCATGCTACCTTTCCAGGCTATGTTGATCCTGAGTATTTATATACATTGCCCACCTGTGTTACATGTGATTACTGTAAGAAATTGGGTTATGGGTTGGGGGGTCGAAGCCCTTCTCAGGCAACAACCACAATCCTTGTCAGGGTAAACCACAAATAGTTACTAAACTAACCTCTGCTTAACACTCTGTTAGCTTGGCACAAAGCAGTCAGGCTTAATTTAGAGGCAATGTGTAAAGTATTTATGCAACACACAAACAGTAATAAAGCGAAAACACAACAGAAGAAAAATTCCAAACCAATTTAGAAAAATATAGTACATTTTATTAAATAAAATAATACCAGAAAGACAAAAATGCAATTGTGGAACTGCAGATGTTCAGTTTTAAAGTTTTAAGTGAAAATAGCACCTGAAAATGCAAAGGGCCACTGACACTCATCTTATTGCAGTAGATAGGGGGAAAGTCACAAGTTCAGGCTGACTGCGATAGAGCGCAGGTCGGATACAGGGACCAGGTTAGTCCAGCTAAAAAGTTACTGTCAAAGTCAGGCGCAAAGAGTTCTGTTCATGCTGGAGGAGGCCGCAGGCAGCAGGCTAAGTATTGTGGATGGTCGTCACTGTACTTTGATGAGCAGGACCAGCATCGCAGGCTGTCATCACTGTAGGGCGAAGAATCGGTCAGGCTTTGGGGCAGTCATTGCTGTAGTTTCACTTTGGTGGTCACCGTGGGCTGTCGTTGCTGTAGCCTGAAGGGTGGCATGAAGGGTGGCACTCACTTTGCCTATCATCACTGACAATGTATGGAGTGCAAAGAGCAGGTCTCTCTTTTTTGGTGTTCGCGGGTGGCAGAGTCTTGGCACGAACGGGCCTGTTAGCGGTCACAAGGTGCCCAAACGTAAGGGTTTTCACCTTCCCTTTGGGAGTAGTGCACCTTGATGCCAGCCAAGGATTCAAGTCCTGGGGGGGCACCTCTTAGGGGTCATGGACTCAGTCTAGAAGAGCCCAGTAGGATTCAGGCAGTTCCAATTGCAGGTTCAAGTAGGTTTAGTTGTAGCTGGTCAACTGGGCATTTGTGGGTAGGCCTCTGAAGCTTGTTGTGCCCCTGTATCTCACACAGGAGGTCAGCCAAATGACTCTTGGAGTCAGTCTGGTTAGCCTGGGTGAAAGCAAGCAAGTCCAGTCTTCCTTCGTAGACAGCAAGGCAGTCCCTCAAACAGCAGGGCTGTCCCTTGGCAGCTGGGCTGTCCTTCTTCTGTAACTTCTTCAGGTCCAGGGGTATTCTGAAGAGTGGGTTTAGTTCTGAAAAGTTCTTCATGTTTGGGGGTGACAAAAGGCCTGGTGTCAGATTCCTTTGTGTGTGCAGGACGCACAGCCCTTTGAAGCATAATAGATACAACCACTCCCACATCCCCTCCCAGTCATCCTGTGACCAATACACAAACCCCAAAGCAGAGCCATTCACAGTCATATGGTCCAGGAAACTGGCAGAAGGCAAAAATAGTTTCTAAAAGTAGCATTTTCAGAATTGTGACTTAAAATCCAACTTTGTAATTAGAGAGGACTATAAACTACAATTCATTTAATTGTAAAGAGCAAATCTCTAGCTGCTCCCAATCCAAGAATAGCACTTAGTAAATGTAATAGGGTAACCCAGTGTTAATTAATAGGAGAGATAGGCCTAAAAACAGAGAGAAACAACTTTAGGAGTTGTCACTGCCAGGACATAAAAAACATAAGTGCATGTATCCTACTTTTTAAATACGATGCATTCTGCCCTATGAGCCGTTAGTGCCTGTCTTAGGGGGTTACTTATAAGTAAGTATTATAAAGGAATGTTTAGGCCTAGCAAAAGGTTTATGTTGCCAGGTCGATATGACAGTTTACAACTTCACTACAGGCTGCAGTGGCAGGTCTGAGACTTGTTTTAAACGGCTACTTTAGTGAGTGGGAACCTGCAGGTTCACTGGCAGCATTTAATTTACAGGCCCTGAGTACATGTAGTACCATTTACTAGAGACTTGCCGGTAAATTAAATGTTCCAATTAGGTAGATGCCAATTGTACCATGTTTTAGGAGAGAGCACAAGCACTTTCCCACTGGTTAGCAGGGGAAAAGTGCAGAGTCCTAATGCCAACAAAAATAGGTTCTTCCATAGAAGGCAAAAAGCTCAGGGTGACCCTGCAGAAAAAGCCAGGTCCAATTATTGCCACGTGTCCTGATGGCAGCAAATGCTGTGTGCATCATACTTAAATTTGTCAGCAATGGGTTAACACAACCTGTGGATCAGATACCTTATCTCCACACACATTCTCCCAGTGGGTTTGTAGAAGATATATTTCTCCTCAGGTAGCCATCAGTAGACACCATACAATGCAGAACAAGTTACACGTTATGTATTTTTGCATTGCATGTTTATTTTGGGTAGTTAGCTTGAAAATGTTGTTTTATTCAAATTGCAGTTAACAGTGGGTATTGATTGGAAATAGAGTGGTGTATTCTCAAAGGGAAATTTCTGCATGAGATTTTCCCTTTTCCTAGGTGGAGATCTTCACACGAATATTAGTCATCAATTTCCGATGGAGATCTCTTCCTAGTAGTAGACTTACATGTCTCCTATCCTTTAAATGAGGGGAAGGAGCCTCCTATCACTGAAATGCTTACCGTAAAAGTACTACTAGTAACTTTATGCTCAGATTTCTACTATACGCCTGTTTGGGGACGTTTCTGCCACTGGAGTTGAGATCTCTGCTGCCGGGTTGTAAATCCTCTAGTGGAAAGGAGTTAGGAAACACGATGCACTTGACCCTAATCACACACACACACCTGACACTCATTAATACTCCAAACACATAAATGCATCCACCCCCTAAGTACTTCCCTCTTCCTCTTGGTTTATGTGACTCTGAAGACACGAGGTACCAGACCCAGCCTTCAGAATGTAGACCACCACACTCAAGATAAAGAGAAACTTCACTGAAGTGGAGACAGACCTTGCAATTAACTTTGATGTTGATCATTACAGGCAACTATGGGATCTGCCTCATTACTCCGTCAGTGGAGCAAGAATTGGAAGAATGTGCAGGTGGGGGTATGCTGCAATGGGGGAGTCTCTAGAAAAAATGCCATGATAAGAGGAGGTGGGTGCTGGAGAAGTTATCCAGGATCCAGGTGGCAAAGACAGATCCTGGAGGCATGCCTTGATCCTCCATCCCTCTCATCTCCCTTGATAAACAGATCCTCTCCATCATGTACCATGATCTGCTACATGGCCTGACTGTTCCAGGGAATCCTAATGTAAGGCCAAGTGAGACACTACACTCCTCTATTTTTATTTTATTTTCGTAATCAACATTCCTGTCACTCTTTCATATTTCACTCAACCCACACATTAAAAAACACACACACACATATATAGATATATATATATATTCACTGAAAAAACCATAGGTTTTAGGGACAGTTATAGTTAGTTGGACATTTCACTCGTACAAAACCATAGAAATTCCCCCGTTATAGTTAGTTCAGCTAACTATAACTCGTGCCCCGCAATGCACTGCTGATGACATATTACATCACTCATGACATGGTCAGTGACATCACTGATGACATCACTGATGACATCTCAAATGACATCACTGATGACATCATCCAGTGACTGTGTGATTCTGTAAAGTTTAAATATGTTTAATATATATAGGGAAAGGCGTATTGAAGAATGATTGGGTGTATAAGTGTCTGAATGGATGATTTAGTAGGTGCGTGACTGACTCTATAAGTGAGTGATTATACGTATCTTACTGAATGCATGGGTTAGTGACTAAACTGTGTGAATGTCTGTATCTGTCTGTCTGTTGGTGTGTAAGCGGCTGCATGGGTTTTCGAATAGCTACATGAGTGTCTACATGGGTTATTGATTGGTTGTCTGAGTATCTGTATGGGTGCCTGAGTGTTTGTGTGGGTGGGGTGTGTGTGACTCTGTGCATAGATGTGTGAGTGGGTGATTCACTGGGTGCATGGTTTCAAGAGTGCATCTGTGATGGACTGTATGGGTGGGTGAGTGTGTGTATGGGTGTGTTAGTGAGTGAATGTATATCTCAGTGGTACATGTGTGAGTAACTACATATGTGAAAGGCAGTATATATGTGTGTTGGAGTATATAAATGGGTATAAGTGAGAGTGTGTGATTGTGAGAGTGGCTGTATGGATGAGTGTGTACTTGTATCAGTGATTGTATAAGAGCGTAAGAATGTGCTCGTATTTGTATGAGTAAGTGAGCTGGTGTGTGTATAACTATATAGGTGACTAAATGGCAGTGTGATTAATTATTTCCATGACTGACTAGGTGTGTGAGTACCTCTATGGATGAGTGGCGGTGTGTGAGTGTCTATATAGGTGTATGAGTGCATATGATAGTCCCAGTACTGAGTGACCGTAAGTATGAGTGACTGTACGGGTGAGTGAGTGGATGTGTGTGTAGACCTAAGAATCAGTGAGTGGGTATGTAGTTATTGGTGTTGGAGTGTCTATGGTTTTGAGAATAGCAGTCTGTAATTTAGAGTGGGTGTATCAAAGGTTATATTAGGGTGTGAGAAGATGCATCAAATTATCACATGGATGATGTCATCAGTGATGTCATCAGTGATGTCATTTGAGATGTCATCAGTGATGTCATCAGTGATGTCACTGACCATGTCATGAGTGATGTAATATGTGACGTCATCAGCAGTGCATTATGGGCGCGAGTTATAGTTAGCTGAACTAACTATAACAGGGGAATTTCTACGGTTTTGTACGAGTGAAATGTCCAACTAACTATAACTGTCCCTAAAACCTATGGTTTTTTCAGTGAATTTCTAAGGTTTTTTAAATGCTAATTTCTAACTATAACGTGCCTGAAACCTATGGTTTTTTCAGTGAATTTCAAAGGTTTTTTAAATGCTAATTTCTAACTATAACGTGCCTGAAACCTCTGTTTTTTTTAGTTGAATTTCAAAGATTTTTTAAATGCTAGTTTCTAACTATGCCTAGAAAGGTAGGGCATGTGAAGAAAGAAGAAAAAATGCACAGAAAGAAGCAAAACAAATGCAGAAACAAGCAACAGAAGTCCACAAAGACGAAGAAAAGTGCAGGAAGAAGCAAGACATGTGCAGAAAGAACCAACAGAGGAGCAGAAAGAGGCCTTGTTGCAAAATCATCCTGTGCCCACAACTTTTTCAGACGGGTACTGGTGATAACTTGCCATGACTAACCAGGCCTAGAGCCAGTGATATGCTAAAAGACACTTAGAATACAGTGAAAACACCTACATACACTAGGGAACACTATGCGTTGGGGTACCCCTCTGATTAGCATGACCTCCTCTGTAAGTCCCTAGTACATAATAGGGCAGGGGGATTAAAACTAAGTAACTAACTTGTCACATGAGGCCCTACCCCCTCCCTTCACCACTGTGCAAACGCGCCCCGTGACGCGTTTTAAGTTGGGGGATAAAGTCCCCTTGAATCCTGAGGGTCCCTGGGGCCCAACTAGCCCACCAGGTACCTCCAGTAAGCACTACAGAGCCGAGTTGCAGAGAGGTGGTCCGAGGCCACGCCCCTTTTTACACCTCTCTGCAACGCAGCTCTGTGGCACTAACTGGAGGTACCTGGTGGGCTAGTTGGCCCCCAGGGACCCCCAGTATTCAAGGGAAATTACTTCCCCATCTTACAACGCACCAGAGGGCGCGTTGGCAGAGTGCTGCAGGGAGGGGGCGGGGCCTCCGGCGCGATGCTGGTCTTTTTTTTTTTAGATGGGGCTGTGTGGCCCCCCTTCTTTTTAATTATTTTGGGCCCTGGGGACCCCATCCCCCAGGGCCTGTCCCCCTTTTTAAAAAAAATAAAAAAACAGAACAGGAAGGGGGCCGCGTGGGCCCCCCTCCCGTGGCCAATTTCGGCCCGGGGACCCCATCCCCCGGGGCATTGCCACATGTTTTATTTAATCTTTTCATGGAGGGGGCTGCGTTGCTCCCCTCCTCAGGCCTCCTTAGGCCCCGGGGACCCCATCCCCCGGGGCCGGCCTTTTTATTTTTTTATTTTTTGTTAATTTGGGGGAGGGGGGCCGTGTGGCCCCCCTCCCTGGCCACTACTTGCCCCGGGGACCCCATCCCCTGGGGCTGGCCCTATCCATTGGGGACCGTGGGGGGACCCCAACTCCCCCACGGTCCCGCCGGCTTCCCGCCTCCTGCGGGAGCCGGCATTGCTTTTCCACACGGGGAACTGCTTAGATGCAGCTCCCCGTGTGGAAAAGCAATTTGCTTTGAATTTTGGAAGAAAGAGCAGGTTTCCTGCTCTCTCATCCAAAATTCAAAGCAAGTTTGCTATGACAGGACGGGAGCCACGAGGCGCTTCATGGTTAATTGGCCCCCGGGTGGGCCAAGTCCCGGGGGAATGCGGGGCTTTAATTATTAATTATATGGGGGGGCCTCTAAGGCTCCCCAAACCCCGGGGACCGCCACCCCCGGGGCTTTAAACAAAATGGTGCGGGAGGGCTCTGAGCCTCCCGCAGCCCCGGGGACCGCCACCCCCGGGGCTTCTTTTTTAAATTAAATCACCTGTGTGGGGAGGCTCCAGCCCTCCCACACGCCCGGGACCGCCACCTCCCGGGGCACTAAGAAATTTAAAATGGGGGTCCGTTTTGGACCTCCGAAGCACCGGGGACCACCACCTCCCGGGGCTTTGCAGATGTGGGGAGGGGGCCGCGCGGCCCCCCTCCTGGAGCCATTGATGGCCCTGGGGACCGCCACCCCCAGGGTCGGCTCCTGCAGTGTCCCGGGGTGCCTACCCCCGGGACACTGCTGTTTGCAATGGCAGGACGGAGCCTCGCGGCTCCCGTCCTGTCATTGCAAACTGCTTGCTTCATTGAAGCGAGAGCAGGAAACCTGCTCTCGCTTCAATGAAGCAAAGCAGATTGCTTTTCCACATGGGGAGCTGCATGTCAGCAGCTCCTCATGTGGAAAGCAATGCCAGCTCCCGCAGGACGCGGGGAGCCGGCGGGACCGTGGGGGATTGGGGACCCCCCACGGTCCCCAATGGAGAGGGGCCAGCCCCGGGGATGGGGTCCCGGGGCAAGTAGTGGCCCAGGAGGGGGCCACGCGGCCCCCTCCCCCAAAAAGTTAAATAAATAAAGGCCTGCCCCGGGGGATGGGGTCCCCGGGGCCAGAATCGGCCACGGGAGGGGGCCACGCGACCCCCTTCCCGTTTAAAAGAAGGCCCTGGGGGATGGGGTCCCCAGGGCCCAAAGAAGGAAAGGGAAGGGGGCCACACAGCCCCCTTGGAAAAAAAAAACGATCGGGCCGCAGGCCCCGCCCCCTTCCTTTACCACTCTGCAAACGCGCCCCCTGGCGCGTTTGCAGAGGGGGAACGAATTCCCCTTGAATACTGGGGGTCCCTGGGGGCCAACTAGCACACCAGGAACCTCCAGTATGCGCCAGGGGGCTGCGTTGCAGAGAGGTGTTCTGAGGCCACGCCCCTTTTTACACCTCTCTGCAACGCAGCTCTGTGGCGCTTACTGGAGGTACCTGGTGGGATAGTTGGACACCAGGGACCCTCAGGATTCAAGGGGACTTAATCCCCCAACTTAAAACGCGCCACGGGCGTGTTTGCACAGTGGTGAAGGGAGGGGGCGGGGCTTCAGGTGACATGTGTGCAAATAGGCCCTGTGGCGCGTTTTAAGATGGGGAATTAAATCCCCTTCAATCCTGAGGGTCCCTGGGGCCAACTAGCCCACCAGGTACCTCCAGTAAGCGCCACGGAGCTGCGTTGCAGAGTGTTGTAAAAGCGGCGTGGCCTCTGAACACCTCTCTGCAACGCAGCTCTCTGGCGCATACTGGAGGTATCTGGTGGGCCAGTTGGCCCCTAGGTACCCTCGGGATTGAGGAGGAATTAATTCTCCAACTTAAAACGCGCCACACGGCGTGTTTGCAGACATGTCACCTCAGGCCCCACCCCCTTCCTTCACCATTGTGCAAATATTCCTCTAAAATCAGCCGAACTACGAATTCCGATTTACTCACCTGTTATCAGAAGAGACCTCAGTGCGGCATCTTTCAGCCCAGTACTGATCCTGAAAAGTAATTTTAACCGTACTTACCAGTAACTTGAATTTCCTTCCATAGGATATCATTGCCTGCTTTTTGCTGAAAAAGTTTCTAAGTGTCGATTTTTGAAACATACAAATATTCCTCTAAAATCAGCAGAACTACGAATTCCGATTTACTCACCTGTTATCAGGAGAGACCTCAGTGCTGCATCTTTCAGCCCAGTACAGATCCTGAAAAGTAATTCTAACTGTACTTACCAATAACTTAAATTTCCTTCCATAGGCTAACATTGACTGGTTTCCTTGGAAATTCTTCTAAGTGTGGAGTTTTGGAACTTTATAATATTCCTCTAAAATCAGCCGAACTGCGAATTCCGATTTACTCACCTGTTATCAGGAGAGAACCCAGTGCTGCATCTTTTAGCCCAGCACTGACCCTGAAAAGTAATTCTAACCGTACTTACCAGTAACTTGTATTTCCTTCCATAGGAATCCATTGTCTGGTTTTCAGCTGAAAAGTTTCAAAGTGTCGATTTTCACAAACTACAAATATTCCTTAAAAATCGCCTGTAAGACTTAAACTCACTCTTTCAACTGTTTACAGGAGATGCACCAGTGCTGGATCCAGGATCCAACACTGAGTAAGAAAAAGTAACGATAACACTACTTACCTGCTAAGTGAATTTCCTCCCATAGGATAACATTGGTGATTCTATGTGAAAAAGTTTCTAAGTGTCAACTTTTAAAATACAATAATATTCCTTAAAAATCAGTACTGTAACCAAAACGCTTTTACTCAACTGTTTACAGGAGATGTCCATGGACTGAATCTAGGATCCAGTCCTGTGGTTAGAAAAGTAATCCATAAAGTAACTAATTGCATTTAACTAGAAATTCACATTGAGCTCAATGTTGCATTGTGTTTGAAATTGTGTTGCCCATTGCAACAACTGTAACTACTGTACTTAAAAGTCTATTGCCTATTTGCAAAGAATTTAAACTAAAGTAATTCATTCTGAGAAAGTATATTTTGTAATGTAATGTATAATGTAATTACAATGTAATTTAAAAAATAAGTAGTTTAAAACAATGTAGAAAATCAGTATCAAAAAATAAAGATAACAATTAATACATTTAAAAATTGTCATTTACAAAACCTTGGAAATTCACTGAAAAAAACCATAGGTTTCAGACATGTTATAGTTAGGAATTAGCATTTAAAAAACCTTTGAAATTCACTGAAAAAACCATAGGTTTCAGGCACGTTATAGTTAGAAATTAGCATTTAAAAAACCTTTGAAATTCACTGAAAAAACCTTAGGTTTCAGGCACGTTATAGTTAGAAATTAGCATTTAAAAAACCTTTGAAATTCACTGAAAAAACCATAGGTTTCAGACACGTTATAGTTAGAAATTAGCATTTAAAAAACCTTTGAAATTCAATGAAAAAACCATAGGTTTCAGGCACGTTATAGTTAGAAATTAGCACTTAAAAACCTTTGAAATTCACTGAAAAAACCATAGGTTTCAGACACGTTATAGTTAGAAATTTGCATTTAAAAAACCTTTGAAATTCACTGAAAAAACCATAGGTTTTAGGGACAGTTGTAGTTAGTTGGACATTGCACTCGTACAAAACCCGTGAAATTCCCCCGTTATAGTTAGTTCAGCTAACTATAACTCGCGCCCGCAATGCACTGCTGATGACGTCACATATTACATCACTCATGACATGGTCAGTGACATCACTGATGACATCACTGATGACATCTCAAATGACATCACTGATGACATCACTGATGACATCATCCACGTGATAATCTGATGCACCACCTCACACCCTAATATAACCTTTGATACACCCACTCTAAATTACAGACTGCCATTCGCAAAACCATAGACACTCCAACACCAATAACTACATACCCACTCACTGATTCTTAGGTCTACACACACATCCACTCACTCACCCGTACAGTCACTCATACTTACGGTCACTCAGTACAGGACTAGCATATGCACTCATACTCCTATATAGACACTCAAACACTGCCACTCATCCATAGAGGTACTCACACACCTAGTCAGTCATGCAAATAATTAAAAACACTGCCATTTACTCACCTATACAGTTATACACACACTAGCTCACTTACTCATACAAATACTAGCATATTCTTACGCTCTTATACAATCACTGATACAAGCACACACTCATCCATACAGTCACTCTCACAATCACACACTCTCGCTTATAGCTATTTATATACTCCAACACACATATATACTGCCTTTCACATATGTAGTTACTCACACATGTACCACTGGGACATACATTCACTGACTAACACACTCTTACACACACTTACCCACCCACACAGTCTATCACAGATGCACTCTTGAAACCATCCACCCAGTGAATCACCCACTCACACATCTATGCACAGAGTCGCACACACCCCACCCACACAAACACTCAGGCACCCATACAGATACTCAGACAACCAATCAATAACTCATATAGACACTCATGTAGCTATTCACAAACCCATGCAGCCACTTACACAGCAACAGACAGACGGATTCAGACATTCACCCAGTTTAGTCACTAACCCATGCATTCAGTAAGATACGTTTAATCACTCACTTATAGAGTTAGTCACGCACCTACTAAATCATCCATACAGACACTTATACACCCACTCATTCTTCAATACGCCTTTCCCTATATATATATTAAAAATATTTAAACTTTACAGAAACACACAGTCACTGCATCATGTCATCAGTGATGTCATTTGAGATGTCATCAGTGATGTCACTGACCATGTCATGAGTGATGTAATATGTGACGTCATCAGCAGTGCATTGCGGGGCGCGAGTTATAGTTAGCTGAACTAACTATAACGGGGAATTTCACGGGTTTTGTATGAGTGCAATGTCCAACTAACTACAACTGTCCCTAAAACCTATGGTTTTTCAGTGAATTTCAAAGGTTTTTTAAATGCAAATTTCTAACTATAACGTGTCTGAAACCTATGGTTTTTTCAGTGAATATATATATACATATATTTTAATAATCTATAGCATTGTTATGTTTTTATATATTTTAAACAGTACTCATTTTATGTGCTTTGATAGGGGCTGCTGGAGCAGGAGTATCATCTACAGTGGCAGGGTGACGCCCAGGGCATGTGTGTGTAAACACATCTCCACAATACACACAGGTATGCCATATGATACTATCCTATTGCTCTGCATGAATGTGTTTTTTATCCATCAGAGCTGATTTAAATGTATCTTTATTGTATAAGTTTATGTTATATGTAATCAACACATACTTTCATTGTTGATTCATAGGCATTTCTGTTAAATCTTATCATTCCTTTGTATTTTAGAAACTCCTGTGCTGTCTGTCCATCAGCCAACTGTCATCACCTCCTCTTCTGCTCCAACCAGTGGTGAGAGATGCAAATTGGCCCTGGACAATATAGTGATATCAGAGATTGTTGAGTCTTTATGAATTTGCTTATATATAATCATATTTATCTTGGTAATGGTGCAAAAGTATTGTGAACTAATTTGAAACTCTGTGTAAAATCCCTAGACATAAATTTATTATTATTGATTTTGATGTGTAAATTATATGGCTGCTCTTTATTGTATTATGTCACTAAACACATTCTTCCTTTTATCAGCTGTAATGGTAAAAGGAAGGATGTATTTAGTAATTATGGAAATATATCTGTACTTATCAGTTGTGCTGACAGGTATAGATATATTTCCATAATTGCCTTCACTTGCCATCCATTTAAATATTTTAAACATCTGCTAGATTTTTAGGCCTTGCTACCTTAATACTCTTCATATTATGTCTGTTTGTTTCTAACAATAGCAATTTCATCCCACTAGTTTAGATCCAGCAGTCTTTAAGCCATGTGCATGAGTGACTGTTTTGTATAATATGATAGTATTCAATGCATACAATAACACTACGGATCACAAATCAGACATCAGGGGACAATTTCCAAGCAGCAGTTAGACCCTCTGCATCCGTCCATCATGTGAAACAATGACATCATTACAAGTAATACTTTCATAAACTTTTTCTATCTACCTAGAAACCTTTAACATACTTACAACATATCTGCACACAGGTTTCTTTGTGTGTTTAAATAGATTTGATTTATTAAAAAAAGATATTATAGTTTTACACTGTTTTAAAACATTTTTTTTATTAGGCTTTGATCAGCCATTTATTCGTTTGTCAATGTTATTAGACATCATGGTTTAATATCATTAATACTACTGTAAAATTATTAAAGTACATCTTATGTCACTTGGCAGCTACTGGATCTAGGTGCACATGTTCACCATCAACTTCGAGGACGAAGGTCCAGCAGCTGACATACACAGGCTGTCTAGAAAGCAAATATTCATTGCAAGAACAGGTAACATATATTACTAGTCTCATGTTTTGGACACATAAACCAGTCAATATCTTCTGATAACAAAAATTAATAGCACAATGGTTGCCACAAAAATAAGAACATTTAGTTAGTACCAGACAGTTTTCTCGGAACCTTGAATACTCCAAGGATTCACAAAGCCTACTTTTGACAAAGAAAAAAACATGCTCCTTCACCCCAGTGAGATTTGTTTGGTTTTTAACTGAGTTAGTCTCAGGGGATTTGAAGATTCAGATCACTGAATTATGCACAAATTAAAGGTCAGGGTATCTCTTGAGTTAACCCTCTGTAGTGTGGCGGTCTAGCTCCCGCAGTCACGTGACCGAGGGCCAGGGATCGCGAGAGGTCGTGACGCGGGGGGCTCGGGGATTGGGACCGCGGACACAGCGGCAAGCGGACCGGCTCTCCCCTTCTTACTGTTATATACATGAATAAACAACCTGCAACCTACCCCGCTGTCTCCGTGTATACTTCCGGGGGACCCTACTTTCACCCCCCCACACCCTCCAAAGCCGTTTCTGCACCTTGTTGCTATGCTTATTTCTCAAACAATCTTAATTTTTTTTGCACAGGTCTAATATTAGGACAAGTTTCACATAATATCATTTCCTTAGCGAGAGGAAAGTTTCTTATGTGAGTTAAAAAGGAATGCACTCATTTTTTTGACTGACCTTTTATTTTGTCCCCTGGATAGATACGTGTGAATCTTGACATGCCAAAACAATGCCAAGAATACTATTTTATTGAAAAGTGTTGTGCAGATTTGTCAAATGGTGCTAAACGTATAAGAAAAGCAGAATTCACATTTCCAATAAAAGAAGTGTGACTAACAAGGCCTGGTGAAGCATATGGTGACCATCTGCAGAGAGTTTGGCACAGGTCCTGGCCACAGACTAGGATCTGCGGTCTATATCAGTTGCGTATGATTACTTTACCTTATGACTTCACAGTCTCACAATAGTCAGACAATCAGTAAGAATATCTGTTAGTACAACATCATTAATTAACAACACAGGGAATCATACTTTATCTATGAATGTATCACTGATAATGGTAATGGCAGTGGCCTATGTAATGTCTTCTTCCAGATCATTTCTGTAATTTGTCTTTTTTTGTTTTAATAATTTTTATTGCAATCCATAACGTGGGTAAATACAGGTTCATTTCATAAATAAGATATATATCGAGATACATAGATGTTCCTTAAAAAAAATAAAAAAAGGTTCATTGGCAGGTTAAAAACGGAGTAAAGCAGCAAATTTAGAATCGATAATAATACATAGTTATAATCATACTAATCTTTCATATGTTCAATCATGGGCCCCAATGTCTGTAAGACTAATTTCTGTTTTCGTGACCCTTTGAGAGCATAAAGACTATGTTCCAGGTTAAAAATAACATAAAATCTAGCTCTCCACATCTCAAAAGTCAGGGTTTCCTTCTGCAACCACATGGAGGCTATACATATTCGAGCCACAGCTACAGCAATAAAAATCAGATAGCGAAATTCAAAGGCTGGCTGTCCCTCTGTCATACCTTCCCCTATACCCAGTAGCATAGCGGGCGGCGTGATTCTTATTCAGACCCCAGTGATTTCCGAATTAACTTCTCCATCTGACCCACTAACTGAGTTAATTGCCCACACATAGAAAAGATATGTACAATATCAGCCGAATCTGCACCACACCGGAAACATTTCCCATCATTAGCTCCTCCCCACTGCAACATTTTCGCAGGGGTGTGGTATAGATTAAATATAGTTTTAAAGTGCTGTGCCTTTAAATTAGCAGAAACTAAGATCCTCCCAGCCATATCAATCGATTGTTCCATACATACACCTTGACACCCCAGTCGGTTTCCCCATTTCAAATTTTGAGCCTCTAAATCATCTTTCTGTGAGTCTAACAAACAATTATATACCACCCCATTCCTATGTTTACGTCAAGTAGCCTCAACTATCGGGTTAGGGTCTATGATCCTCTGTTTTTTACTTAAAAAGTCCAGAATCTGTAGAAATTAAAAAATTCAGTTTTAGGGAGTTTATATTTATCCGCCAATGTTGCGAACGGGAGAAGGTCCCCATCCTTATATAAATTGCCTATATATAAAATCCCTTTGCTTTTCCGCTTATCTACTATCCTATCCCTAAAGACAGCTGGTAGTAAAGTGGGTGTAGCTATCAGTGTGTAGTAGCAGACCCCCTCAATCTGCATCTTTCTCTGTACCGCCTTCCACACCTTATAGGCAGTTATTATCACCTTGAAACAGGTCTTTTTGTAGTAGCTGAATTCCAGCATCTTAAATAAACAGTTCTTGATCTCCGCACCCAATAACATCTGAGATATAGATGGAGACTCTGCAGGGTTGCCTACCTCCTCCCCTGTCAACATAATCCGCATGTTTTGCAGGATACAAGTGTAATAATAAAGTGTAAAATCCGGTACAGCCCAACCGCCTTTCTCCCGGGGTAATGACATGAAGCGCGTTGCTCTACGCAGCTTCCTTTGGGCCCATAAAAACCTAATACAGTGTGATTGTAGATTTTGCAGCAGCGCCCGAGTGAGCGCTAGCAGTACAGATCTAAAATAATAAAGAACGTTGGGTAAAATCATCATTTTTAAGATATTACACCTGCACACCAATGAAAGATGAAGATATTCAACTTTCTCTAGCTGGTGTTTAACGCTCGTGAGAATAGCACTCCAGTTGACCTCCACTAGTTCCTTTAAGCATGTCCTAATTTTAACGCCCAAATATGTCACTTCATTGGTCATTCTGGGGTCCCCATTGCAGGCCTGGTTTGTGCAAGTAATCTGTGTCTTCGATGTGTTGAGTTTATAGCCGGACACAGATCCAAACCTGTGTGCCAATTATTCCATCTCGAGTATAGCTACCGCGGGATCGGATGTTACAACCGCTATGTCATCTTAAGTTTTTTCTTAAGCTGTGGACCTGCACTTCAGCAGCGGGGCCCTCGCGATCTGAGCCAGACCGCTAACAAATCCAAAAGACACCTGCTCCGCTTTTGAGGGCCACACACATCGTGAAATTCATTTTCAATGTTGGCAGACAAGGTTTTGCAAACAGAGTCAGGTCCACAGCGCGAAAGATGAGACGCGCTAGAGGAACATCGTGCTGCTGGTTGGTGGGACATTAAAAGAAGGTGAGCAGCAGTGAACGACAAGGCAACCCACTGTGGAAAGATACATTTTAAGTGGATTGGTAGCTTCCACTATGGAAGGAATATTGAGTAGAGACTACATTTACCAGAATGCACAGAGTGCTTGAGCCCAGTGGGGCGAGTATTTAAGACTGCGCAGGTGCGCTTTGAAATATAGCTGCCAATTGTTCTTGCCTACGCCAGTGAACAAGGGCGATCTATGCCCGAAACATGTTTGGAATAAAACGGAGGCTTGTTGAAAGAAATGGCTTGTAATGACTCTGTTTGCAAAACCTTGTCTGCCAACATTGAAAATGAATTTCACGATGTGTGTGGCCCTCAAAAGCGGAGCAGGTGTCTTTTGGATTTGTTAGCGGTCTGGCTCAGATCGCGAGGGCCCCGCTGCTGAAGTGCAGGTCCACAGCGCGAAAGATGAGACGCGCTAGAGGAACATCGTGCTGCTGGTTGGTGGGACATTAAAAGAAGGTGAGCAGCAGTGAACGACAAGGCAACCCACTGTGGAAAGATACATTTTAAGTGGATTGGTAGCTTCCACTATGGAAGGAATATTGAGTAGAGACTACATTTACCAGAATGCACAGAGTGCTTGAGCCCAGTGGGGCGAGTATTTAAGACTGCGCAGGTGCGCTTTGAAATATAGCTGCCAATTGTTCTTGCCTACGCCAGTGACCAAGGGCGATCTATGCCCGAAACATGTTTGGAATAAAACGGAGGCTTGTTGAAAGAAATGGCTTGTAATGACTCTGTTTGCAAAACCTTGTCTGCCAACATTGAAAATGAATTTCACGATGTGTGTGGCCCTCAAAAGCGGAGCAGGTGTCTTTTGAATTTGTTAGCGGTCTGGCTCAGATCGCGAGGGCCCCGCTGCTGAAGTGCAGGTCCACAGCGCGAAAGATGAGACGCGCTAGAGGAACATCGTGCTGCTGGTTGGTGGGACATTAAAAGAAGGTGAGCAGCAGTGAACGACAAGGCAACCCACTGTGGAAAGATACATTTTAAGTGGATTGGTAGCTTCCACTATGGAAGGAATATTGAGTAGAGACTACATTTACCAGAATGCACAGAGTGCTTGAGCCCAGTGGGGCGAGTATTTAAGACTGCGCAGGTGCGCTTTGAAATATAGCTGCCAATTGTTCTTGCCTACGCCAGTGAACAAGGGCGATCTATGCCCGAAACATGTTTGGAATAAAACGGAGGCTTGTTGAAAGAAATGGCTTGTAATGACTCTGTTTGCAAAACCTTGTCTGCCAACATTGAAAATGAATTTCACGATGTGTGTGGCCCTCAAAAGCGGAGCAGGTGTCTTTTGGATTTGTTAGCGGTCTGGCTCAGATCGCGAGGGCCCCGCTGCTGAAGTGCAGGTCCACAGCGCGAAAGATGAGACGCGCTAGAGGAACATCGTGCTGCTGGTTGGTGGGACATTAAAAGAAGGTGAGCAGCAGTGAACGACAAGGCAACCCACTGTGGAAAGATACATTTTAAGTGGATTGGTATCTTCCACTATGGAAGGAATATTGAGTAGAGACTACATTTACCAGAATGCACAGAGTGCTTGAGCCCAGTGGGGCGAGTATTTAAGACTGCGCAGGTGCGCTTTGAAATATAGCTGCCAATTGTTCTTGCCTACGCCAGTGAACAAGGGCGATCTATGCCCGAAACATGTTTGGAATAAAACGGAGGCTTGTTGAAAGAAATGGCTTGTAATGACTCTGTTTGCAAAACCTTGTCTGCCAACATTGAAAATGAATTTCACGATGTGTGTGGCCCTCAAAAGCGGAGCAGGTGTCTTTTGGATATATATATATATATATATCAATCAATTCATTAAACTTTATTCGGTGTGTAAAACCAACCATAAAAGTATACATGAAATACATACATCTCAAGTAGTTCATAACATAAAAAACTCGTAAAATGACATTAAAAAGATAATACAATTACATCAAAACATCGGCCCTGAAGAATTCAACAGTCCATGGGAACAATTATACTCTTACGTATATTAAGTGCATTTATAATAAAAAGCGCCACATTAAAATAGACCCTAGCATCACTGAGCTCGGACAAAAATTTTGCTGCAGCAAGATGTGATCCACCACCAAATGCGAGCAGAAGTGTTTTAAGATAATATATTCTAAAACCAGTATAAAATTTGCAAAACAACATAAAGTGCACGGTGCTCTGTTTACTTCATCCATCGCATGGGCACGGAAACGTGTCAGAGGGACAGGATTTCATTATGGGAAAAGCAACCAGATGGTGGACAATACCCAATCTAAGTCTGACTAGGACAAAACGATGCATGGGATTGTGTATGCAGGTCAGATAATCCTGGCAGCCCTCTACACGGTTAAGCGTTAGATAAAACATAACTAATGGTTTTCTATTCTCACTAGCTAGCCGAGTTTCCCTCCGATTATTCATATAAGTTTCTCTGATGGATAGTTTACTAAATGATAAAACTTGTAGGGGGTCAGACTGGATTGACATATTAAACATTTTGCTACACAGTGAATTAATATAGCTTAACCAAGGGATCATCATAGTGTTGTCCAATTTAAGACAGTCTTGGATAATTGCTTTGGTAAAGCTGGTTTCATCTTTGGACCATATAGAATACCAAAGCAATGGGGGCGTGATGCGACTACATCTGTGAGGTACTGTAATCCGACTTCTCTGTGAATAATCTCAGATGAAGCCGAGGTGGGCAGACAAAGCAGGCGTTTAAGGAAACCATTTTCCTTAGTCTGCAAAACTTTACTATTAAAGTAACCCCAGACACCAGCCCCATATGTTGCAATAGATAAAACCCTTGCCTTATAAATTTCAGTCATCTCCTTAACCCCTTCGATGCTCATGACGGAACCGCTCCGTCATGGCACCCACCCATGGGGGAAGCGCTGGTGCTCCCTCCCATGGGCAGCCCAACATGTTGCCACAAAGGGGAATGGCAGCGGAAGAGTTTCCGCTGCCACCCCGACCCCCCCTCGGCGATCCTGTGACGTCAGTGCGCACAGCGCGCCGACGTCATCAGGAAGCGCTGGGACGCCTGGAAGCCATTTGCTTCCAGGCGTCCCAAGGAGGAGGGTGAGTGTTGGTTTGTCCGGTGGGGCTGGGGGGGCATTTCACGATGCATTGAGCCATCGGGGGAGAGGAAACAGTGTTTCCTCTCCCCTGATGGCTCAATGCAGGGCATTCCTGCTGCACGATCGCGCACAGCATCGCGATCGTGCAGCAGGAATGCCCCCACTAGACACCAGGGATATCTTTTGTGATAAAAGGAAGCGACCCCTTGGGCAAGGGTCGCTTCCTGAGGGGGCATATTAATTTTAAGACTTTTCTGCCCCCCCCCTGGGGACAGATCGCCGAATTTGTTGGCGTTTCTGGCCCCAGACGGGGCAGAAAAGCCCACTAGAGCAAGGGATTATTAAAAAATTAAAATGGAAGTGACCCCTTGGGCAAGGGTCGCTTCCAGGGGGCCTACAATTTTTGTGTGTGTTTTCTGCCCCCCCTGGGGGCAGATCAGCCCCTGTTTTTGGCCTTTCTGTCCCCAGGGGGTCAGAAAAACCCACTAGACACCAGGGATGTGTTTAAAAATTAAATGGAAGCGACCCCTTGGGCAAGGGTCACTTCCTTAAGGGGTGCAAATATTTTAAAGACTTTTCTGCCCCCCCGGGGACAGATTGGCTGAATTTCTGGCATTTCTGGACCATGGGGGGGCAGAAAAGCCCACTAGAGCCAGGGAATTTGTTGTAATTAAATTGGAAGCGACCCCTTGGGCAAGGGTCGCTTCCAGGGGCCTTAATTATTTAAAAAGTATATTCTGCCCCCTCAGATCGGTTTTTTTATTTGGCCTTTCTGCCCCCAGTGGGGGGGGGCAGAAAACCCCACTAGACACCAGGGTGTTTTTTAATTTTGAAATGGAAGCGACCCCTTGGGCAAGGGTCACTTCCTATGGGGGATAATTATTTTTAAGACTTTTCTGCCCCCCCTGGGGATAGATCGCCCAATTTATTTTGGCGTTTCTGGCCCCAGGGGGGGGCAGAAAAGCCCACTAGAGCCAGGGATTTAAAAATAAATAAATTGGAAGCGACCCCTTGGGCAAGGGTTGCTTCCAGGGGACATATATTTTTTTATGTGTATTCTGCCCCCCTGGGGGCAGATTTGCCCATTTATTTGCCCTTTCTGCCCCCATTTGGGTAGTGACATAGCGTGTTATAATGTTAATTGTTTTATTTCTTGTGAATTGCAATTGTAATGCTTTATTTCTCCCTTTTGTTCTAGTTCAAGGCTTTTGCTCTTTAGACTGTTCCAGGTTGCGGTTTTGTTACTTTTGGCTCTGCTGTTTGTGTAGTTGCTTGTGTTTGGTAAGAGACTTTTTTTTGTACAATGTAAATGCGTTTTTTCTCTGCATGAATGTGTTTTTTGCAAATGGTGTAATAATAGCAGTATGTTTGGCTTCTGTTTTTGAGTGTCAAAAACTTTTTGCATTTGTGCTCGATGTGTATTTTGTTGTCTTGTGAGTAATTGGTTTTGTTTTTTTCTTTCTAGTGGGATATCGTTGGTTTTTGCTGTCTCTCTGCAGAGTAGGTGCTGGTGAGTGTAGCTGTCTCTTGCAAGTGAATTGTATAGTTTGAGTATATAGATCTTTGTGATAAAAGCACACATTTTTTTACTTACTTATTTTGCACAGTGTTGGTTGTTGTTGAGTTGTTTGTGCAGTCTCCTTTCTTAGTAAGGATAATGGCTAGCCGCAGGATTACTGCTCAGCAGGTTGTTGGTATGCTCTTTGAGTCTTCCTCTGACCATGGTTCAGAGACTGACTCTGCATCTGAGGCAGAGGAGGGAGGGGAAGATTCAGGCAGTGAGTTTTCTCTCCACATGGAATCATCGGATGATGAAGCTACTCTCAGTGCGGATGAAGCTACTCTTAGTGCGGATGAAGTGCCTGTGTTAGAGGAGGACATTGATGTGCCGATAGTGCGCCAAGAGGCATCTGGGCTGCAGCCTGGGGCTGCAAGGCTTCCCGTTGGTATAGTGCGGCAAGAGGCATCTGGGTTGCAGCCTGGGGCTGCAAGGCTTCCAGTTGAAAGTGATTACATCTGGGTTGCCCCAGGCACGGTGCAGCCGGCATCGCCAGACTTTAGTGGTGTTCCAGGGTGTAGAGTGAACACAGAATTTTTTTTGCTGATACATTTTTTTCAGTTGTTTATGGACGATGTGTTTTTGGCAGAGATTGTTGAGCAGACTAATTTGTATGCCAAACAGTTTTTGAGGGACAACAGTGCCAGCCTTAAGCCCCACTCTAGAGCTACCCGGTGGACTCCCACAAATCTGGAAGAGATGAAGAAGTTCTTGGGTTTAACTTTTTTGATGGGCTTGCTAAGGAAGCCATCAATGTCTTCATATTGGTCTACTAGTCCCTTGATAGCAACAGCTATATTTCCGGCAGTCATGAGTCGTGATAGGTATTTGCTTCTGCTTCGGATGCTGCATTTTGTCGATAATGGTTTAGCGTTGCCACGAGATCACCCTGAGTGTGACCATCTTTTTAAGATTCGGCCTGTCATTGATCACTTTGTTGATCGATTTTCTGAGATTTATGCTCCAGGCAAAGAAATAGCTATTGATGAGTCTTTGGTCCTGTTCAAGGGACGCTTGGTTTTTAGGCAATACATTCCTAGTAAGAGGGCACGCTATGGAATTAAGATGTATATGCTGTGTGACAGTAGGACTGGATATGTCTCTAATTTCAGGGTGTACACTGGTAAGGAATCCAGGATTAACCCCCCTGGTTGTCCATCCACTTTTGGAGTGACTGAGAAAATTGTGTGGGAACTTGGTAGAGGACTTTTTAACAAAGGTCACCATTTATATGTAGATAACTTCTACACTGGTGTGCGGTTGTTCAGGGAATTGTCCAAAGTGGACACTGTTGCTTGTGGCACAATCCGCTCTAACCGTAAAGGTTTCCCTAAGGAACTAGTTTGTCAAAAGCTTGTGCGGGGACAGTGCAGTGCGTTGCGTTGTGAGGAACTTCTAGCTGTGAAGTTTTCAGACAGGAGAGATGTCTACATGCTGACTACCATCCATGATGAAAGCACTTCACCTGTGACTGTTTGGGGTCAGGTTGCTGAAGCGCGCAAACCTGTGTGCATTTTAGACTATAATAGGCACATGGGTGGTGTGTTGACAGAGTAGATCAGAGGTTGGAACCTTATGCTGCTCTTCGTAAGGCTTACATTTGCTATAAGAAGTTGGCTATCCATCTTTTCCACTTGGCAACCTTTAATGGTTTTGTTGTATTTAAGGATTCTTGTCCTGAGTCAAAGATGACTTTTGCTAAGTTTCAGGAGTCTGTAATAGGCAGCCTTGTTTTAGTGGAACAGGCAAGTGTTCCTAGAGTTGGAGTGGTGGAGGATGTGGCTAGATTGAAAGATCGCCACTTTCCTGATCACATTCCTCGCACACCCTCAAAAGACTCTCCCATTAGGAGATGTAGAGTCTGTTGGCGAAGAGGTACGCGGAAGGAGACTCGTATGTACTGCCCGAGTGTCCTTCTAACCCTGGGTAGTGTGTGCCTGCTTGTTTTAGAAAGTACCACACGCAAAAGAATTTTTGGGAGCATCCATGAGTGCAAAAGTGAACTGCCTGGTCTCTATTGTTTTATATTTTTTGTTCAGTTTCAAGGTTGGCATTTGTGCAATGTATTTAGTTTCAGATTTTGTGTTAGTAGATTTGTTTATATTTGTAATTTGTTTGTGTTTTCTTTTTTGTATAAAAAAATCCTAAATGTGATGGCGGTGTGTGTAGGCTGGCACTTGGCTGGTGGTGTGCGTGGACTGGTGCTTGGCTGGCAGTGTGTTTGGACTGGCGCTTGGCTGGCAGTGTGCGTGGACTGGCACTTGGCTGGCGGTGTGCGTGGACTGGCGCTTGGCTGGCGGTGTGCGTGGACTGGTGCTTGGTTGGCACTGTGCGTGGACTGGCGATTGGCTGGGGGTGTGGGTGGACTTGCGCTTGGCTGGCGGTGTGAGTGGACTGGCGCTTGGCTGGCGGTGTGAGTGGACTGGCGCTTGGCTGGCGGTGTGAGTGGACTGGCGCTTGGCTGGCGGTGTGCGTGGACTGGCGCTTGGCTGGCGGGGTGCGTGGACTGGTGATTGGCTGGGGGTGTGGGTGGACTTGCACTTGGCTGGTGGTGTGAGTGGACTGGTGCTTGGCTGGCGGTGTGAGTGGACTGGCGCTTGGCTGGCGGTGTGAGTGGACTGGCGCTTGGCTGGCGGTGTGCGTGGACTGGCGCTTGGCTGGCGGTGTGGGTGGAGTGACTTGCTGCTGGTCACTACACACACTGCTAGCCAAACACCACTCCATGCAATCTGTGAGCTGGTGTGGTTGCTCTGTCAGGAATGTGGGTGTGTGAAAGTGTGCGTGGACTGGCGCTTGGCTGGCGGTGTGCGTGGACTGGCGATTGGCTGGGGGTGTGGGTGGACTTGCGCTTGGCTGGTGGTGTGAATGGACTGGCACTTGGCTGGCGGTGTGCATGGACTGGCGATTGGCTGGGGGTCTGGGTGGACTTGCGCTTGGCTGGTGGTGTGAGTGGACTGGCGCTTGGCTGGCGGTGTGCGTGGACTGGCACTTGGCTGGTGGTGTGCATGGACTGGAGCTTGGCTGGCGGTGTGCGTGGACTGGCAATTGGCTGGCGGTGTGCGTGGACTGGCGCTTGGATGGCAGTGTGCGTGGACTGGTGATTGGCTGGGGGTGTGGGTGGACTTGCGCTTGGCTGGTGGTGTGAGTGGACTGGTGCTTGGCTGGCAGTGTGAGTGGACTGGCGCTTGGCTGGCGGTGTGAGTGGGCTGGCGCTTGGCTGGCGGTGTGCATGGACTGGTGCTTGGCTGGTGGTGTGCGTGGGCTGGCAATTGGCTGGGGGTGTGGGTGGACTTGTGCTTGGCTGGTGGTGTGCATGGACTGGCACTTGGCTGGCGGTGTGCGTGGACTGGCGCTTGGCTGGCGGTTGGTGGTGTGCGTGGACTGGCGCTTGGCTGGCGGTGTGCGTGGACTGGCAATTGGCTGGGGGTGTGGGTGGACTTGTGCTTGGCTGGCGGTGTGCGTGGACTGGCACTTGGCTGGCGGTGTGCGTGGACTGGCGCTTGGCTGGCGGTGTGCGTGGACTGGCGCTTGGCTGGCGGTTGGTGGTGTGAGTGGACTGGCGCTTGGCTGGCGGTGTGAGTGGACTGGCACTTGGCTGGCGGTGTGCGTGGACTGGTGCTTGGCTGGTGGTGTGCGTGGACTGGCGATTGGCTGGGGGTGTGGGTGGACTTGCGCTTGGCTGGTGGTGTGAGTGAACTGACGCTTGGCTGTTGGTGTGCGTGGACTGGCACTTGGCTGGCGGTGTGCGTGGACTGGCGCTTGGCTGGTGGTGTGCGTGGACTGGCGCTTGGCTGGCGGTGTGCATGGACTGGCGCTTGGCTGGCGGTGTGCGTGGACTGGCGATTGGCTGGGGGTGTGGGTGGACTTGCGCTTGGCTGGTGGTGTGAGTGGACTGGCGCTTGGCTGGCGGTGTGAGTGGACTGGCGCTTGGCTGGCGGTGTGAGTGGACTGGCGCTTGGCTGGCGGTGTGCGTGGACTGGCGCTTGGCTGGCGGTGTGGGTGGAGTGACTTGCTGCTGGTCACTACACACACTGCTAGCCAAACGCCACTCCACGCAATCCGTGAGCTGGTGTGGTTGCTCTGTCAGGAATGTGGGCGTGTGAAAGTGATGGGCCCTTGAATGGCGCTGTCTGCTGGTGTGAGTGTTGTAATGTGCTGGGCCCGCGGCTGGCGGTGTGAATGGTTTTGTATGAGTCACACGTATGAAAGGTATATGAATGGCCTGTAAAGAGGTTGGTGCCTTGTCGTGGCTTTACAGCTCACGAGCTGTGAGTCAATGTTTCAGTTTCTCGTCCTTTCAATTATTAACAGTGCATTTCATTTTTGTGAAATCTCTGGTTAATACAACTGTATATACTGAACCATCACTCACCCTCGTGCCAAATCCAACCAGTATGTCTGTGTGCTTGAGGAATAGGTGGTTGTGCAGAAATATTTGTCTTTTCTGTCTTTCTCAAGCCGGGTGTACCGTGTCCCTTTTTTATGAATGTTGAAATGTATTGGTTTCGTGCCTGGTGGTGTGAATGGTCTTGTGTGTATCACGTATGAAAGGTGTGTGAATGGCCTGTAAAGCGGTTGGGGCCTTGACGTGGCTTTACAGCTCACGAGCTGCGAGTCACTGGTTCAGTTTTTTGTCCTTTCAATTATTGACAGTGCATTTCATTTTTGTGAAATCTCTTGTTAATAACATTTTATATACTGAACCATCACTCGCCCTCGTGCAAATCCAACCAGTATGTGTGTGTGCTTGAGGAATAGATGGCTGTGCAGTAATCTTTGTCTTTTTTGTCTCTCTGCCAAGGTGTACATTCTATCTAAGAATAACCTACCAACTGTAGATATTGTCGTAAACTAAACACCCTGGAAGTACATGCTGCTGTCTCTCTTGTGGATCCCAACAAGTTTTCTTACCCACAATGTCCTGCAAACCTCAAATTGTGTCAGTCACATTTTTCTTGCATTATTGTGCCAACATTTTCACGCTGCAGACAGAAACAACAAATTTCCTACCCCTCCGCCTTTTTCCAAGTATCCCAATAGAAATGGTACCTCACTCGCGTGGGTGGGTCACGGACCTGCAACAGGCAAGGGCCCAAAACGTTGTGAGGCGACATCAAAATTACCTATCACAAACTAACCTGGTTTTCAAGTGGGGTCCCATGAGGTTTTGTCCCCGGAGTTGGCGGCCATCTAGGGGATCCTACCAAAGCCACACATTTTTGAAAATTAGACTCCCGGGGGATTCCAGGGAGGTATGGCTTGCGTGGATCCCCCAACGTTTTCTTACCCAGAATCCCCTGCAAACCTGAAATTTAGCTGAAAAAATCACTTTTTTCACACATTTTTGTGTGGGAAAGGTGTGGCATCACTGGGATGACACAAATTTCCTACCACCCAGCATTCCCCCAGGTCTCCAGATAAAAATGGTGCCTCACTCGGGTGGGAGGCCCAAGTACCCGCGATAGGCAAGGGCCCAAAACGTATTGAGGCGACATCAAAATTGCCTATCACAAAACGACCTGGTTTTGCAAAGGGGGTCCCATGACTTTTTGGCCCAGGGCTCGGCGGCCATCTAAGGAAACCTACCAAACACATACATTTCTGAAAAGTAGACACCCGGGGGATTCCAGGGAGGTATGGCTTGCGTGGATCCCCCAGCGTTTTCTTACCCAGAATCCCCTGCAAACCTGAAATTTAGCTGAAAAAAATCACTTTTTTCACACATTTTTGTGTGGCAAAGGTGTGGCATCACTGGGCTGACACAAATTTCCTACCACCCAGCGTTCCCCCAGGTCTCCCGATAAAAATGGTGCCTCACTCGGGTGGGAGGCCCAAGTACCCACGACAGGCAAGGGCCCAAAATGTATTGAGGTGACCTCAAAATTGCCTATCACAAAACAACCTAGTTTTCCAAGGGGGGGTCCCATGACTTTTTTGCCCGGGGCTCGGCGGCCACCCAGGGAAACCTACCAAACCCACACATTTATAAAAATTAGACACCCGGGGGATTCCAGGGAGGTATGGCTTGCGTGGATCCCCCAACGTTTTCTTACCCAGAATCCCCTGCAAACAAGAAATTTTGCTGATAAAATCACTTTTTTCACACATTTTTGTATGGGAAAGTTGTGGCATCACCGGGCTGACACAAATTTCCTACCACCCAGCGTTCCCCCAGGTCTCCTGATAAAAATGGTGCCTCACTCGGGTGGGAGGCCCAAGTACCCGCGACAGGCAAAGGCCCAAAACGTATTGAGGCAGCCTCAAAATTGCCTATCACAAAACGACCTGCTTTTGCAAGGGGGGTCCCATGAATTTTTGGCCCGGGGCTCGGTGGCCACCTAGGGAAACCTACCAAACCCACACATTTCTGAAAAGTAGACACCCGGGGGATTCCAGGGAGGTATGGCTTGCGTGGATCCCCCAATGTTTTCTTACCCAGAATCCCCTGCAAACCTGAAATTTAGCTGAAAAAATCACTTTCTTCACACATTATTGTGTGGGAAAGTTGTGGCATCACCGGGCTGACCCAAATTTCCTACCACCCAGCGTTCCCCCAGGTCTCCTGATGAAAATGGTGCCTCACTCGGGTGGGAGGCCCAAGTACCCGCGACAGGCAAGGGCCCAAAACGTATTGAGGTGACCTCAAAATTGCCTATCACAAAACGACCTGGTTTTGCAAAGGGGGTCCCATGACTTTTTGGCCCGGGGCTCGGCGGCCATCTAGGGAAACCTACCAAACCCGCACATTTCTGAAAAGTAGACACACGGGGGACTCCAGGGAGGTATGGCTTGCATGGATCCCCCATCGTTTTCTTACCCAGAATCCCCTGCAAACCTGAAATTTTGCTGAAACAATCACTTTTCTCACACATTTTTGTGTGGGAAAGTTGTGGCATCACCGGGCTGATACAAATTTCCTACCACCCAGCGTTCCCCCAGGTCTCCCAATAAAAATGGTGCCTCACTTGGGTGGGAGGCCCAAGTACCCGTGACAGGCAAGGGCCACAAAACGTATTGAGGCGACCTCAAAATTGCCTATCACAAAACGACCTGGTTTTGCAAGGGGGGTCCCATGACTTTTTGGCCCAGGGCTCGGCGGCCACCCAGGGAAACCTACCAAACCCACACATTTCTGAAAACTAGACACCCGGGGATTCCAGGGAAATATGGCTTGCATAGATCCCCCAACGTTTTCTTACCCAGAATCCCCTGCAAACCTGAAATTTAGCTGAAAAAAATCCCTTTTTTCACACATTTTTGTGTGGGAAAGTTGTGGCATCACCGGGCTGACACAAATTTCCTACCACCCAGCGTTCCCCCAGGTCTCCCGATAAAAATGGTGCCTCACTCGGGTGGGAGGCCCAAGTACCCATGACAGGCTAGGGCCCAAAACGTATTTAGGCGACCTCAAAATTGCCTATCACAAAACAACCTGGTTTTGCAAGGGGGTCCCATGACTCTTTTGCCCGGGGCTCGGCGGCCACCTAGGGAAACCTACCAAACCCACTCATTTCTGAAAAGTAGATACCCGGGGATTCCAGGGAGGTATGGCTTGGGTGGACCCCCCAACGTTTTCTTACCCAGAATCCCCTGCAAACCTGGGGGAACGCTGGGTGGTAGGAAACTTGTGTCAGCCCTGTGATGCCACAACTTTCCCACACAAAAATGTGTGAAAAAAGTGATTTGTTCAGCAAAATTTCAGGTTTGCAGGGGATTCTGGGTAAGAAAACGTTGGGGGATCCACGCAAGCCATACCTCCCTGGAATCCCCCGGGTGTCTAGTTTTCAGAAGTGTGTGGGTTTGGTAGATTTCCCTAGGTGGCCGCCGAGCCCCGGGCCAAAAAGTCATGGGACCCCCCTTGCAAAACCAGGTCGTTTTGTGACAGGCAAATTTGATGTCGCCTCAATACGTTTTGGGCCCTTGCCTGTCGTGGGTACTTGGGCCTCCCACCCGAGTGAGACACCATTTTTATCGGGAGACCTGGGGGAACGCTGGGTGGTAGGAAACTTGTGTCAGCCCGGTGATGCCACAACTTTCCCACACAAAAATGTGTGAAAAAAGTGATTTTTTCAGAAAAACTTCAGGTTTGCAGGGGATTCTGGGTAAGAAAACGTTGGGGGATCCACGCAAGCCATACCTCCCTGGAATCCCCCTGGTGTCTACTTTTCAGAAATGTGCGGGTTTGGTAGGTTTCCATAGGTGGCCATCAACCCCCGGGCCAAAAAGTCATGGGACCCCCTTGCAAAACTAGGTTGTTTTGTGATAGGCAATTTTGATGTCGCCTCAATACATTTTGGGCCCTTGCCTGTCACTGGTACTTGGGCCTCCCACCCGAGTGAGGCACCATTTTTATCGGGAGATCTGGGAGACGCTGGGTGGTAGGAAATCTGTGTCAGCCCGGTGATGCCACAACTTTCCCACACAAAAATGTGTGAAAAAAGTGATTTTTTCAGCAAGATTTCAGGTTTGCAGGGGATTCTGGGTAGAAAACGTTCGGGATCCATGCAAGCCATACCTCCCTGGAATCCCCGGGTGTCTAGTTTTCAGAAATGTGTGGGTTTGGTAGGTTTCCTAGGTGGCCGCCGAGCCCCGGGCCAAAAGTCATGGGACGCCCTTGCAAAAGCAGGTCGTTTTGTGATAGGCAATTTTGATGTCGCCTCAATATGTTTTGGGCCCTTGCCTGTCACGGGTACTTGGGCCTCCCACCCGAGTGAGGCACCATTTTTATTGAGAGACCTGGGGGAACGCTGGGTGGTAGGAAATTTGTGTCAGCCCGGTGATGCCACAACTTTCCCACACAAAAATGTGTGAAAAAAAGTGATTTTTACAGCATAATTTCAGGTTTGCATGGGATTCTGTGTAAGAAAACATTGGGGGATCTATGCAAGCCATACCTCCCTGGAATCCCCCATGTGTCTACTTTTCAGAAATGCATAGGTTTGCTAGGTTTCCCTAGGTGCCGGCAGAGCTAGGGTTAAAAAACTACAGCTAGGCACTTTGCAAAAAAAGGGTCATTTTTCACTGTGAAAATGTGGTGTGTCCACGTTGCGTTTTGCGCTGTTTCCTGTCGTGGGCACTAGGCCTACCCACACAAGTGAGGTACCATTTTTTTGGAAGACTTTGGGGAACACGGGGTTGGTTACAATTTTGTTGATCCACGCAGATTCCAGAACTTTCCACCACAGAAAAGTGAGGAAATTGTGTTTTTTTGACAATTTTTTAGGTTTGCAAGGGATTGTTGGTAACAGAACCTGGTGAGAGCCAGTCAAGTCACCCCATCCTGGATTCCCCTGGGTGTCTAGTTTTCAAAAATGTATAGGTTTGCTAGGTTTCCCTAGGTGCCGGCAGAGCTAGGGTTCATAAACTACAGCTAGGCACTTTGCAAAAAAGGGTCATTTTTCACTGTGAAAATGTGGTGTGTCCACGTTGCGTTTTGCGCTGTTTCCTGTCGCGGGCACTAGGCCTACCCACACAAGTGAGGTACTGTTTTTTTTGGAAGACTTTGGGGAACGAGGGGTGCGGGGAATTTTGTAGATCCACGCAGATTCCAGAACTTTCCACCACAGAAAAGTGAGGAAAATGTGCTTTTTTTGACAATTTGTTAGGTTTGCAAGGGATTCTGGGTAACAGAACCTGGTGAGAGCCAGTCAAGTCACCCCATCCTGGATTTCCTGGGTGTCTAGTTTTCAAAAATGTATAAGTTTGCTAGGTTTCCCTAGGTGCCGGCAGAGCTAGGGTTCAAAAACTACAGCTAGGCACTTTGCAAAAAAGGGTCATTTTTCACTGTGAAAATGTGGTGTGTCCACGTTGCGTTTTGCGCTGTTTCCTGTCGCGGGCACTAGGCCTACCCACACAAGTGAGGTACCATTTTTTTTGGAAGACTTTGGGGAATGCGGGGTGGGTGGAGTTGTGTGGATCCACGCAGATTCCAAAACTTTCCACCACAGAAAAGTGAGGAAAATGTGTTTTTTTGGACAATTCTTTAGGTTTGCAAGGGATTCTGGGTAACAGAACCTGGTGAGAGCCAGTCAAGTCACTCCATCCTGGATTCCCCTGGGTGTCTAGTTTTCAAAAATGTATAGGTTTGCTAGGTTTCCCTAGGTGCCGGCAGAGCTAGGGTTCAAAAACTACAGCTAGGCACTTTGCAAAAAAGGGGTCATTTTTCACAGTGAAAATGTGGTGTGTCCACGTTGCGTTTTGGGCCGTTTCCTGTCGCGGGCACTAGGCCTACCCACACAAGTGAGGTACCGTTTTTCTCGAAAGACTTTGGGGAACGCGGGGTGGGTAGAATTTTGTGGATCCATGCAGATTCCAGAACTTTCCACCAGAGAAAAGTGAGGAAAATGTGTTTTTTTGACACTTTTTTAGGTTTGCAAGGGATTCTGGGTAACAGAATCTGGTGAGAGCCAGTCAAGTCACCCCATCCTGGATTCCCCTGCGTGTCTAGTTTTCAAAAATGTATAGGTTTGCTAGGTTTCCCTAGGTGACGGCAGAGCTAGGGTTCAAAAACTACAGCTAGGCACTTTGCAAAAAAGGGTCATTTTTCATTGTGAAAATGTGGTGTGTCCACATTGCGTTTTGAGCCATTTCCTGTCGTGGGCATAAGGCCTACCCACACAAGTGAGGTACCATTTTTACAATGTGTAAAAAAGAAGTCATTTTGAAAAATGACCTATAATTCACTTGCTAGTATGGGTACTCCCAATTTCGGAAATGTGCAAATATCTACTGTTTCTAAACTCTACATTTTGTTCCCATTTCAGAAATACATAGGTGTCTTTCATACTGATTTTTCCATGTATACATTTTCCCAAAATAATTGCTATATACCCGGTACATAATAAAAAACCATTGCAAGACGCTGCTCAGTTATTGGCTCTGGGTTCGTCGGGTTCTTGGTGAACCTACAAGTCCTATATATCCCCACAACCAGAAAGGTCCAGCGGATATAACGGTATATTGCTTTCAAATAGCTGTCATAATTAGAAGAAGTTACAGGTGAAAACTTTGACACAAATGGCTGTTTTTTTCCACTAATTTTCAATTCTTCCTTTATTTAACTGCTAGTTTCTATAAAGAAAACTTAAAGGATCTACACAAATGACCCCTTGCTGAATTCAAAATGTTGTCTACTTTTTAAAAATGTATAGCTTTCCAGGATCCATTATTGCTTTCGTACCCATTTCTACCATTAACTGGAAGGAGGTTGAATGCACAAAAAATAGCAAAAATAGGCTATGTCCCAGAAAAATGCCAAAACTGTGTAAACAATTTTGGTTTTCGGACAAAAGTCTGCTTGTCCCTGAAAGCTTTGAAGATGGTGATTTCAGCCTCACAACCCCTTTTTTGATACCATTTTCAGGGAAAAAAACAGATGCTTTCATCTGTAGCCTTTATTTCGCATTTTTCCCAAAACCCCCAAAATTTAGCTGTATTTTGGCTATTTTCTGGTACCCCTCCAGGGCAATCAACAAACCCTGGGTACCTTTAGAATCCCCATGATGTTGGAAGAAAAGGACGCAAATTTGGCATGGATACCTTATGTGGTCAAAAAGTTACAGGGGCCTAAGCGCGAACTACCCCAAATAGCCAAAAAAAAGGCTTAGCACAGGGGGGGGAAAGGCCTAGCAGCGAAGGGGTTAACTGGTCTGGAGCCCAGCTTAGCAGAAAATCTAAAAATGCCATGTGTACTTCTGTTCATTTTACTCTTAACATTAATGATTTCTCGAGGCCAAGAGCCATTACCAGAAAAGGTAATGCCCAAGTAACAAAATGAATCAACAGAAGCCACTGGTGATTTATCCAAACGGAATGATCTACATTTTTTAACCCTGGTCCCACATACCATTGTGTAAGTTTTACTTTTATTAATGACCAGTTTCCGTGCAACAATAAAATCCCCAAAAGCATCCATTAGACGTTGCAACCCCAGAGGGGTCCTGGCCAGCAGGACCACATCATCTGCGTACAGTAGTACTGGAATGGGGCGACCATCCACCTGTGGGACATCTGCACGGACAGTTTGTAGAGTCTGATCTACCCCATTAATAAATAACGAAAACAAAATATGGGCTAAAACACAACCTTGTCGAATGCCACGTTTAACTATAAAGTTATTAGTGCATTCTCCCAGAGAACCATAACGTACGTTGCTTACCAAGTTCTCATACAGTCTGGCCGGGAAGCTCACAATTGGTCTAGGGGCACCCATACCGAGCACGGTAGTCCAAAGAATGGAATGATCTACTAGATCAAAAGCGCTGCTCAAGTCAGCGAAACAAAGATATAATCTTCCACCTTTGGCACGAGTATACTTGCCTATAAGTAGGTCAAGATTCACGCATTGCTCTATAGTCCCTAGACCTTTCCGGAAACCAAACTGCGGAGGTGAGAGAATCGAACAGTCACATGCCCATTCTTCTAATCTTTTGAGTAGTACCTTGCTCATCACTTTAACAGACGAGTCTAACAATGAAATTGGTCTGTAATTTTTGGGGTCTGATTTATTGCCCTTCTTATGGATAGGAACTATAATAGATGCACCCCAAGTAGGCGGAGGTGTTGATTCTACAGCCATATTAAAAACTCTAGTTAAAATTGGCGCCCATAAACTAACACTTTGTTTAAAAACATCCACTGGTATCCCATCAGTGCCCGGTGCTTTCCCCCCTTTGCTTTAATTCAGTGCCCAGACCACTTCCTGTAAGGTAATATCCAAGGGTAAAGGTGGGTCTACGAACTGGCTCCTTTTTAGAGTGGGCACCAGTTCTGCTACAGGGGGATTAAAAATACCAGTAAAGTGCACCACCCATGCCTCGCAGGTGACATGCGACAGTAAGTCAGGAAGGGAATTGTCCTTTAGGAAAGGCGAGTTAACAGTATCCCATAATAACCTACTGTCCCTTGTCTCCGCCGCTTGAGTCAGTTTTGACCAGGCTATTTCCTGCAATTCTTTTTTCCTGGCTAGAAGTACCTCTCTTTGTTTAAATCTAAGAGATTTAACCAGTAGGCTATCTCTCGGTCGTTTACTAAGGGCCTGCTTCAAATCCCTGGTAATGATGGTACATGCATGGTTAAACCAGCCTTTACATTTGTTAGACCCTGTTTTTATTGGGTGAGTTAGGAGGGTATCTATTAAGGTAGTAATACCAATAAAATTGTCAAAAATCTGATTGGGAGTAGCCACATCATCTAGGCAATTCGTAATAAAATCAGAACCTATAGTGCAAATATCATACAGGAATTTAGTCTGGTCCGCTCCATTCCACTTAATACGCGTCCCATTGGGCCTAGTTGGTACAATATCAGTAACACACCTATGAGCTATTATACTGCGCCTGCCCCAAAAAAAGACAGACAGGATTATGCAGTTGTGGTCGCTGAGACCCGGGGAAGCTATCCGTGGTGAAGTGCACCACCCGCACGCATTAGCAGATATTAAAAGGTCGATAACTGCCGCTGAGTCCCTCCCTGTAAACGTTGGAATTAAATTCCCCTTACTGTCACGGGCACCTTCTAGTAATTTTAAATCAAGCTTGAATATCATAGAATTCAATCGTTTCCCATAATCATTATGGGGGAAATGTAAATAGTCGTTCCCTAACTCATCAGACACCCCACAGACCCGAGTAGTGGAAAGTGGGCATGTATGAATATTAAAATCTCCGACCCATATTAATATAAAACTACTAGCGATGGGTTTGTGAAAGGTCTCCAATCCCCTGTCAAGAGCTAATGCCACTTTGTCCCGAGTATTGTTGAAGACATTATTATAAAAATTAACCAAAATTATATCCTGGCCATTCCTAAAGGTTAACCAAAGAATTAAAGAGTGGGAATCAATAGTTATCTGCCTCTTGAGCCTTACTGGAAGTTTATTTGATATGAGGACCGTGAGTCCCCCTTTTGCTTTTCCCATTGACGATGGCACAGCCTCCAGCCAGTATGACATGAAGCCCTTGAAATGGATAGGCTCGGTACTCCATGTTTCTTGGATACATAATATATCCAAGCCATTAACAAACTCCGCCCATACTGGATTACCCAGTTTTTTCGCCAACACCCCTACATTCCAGGTCGCAATTCTGTAACCTCCATCTTCGTCAGAATCACAACAACAGAAAAATGGTTGGTTGTTCATAGCAGATTTGATATGAATAGGGGTTGCTTCATTTCCATATTGCAATACAGGGGTTACAGGGATATTAATACTCCCTCTGTCGTTACTCTGGCCAATCCCACTAGATTGCAGTGACTTAGATCTAGTGGGTGTCACACATGTAGGAGCCACTGTGTTACAAGAGATGGAAAAAATAGCGGTTGTCACGTATGTGGAATCTACCATATTATTACAAGGAATGGGAGAGGTAGCTAATTCATAAGATTGATTTCCTGCAACAAGTCAATCGATATCCTGGATGTCACCCAATACCTCAAATCTATTAGATACCAACAGGGGTTGGGACGAAGGATGTACTAATGCAGAGTTGTTGCCTATTGGATTACCTCTACTCATCTCAGGGGCGGGAGTCCTAAGATGTCTGTAGAAGTAGCCCAAAGGCTGCAACAACATATTGCATTCGGGATTAAGATTGAGGTTGTGCACCCAGTTCGTAAGGACACCCTTAGCGCATCTGGGATCCCTAAAATTAATTATAATATAGTCCCCCGCATAGTTTTTCCTCAAGGGGCCTATCCAGTGCACTCTCCTGACAAGCATGATATCGTTAGCATTCCCGGCTGGGAAATAAGAGTACCTATAAAGCCAGTGAATCACTCTATTCTTCAGAGAGTCAGGAGTTTCTGTTTGACCTTGGCGTAAGGGAGGATCATTAACTATAACTGGCACATAGGGTACACATTCGGGTGGTAGGTGAATAGTAGTACTGGTTGCCTTTGAATTGATGTCGCTGGCCTCTCCTGCCAGTGGGGCTCGTATATTACCACCATATATTGTGTTATTTGTATTCCCATGAGGGACTTGCAACATATTTGGTCTAGGATTCACTGGTTGCATGTGATCTCTGGGAATACCACCAGAAATAGCTCCTGTATCTCTTGGCGTAATGCTTAAAGATATGGGATTAACCATTGGAGCGGGTGTTGGTATGCATGCATTAAGTACGGGCTCCCTAATATAACCCTCGTTAGGTTGTCCTATCGGGGGTATATGGTGATGTAGCCCAATCTTGGATACTTCGATTGCTAGAGCCACTAGCTTCTCTATGACTGGGGCCAATAAAGCTTCAAGTCTGGAAGTAATCCCTGCCAATAGTGGTGCCCATTGACTTCCTCCAAAATCTCCTGGGGTAAACCTAATATCTTTGCCAGAGGGGACAGGAGGCTTGAGTGTACGTGGTCCTTTAGAAGCTTTCGTTGCTACATTGGTGTTTTTACAGTTCCTTTTCCTTTTGGGAGAAGGGGGGCTAACGGAAGCTATACTAGGAGATGGTATTATCTCACAGTTTAGTATGGTATTCGTATTATCAGTAGCCCCCAAACCATTATCACCCCCAATTGCACACTCACTTGCTGGGGGTAGTACCGTAGTATCATTTGGTATAACAGGGGCCCCACTCCCACACCCAGACCCTCCACCAATTGAAAGGCGACGTTCAACATTGTCTATCTCCTGGGCAATTACATTTACTGCCCTCACTAGTTATGAGTCAATGGTTGCCCGACCAGTATCACATGTTGGCGGAATATTAGCTGTTTTGTGCTTACCCATACTTTCCCTACTGTTGCACTGACTGGAGTGGGAATAGTCATTTTTACCCCTCTGCTATCCAACAGTTTCCCTACTGTTGCACTCATTGGAGTGGGAATAGTAATTTTTACCTCTCTGCTATCCAACACTTTCCCTACTGTTGCACTCACTGGAGTGGGAATAGTAATTTTTAACCCTCCACTATCCAGCACTTTCCATACTGCTGCACTCATTGGAGTGAAAATAGTAATTTTTACCCCTCCACTATCCAACACTTTCCCTACTCTTGCACTGCCTGGAGTGGGATATTTAAGTTTAAAGAATTTTAAATAGTTATAGTAGAATGTTTTTTTTAAATAGATTTTATGTTATTGGTATGTATATATATATATATATATATATATATTGAATATATATATTTATTTATTTGCACATTTTTTGTATAATTTTAGAATTATAAAGTACATTACAATTATTAGTTTAATAATTATTTTAAATTTATATATATATATATATATATATATGTATATATATATATATATATATATATATATAAATTATTATATATGTGTGTTTAACTTTTTTAAATTAAGTTTATTTGTTACATACTGTTAAAATGTATATTATATCTAATTAATTTTTTAAATAATTTTATTCTTTAATATATTTAATATTTAATAATTTATTATATACATACATATATATATATATTACATAGTTAGGACCTAGTTTCCATAGGAAAAGCGTTTTTTGATTTGCCAATATCTTTGGCGCCGGTTGACGAATCTTCGCAAAACTTTAAAAACTAATGAGGCGCTCCGGTCAGCTCCTGTCTTGAAAGTTTCGGGGTGATTCGTCAAGCGGGGGCCAAGAAAAAATGGGGGTCCCAAAACACGTTTTCTCCATGTTAATTTACATAGGAAATTTTAGACAAAGCTACAGCCGAACTGCTGAACGGAATTACACCAAATTTGGCAAAAAGGTAGGTCTTGGTCTAGAAAGCGTGCTTTTTTTAAATGGTGTAAATCCGTTCAGTAGTTTCTGAGAAATTCAAAAAATTAAAATATCGATATCTGAGCACCGCAGAGGATTCGCGAAACCTCCTGGGCACAAGCTTCACTCTGATTGGCTGTCAACACTCCAAACCAGGAAGTGTTGGCAGCCATCTTGCGACTCAGTAACCGAGTCACAAGAAAAAGGGTGAAAAAAAGATGAAAAACAAGAAAAGGGGGCAGGGTACAAACACCCTGACCCCCTAGGCCTGCTCAGGGGGTCCCACAAGGACCCCCAGGCCCAAAATAAGCATTGTTTCTTTAAAAAACGGCCAAATTCGCGCTGGGTGCGCGAATCCGGCCGAAAACATTTAAAAAAAACTTTTTCTATAAGCCCCTGGGTGAGCCAGGTCCCGGGGGCAATGCCTAATTAATTAGCGGGTGCCTGCGGGGGCCCCTGCAGCCCCAGGGACCACCACCTTCCCGGGGCTTAGTTAATTGTATGTGGGGGCATGCAGCCCCCCACAGACCCGGCAACCGCCACCTCCCCGGGGCTTGAACAACAATAAATGCGTGGGGGGTCCCAACCTCCCCCACGCTGCCCCAGGGCCTGCCACCTCCCCGGGGCTTTATTATAATTGAGGCGAGGGGGCCTCGCGGGCCCCCCAAGCACCGGGGACCACCACCTCCTCGGGGCTTCCTTGATTAATGAGGGGGGCCTTGCGGGCCCGCCCAAGCCCCGGGGCTTTGAAAATGTAGGGTGGGGGCCGCGAGGGCCCCCTCCTTGAGCCCTCAATGGCCCTGGGAACCACCACCCCCCAGGGCCGGCTCCTGCAATGTCCCGGGGTGCCCACCCCCGGGACATTGCCGTTTGCTATGACAGGGCGGGAGCACGGCTCCCGCCCTGTCATAGCAAACTCTGCTTTGCTTCGTTGAAGCGAGAGCAGGAAACCTGCTCTCGCTTCCAAGAAGCAAAGCAGAATTGTTTTTGGGCAATGGGAGCTTCATGTTAGCAGCTCCCATTGACCAAAAGCAATGCCGGCTCCTGCAGGAGGCGGGGAGCCGGCTGGGACCATGGGGGCATTGGGGCTCCCCCCATGGTCCCCAACGCTAAAGGCCGGGCCCTGGGGGATGGGGTCCCTGGGGCCGAAATTGGCCTGGGGAGGGGGGCCACGCAGCCCCCCTCCTCAAATAAAAATTAGTAAAAAAATGGCCAAGCCCAAGGGGTATGGGGTCCACGGGGCCAATAGTGGCCCAGGGAAGGGGGGCCATGCCCCGGGGGAAATTGGCCTCGGGAGGGGGGCTGCGCAGCCCCCTTCCTGTTTTTTTTTTAAAAGGGTCAGAAATATTAAAAGAAGGGGGGCCACACAGCCCCCCTTCTAAAAATATATGTTAAAAAAAAGCTGGCATCTTGCTGGAGGCCACGCCCCCTCCCTGCACCACTCTGCAAATGCGCCCCCTGGCACGTTCTAAGTTGGAGAATTAAGTCCCCTTGAATACTGAGGGTCCCTGGGGCCAACTATGCCACCAGGTACCTCCAGTAAGCGCCACACAGCTGGATTGCAGAGAGGTGGTCCGAGGCCACGCCCCTTTTTACACCACTCTGCAAACACGCCTCTTGGCACACTGCTGGTGGGGCAATGAGGTCCTCTTGTGTCCGGAGGACCTCAGGACACAAGTGGACTTCATTCCCCGAGCAGCAGTATGCCAGGAGCCGCGTTTGCAGAGTGGTGTAAAAAGGGGGCATGGCCTCGGACCACTCTCAGCAATCCAGGTGCGTGGCGCTTACTGGAGTTACCTGGTAGGCTAGTTGGCCCCCAGGGACCCTCAGGAATGAAGGGGACTTAATACCCCAACTTAGAACACGCCAGGAGGCGCGTTTGCAGAGTGATGGGGAAAGGGGGCATGGCCTTTGTCCACCTCTCAGCAATACCACAGTGTGGGGCTTACTGGAGGTAAGAGGTAGACTAGTTGACCCCTAAAGGACCCCCAGCAGCGAAAGGGACTTCAATCCCCATCCAAGAGCGCGCCAGGGAGCGCGTTTGCAGAGTGGTGGGCAAAGGAGGCGTGGCCTGCTATGAGAACTTAGCAATCCTGCTGTGTGGGACTTACTGGAGGTAATAGGAGGGGTAGTTGGCCCCCAAGGATGTCCTTGGGGCCCAACTACCCCTCTTGTTACCTCCAGTAGGTCCCACACAGTGGGATTGCTAAGACGTCTTCGGAGGCCATGCCCCCCTTTCCCCACCGCTCTGCAAACACGCCTCCTGGCAGACTACAGGATGAGGGTTGAAATCCAATTTACTCCTGAGCTGAGGGACTTTGGGGGCCAAGAAGCCCTCCTGGACCTCCTGTAAGTCCTATACAGCGGAATTCCTGAGCGCTGGTCGGAGGCCCAGCACCCTTTCTCCACCACTCTGCGAGCGTGACTTCTAGTTAAATAAGTGTTTGCAATGTAGTAGGTTTCGCATTTGAGAGAATTAGAGTGATTGGCGTAAATGTAAAAGTTTTTTACTAATGTTTTTGGGAGTGGAGTGGATGTATGTTGTGTGTAGTGGTATTATGTGGTATGTTGTGCAGTGAAATTATGTGGATAGAAAGTATGTGGTATTTAGTGTATAAGAATTATGTAGAGTGGGATTATGTGTTATGGAGAGTAATTATGTGGTACGGTAGACTGTGTTGTGGAGTGGTAACGTCAGGTTTAGTCTTCCTCATTTCCATAGAAGCTCAACTATGAACTCAGTGAGAAAAAAAGAGAAGGAATCACTGAGGAGCACTTGTGGACCTAGTCAGAGGTATGAGCAGGGCCACTGGGATTATGCAACTGTTTAGCTGCACCGATTTTTGCAAAATTATACATTTTCTGCTTTAGCCTCAAAATTCATCATCTGCTCCCTAATCTGCAGATTTGAACAAAAAAAGCCATGTTTCTAGCTCAAACAGCTCAAACGTTACCAAAAATGCAGCGACAAGTGTTACAGCGTGGTGGAAGGCCCTTTGCAAACCTAGAATGGTCACCTGTTACTTATTGCTAAATGTGGGTGTTAAATTGGTACTAATGGAGTGCAAGCCACTCTTGCTTCCTTCTGCAACTTTCTTGCCTCTTTCTGCATTTCTGTTGCTTGTTTCTGCACATTTCTTTCTTTTTCTGCACTTCTCTTGCCTCTTTCTGCAAATCCCTTCAACTTTCTGCACCTCTCTTCCCTCTTTCTGTACTTTTGTTGCCTCTTTCTGTACCTCATTTGCTTCTTTCTGTACCCCTCTTGCCTATTTCTGCACCCTTCTTCCCTCTTTCTGCACCTCTCTTGCCTTTTTCTATACCCCTCTTACGTCTTTCTGCACCCTTTTTGCCTCTTTCTGCACCTCTATTCCTTCTTTCTGCACTTTTTTTGTTTCTTTCTGCACCTGTCTTGCTTCTTTCTGCACCCCTCTTGCCTCTCTCTCCACCCCTCTTCCCTCTTTCTGCACTTCTGTTGCTTCTTTCTGCACTTATCTTGCTTCTTTCTGCACCTCACTTGCCTCTTTCTGCACCTCTAATGCCTCTTTCTGCAGTTCTCTTGCCTCCTTCTGCACTTCACTTGCCTCTTTCTGTAACTCTCTTGCTTCTTTCTGCACCTCTCTTGCCTCTTTCTGCACCTCACTTGCTTCTTTCTGCACCCCTTTTGCCTGTTTCTGCACCCCTCTTCCCTCTTTGTGCAACTCTCTTGCCTCTTTCTACACCTTTCTTTCCTCTTTCTGCACCACTCTTGCCTTTTTCTGTACCTCTGTTCCTTCTTTCTTCACCTGTCTTGTCTCTTTCTGCACCCTTCGCGCCTCTTTCAGCACCTCTGTTGCTTCTTTATGCAGTTCTCTTCCTCTTTCTGCACCCCTCCTGCCCCTTTCTGCACCCCTCTTGCCTCTTTTTCCACCTCTGTTGGTTCTTTCTGCACCTCTTTTGCTTCGTTCTGCACTTCACTTGCCTCTTTCTGTACCCCTCTTGCCTCTTTCTGCACCTCTGTTGGTTCTTTCTGCACTGCTCTGGCTTCTTCCTGCACCTCTGTTCCAAATCTCTGCATCCCTCTTGCCTTTTTCTGCACTCCTCTTCCCTCTTTCTGCACCTCTCTTGCCTCAGTCTGCCCACCTGTTCCCTCTTTCTGCACCCCTTTTGCCTGTTTCTGCAACTCTCTTGCCTATTTCTGCAGTTCTCTTGCCTACTTCTGCACCTCACGTGCCTCTTTTTTAACCTCTGTTGGTTCTTTTGCACTGCTCTTGCTTCTTTCTGCACCTCTCTTGCAAATTTCTGTACCCCTCTTGTCTCTTTCTGCATCCCTTTTACCTGTTTCTGTACCGCTCTTGCCTCTGTCTGCACCTCTGTTCCCTCTTTCTGTACCTCTTTTGCCTGTTTCTGCAACTCTCTTGCCTCTTTCTGCAGTTCTCTTGCCTCCTTCTGCACCTTTGTTGCTTCTTTCTGCACTTCTCTTGCCTCTTTCTGCAGTTCTCTTGCCTCCTTCTGCACCCCTGTTGCTTCATTCTGCACTTTCCATGCTTAATTCTGCAGCTGTCTTGCTTCTTTCTGCACCCCTGTTGTCTCTTTCTCTACTCGTCTTCCCTCTTTTTGTACCTTTATTTCCTGTTTCTGCTTCTCACATGCTTCTTTCTGCACTTTTCTTGCTTCTTTCTACACCTCTGTTGCTTCTTTCAGCAATTCTCTTGCCTCTTTCTGCACTTCTCTTGCCTGTTTCTGCACCTCTCTTGCCTCTTTCTGCACCTCTCTTGCCTCTTTCTGCACCTCACTTGCTTCTTTATGCTCCCCTCCTGCCTCTTTCTGTACCTCTCTTGCCTCTTTGTGCACCTCTCCTACCTCTTTCTGCACCCCTCTTGCCTCTTTTTGCACCTCTGTTGGTTCTTTCTGCACTGCTCTTGCTTCTTCCTAAACCTCACTTGCCTCTTTTTGCACTTCTCTTGGTTCTTTCTAAACCTCTGTTGCTTCTTTCAGCAATTCTCTTGCCTCTTTCTGCACTTCTCTTGCTTGTTTCTGCACCTCTCTTGCGTCTTTCTGCACCTCTGTTGCCTCTTTCTGCACTTCACTTGCTTCTTTCTGCACCTCTCTTGCCTCTTTCAGCACCTCTGTTGCTTCTTTCTGCACCTCTCCTGTCTCTTTCTGCACTCCTCTTCCCTGTTTGTGCAACTCTCTTGCCTCTTTCTACACCTCTCTTCCCTCTTTCTGTACCACTCTTGTATGTTTCTGTACCTCTGTTGCTTCTTTATGCACTTCTCTTGCCTCTTTCTGCACCTCAGACTTAGAGGCAGTTTTAATCCCCTGCCCTATTATGTACTAGGGCCTTACAGGGAGGTCATGCCAATCACAGGGGTACCCCAACCCATAGTGTACCCTAGTGTATGTAGGTGTTTTCACTGTATTCTAAGTGTCTTTCAGCATAGCACTGGCTCCGGGCCTCGTTAGTCAGTCAGTTACCACCAGTACCAGTCAGCAAAAAGTTGGGGGCACAGGATGACTTTGCAACAAGGCCTCTTTCTGCTCCTCTTTTGGTTCTTTCTGCATATCTCTTGCTTCTTTCTGCGCCTTTCTTCCTCTTTCTGCACATGTCCTACCTCTGTAGGCATAGTTAGAAATTAGCATTTAAAAAACCTTTGAAATTTACTGAAAAAAACATAGGTTTCAGGGACGTTATAGTTAGAAATTAGCATTTAAAAAAACCTTAGTAATTCACTTAAAAAAATCATAAGTTTCAGGGACGTTATAGTTAGAAATTATCATTTAAAAAACCTTAGAAATTCACTGAAAAAACCACAGGTTTCAGGGACGTTATAGTTAGTTGGACATTTCACTCGTACAAAACCAGAGAAATTTAGTCGTTATAGTAAGTTGAGCTAACTATAACTCGCGCCCCTGCAATGCACTGCTGATGACGTCACATATTACATCATTCATGACATGGTCAGTGACATCACTGATGACATCTCAAATGACATCACTGATGACATCACTAATTACATCATCCATGTGATAATCTGATGCACCTCCTCACACCCTAATATAACCTTTGATACACCCACTCTAAAATACAGACTACCATTTTCGAAACCATAGACACACCAATACCAGTTACTACATACCCACTCCCTGATTCCTAGGTCTACACACACATCCACTCATTCACCCATACAGCCACTCATACATGCAGTCACTCATCAATACAGCACTATCATATGCACTCATACACCTATACAGACACTCACACACCGCCACTCATCCATAGAGTTACTCACACACCTAGTCAGTCATGCAAAGAATCAATCACACTCCCATTTACTCACCTACACAGTTATACACACACCACCTCACTTATTCATACAGATACTAACACATACTTACTCCCTTATACAATCACTGATACAAGCTCACACTCATCCATACAGCCACGCTCACAATCACTCACTCTCACATATAGTCATTTATATACTCTAACACTCACATATACTGCCTTTCACATATGTAGTTACTCACACATGTACCACTGAGACATCCATTCACTCACCAACACACCCATACACACACTCACCCACCCATACAGCCCTTCACAGATCCACTCTTGAACCCATACACCCAGTGAATCACCCACTCACATATCTATGCACAGAGTCACACACCCCTACCCACCCACACAGACACTGAGACACCCGTACAGATACTCAGACAACCAATCAATAACCCATATAGACACTCATGTAGCTACTCACCAACCCAGGCAGCCGCTTACACACCAACTGACAGACTGATACAGACATTCACACAGTTTAGTCACTAAACCATGCATTCAGTAAGACATGTTTAATCACTCACTTATACAGTCCGTCACGCACCTACTAAATCATCCATTCAGACACTCATACACCCACTGATTCTTCAATACACCTTGCAATATATATATATAAAACATATTTAAACTTTACAGAAACACACAGTCAATGGATGATGTCATCAGTGATTTCATTTGAGATGTCATCAGTGATGTCACTGACCATGTCATGAATGAGGTAATATGTGACGTCATCAGCAGTGCATTGCGGGGGCGCGAGTTATAGTTAGCTAAACCAACTACAACAGCCGATTTTCTCTGGTTTTGTACGAGTGAAATGTCCAACTAACTATAACATCCCTGAAACCTGTGGTTTTTTCAGTGAATATATATATATATATATATATATATATATATATATATATATATATATACATAAATATATCACAAGAAAATGCTCCTTCCGACTGCAGTGGACCCGTGAGAAGTGGCGTGCTCCCCGGCGGAGCAAGCCGGTAATATCACTATCGTCGAAACCACAAATATGCACGCTCTCAGTAAACGAGAAACTCCGTGAAGGTATATCCACAAGTTGTTTAATCACAACGCGTTTCAGGGCAACAACCCCTTGATCACGTGAAACGTGCACAAGCAGTGGGTGACTAATAAAGCATTTGATAAAGTCATCAACACAAACATAGGACTACTGCATATCTCAATCTTTTGAAATCAATGGCAGACATATTGGAACGGTAAACACAGACACGAAAACATAAATTATCATGTAAAAACATGTACTAGTGCCCCTGCTATTCTGGACTATACAGAAATGCATACATGCAATGGATAGAATTATTGTATTACTGGCAACGTAATGCTCATGATGCTAAAACATTATCTCCAAATGAAAATAAAATTAAAATAAATACAATACATTTAATGCCTAGAAAAACACTCCTAAGTTGGACAAGTGCTCCAATGTGACAAAATGCGTGACAGAGGTAACGTGTCCGCAATGCCTGACTGCAAAGAAAAGTGTTAATGGACTCCAACATCCAGTGCATACTGTGGGGAACCGAAGGCAACAGTAAATTGCCACCATGATATGAAAATTGGATAACGGGCCAGTGCCCAATACAATATATGGTGTTAACAAAGGAGTCAGAGAATATCAGACTTCTAACAGTAGTCCCCAACAACAGCGGATAACGGGCAAGTGCCCTAATGTACCAGTTATCAAGAGAGGAGTCAAGAAATGACAAACTTCTAGCAGTAGTCCCCAGTCCAACATGATAAAAATGGATTGCAGAGATGACAAATCAATTGAAACGTAGTTACCCAGTCTCAGGACCGTGATGGTGATGATTAGGGGAAAAGGGTAGGTGGCCCGTGAAAGTGATTACAGATGAGGGGGCCCCTTCCTTTCCTCCTGAAATAAAGAAAAAATAGAACACATGTTAAAATCACAAGTGGTCCAAAACAGTCAATAAAATATCAAAAAGGTTAAAAACAGGACAAATAAATACGATCAAATGCACACAAGGAGTAAGAAAGCTGTAAAACAGAAAATACTAACTCACTAGCAGCACACTCAGTTATCTTTGAGATAAATAGCCATTTCTTCGTCAAAATTCAGCCCACCAGGTGTCTTCATTTGAAACTGAACAATCAGTTTGGACTCTCTTTGTCTGAGTTTTAACACCCTGTTCCCTCCCCTGGAATTGCCTACAATCTGTTCCAGGATGAAGAATTTAAGCAAAGACGAATTGGAATAATGTTTCTCTTGGAAATGGCGTGCCACAGGGTATTTTACATCAAAATTGGTAATGGCCCTGCTATGTTCCAAGACACGCTTTTTTGCCATGTGTGTTGTACTACCAATATACCAGAGTTTACATGGACATTCAATAGCATAAATGGCAAAGGTGGTACTACATGTAAGAAACTGGTCAATGGTTTTGTTAATCCCATTATATGTGACCTTGTTGCGGTAACTGCTGTTTTTACATGCTTTGCAGTGCCCGCAAGGAAAGAAACCCTTAAGACCATGGTCATGCCTACTAGGGTATATAGTGATGTCACTATGTACTAACAAGTCCCTGATATTCCTACCCCTCCTGCATGTGATGTTGGGTCTGATTGGAATGCTCTCCCCAATTGTACTATCATGTTTGAGGATATCCCAGTTCTTTGCAAAAATGCGTTTGATATTACTAGAGTCAGAGTTAAAGGTCATGATCATCCTCGGGCAGTCGTCAGCCGTATCACTGGGTTCAATGATGTTATCAGAGATGGTTACAGTTCTACTGACCCCATCTGCCCTCTCTTTAGCTCTACGTAATACCCAAGAGGGATAACCTCTAGTTTTAAACCGTTCCAACATGATCATGCTCTCTCTCTGGTATGCAACTTCTGTATTGCAGTTTCTTTTTGACCTCAGCAGCTCCCCATAGGGAATACTCCATTTAAGTGTCTCTGGGTGGCTACTGAGGGCATGCAGAATACTGTTACCCGCGGTGGATTTCCTAAACAGGGCCGCATGAATCTGATTATTGACAATTTCAAGCCTGACATCTAAATATTCTGCCTTAGACTTACTGATGGTACCTGAGAGGATGATATTATATTCATTGTTGTTGAGTGCCTTGATAAATTCATTGGCCATCAATTCCGATCCTCTCCAAACAATGAATAAATCATCGATGTATCTCCTCCACACTGCTACATGTTCAAGATACTCGGCTAAGTGTGGGTTGGTGGTCAGAGTCCCCTCCCAGTAACCCATAAACAAATTCGCAAAACTGGGCGCAAAGCAAGAACCCATCGCAGTGCCGGTCACCTGTCTATAAAGGGCCCCATTAAACATAAAGATATTGTTGGTGAGACAATAGTCAATCATCTCCAATATCATGAGACTATGTTCATGAAATCTTGCCGGTCTGGTCTTCAAAAATTGGCCACAGGCATCCAGGCCCTGCCTGTGGTCAATAATGGTATACAACGAGTGTACATCAAGAGTAATCAAGAGGAGATCCTGTTCCCACTCTAAATCCTGGATTTTATTTAAAAAATCCTTGGTGTCCCGCATATAGCTCGATAAAGAAACAACAAAATCTCTGAGAAAGTGATCCACATATTTAGAGATATGTTCACCTACACTCCCCTTCGAGGACACAATGGGACGCCCCGGTGGATTAGTGGGGTCTTTATGTAACTTGGGTAAAAGGTAAAGGACCGGGAGTACTGGATGATCATTTTTTAAATAACATTACTCCTCCCATTTAAGGATCCCTTTGTCTTTCCATATGGTTAGTTTGTCCCATATGTCCGTGATGCTGTTATTATAGGTTTCTGTGTCGGTAGGAAGGTAAAAATCAGTGTTACTCAGTTGTTTCATGGCTTCGGAAATATATTGTGACCTATCTAAGATGACCACATTCCCACCCTTATCAGCAGGGCGGATGACAATCTTGTCATCCTCAGTAAGAGATTTCAGCGCCTGTCTCTGCTGAAATGTGAGATTATTGTTATTACCCCTGGGATGTCCTTCCTTGATTCTATATCTGCAGAGGGCCTTGCTGACACAATCCTGAAAAGTGTCTATGTTATCGTGTGGTAAATTGGGTACGAAAGTGGATCTAGGTCTAAAATCAGTGCATGCAGATGCATCAGTGATTACACCGAGCAACTCCAGTGCTTGTGTGTTACTGATATCCGAAGTACAAAACATGTTTTCCTGCTCCAGTTGCACCATGGTGATCAGTGTATCTATGTCACCTATGTTAAGATTATTCTGGTCATGTGAACTGAGATTTCTCTTATTACCATTTCTATCGCCTAACCGTTTAAGTTTGTGCCATTTTTTTAATTTTAATTTTCTCACAAACTTAAAGAGATCGATTCTAGCATCAGTATAATTACAAGGAAATGAAGGGCAAAAAGAAAGTCCCAGACATAAGATCTGTTTTTCAATGTCTGTCATGGTTTTACTAGAAAGATTAATAACAGTTTTGTTCACCATTTCTTGATCCATTAGTATGTCTTCATGGAGCGTGTCCTTCTGTTTCCCACGTTGCCCCTTCCTCTGCCTCTTCTGGCATCATTGCTTGATTCGTTTTCTTCTGTTACTGCGTTTCCTCGTCCTCTGCCTCTTCCTCGACCCCTCTCGCCCCGTGTCTTTGGCGTTGGGGTGTCTCGCACTGTTTGTTTGCTCCGGCGTAATTGCCGGTATTCGTCTAAAAAAGTAATTTGACGAGTATTGCGTTCTTCTATTGGGATATTTTCCACCGAAATGTCTGATTCAGTCTCACTGACTGATGAAGCTGTCAATAGGATATTCTCGGTTGGAGTTGTACTCTCAGCGGTACCCTGCTCCTTATACAGATGGTCATATTTGCGACTAAAAGTTAAAATTCTGCCGCTGTCGTAGTCCTCATAGTCCCGATTCAGTTTCCTTTCTTTTCTGGCCTTAATGTCCTCCTCGTGCTTTCTGAGGCGATCCTTGATAGATGTCATGGTTTTCTCATAATATTCCGTCTCTGTTTGTTTCTTGAGTTCTTCCATGATCTCCTTTATTTGTTTTAAAATGTCATCCCTATCAATCCAGGCGTATTTCACGAGAATTTCCAGCATTCTTCTAGAACTGAGCTTTGAATTCTCCGACCACTCTTCAAGCATCTTAGGATTAGGTGTCTCATACGTGGGAATAGTATAAATGCGCAAACCTCTGGGTGCCATTCCCTGATCAATATAATTTTGAAGGGAAATGGCCTCCCACCACTTAGAGATTTCATTTCTCATCATTTTCTCTAATTTGTGAAACTTCTCTTCAATGGGCTGAACCAGACCAGTTCTTGCAGCAGCGCCCTGCCTCGGTTTGCCTTTCCTACTGAAAATGGCTAGTGCTGCCACTCTTCTTTCCTGCTCCTCTTCCATGTGCACAACAACTAGCGGTAATGTCTACTGTTCAACGGAGTGCTCGCTACCCCTGAAAATATCAGGTTCTTCTTGCCGCATGTATAACACCAACACGCTGGTGTTAATAGAGATGGTTGGGCTTGTGAGTACGTCGGCTCTGAACCCAATCCCATGGGTGTATAGGTGATCAGAGTGTGCACAGTATTCTAGAGGTGCCCCTGTAATCCCATTGCCGCTGCCCCGGGAAGAAGGGAAGAAACCCAACCACCGCCGGACAACTCCCCCTCCCCAAACACAAGGGGCGGACAAAAAGGTCAGAGGGCTTACCTCTCCGATGTCTGATCCGACGCACTACAGTCCCGCCGATTTCCGTGCTCTTTAAATCGTGTGGCCGGTCCTGGTTGCAGTCTCCAGTCAATATCACAAGAAAATGCTCCTTCCGACTGCAGTGGACCCGTGAGAAGTGGCGTGCTCCCCGGCGGAGCAAGCCGGTAATGTCACTATCGTCGAAACCACAAATATGCACGCTCTCAGTAAACGAGAAACTCCGTGAAGGTATATCCACAAGTTGTTTAATCACAACGCGTTTCAGGGCAACAACCCCTTGATCACGACCTTCAACTCTGACTCTAGTAATATCAAACACATTTTTGCAAAGAACTGGGATATCCTCAAACATGATAGTACAATTGGGGAGAGCATTCCAATCAGACCCAACATCACATACAGGAGGGGTAGGAATATCAGGGACTTGTTAGTACATAGTGACATCACTATATACCCTAGTAGGCATGACCATGGTCTTAAGGGTTTCTTTCCTTGCGGGCACTGCAAAGCATGTAAAAACAGCAGTTACAGCAACAAGGTCACATATAATGGGATTAACAAAACCATTGACCAGTTTCTTACATGTAGTACCACCTTTGCCATTTATGCTATTGAATGTCCATGTAAACTCTGGTATATTGGTAGTACAACACACATGGCAAAAAGCGTGTCTTGGAACATAGCAGGGCCATTACCAATTTTGATGTAAAATACCCTGTGGCACGCCATTTCCAAGAGAAACATTATTCCAATTCGTCTTTGCTTAAATTCTTCATCCTGGAACAAATTGTAGGCAATTCCAGGGGAGGGAACAGGGTGTTAAAACTCAGACAAAGAGAGTCCAAACTGATTGTTCAGTTTCAAACGAAGACACCTGGTGGGCTGAATTTTGACGAAGAAATGGCTATTCATCTCAAAGATAACTGAGTGTGCTGCTAGTGAGTTAGAATTTTCTGTTTTACAGCTTTCTTACTCCTTGTGTGCATTTGATCGTATTTATTTGTCCTGTTTTTAACCTTTTTGATATTTTATTGACTGTTTTGGACCACTTGTGATTTTAACATGTGTTCTATTTTTTCTTTATTTCAGGAGGAAAGGAAGGGGCCCCCTCATCTGTAATCACTTTCACGGGCCACCTACCCTTTTCCCCTAATCATCACCATCACGGTCCTGAGACTGGGTAACTACGTTTCAATTGATTTGTCATCTCTGCAATCCATTTTTATCATGTTGGACTGGGGACTACTGCTAGAAGTTTGTCATTTCTTGACTCCTCTCTTGATAACTGGTACATTAGGGCACTTGCCCGTTATCCGCTGTTGTTGGGGACTACTGTTAGAAGTCTGATATTCTCTGACTCCTTTGTTAACACCATATATTGTATTGGGCACTGGCCCGTTATCCAATTTTCATATCATGGTGGCAAGTTACTGTTGCCTTCGGTTCCCCACAGTATGCACTGGATGTTGGAGTCCATTAACACTTTTCTTTGCAGTCAGGCATTGCGGACACGTTACCTCTGTCACGCATTTTGTCACATTGGGGCACTTGTCCAACTTAGGAGTGTTTTTCTAGGCATTAAATTGTATTGTATTTTATTTTTATTTTATTTTCATTTGGAGATAATGTTTTAGCATCATGAGCATTACGTTGCCAGTAATACAATAATTCTATCCATTGCATGTATGCATTTCTGTATAGTCCAGAATAGCAGGGGCACTAGTACATGTTTTTACATGATAATTTATGTTTTCGTGTCTGTGTTTACCGTTCCAATAAGTTTGCCATTGATTTCAAAAGATTGAGATATGCAGTAGTCCTATGTTTGTGTTGATGACTTTATCAAATGCTTTATTAGTCACCCACTGCTTGTGCACGTTTCACGTGATCAAGGGGTTGTTGCCCTGAAACGCGTTGTGATTAAACAACTTGTGGATATACCTTCACGGAGTTTCTCATTTACTGAGAGCGTGCATATTTGTGGTTTCGACGATAGTGATATTACCGGCTTGCTCCGCCGGGGAGCACGCCACTTCTCACGGGTCCACTGCAGTCGGAAGGAGCATTTTCTTGTGATATATTTATGTATATATATATATATATATATATATATATATATATTTATATATTCACTGAAAAACCACAGGTTTCAGGGATGTTCTAGTTAGTTGGACATTTCACTCGTACAAAACCAGAGAAAATCGGCTGTTGTAGTTGGTTTAGCTAACTATAACTCGCGCCCCCGCAATGCACTGCTGATGACGTCACATATTACCTCATTCATGACATGGTCAGTGACATCACTGATGACATCTCAAATGAAATCACTGATGACATCATCCAGTGACTGTGTGTTTCTGTAAAGTTTAAATATGTTTTATATATATATATTGCAAGGTGTATTGAAGAATGAGTGGGTGTATGAGTGTCTGAATGGATGATTTAGTAGGTGCGTGACTGACTGTATAAGTGAGTGATTAAACATGTCTTACTGAATGCATGGTTTAGTGACTAAACTGTGTGAATGTCTGTATCAGTCTGTCAGTTGGTGTGTAAGCGGCTGCCTGGGTTGGTGAGTAGCTACATGAGTGTCTATATGGGTTATTGATTGGTTGTCTGAGTATCTGTACGGGTGTCTCAGTGTCTGTGTGGGTGGGTAGGGGTGTGTGACTCTGTGCATAGATATGTGAGTGGGTGATTCACTGGGTGTATGGGTTCAAGAGTGGATCTGTGAAGGGCTGTATGGGTGGGTGAGTGTGTGTATGGGTGTGTTGGTGAGTGAATGGATGTCTCAGTGGTACATGTGTGAGTAACTACATATGTGAAAGGCAGTATATGTGAGTGTTGATGACTTTATCAAATGCTTTATTAGTCACCCACTGCTTGTGCACGTTTCACGTGATCAAGGGGTTGTTGCCCTGAAACGCGTTGTGATTAAACAACTTGTGGATATACCTTCACGGAGTTTCTCGTTTACTGAGAGCGTGCATATTTGTGGTTTCGACGATACATAAATATATATATATATTTTTTTTTAACCAAAAAGTCCCATAATGCCTCATAATAGGCTAATATGGTAGAACTATATAAAGTTGAAACAGAGGATGGACTCACGAAACCGTGAACAAGACCATTTCTTGGTCGTAACGCATAGGTGGTGGTGATGGTGGTAATTGTGCTAAATAAATCTTAGCTAAACAATGAAGAGTCGAGGAGTGCAGTAATTTTTTTGATTAAAAATTGACTGCGAGGTTAGGTCCAACCTCGAAATCCGGCACCTGTTGTGAGAAGTGCGCACTGAATCGGGACTGTTTGTTGATGAAAATACATATATATATATATATATATCCAAAAGATCCTGATCCAAATGAAAAGGAGGTGGCACACCAATTCTGTCCACAAGTGGTTTATTTGTGCAAACAACGTGTTTCGGCCGGGACGGCCTTTGTCAAGTTGACAATGACAAAGGCCGTCCCGGCCGAAACATGTTGTTTGCACAAATAAACCACTCGTGGACAGAATTGGTTTGCCGCCTCCTTTTCATTTGGATCAGGATCTTTTGGACATTTGTGGCTTCTGCTGCCACGGCTGGCACTGACAACGAAGGGCAGGCGCACAGCGTTGTGGCAGTCTTGTGGAGTCATATATATATATATATATGTGACCAAGGCTGCTGGGCAGTCGAAACGCGTCGTGTGAAATAAACAGCTTTCTGCATAAAATGTGACTACTTTTGTTGCATCCTGAGAGTGCGCCTACCTAATTTTGCATAGGAAATTCTAGCCGGTATGCTCTGCCAGCATGCGCACCACCTCCCATGGGTCCCTCAGTTCCAGAAGGGGCAACAAGGAAAATATATATATATATATATATATATATATATATATATATATATATATATATATATATATATATATATATATATATATATATATATATATATATATATATATGGTTCCCTCTATTATTTCTGAGTGTGGGAAATCTTCGACCGTGATGTGCATTATTGCTATCAGTTTTTCCTTCGGATTATATTATGCATGATAAATGAAATGTAATTACATTGCAGGTGGTGATAGATTAGGCCGTAGATTGTAAAGTGCATTTCGAATGTCTTATATCGAGCAGCCCACGCACGTATTCATTTGCAGCAGTTCTCCATCAAGACTAAATAGACACGGCACTGTTGTATGCGCGAACATTATAGGATGGCTTATGCTGTTCTTTTTTTAAAATTTTGACATTACTTGGTTTTAAACATTCTATTGTTTGGTTTACAATTAAGCGCGCAATAATTATATATTTTGGGCTAGCTTTAAGTCATTGAGTTGATTATTCAGTGCATGACGCACGTGAACACATTTTTGGTGTGAAACTGCAGTTAGTCCATTATTATTATTGCTGTGATTCGCAATGTTTTAATAAAATAACTGTATTCCATTAGCACATTCCATATAGGATGGAATATATGCTGTTCCATTAGCATATGCCATATAGGATGGTATACATGCTGTTCTTTACTATGAGTTGTATTTCTTTTATGTTTATGGTTCACATACCTTTTCCATGTTTATTAGGTTGTCACTATATAAGAGGGTTTTAAAAATGGCGCCAAATTAGATTGATAAAGGCTGCTTTGTCAGCCGAAACGCGTCTCTCTGAGCTTCTCGGGCTGAGGAAGGCCGGATGAAATAAAGAAGCTTTATACCTTGCAGCCTCGTGTGCGTGCTCTCTGTCCGTTTGGAATGGGAGGTGTTTTGTGATATATATTAGGGGTGGGCGTAGTGGGAGTAGCGGGGCTACGCGGAGTGCCACGGAGACGGAACCAATCTTCGCACACTCCACGTAGCTCCGCTACGCGCCACCCGCCTCCCGCACTATTAAAACATTATAAATAAGAATTTAAAACACCTTACCTTATCGGCGGCGTCCCCGGGCTTCCCTCCTTCTCCATCGCGTCTGCTTCTGGAAAACTGCGCATGTGCAGGCGCCCGCGCATGCGCATTCCTCGCGAGAAATGCGCATGCGCGGGCGCCCCCACATGCGCAGTTTTGAAGAAGTCACAATGGAGAAGGAGGGATGCCCGGGGACGCCGCCGATAAGGTAAGGTGTTTTAAATTCTTATTTATGATGTTTTAATAGTGTGGGCGGGAGGCCAACTCCGCTCCGCCCCGAGTGTGCGGAGATTTGCCTGTTCCGCCTACTTTGCGAAACGCGGAACAGGCAAAATTCCACACATTCCGTGGGCGGAACGGAGTTGTCCGCCCACCCCTAATATATATAAATGTATATATATATATATATTCAATTCAATTCAATTTGGTCTTTATTTCGATTGTCAAATCATTAAAGACATTATACATTGATAGAAATCTAGAAATTCATATTATAAACCATTAAAATCCATCATATAGTAAAATTTATGACAAACTAAATCACAGGTATAAAACATTTAACAATAAGAATAATAAAAACAGAAAAAAGTGATTTGCATAAAACCATTAATATGCCATCTTGGAGAACATTCAGTTGTGGGAAGAAAATCTATGTACGTAATCAATAAGGGATAAAAACAGCTTATAGGGTCATGAGTGCTAGAGACAGTAAAAAAAAAAAAAAATGTTCACTGCTTCATTGTCCTTGTCAATTTTGCACGAATGGCCCACATCCATCCCAGAAATTTAGCGAGGGCAATCGCTGTAGACTCACATATATCTGACTTTAAAATCCTTAGTGCCTCCACGCCCGACATGGGGGCATATTAACAAGGCGGCGTTAATGAATTATCGCCGCTTTAGCGTCCGTTTTCGGACGAAAAGCGGCGATGATTTTATCGCCGAATTAACAAGGACACGCTAGCGCGTGATTCCTGACCTAGCGTCCGTTTCCTGCACGCCTCCCATCGCATCGCTAATGAGATGCAAAGGGGCGTGCCTGTGAATACAACAGGGGAAATATCGCTAACCCAGGTATCGCCATATTAGCAACGTGGGTTAGCGATATATTAAATTGCGTTAAGTATGCCTTAACGCAGGAATTTAACGTCTGCTAAATTCCTGACTAAGGCATACCTAACATGGGGGTGGATTGTGTGGCTAAGACCACAGGCCCTATCGCCAAGTATATCGCCGTTTTCCATGGGACATCGCTGGAAAACCAGCGATGTTCCATGGAAAACATCGCTATCACTGGGAAATTATCGCCTTTGCGCTAAGCGTTGTTAATACAGCGCTAGCATGGCGATAATTTCCAGCGATAGCCGGCGATAGGATTCCTCACGCTAAGCACGGCCAGCGATAATTATCGCTGGCCGTTGTTAATATGCCCCCTAGTTCCAAGATTTAAACAGACTGGTTTGAGCCATCTGTTTCGGGGGGCTTTATAGGCAGGGCAAACAAACAGAATATGTGCTATTGTTTCCTTCTGTGATGGGCATGTAATACAGATGTCTTCATTCCGAGGGTGCCATTTACATGTGAAGGCCTTGATAGGAAGTGAACCCACTCTGAACTGGTGGTACAATTTCCTATCTTTTGGTACAGTGATAAAATCCCAGTAGCTTTCGTACAAATACTCATGTTTGTTCTCCTGAAAATCCCTCGTCAGGGTAGGATTCGTTATGGATGAGAATCGTTTCGTCATAGTAATATTCCAATAGGCTGTCTTAAACTCTTTCTTTGAAGGGAAAGAGTTACCTGCGGGATTATCCCATAAGCTGCTCATCGCCATATCACCCAGGGTATCTTTTATCCTTCTCAACCAGGAGATCTTACATGAGCTATCAGCCCGCCTGGTTTCAAGAAGAGCTTGGGCGTACAGGGCCAGGGCGGGGGTAACCCATAGCCTTCTCCAATAAGCCACAGGTCTAAATCGGGCTATGTCCTCAATTAGGTTGCAGCCCAAATCAAGATAAAGAGGCATCAGTGGAGTCGATGATGGGAGACATAATAAGGCTCTCACAAACTTGTTTTGGGCTGCAGTCAGGGATGTTAGATCTTCAAAGCCCCACAGCTCCGCCCCATAAAGAACTGAGGTACTGATTTTAGTTTTATAAATCTTTATGACAGGAGCCACTGGTTTTGTGTGGGATAATCTCTGCTCCTTCATAAGGACTCCTGTTAATTGGGCATGTTTGAGAGCCAATTTATCGATCTGGGGTTTCCAGTTTAATTTCCTTCCTAAGGTGATTCCCAGATACGTAAAAACATCGGTCTGCTCTAGCTGGACTTTGTTCATAGAGACACTCCCTTTAATGGCCTTGCGATTATGGAGAACCATAAACTTGGTCTTCTCCACGTTAACCTCAAGGTCATGATCGTGGCAGAACTCCTCGAACCTGGTAAGGGCTATCTGGAGCCCTCTCTGGGTCTTATATAATATCAGAGTATCGTCCGCGAACATTAACAGGGGTATTTTCAGACCTGCTAGGGTGGGGGCATCTGTGGGGTAGTTTGAGTAGTATTCCACGATCCTGTTGATGAAGAGGGAAAACAGGGTCGGGGCAAGAACACACCCCTGGCGAACCCCCTTAGATATTGGGAACTTGTTTGTAGCTTCCCCATTTATACCCCAACGTACCTGGGCAAAGTTAGAGTTATGCAAGGTAGTTAAGATGGCCAATATTTCTGGTGGCATCCCCATATCTATGAAGGCTCTCCACATTTTAGCGCGGGGCACCAGGTCAAAAGCCGACTTAAGATCAATGAAGGCTGCAAATAGTGTACCCCCTCCTATAATTACCACCCTCCAATAGATAGTCACAAACCTGAGAACCTGGTCAATGGTGCCGGTGTGTGGCCGAAACCCTGCCTGCATTGGTGACAAAATATCAGATCATCCATCCATGTCTGGATTCTGCATAAAACCAGCCTGGCAATGTTCTTTTGAATGCAGTCAATAAGACTTATAGGCCTATAATTGCCAGGTTTTGATCGATCCCCCTTTTTGAAGATCGGGATAATCTCTGCTCCAGACCACGACTCCGGGATGGAAGCGCCACTCGCTATGGCGTTAGCGAGTAGCTGAATGTAGGTCACCCAATTATCCCCATCGTGCATAAACAGGTCCGCTGGTATACAGTCTGGGCCGGGGGCCCTACCTTCGGAATTAATTTGAGGGCGTTTTGGACCTCTTGTTTAGAAAAATGCAAGGTGGTAGTAAAGTTGGGCATGTGTATATATATATACAATATTTTGTACAACTATTTTTATGACATTGATATTTTTTTCTCAATATTTTTGTACTTACTGTTATAAGTATAGGATGTAGATATTTTTGACATCGATATTTTGGTCACAATATTTTTGTATAGGGATATTTTGTCAGTGTACCATGCTAATTATATGGAAAATTATATAGCAAATGTAGTAAATGAATAATGATGTGGTAAACGCTGCAACCACAGAATCAAATAAATCCACTGGCCCACTCCATTGCTTGTTGATTTAATAACGATTTATTCAGGAAAGGTAATCAAAACCTAAATATCCTAATTCCAATAAGTTCCTTTCGTTATCTGCACCTTGAAGAAAACAGCCTTTTCAAATCAACTATTCCAAAATGAACATGTAGTATAAACTATACATAATGGTTAACAGTTATAATATGATCCTATAATGTCATCTCATATTTGCTGCAAAGTTTCTAGCATAGGATCAGCAAGTGCAGATTTAGAGTGGTGGTGTAGAGTGCTCCATATTAAGGAGCTGATCGCCACTTAAAACTTGGGAACTACCCATTGTTTGGAGATTTATATATATATTTAGAGAGAGAGAGAGAAAAAAAAGAGTAAGATTAAAAGACAGATAGAGAGAAAGAGAGAGAGAGATAGCGCGTATGAGAGAGTCATTTTTATTTGATCATTTAGAATATGTGTTGAGGGTGTATCTTAGATGCCCTATTTCAGACCGTTTTTATCCCCCCCACACTTTTCTGGTGTATTTGGATGTGGTTTGTCTTTGAACTATCTGCAATTGTTAACCTTCGTCCCAGGTGTACCTATGTGAAAAGGGAACAATGGTTGAATACCACTGCAATGTCACTTATGTACCACTACAGCAGCCTTATTAGTCATACATTTTAAATGATGTATTTTTAAATTACATGTTGTTGGACTACTTTTGGTGTGTTTGTGTGGGTATATATATTTCGTAAGATTAACTCGTTTGGGTTACAATTCAGTGTTTCCATATATTTAAAATGTTTGTAAAACGATTGGGAGAAATGGTTCCTTTTTAACATTAATAACCCCTTGTTTCATACGGTTACTGGGGTGCCGGTGTGTCTTGTATTGCATTGGTCTATGTCAGTAACGTTTTTTTTTTACATATCTTCTTTTAAAACTGTTGTGTTTTCATCCACGTTTAAACAATAGCGTGGCTTTGACAAGCAGCCTGATTTAATGGATTTATATGATCTTATTGTTCTGTAGGAATGTATACTGTTTTGTTGCAGTTTGGCAACTGGAAATATATTCATAATGTAGACTTAATGTTTGTGAAGATGTTTTTGCACTTCACATTTCCACTAGTGTGTAATTTCATTTCGTTAGTTACTGGTGGGCATTGAAATGAAGATAACGTTGTCTGCATCGTTTTTTCCTTTGAGCGGCTTGTGTGTGGTGTGTGATGTATTTCAAGCCTTGGTAGCTGAAACTTTGAGCAAGATGGACGCAGACTACTACTGGGCCATGCATGTTTTTATTTATTTTGTGACTTATTTGAGTGTGTCTGAATTGTTTCTTTGCCCTTTCACTTCCAAAAACCGGTAATCCTTGCACACTCTTGTTTGAGCAGTAATTCCCCATTCGAGTGTTTCATTCATTAGAAGTCGTCAAATATCCCCCTTGTGTAATATCTTTTTGATTGTATCCGGTTACGCAGGTCAGGCAGAGCTTTTCATGCCGAAACTACGGCCTTATTTATGCGTACAATTGCCCATAGGGTTTTGTGAAATCAAAATATTGTGTGCAGTCAGCATATGCTGTGCTTAATATTCCAAATAGAAATTTCTGGTTCTGTACATCAGGCCCATTAGAAGTGATGGGAGAAACATACAAGTGCTAGTAGTTGCCAAATAATAGAAGACGCAATTGTTTTCAGCCTGCTGCCAAGAGAAAACGTGTCATCTGTCTGTTAGTAAAGAACAATCACACCCAGAAATTGTTTTTAGTTGAGGGAATACTAGGAACTTGAAAGTTTGATTTTTTTCTTATTAGATATTGATTTGCTCAAGCGATCAATAAAAGTGTCAATGGGGCCTGGAATGGATAGTAAGGTTAATCTAGTGGCTGGATAGTAACACACAATATCACTTTAATTACTTTAACTGCAGTGCTGAGTGAAGAAGTGACTGATGTCAGGGACAACAAGCAGATTAAGCGCATAACAGAAGACCCTGGCAAAAGCAAATAGGTGCTATCAATATTAGAACATTGGAATGTGGCGCACACCATTGAATACATTGGAGTGCTCCGAGCTTCTACGGGCCGGTAAAAGCCCGCAAAGCAACATTCCAATGTTGTTGTACAAAGGCCTCTCGGAGCCCGAGCGGATTTAAACCTCCTTGGGCTCCGAAAGGCCTTTGTTTTATCTGTTAGAACATTCTACCCTCTAGTGACTGAATGTTCTAATAGCCTTATAACCCTCTGTAGCTGGGCTATACCGGCCATTAAAGTCCCACTCCCTTGTTAAAGGCCCTCGCCTTCGGCTCGGGCCGTTAACGCTGGAGCGGGTCTTTAATGGCCGGTATAGCCCACTACGGCGGGCTATATATTGAGAGCTCCATTGAAAACACTGGAGTAGCTCCAGGCTTATAATGGCTGGTATAAGCCTGGAGCTCCAAGATTCCATTGTTTGTCTTCATGTTTCTCCCTTTAAATTTAGAACATTCAACCCTTAGTGGGAGGAATATTCTAATACCCTTAAAGCCCTTCTGCCTCAGGCTATACCAGTTGTTAAAGGCCTTCTTTCTCGTTACAGGCCCAGACATTCACCCGTGCTTGATTTGAGCCAGTGGTTTCTGGTGCTCGGCAGCAGCACTCAATCATCAATACCGGCGCTTTTCATGAGCACCAGTTAAGGACACATTAGTTTACGGTATGCACAGGTAGATTAGGAGATTAAGTGATTGGCCAAGAATCACAGCATGTTGAGCCAATGCATAGACTCAAACCTGGGTCCCCAGCTCCAAAGTTGGCAGCTCTAGCCATTACTCCACATTCTGTCCCCACTTTCATAATTAGTAGTTGGTTCTGTTTTAGGTGGCACTAACAGGAGAAGTTGGCTGGTGCAAGCTGCCTCCTGACTGGAGCCCTGGCACTTATTCTTTTATAAATTAACCACTGCATTCACTTTACATTTCATCAATTTGTACTGAAGATGCACCCCTATTTTTATTCATATTACCACTCTCTTTTGATCTACAAACCTTTGCGAAGTGGCCAATTTTCTCACATTTCAAATGTTTATGCTTTACAGCAGGACAATTGGGTGCATTCCCAAAATGTGTTTGCGACCCACAACGATAACAATAGTTTGTTTTGGTCATGTCCTGACTCTCAAAGTCTGCCTTCATCTCTTTCTTTACATCCAGACGTACAGCTCCTACACTCACTTCCTCTTTGCTGCTAGAAGAAGATAAGATTTTTGAAGATATTATAGACCTCTCAACTCCTCTGGCAACCCCACCTAACTCAGACAAAGAGGGACTGCACATACACGAGTCTTTCCTCAATGTTCTTGATAAAACAGCTTACTACCATTTGATCATGAAGATATTTATCCATGATGTTACCAAACTCACAGGATGCAGCTAAAATTCTAAGATTCGCAATGAATTCAGCAATCGTTTCCTCACTACTTTGCTTCCATGAACAAAAATTAAATCTTTCTACAATGGCATTTGGCTGTTCAGCAAACTGCGCATCCAACCGTGCTACAGCTTCATGAAAATCATCCCATGACGCATCCTCAGGTGGCTCCACCTCCGGCAGGTTATCAAAGATCTCTGGAGCAGTCACTTCTTTTTTTTTTTTTTTTTTAGTTCAAAATATTTTATTGGGATTTTGCAAACAAAGACAAAACAAAGAATGATACAGTGTTGTATATATAACAGATCGATACTTAAGTCAAAAACATTGTCATAACAGCATTTATATACCAAACGTTTACAATTGTCATAGAAGTAATAAAATTATAAGGAGTGAATACGGAACAAACGAGGCTACTTCCCAAGACACTAGCCATACAACAATGTCTATAAAATAAGAAATGAAATTACTAAATACTTTATAGGTAAGTATTTATGTAATCATCAATTGGTCTCCATAACTGCTGAAATGAAGATGTATTTTTGCACATTCCTTTATAAGACAATATGGCACCAGATCTAACAAACGTAACATAAGACCACCAAGCCTGGACTGATACTTCCTCAGCTGACTTCCAATTAGAGGTGATAGATTTGATAGTGATAGAAATAAGAAGATCAAAAAGTTTAGAATGGGACTCCAATAAGGTAGACGATAAAGCATGAGATTTGCAAATAAGCATGCTATAAGTAAGGGCCTCAGAGATAGGAAGTATTTTAAAAATAATATCCCAAACATTCCTCCAAAATTGAAATATTACTGCACACTCAAAAAGAACATGCTTTAAAGTACCCTCAAAATGTTTGCAATGCCAACAAAGTGGGGAATCCACAAGTTTAGCCTTATATAATTTAAGAGGAGTCCATAGACAATTGAATAAAATAAAAGCATTAGTTTGAGATAACGATACGATACAGGAAACCACCCTGAAATATTAGTAGTCCATATTTGTCTCCACTCATTTAACGAAAAATTCATTGAGAATTCTGCATTCCAAAACGTGAGGTTGATAACACTTGTACAATTTATCTGTTTGTAAAATTAGGAGACAGCATGTTGGTAGCTGAAAAAGCTTTAATAAAGGTTACTGAATCAGGGGTTATAACTTGGGGTAGCACATTTGGGAAGGTGTTAAGTAGGACATTACAAAGAATTTCATTTTGAAAAGCTTCGGTATTCGGTAGCATGAATTTAGCTTGTAATTCAGAGAATGATAACAAAACCCCTTTTTCGTAAATATCCTGAAGGAAGAAAATGCCAGCTGATAGCCATAATTTCCAAAATGTGATAGTACGATTAAACTTTAGTATAGGATTGTGCCAGAGAGAAATCATAGCAGAATCTGAAATACGTGATGAAAAAGAAGCATCAAAGTCAGTAATAATCAACTTAGTGGATGCTATGATGGGGAGGATTTAACATTTTTATTTGAATTGGATATAGACAAAAGTGATGGAAGAGGAAATGGCAAAACTAAATTTCTTTCTTTCAGTAACATCTAGGGTCTGTGCAAGTAAACCAAAGTGAACTTTATTTTAAGATAAACGCTTAATGATATTTGAAAAAATCAGGCAGACCAAATCCTCCATTAAGTTTGGAAAGTTTAAGTTTTGGAATGAAAAATACGAGGTGGTTTATGATTCCAAACAAATTTGGAAATAAGTTTATCAAATTTTTTTATAAAATAAGAGAGGTTACTGTTAGGGGATCATAGATAAAATGTAAAAAATAATTGGGGCTAGTACCATTTTGACGGTTTCCCTAACCAAGATAAATGTAGTGGGGACCACTGGCAAATTTTATCTGTGATTTTTGTAATTAAAATATCACAATTGAGAGTAATGGAATGTTTTAAGGAAAGTGAAACGAGTATACCTAAATATTTAAATTTCTCTTTTTGCCAAATAATATCAGTATTATGCAATGGACATTTAGGGGAAAGAATTCTGTTTTATAAGTATTCAAGGTATAACCAGAAACAATAGAGTATTCACGTATAACATTTAAAACTGCAGGTATAGATGTGGCTGGATGACTAAGGTATAGTAGGACATCATCCGCATTAGCAGACGTTTTAAGATTAACGTTAGTTATCTCTATTCCTGCAATATCAATGGAATTCCGAATATGAGAGAGAAAAGGTCAATTGCTAATAAAAAAAAGAAGAGGTGACAATGGGCAACCTTGTCGGGTTCCTCTATAGAGAGAAAAGTGTCCAAGTGTCATGAAGCTGCAAGATTCAGATTCAGAAGTGTCAGAGTGTGAATCATTTGCTATTAATGATTTATCGACAGAGGAACCAGGTCATAAATTTAAAATAACTTTGCGCGAAAGCCCACAATGAAATAGATGTATAGCGTTTACACATTTCATGGAAACATACACAGAGCCTTCCTGGACATATGTCTGGATAATATTGACATATATCTCAGTTTCATTTTTGTCCAGCACTGGTAGTATTCTTAAAAAAAGGTGGAACATGGTGAGTATGTTCCAAAGATTGCAGATCCTGGTCTAGCAGCAGGAAAACAAGGTAAACCTGAACTGCACAGTGTGTTGAGAAAATCTCAAAATAACCTAATAGCCTCCCACTGCAAGATGATGTCTATTGTGAGGACTAAGAGCGTAAAATCCTGGGTTTAGTAGAGACATTTGAAATCCCCCACAAATTGCGTTTGAACCTAGATGGCATCATATTTAAAGAACTAGTCACCAGTGACTGGGATAGATACACTATAAATAACGTTCCTACAGATCTACAGTCTCATGCTTCATGTACGAAGCACATCCTCATCTCACGGTGAACATCTATATACATTTAGATAGTTATAATCAATATTCTGATAGTTTTTTACTTATGTCCAATTCCACAGCAACAGTGCTTTCCCACTATCAGTGGGAGCACTGAGCTGTGCTAAAGTGGGAGTATAAACCTCAATCTGGGACATACTTCCCATATTTCTGACCTCCATCAAAGTGTCGGTATGACCACAACACTTTTACAGTCAAAATGACATAAACCTGTTGTGTTTCGTTTTACACATAAATTAATTAACAACATAAATAAAAATTCCTGAATGTAAAACTCAACTAAAAATGCAAAATAAACGTAAAACAATAGGTAATATATAAACATTCACTAAAGTTGAAAAATCATCTAGAATCTTTTTTTATTTGTAGGAGTTACCTGTAGTATTTTAACTCCAGTCCTACAACCACATGGAATAAAGACATATTATTTCGTATGGAGCATATTTACTATTCTAAGTCCAGACCAACAAGCAGTGCAATACGTGCATATAACTGGAGTGGAACATATAAAGTAATTTATCTCCAGTCCTGCAAACCTTTGGGTAAAGGCATATAATTCGAGCTGGAGGGGAGGCATTTTTTTCTATATTAATGCTAGTCTAACAAACACTGGTAAAGTGCATATATTTAAGAGGAGCGATCTACTATTCTAACTCTATTCCAATGAACATTACGGAAAGTGCATATGTTGGGGGCGGATTTGATTTCTGACTCCAGCCCAACTAACATTGAGGAAAGTACATGTATTTTGGGGTCCGATTTTATTATTCTAATTTCAGTACAACTAACATTGGATAAAGTACATATATTTAGTGAATTCAAATTTACTACTCTAACACAAGCCCAGCTATCATTAGAGAAGCTAACACTGGGATATTTCCATATAATTGATGAAGCAGATTTATTATTCTGACTCCAGCCCAACAAACATTGAATTAATAGCATTCAGTTTGGGGGATATAGTAACTATTCTAGATCCAGTCCTAACTTGAAAATATAACCCATTCAGTTAAAAGCTATTACATATTGAAAATAATAATATAACACTGAAATAGGTTTTTTTAAATGGTTGTTATAAACAAATATTTGAATTATTTATTTAAGAAGTATAATTACAATTACACTGTTCAATATTTTTTTCAAATTTCTTTACATTTAAAAAATAACTTAAAATTTAGAATTTTTACAATTGTTTGGGGAAAAAGATAATTCTTTATGCAAATATCTAAATAAACCAAAACACTATTATTTGTTTTAATACACTACCCTTCCTGTATCCCTATAGCCCACAAAGTCCAATTAAAATCCAAAAAGCAAGAAATCAGTAAAATCATTAATTATATTAATAAATAAATATTAATTAATGTATTCAAGTGAAGCATCAAAAGTAACGAAAATATTTTATAAAACATTGCACACTCAATACCCCATTAAATCCCCCCCAAAAAAAACATTGTAAAGGTTAAATATGTTTATGCTATATTTAATGATAAGTTTATGATATTGTTTTTATGATATGTTTAGGATATATTTAATATCTAACATTAAAACACAACAATTATACTATTTAAAACACGATAAAAATTGTCATGATATTTATATAATAGATCTTTTAAATGTCAACATTATTGCAGGCAAAACAACATACTTGCCCTTGAAATCCCCATCATTGATATTTTTGTACTCACAATATTTTGACATCAATATGTAAAGCCATCAATATTTTGGTATCAATATTCAGGATCAGCACCACAAACAGTCCATAGCATTCTTTCCACCTTCATATTTAAAGGTTCTTGTAGCAGACTGGTCATGTGAGAAACATTCTTACATGTGTACAATTTAAAACTCCAGAAGTTTAGCCATTTTTTCATGCTTATAGAAGTCTTCCAATTCTGGAGGTCTAGTTTTATATTTAAATCGCCCCCAGAATCCAATGGGCCCCTGAATGTTCACTTTTCACAACTGCCACATCATTTCCAAGTTCTGGCAAGCCTCTTTCAGATAGACCAGCTTAAGCATTCTGGTAGATAATGATGACAACTTTGTGTCTGAAAGTAGCCCAAGGACATCTCCTATCTTTTGCAACTACATTCCACTCATTAGAGACTAAAGTGACTGACCTCCCCTGAAGGCCTATCCACATATATGTAGACAACATGTCTAATAAAAGCTGCATTAGTCATCATCCTCCATCAACCATATTTCTTGAAGTAAAATAATCTAATTTAGCTTAACTTTTCAATACAAAGTCATTCACACTCCACAATATTAGGGATACTTGTATGCAGCCAAGAGCAACACTCCTCCCAATTTTTTGGTAGGTAGAAAGATTTCATGCAAGGCTAATTTACATCATCAAACAGGTTACTCCAGTTAAGGTAGTCAAATTAGACAATCAAACTTGAAGTGTTTGTCTTTTTTGATCATTCCCCCCCGCACTCAGATTGTCTCACAGCAATTAGTTACATTATTCATTTTTCAAATTAAAATCATACAAATAGTCACAGGAAAAGGCCACATCATCACAATAGTACATAAAAATGCATCTTATTACATCTGTGAGTTAAAAATATATATACAGTCCATAGAAAATTATCTTTGTTAAAACAAATAAACCAGCAAAAAGCTTCAAATATAAAAGAGCAGGTCTAACCTGAAAAAAAATGGCCTCTAAAGATAAAGGTTGTATAAACATAGATCGAAGAGTTTTATAAAAAGGGCAGATAAATATAAAGTGCAAAGTATCACAAGTTGAAAGCAGATCATAGGAACATAAGTGCATTTCAGTGTGCGTATACCATGTTTTCGCAGGATAGAGCAGCTGGTAAAACAAGCCCAGCCTGAAATACGTCAAAAGTCGATGCTGATAATTTGCCATTTCATAAAGAAGATAGCGCTCTATCCCGGGTACGGTTTTTACCAGGATAAATTTCCTGTATGATGATTTGACCAGGGCTGAGGCTTCCCTCTCTGCTGCCATCCTAGGAGGACACGTCTGCTTTAGCCACACAATATCTTGCTTAAAAATGCTCTTTGGGTGGGAAAATAGCTCTGGTATTCCAAGGGCACTAAAACCTTCCTTGATGTAAACACGCCAATGAATATTATGCATGTTGTCCAATTTCATACAGTCCTTAAAGACTAGTCTGTTGAGACTTAATTCTTCTTTCAACCAGACAGCACAGCACAACAAGAGGGGACACAAACGAATAGAATCTGTGATATTACTCATCCCCAGCTCATTGTGAAGGATCTCAGTTGGGCTACGTTGCCCTACCCCCAGAAGAGCCCTAAAAAATATGTTCTCCGCCATCATCATTGAGCCTAGTTTCATATAGCCCCAAACCTCACAACCAAAAGTGGAGACTGGGATGCACTTGGCTTTGTAGATTTCCAACAAGGCTTTCAAAGGCTTACGGCTTAAACGTGAGGAAAAGTCATTTACCCCGGTGCATTCTCTCTTTAGGCTTCCAGGGTTCTTTTTTATTAGGGGTAGTCAATTAAGCTCGAAGTCTATTAAAATTCCTAAATAGTAAAAATTATAAATTTTACTTTAAATCTGGCCCTGCACAGAAAAATACTTTAAATCTGTCCCTGCACAGAAAAAGTGGCACATGTCACATTTTTGGGCCCAAATGCCATCACTTGCGATTTTTTAAAATTAGTAAGTAAATCCAAGCTGCCCATAAAATCAACAAAGAAGTCTAAAAGCCGCTGCAGACTTCTGGCGGTTCGGGAAATTAAAACAGCATTGTCTGAATATAAAAGAGCCAGAAGCTATCTACCCCTCGACTCTTGGACAGCTATGCCCTGCACGGAAAAAACCATCTCAAAGCGGTTAACATACATAATAAAAACAAAGGGCACCAAGATACGATCCTGCCGAACCCTTGTTTTATTTGCAATGTGCTTCGTACATTCACCATTGCTACCATAGCGGACTGACGACTTCAGCCCCTAATGCAATTCCCTAAGAAAGTCCACCAAACACTGTTCCATGCCCATGGATCCCAGCTCCACCTAGAGCTTATCCCTGTTGACCATATCAAAGGCGGAGCTGAGATCAATAAAAGCAAGATGGAGAGAACCCCCTTTGGCTCAAGTGTATTTGTGAATTACAAGGTATAGGTTAAGATTCTGCTGCACAGTGCCCCTCCCCAGATGAAATCCATATTGAATGTCAGACAGGATGTTGTGTGCCTCAGCCCAGTGGGTTAATCTCTTCAATATGGCCCTGCCTATTTTCAATCAATCAATCAAAAATAAGCTTTATTCGACAATACATGTCGTAAAAGCATTGAGCATAAAACACTGGTAAAGACAATAAAACAGTGAATTAAAATACTGTAAAAATTTATACAAATAATCATGAGTAAAAAAAATCAATTCATCCTAATACATTATAGTACAGCAAAATCTTAAAATGAGGAGCAGGAACGATGATATTGTCAATTGATGGCTAAGGCATTAGAGTCATTGAAAAGCACCACAGTTCAATAATAGAAAACTGATTTCACATCCAAAGGTAGCATGATTCCAAATTCAATTGTTTACAATCAATAATTGAGATCTTATAAACGACATCCATCTCAGAAACTTTGCTACTGGGATTGCATAGCGGAGTGATGGATCAGTGCACAGAATTCTCAGGGCAACAGTACTTGGACTGGTACCCATGTTCCTGCAGGTCTGCACCAACAATACTCTATGGCGGCCTACATAAGCAGGGCAGACAAACAATACATGTGAATAGGTTTCTTCTTGATCAGTGCAAATAGGGCGTTTGTTGTCACCTGATGTAATCCATTTGGCGGTGAAAGACTTTAGTGGTCGACAGCCCACTCTAAATTGAAAATACAGTTTACGATCAAGGGTCTTTGAAATTGCATCCCAGTAATACTCGAGGCTTAACCGGGGTTTTATTCATAAAAAGCTCCCTGTCAACGTTGTGCAATCACTTCTTCTATTTACATCTCGTTCAATCAATTCCCAATATCTTTCCTTGATTGTATCTCTTGATGGAAACTGGTAGCTAGATGGGGTTTCCCACAGATGCGACAAACCCATGTTGGCCAAAAGACTTCTGATATCAAGCAGCCAGCTAACTTTATGAAAATGATCAACCTCAATGATATCCCTAAGACCTTCTGCAAAGGTAGCCAGTTACAGCATGCACCTGTTTCTACGCCAGTATAAAATAGGGCATAGCCTAGCTTGATCAACCAATGATTTTCTGCCCAGATCATTACACAAAGGTAACATGGGTGTACTTTGTGGTAGGCCTGTAATCACTCGGAAGAACCTGTTCTCTGATATGGCTAGCTGTGTGAGTTTCTCAAAGCCCCATAATTCTGACCTGTATAAAACCAAGCTCACTACTTTAGCGTTGTGGATCTGCATCACTGGACTAAGAGGCTTGGTCAGAGATGTTTTATATTCATTACTTAGGACATCAGCTAATTGCTGGTGCTTTAGTGTCATAGTGTCAATGTGTGACCTCCATCTCAATTCCTAATGTAGGGTAATACCTAGGTAGATATATGCGTCTACCTGTTCAAGGGGTGACCCGTCCATAACTATATGGCCCTTGAACGATCTATGCTGATTAAAAGTCATAAACTTAGTTTTTGCTGCGTTGATTGTTAGGCCTCGTGAAAAACAGAAATTTTCAAAGCGTTGCAGCACACGCTGTAACCTACTTGGGGTTTTAGAAATAATAAGCGTGTCATCTGCGATCATTAAGATCGGGATCTTTTTGCCTGCTAAAATTGGTTGATCAGTAGGGACGGTAGATAAAAATTTAGCAACTCCATTGATAAAAAGTAAAAATAGTGTGGGTGCCATTACACAACCTTGGCAGACTGCCTTCTCTACAGGAAGGGGGTCGGTTTTATTCCCCTGTGCTCCCCATTGTTTTTGTGCAAAGTTCTTCTCGAGAAGGCGGATGATTAGGGAGAGTAAATCATTGGGCATCCCCAACTCCTGTAGTACCACCCAAAGTTTGTTACGTGAGACCAGGTCAAAGGCTGACTTGAGGTCAACAAAAGCAGCATACATGCTGCCCTTGCCAAGAACTACAGTCCACCAGTATATTAAAATGAATCAAAAAACCTGGTCTATGGTACTAATATGTGCCTGGAAACCTGCCTGGAGTGGGCTTAGGATGTCATTATAGTCTATCCACTCTTGGACCTTTGGCAGGACCAGTCGGGCCACCACTTTTTGGATCGAATCTATTAGGCTTATTAGCCTATAATCTCCTGGCATGGACTTGTCCCCTTTTTTATATACTGGGATGATCTCCGCCCCCGCCAAGTATCTGGGATGGGGGCACCATGGGCAATGGCATTTGCTAATAACATTATATGCTGACTCCATTTAGCCTTATCCTGCAAAAAAATGTCTGCAGGAGCACTGTCAATACCTGGTGCTCTCCCACCTGTAATGGCACTAAGGGCAGCCCTTACATCCGCCAAGTCAAATACTTTATCAGTTAGATAGAAGTGAATCGGGAGGGGCTCGCAGTCCTCTGCTTCATCAGTGGCATATTGTACAGCAAAGTGATTAACCTAGGTATCGGGTCTACATGATTTTGAGGGGGCGGTGCAACTCCACCCCTACCCCATTTTACCAGGTTCCAGAAGCGTTGGGTACCATTCCAACTGCATGCTAGTTTTAGATCCTGCCATCTGTTCTCATCCCAGACTTTTTTTAGCATTTACCATCACCTTCTTATAAGTTTTCCTAGCATCTTGTACTCTAACCAAATCACCTGATCTAATTGCCTCCTCCAGGGCTCCACGGGCTTGCTTACACCCTTTATTGCACCAGTGGTGCAGTGACTGAGTCCCCTTTGCCTTGGCCCTAAAAGGTCTTTAGAAATACGAGCGCATTTTAGCAAATAGTATGTTATGTAGCAATATTATTTCTTTGAGAGGCTGGAAGTTGAGGAGGGAGATCTCCATCTCTACTAGGGTGCTTTCAACATCACTGGTGATAGTGGACAATATTTCGGCCTTTCAAAGATCATAGGCCATTTTAGTCGCCGCATGTCATTGGTGGTTCGCAGATCACCAGTGGTGAATGAATTGTGGGTTTGTGTTTGTTCATGTAATTTCCTGAATACGAACGTAGAGCATAGTGGATTATGATCACTCTCTACACTGTCCAGCATGGCCGTATCCTCAGGAGTATGCCATAATTTTAAACTAATTAAAATATAGTCAATACGGCTTGAATGGTGGCCGTTGTTTAACCTATTGGCCCCTTGCCTATCGGAAGTGGTTCTACCGTTGGCCTCCCTTAAGCCGTAATCTAAGCATGTAGCTTTGAGTTGAATAGCTACTTCTGTCCATCTTTTAAGTGGAGATATTTCCAAAAACAACAATTGATGGACAGAATGCAGAACAATGTCATACATTCATCCCAGTACAAAGATCTGGGCCTAAATCCATCGTTTTTTTGCTCACCATGCCATTCCAGTTTGGACCCAGCCATATGCAAATCAGTCTTGACCCTGCGCCCAATGGGAACAGTCCAGCCCGAACTGCCAGGCCAGGTCCTCTCTGGACTGGAAACAAGCATCCTAGCACCAGTTTCGGGCTTTCAGCCCTCATCAGCCAGGATAGCTTGACTCCAGTGACATGGAGAGCATGGGACCCCCGTCTGGGCATACCCGTCCCACTCGGGGTGACAATGCAAAAAACAACAATTGATGGACAGAATGCAGAACAATGTCATACATTCACCTCAGTACAAAGATCTGGGCCTAAATCCATCGTTTTTTTGCTCACCATGCCATTCCAGTTTGGACCCAGCCATATGCAAATCAGTCTTGACCCTGCGCCCAATGGGAACAGTCCAGCCCGAACTGCCAGGCCAGGTCCTCTCTGGACTGGAAACAAGCATCCTAGGACCGGTTTCGGGCTTTCAGCCCTCATCAGCCAGGATAGCTTGACTCCAGTAGCATGGAGAGCACGGGACCCACGTCTGGGCATACCCGTCCCACTCAGGGTGACAAGTGCAAAAACAACAATTGATGGACAGAATGCAGAACAATGTCATACATTCACCCCAGTACAAAGATCTGGGCCAAAATCCATCGTTTTTTTGCTCACCATGCCATTCCAGTTTGAACCCAGCCATATGCAAATCAGTCTTGACCCTGCGCCCAATGGAAACAGTCCAGCCCAAACTGCCAGGCCAGGTCCTCTCTGGACTGGAAATAAGCATCCTAGGACCGGTTTTGGACTTTCAGCCCTCACCAGCCAGGATAGCTTGACTCCAGTGGCATGGAGAGCACGGGACCCACGTCTGGGCATACCCGTCCCACTCGGGGTGACAAATGTAAAAACAACAATTGATGAACAGAATGCAGAACAATGTCATACATTCACCCCAGTACAAAAATCTGGGCCTAAATCCATCGTTTTTTTGCTCACCATGCCATTCCAGTTTGGACCCAGCCATATGCAAATCAGTCTTGACCCTGCGCCCAATGGGAACAGTCCAGCCCGAACTGCCAGGCCAGGTCCTCTCTGGACTGGAAACAAGCATCCTAGGACCGGTTTCGGGCTTTCAGCCCTCATCAGCCAGGATAGCTTGACTCCAGTGGCATGGAGAGCAGGGGACCCACGTCTGGGCATACCCGTCCCACTCGGGGTGACAAATGCAAAAACAACACTTGATGGACAGAATGCAGAACAATGTCATACATTCACCCCAGTACAAAAATCTGGGCCTAAATCCATCGTTTTTTTGCTCACCATGCCATTCCAGTTTGGACCCAGCCATATGCAAATCAGTCTTGACCCTGCGCCCAATGGGTACAGTCCAGCCCGAACTGCCAGACCAGGTCCTCTCTGGACTGGAAACAAGCATCCTAGATATTTCCAGGCATGGGATACCCCACTGCGCATCTTCCTCCCCCGCCAAGTAATTTTCCTCACTGTAAAGGGGCTCAGAAGTCGAATTTAAGTCCCCCGCTATAACAACAGAGGCAGCCCAGGAAAGATTATCTAGGAGCTCACCTAAGGCAAGTAAAGTCTCTGACCTTTGCCCCCACTGTGTCCTCTCGCATATACGTTATAAATGTCGATATTACCATAGAGGGCACACGCCAGCCGAATGGCAGGAATATTGTTACTCTCTGTCGGAAGTACCAGTATCTTAAGGCCGATATCCTGTCGAACCCATAACGTTAGACCCCCCGATGGGCGTCCCTTGCCACCTTGAGTAGCTGGGATGTAATAGTTAAAATACCCCGGGTGATGAAGTGGTTCTACAGACCAGGTTTTTTGAAAAGTTCATATGTCATACTTTTCAACAAAGGTATTCCAGTCAGGAAAAGCACCCTTGGACCACAACCCAGCAATGTTCCATTATAGAAGCGCTAATCTACTTGGTGTCTGATGTAAATCAAGTGTCAGCCCATCCCTAGGATCTATGTTCCCTGGTGTGCGACCTGCCTCGCTCTCTGCGCTAATGGAGCGGCTCAGCTCCGGAGGAGATTTTGCTTCTAGGTGGGGTACAATGAGCACGCTGGTGTGTACTAGTTTGGTGACCTTGGTTCAAACAGCGGGGGTGAGAGGGACCTTCAATCTATCTCTTGTAGAGGTGACGCACCAATTTGAGATGTTGCAGGATAGACTGGGCTCGTCTTCAAAACCGCCTCTGGAGGATTATATTTAAGGCGAATATTGGTTTTAGTGAGATGTTGAGTGCAGATATCAAAGGCCACCAGATTTTCAACAAAATCACAGTATGATAGAGTAAGTGCATTGGCATCAGGGGCGGCACCCGGATAAGAGTATCTTTTAGTCTCTATAATGCATCCCTTATTACAGACCGGCACCCCCTCAACCGCCGGATCCAGTGAATGCACTTATTTGTTAGGGTGCCCTTGTCCTCTTTATGTAAACTGGGGGGGAGCTTTGGTACATTTTCCAGGTATACTGTTCGTCTCATGTCTGGAATCCTGACAGCGATATGTGAAACTGGGGTCGTATTTGCCTGATGGTAAGCAGGACTAGGTAGGGAACCTTGGGCCTGTGAGGCAGCAGACACAGGGACGCCGTTCTTACCGGCTATCGAAGAACGACATCGACCAAACTCTACCTCGAACAGGGATCGGACTCCGAGGGTTGGGTTTCGGGAAGCCACGTCCCGGAGGATAGCCACACCCACCTGTCGTGTTTCCCTACAGCAAGGCAAGGAGACGGAAGTAGGAGGAGCTGACCCCGGAAGCAGTGGTTCTCAACCACTGAAAAAGGACCGAGACCAGGAAAGAGGGTCGTCAACCAGCGAAGGAGCAGAGGCGTATACGGAGCAGATTATGGAGAGTTTGGAGAGTGAAGACGGAGACCGGAGCGCAGCGCTAGAGGAGGAGACAGACGAGCGTTGGAGCGAGGAGTGGTGGAGTCCACCGCAGGAGGCTGGAGAGCGGCTGCAACTCAGGAGAGTTGAGGCGGAGCCGGTGAGTGACGGTAACTCCGGGGATGGTGGGGGTGGGTACGAGGGTTGTAGGAGGAGGGTATAGACAGCGGGCACGGGCTAGAAGAGCAGGAACTCCGCTAACACTTGTGGCACGTTATTTGTTGTTACATATAGAACTGCACAACCCTGAACATCCCCTTTTCCTCACAAACCCCCCCCTTTGATTTTCATCATCACCGCGTGTGTAGGAAGATGTTTTTTTGTTGTGAGTGATCGCACCTTCCTTAGTCCAGTTTTTCCTCTCGCCCATGGTGTATGCTTTGTGCAACTCGGAACGACTAGACAACACCCTTGGTGTAGGTGATGGGTAGCATTTGAATCCCCACCCTATAGTCACACGTTTACTGATGGCATCCTTCTCTCCCTTCTGTATGAGCCTCCGGGGTGAAGCCAACAAGACGGAAGAGCCGAATCAAGCACCGTCAAGCCCCACCAACAAGACGGAAGAAACGGATCAAGAACCATCAAGCCCCTACCCAAGACCAGAGGAGACGGACCAGGAAGAAGAGGAAGTCAGAACACCCGTAGTAAAACCAAAGACCTTACCACCTGACAATAAATCACGTCTGTTAGATATGGGGGTCTCTAGTTGGCATGGTAGGTACCTTTGACCAAATAGGGACCCTTGCGTCTAGTCAGGGTAAGGGGGTACACTCCTAAAATAACCCCTGCTCACCCCCTTGGTAGCTTGGCACGAGCAGACAGGCTTATCTCAGAGGCAGTGTGTAAAGCATTTGTGAACACATACAGTAATCAAGTGATAACACTACAGATGGACACCACACCAGTCGTATATTAAAAATAAGTATCTTTTGTATAGATATAACACAAGACCACAAACGACAAAAATCCACAATACTGTACTTCAAAAATGGTAGAATTCGCTCAGTTCTCTTAAGATGGTAAGTGCGACACTTTGAGTTCAATGTACCTTTGGATGCGTAACGCTATACAACGAAAGTGTTGCAGGGAAGGTGATGCGTTGGTTCCTTGCACGCAAGAACGGTGATGCGTCGGGTCCCTACTGATTCGTAGGGGATGCGTCGGTTCTTCTCGGCGTGGGGAGGTGATGCATCGGTTTCTTACTGCACTTCCGTGGCGATGCGACCAGCAACGCCGTGATGCGATGAAGATCCGGTGCAATGAAACAACGATGGCGTCTTCTTCTTGATGCAACACGATGCGTGCACGCCCGATGGCCGTGCGGCGACTCAACGATTCTTCTGAGCCGCGACAGGCCCTGCGACACGCTTCCCGGGTGATGCAGCGGCGTCTGATGCGACGTCGATCCTCTTCTCCGGCGATGCGAGGCGCTTCGGCGATGCGACAGCGGCGACACCCTTCTTCAGCGATGCGACAACAGCGGCTGCGGCGGCGACATGCTTCTTCTTCGTGAGTCGCGCTTCCAGCTCCTTGCGACACGCAGTCCCTCAGAAGGCCCAACACAACAGCAGGCACTTCAAAAGAACTCTTGGGGAGCTGGTGGGTGAAGTCTGTTGTCCCTCAGACTTCAGCAGGAGGCAAGCTCTCTCTCAAGCCCTTGGAGATCTTTTACAAGTTGATGAAAGTACACACAAAGTTCCTTTCTCCTTTCTTTGGCAGTCAGGCAACCACTGCAGGCCAATCCCCCAAACAGCACTCAGCTTAGGGATAGTCTCCTCCTCAGTTTCTCTGGTTCCTCTCCTCAGCAAAGGTTCTTCTTGTTTCCCAAAGTGATCTAAAGTTCTGGGGTTTGGGTCCCCTCTTTTATACTCATTTTCCCTTTGTTCTCTGAAGGCAGAGAGGCCTTTGCCTAGTCCAAACCAGTTCTGGTCAGTCCTGGAGCACTTTGTTGACAAGACTCCTTCTTTCCTTTCACAGTTTAGGGCAGGGACATCAGACACACCACAGGAGGTGGAGCCAGCATTGTGGAGGGAAGGCACAGCCCTATTCAGGTCCCAGGTGCAACTCCTCCCACCCATATCCATGCAGGTCTCTCTATTCAGCCCTGTGCTGACTCACCCTGTCTCCTGGAATCCCCCAGCCCCTGGCACTCAAACTCCAGACAAGGACTACACAACCTAGCAGAGGCAGGCTTGGCTAGTTAGGCAAGAAAATACCTACTTTCTAAAAGTGGTATTTTCAAACACAGAATGTTAAAACCAACTTCACTAAAAGATGTATTTTATCATTCTGAGTTCAGGCATACTAAATTCATTTTTCTACTATGTTCCCTGGGTCAGTTAGGATTAGAAGATGTAATAATCAAACTGCCCATTCTGGCCTATGGGGAACAGGTAGCTTTGCAATAGTGAAAAACGAAAATGTCTGTAATTCACTATTAGGACATGCCACACACACCAGGGCATGTCCTACCTTATACTTACAATGCACCCTGCCCTTGGGCCTACCATAGGGGTGTCTGATATGAAGAAAAGGGAAGGTTTAGGGACTGGCAAGTGGGTGCACTTGCCCAGTCAACATGGCAGTACCAGACTGCATACAGACTCTGCAATGGCAGACCTGAGACACACTTTTACAGGCTGCTTCTGTGGGTGGCACAACCAGTGCTGCAAGCCCACCAGCAGTATTTGGTTTACAAGCCCTGGGCACACTCAGTGCACTGTACTAGGGTCTGACAAGTAAACCAAACCAACCAATCATGGAATCACTAATCCATACATCAATTTACCATAGGGAGCACTTGCACTGTGGCACTGAATAGCAGTGGCACAGTGCCCAAAGCATCTATAACCAGCAAAAACACATGAGGCAACAGCAAAAATGGAAGGGAGACCCACGCCAACAGTGCCAGGTCTAACACGTGTCCCCTCCAGCTGAAATGTGGGGAGAACTACCCTATCTCCTGGGAGTTCTCTTCACTAAGGCGGAAAAATCTGGACAGACCATCAGCATTGGCGTGTTCTGTACCAGGGCGGTGTTCCACCGTGAAGTCCATCCCCTGTAGGGAAATGGACCACCTCAACAGCTTTGGATTCTCACCCCTCATCTGCATCAACCATCTGAGGGGCCTGTAATCTGTCTGAACCCGGAAGTGAGCCCCAAACAGGTATGGTCTCAGCTTCTTCAGCGTCCAGACCACAGCAAATGCCTCACGCTCAATCGCACTCCACCTCTGTTCCGATGGAAGTAACCTCCTACTGATGAAGGCTACGGGTTGATCTAGGCCCTCCTCATTTATCTGTGACAAAACAGCCCCCACACCATGCTCTGAAGCGTCTGTTTGAACGATAAACTCTCTTGAGAAGTTGGGTACCAGGAGCACGGGCGCCGTGCACATGGCAGTTTTCAGGGCCTCAAAAGCTTTCTGACAGGTGTCAGTCCAAATCACTTTCTTGGTCTGCTTCCTGGAAGTCAGCTCTGTCAAGGGTTCAACGATGCTGCCTTACCCCTTGACAAACCTCCTGTAATACCCAGTGAGTCCTAAAGAGGCTCTCACCTCTGTCTGGGTCTTGGGGGGCTCCCAAGCCAGGATGGTCTCAATCTTGGGCTGTAGGGGCGCCACCTGGCCGCTCCCAACCTGGTGTCCCAAGTACACCACGGAACCCTGCCCTATCTGGCACTTACTCACCTTAATCGTGAGGCCTGCCCTCCGCAGCGCCATCAACACTTCCCAGAGGTGGCGCAGATGTTCTTCCCAAATGGTGCTGAACACTGCAATGTCATCCAGGTAGGCGGCACTGAACTCTTCCAGTCCAGCCAACACCTGGTTGACCAACCTCTGAAAGGTGGCAGGGACATTCTTCATCCCAAAGGGCATAACCCGGAACTGGAAGTGCCCATCTGGTGTGGAGAATGCTGACCTCTCTCTTGCCCCATCAGTCAAGGCGATCTGCCAGTACCCAGACGTTAGATCAAACGTGCTGAGGTACCGGGCAGCCCCTAACCGATCGATGAGCTCATCAGCTCTGGGGATGGGGTGCGCGTCAGTCCTCGTGACTGAATTGAGCCCTCGGTAGTCCACACAGAACCGGAGTTCTGGCGTGGCACCCGGTGCGGCAGCCTTTGGGACCAAGACCACTGGGCTGGCCCAAGGACTGTTAGAGGACTCAATCACCCCTAACGCAAGCATCTTGGAGACCTCCTCCTTGATGCAAGCTCTCACCCTGTCAGTTACCCTGTAAGTTTTGTGCTTAACAGGAGGACTGTCTCCAGTGTCCACATCATGGACGCACCAATCAGTGACACTGGGAATCAGGGAGAACAGATCAGAAAACTGTCCCAGCAACTGGTGACAGTCATTCTGTTGCTCAGGGGTCAGGGTGGAAGAGAGGTTCACACCATCCACTGACCCATCTCGGTCTGTCGCCGACAGGAGGTCAGGAAGAGGCTCAGTCTCCTCCTCCATTCCAGCATCTGTCGGTAAGAGCATGCCCACTTCGGACCTCTCCAAGTGGGGCTTCAGGTGGTTGACATGCAGGACCCGCAAGGGGTTCCTGGGAGACCGCAAGTCCACCAAGTAGGTAACAGGGCTCTTGCGCTCCACCACCTCAAATGGTCCGGTCCACTTATCCTGGAGTGCACAGGGCTCCACTGGGGCCATGACCCACACTTTCTGACCAGGCTGAAGCTCTACCAGAGTGGCATTCTGGTCGTACCACCGCTTCAACTCCTCCTGGCTGGCTTCCAGATTCGCCTCAGCGAGTTGCCTGAAACGCCTAGTCTGGTTTCTGAAGGCCAGCATTTAGCTATATACATCCTGGGGAGGTTTCCTGGGAGATTGCTCCCAGCCTTCCTTGACCAGACTCAGAGGTCCTCTCACGGGGTGACCATAGAGAAGCTCAAAGGGGCTGAACCCTAGAGATTTCTGTGGCACCTCATGGTATGCAAAGAGCAGGCATGGTAAGAGGACGTCCCACTTACGCCTCATAGGTTCCTCAAGACCCATCATCATGCCTTTTAGGGTCTGGTTGAATCTCTCAACCAACCCATTTCCTTGGGGGTGGTAAGGAGTGGTGAACTTATAAGTTACCCCACACTCCTGCCACAGGGACTTCATATACTTGGAAATGAAGTTTGTACCTCGGTCAGACACTACCTCTCTAGGGAATCCCACTCGGGAGAAAATTCCCATCAGTGCCCGTCCCACCGCGGGGGCCGTCACTGTCCTCAGAGGTATGGCTTCCGGGTACCGAGTAGCATGGTCCACCAAGACCAGGATGAACCTGTTGCCCATGGCTGTCTTGGGGTCCAATGGCCCCACAATGTCAATACCCACCCGTTCAAAGGGGGTGCTGACCACAAGGAATGGCTGGAGAGGAGCCTTTTGCTTCCTCCCACTATTTCCACTTGCCTGGCGAGTCTGACATGTCCTGCAGTGTCTGAACTCCTGCGCATTTGGGGCCAATAAAAGTGGGTGACAAGCCTCTCAAAGGTCTTGTCCTGCCCCAAATGTCCTGCTAACGGCACATCATGAGCCAGCCCCAGTAGGAAGGCTCTGAAGCGCTGGGGTACCACCAGAACACGGGCTGACCCAGGCTCAGCAACCTTAGGCTCAGTATACAGGAGATCATTCTCCCAATAGATCCAATGTGATCCAGACTGATCACCTGCTGCCTGGTCTGCAGCCTGCTGTCGCAAACCCACAAGAGAAGGGCACTTCTTCTGCTCCGCACAGAACTCTTCCCTGGAGGGTCCTCCTTCCTGCTGCCAATGGGTCAGTTCAGGCAGGTCCCCCAGTTCAGCTACCTGTTCCCCTGTAGGCTCCAGGACATCCCCCTCAGGGTCTACCTCCTCCTGGACCGTGGGAACTTCGGGGGCCGGTTTCCCACGCCGCCTGCCTCTTCTCTTTAAGGCAGGCACCTGGGCCCCCCTCTCAGGCTCCAGGTCCTCTTGAACACCCTTACTGGCTGCCATGGACCGTGTGGTCACACACGCCCAGTCAGGCAGACCCAACATCTCCAAATGAGCTCTTTGCTCCACCTTAGCCCAAGGTGAGCTCTCCAAATCGTTCCCCAACAAACAGTCAACAGGCATGGCTGGCCTCACAGCTACTTGAAGTGTACCAGAGACCCCCCCCACTCAAAGGGAACCTGAGCCACCTTACAGTGGCTCTCTGTGTTGTCAGCGGCAACAACTGGGTCAAATGCATTGGGGACAACCTGCTCTTCAGACACCAGTTGACACTTGACAGCTGTCACACTGGCTCCTGTGTCTCGAAGAGCCTCCACTCTATGGCCATTGATGGTCACCCACTGCCTGTACTTCTTAGTGTTATCAGGCAGTTGGGTCCTGGGGAACACCTCACAGTCTCCTAAAGAGACAAGGGACATCTCTGCGGGACCCACCCACCTTGGAAACCCCTCTCCTCCCCTAGGGCTACACTCGCCATCTGCCGGGGTAGAGCACCACTGGGTGCTGTCTTTCCAAACTGTGGGCACTGGGGATCAACCGACTTATGACCCACTTCCCCACACTTGTAGCACCTCAGGGGTCCCCTGGGAACAGGCCTACCTGTCGGGGCCCCGTGCTTCTTCTCAGGGGAGGCTGGGAACCCTTCCCTTGGTTCCCTTGGGGATTACTTTGGGGCCCTTTCTGGAACTCCCTCTGTTTACCCTTGTCCCCCCCACTCTTCTGCTGGGGACCCTGTCCACTCTTGGCGGAGTCTCCCACGTGACGCTTGTGGACCCGGGTGCTCACCCAGAGGTCCGCCTCCTCAGCAAGCTTCCTAGGGTTAGTCAGCCTGCTATCAATCAGGTGCTGGCGTAGCTCAGGAAAACAATTACTTGACAAGTGCTCCCATGCAATTAAATCAAAGAGCCCCTCAAAATCATTCACTTTGCTACCCTTCACCCAACCATACAATGCTCTGTAAAAGAAAGTTACATATTCTACCCATGTACCTGACTCCACCTTCTTGCAATTTCTAAACCTCTGTCTATACAATTCAGGAGTCAACCCATTCCTGGACATCAATGCATCTTTCATGTGGCTATAAGAATTATGGACTTCAGAAGGCAAGTCTAACAGTGTGTCCCGCCCCTCACTAAGGAACCGCCCCCACAACCCCGCTCCCCAATCCTTCTCAGGGACCCGGTGGGAAGACATGGCTACCTCATAGGCTTTGAACCACTGCCCAATATCATCATTCTTATAAAACTCCCTCACCACATCTTTAGGAATATACACCCTTGCTTCAACAGGCATCGATGGTGTGCTGCCACCAGAGGGAGTAATCTCTAAGCTTCTAGCTTTCAACTCCAACTCCCTCAAGCTTTTCTCATGCTCTAACTGCATTCTCTTTTCTTTCAGGGCCAATCTCTTATTCCCTAACTCCAGTTGCCCACCCAACTTGATCTTGGCAAGCTCCAATTCGTGCATCCTGTTTTCCTTCCTGTCCGCCAACTCCTCTGGGGACAGGCTTTTGGCAGAAATACTGCTACCTACTGGGGAAGTTGCTCTCCTCCCCTCTGGACCCAATGGCCCCTCCAGCTCATCTGCATTCTCAGCCCCTTCCTCATTCTCAGGGGTATTCCTTGCTTCAACCCAGGCCCTCAGCGCCTTTTGGAACTCATCCTTCTTGGAGAGACCGGTCATAGCAACTTTAAATTTCCTGCAGAAGTGCTTTAGCTGTTTCACATTGTAGCATTCTAGTTTCTCCTCTTCCCAATCAAAATCAACAGATGCTATGGATGCTGCTTTATCCATGGTGGTTAAACTTGGCAGTTCTTGGCAAAAATAGAAAATCCCAGAAAAAACAATCTACCAAAAGTATGTGGTCGTGTTTTGGTCTGCACTCACTAGTAGTGTTCACCAATCACTGTACATGTCACAAATGCAAGTCCAGAATCCTCACCGCTGACCACCAATGTTAGATTTGGGGGTCTCTAGTTGGCAGAGGTAGGTACCTTTGACCAAATAGGGACCCTTGCATCTAGTCAGGGTAAGGGGGTACACTCCTAAAATAACCCCTGCTCACCCCCTTGGTAGCTTGGCACAAGCAGACAGCCTTATCTCAGAGGCAGTGTGTAAAGCATTTGTGAACACATACAGTGATCAAGTGACAACACTACAGATGGACTCCACACCAGTTGTATATTAAAAATAAGCATCTTTTATATAGATTAACACAAGACCACAAACGACAAAAATCCACAATACTGTACTTCAAAAATGGTAGAATTAGCTCAGTTCTCTTAAGATAGTAAATGCGACACTTTGAGTTCAATGTACATTTGGATGCATAACGCTATACAACGAAAGTGTTGCAGGGAAGGTGATGCGTTGGTTCCTTACACGCAAGAACGGTGATGCGTCAGGTCCCTACTGATGCGTAGGAGATGCGTCTGTTCTTCTCGTTTGGGGAGGTGATGCGTCGGTTTCTTACTGCGCTTCCGTGGCGATGCAACCAGCAATGCCGTGATGCGATGAAGATCCGGTGCAATGAAACAAAGATGGCGTCTTCTTCTTGATGCGACACGATGCGTGCACGCCCTACGGCCGTGCGGCGACTCAATGATTCTTCTGAGCCGCGACAGGCCCTGCGACAGGCTTCCCAGTGATGCGGTGGCGTCTGATGCGACGTCGATCCTCTTCTCCGGCGATGCGAGGTGCTTCGGCGATGCGATGCGACAGCGGCGACACCCTTCTTCAGCGATGCGACGACAGCGGCTGCGGCGGCGACATGCTTCTTCTTCGTGAGTCGCGCTTCCAGCTCCTTGCGACACGCAGTCCCTCAGAAGGCCCAACACAACAGCAGACACTTCAAAAGAACTCTTGGGGAGCTGGTGGGTGAAGTCTGTTGTCCCTGAGACTTCAGCAGGAGACAAGCTCTCTCTCAAGCCCTTGGAGATCTTTTACAAGTTGATGAAAGTTCACACAAAGTTCCTTTCTCCTTTCTTTGGCAGTCAGGCAACCACTGCAGGCCAATCCCCCAAACAGCACTCAGCTTAGGGATAGTCTCCTCCTCAGTTTCTCTGGTTCCTCTCCTCAGCAAAGGTTCTTCTTGTTTCCCAAAGTGATCTAAAGTTCTGGGGTTTGGTTCCCCTCTTTTATACTCATTTTCCCTTTGTTCTCTGAAGGCAGAGAGGCCTTTGCCTAGTCCAAACCAGTTCTGGTCAGTCCTGGAGCACTTTGTTGACAAGACTCCTTCTTTCCTTTCACAGTTTAGGGCAGGGACATCAGACACACCACAGGAGGTGGAGCCAGCATTGTGGAGTGGAAGGCACAGCCCTATTCAGGTCCCAGGTGCATCTCCTCCCACCCATCTCCATGCAGATCTCTCTATTCAGCCCTGTGCTGACTCACCCTGTCTCCTGGAATCCCCCAGCCCCAGCCCCTGTCACTCAAACTCCAGACAAGGAATACACAACTTAGCAGAGGCAGGCTTGGATAGTTAGGCAAGAAAATTCCTACTTTCTAAAAGTGGTATTTTCAAACACGGAATGTTAAAACCAACTTCACTAAAAGATGTATTTTATCATTCTGAGTTCAGGCATACTAAATTCGTTTTTCTACCATGTTCCCTGGGTCAGTTAGGATTAGAAGATGTAATAATCAAACTGCCCATTCTGGCCTATGGGGAACAGGTAGCTTTGCAATAGTGAAAAACGAAAATGTCTGTAATTCACTATTAGGACATGCCACACACACCAGGGCATGTCCTACCTTATACTTACAATGCATCCTGCCCTTGGGCCTACCATAGGGGTGTCTGATATGAAGAAAAGGGAAGGTTTAGGGACTGGCAAGTGGGTGCACTTGCCCAGTCAACATGGCAGTACCAGACTGCACACAGACTCTGCAATGGCAGACCTGAGACACACTTTTACAGGCTGCTTCTGTGGGTGGCACAACCAGTGCTGCAAGCCCACCAGCAGTATTTGGTTTACAAGCCCTCTGCACACTCAGTGCACTGTACTAGGGTCTGACAAGTAAACCAAACCAACCAATCATGGAATCACTAATCCATACATCAATTTACCATAGGGAGCACTTGCACTGTGGCACTGAATAGCAGTGGCACAGTGCCCAAAGCATCTATAACCAGCAAAAACACATGAGGCAACAGCAAAAAATGGAAGGGAGACCCACGCCAACAGTGCCAGGTCTAACAACGTCCTTTTGGAAAATACATTCAGCCTCCGCGTCTGTTTATCCGGCCCGCCCTCCCACAGGGCCTTATTAGGATTAGTAGATTGCTGGGGACCTACCCTGTTTTGAACAACCCCACTAGGATGTATAAAGTCTGGGTGATCGATCTTGGCACTCAAAGTTAAGTTTTCTCTGACTGCTCTACTTATATTAAGGCTTGTGGGACACCCAGATAACTGTCTCACATGATCCAACCCCTCCTGGTCGTTGACTGAGCAAATTGATTGGGATCCCAGTTGTTTCTTAACATGTTGCACATCTGGAAGTACCTTGCTTAGAGAGTCAGAAAGACTGCCAACAGTTACTTTAAGCGCTCTAATTTCCTGCACTAGATCTATTATTTGCAGGGTTAATGATCTTTGCGTGGGTGCCTCATTTAACATTGCATTTGTATGATTTAATGGACTGTCTCTACTATTAGTATCAGGACTATTTGAATACAAGGCTGGGCTTGCTACTAATTGAGCGTCCTTGATTGGGCGTATACTAGCCTCTGTACCCTCTTTTTGCACCCCACTGCTTGGTCTAATAGGCATGACTAGAGGTTCTACGTGTTCTGAAAGTGGAGAAAAACTATTACTGCAGGGGAATGCTGACAGATCAACTGCGGGCTCTTGCACTTCAATGCCCCCACTAACAGATCTACTAGGTTGTGGATTTAAAGTGTCAGGTGCCTGATTCCTACTGGCTGCCCTTTTAAACATAGTTGGTATGCGGCCACTGTGTGTAGGGCTTCTAGATACCTGTGTGCTGGTATACTTAGGTAAAGTATTGGTGGAGGTTGGATCAAGAAGACACTCACATTCAGATAACAAGCTGTCAATACGATCTAATACCCCTACCCCGGTGACTGGGCTTAAAGTCAGAGTTTTCTTCCTCGCCTTCTTTTTGCAAACTTCCTTCAAACCTCCCTCAGAAATTTTGCGCTTTCCCATCGCAACTCAGTCTCACAGCGCACAGGGGAAAAGAACAACAAAAAGAAGCCCAATCAACAGATGGTCCACAAGGGAGGACTGATAGTTATTCAAAGAACACTATCTTAGCACAGTACCTTTTCCTTGTCGTGAGTGGCAGGTCATGAACCGCTAGGGCGAGATGTCAGGGGGGTGGCCCAGCCTCTTCCAGGCTATGATGGACACGGACGGGCACGGACGGCCCGCCCTTGGCCCAGGCTTTGCCGGGGCATGCCCGGGCGCGTCCCGCGCTGTGGGTGCCCTGGCCAGGTTTTCAAGCGCCTCCAGGCCCGGGATTGCTGATGCGGCAATGGCCGCGAATAATGCTGGGGCACTTAGTCCTGGTCCTCTGCCCCCTCCAAAACAAACGGGGTATCCCTGCCTATTATCTTGACTTCCTCATCGATTAGAGAAAGGTGACTATAACAAGAAGGGGCATTTTTGTCCCCCTTTTTAAACACAGGTACAATGATGGAATGGCACCAATTGGAGCTTACTCAGGATCTTTTAGCTATCCAACTTTCATTAAAAGTAATAGGCCCCACACACAAGAAAGGTCACACTCTAGACCTCATTTTTAGTAACCGCACTGAGATGCTGGTGAGCGATCCTATTCGCATCCCCTGGTCGGACCATTTCTTGATTCCCTCCCGTATAACCCCTCTACTGCGACCCCCCAGCACTAAAGCCATCAAGTGGAAAGCACGCCCCTGGGCTAAACTCCCTGTAGACTCCAGGATTATAGCTCTTGATAATCTTAAACCGAAAGACAACCTAAATCTCACCGAAGCTTTGGAAAATTTTAATCGTTGGATGGAGTCCTCACTAAACACGGTTGCCCCAGCTAAACTTAGCCATAAAATCAGAGAGAAAAAGTCTCCATGGTACTCCCCCGAACTGCGAGTACTTAAACAGATATGCAAGAGACAGGAGAGGGAATGGAGGAAAGACTATCAGGACCTGAATAAACTAAAATATTGAGAATCTATAAAAATCTATCAAAAGGAAATAAAAGTAGCGCAGGCTAGTTACTACGAAGGCATCATTACCTTTGCCACTAATACTCCCCGGGAAATCTTTCGTGTGGCGAAGGATCTCTTAGAGTTGCCAAATAATGAACTAGCCCTTGAGGCCTCCCCAGAACGGTGTAATGCTCTGGCAGATTTCTTTCAGGGAAAAATATAAAAGCTTTATACAACATTCCCTTTTTTCCCCCACCCCTGTGATCTCCTATCATTGGATGTGCCTTTACACCATCCAGAACACGTGCTGAAGGAATTCGCAGCCATGAATTTGGATAAGCTGACAGAAGTTTTTTCACAAATAAAATCAGGCTCCCCTCTAGATCCAGCCCACCCATATATCCTACATAAAGCAGGAAGCGTGATCCTTCCTACTATTTTGGAAATTGTAAATCTTTCCATCTCTACGTGATCAGTCCCTGGTCCATGGAAACACGCCATGGTCAAGGCCTTATTGAAAAAACCTAGCCTAGACCCAGAAGACTTAGGCAACTATCGCCCAATTTCGTTGTTGCCGGCTATTGTAAAAAAATTTAGAAAAACATGTGAATTCTCTTCTCTCCAATTTCTTGGAAACCCATGACCTCGTGCATGCCACCCAGACTGGGTTCCGTCCTAAACACGGAACCGAGATTGCCCTTCTTGCTGTGGTCGAGGACTCTAAACAAATCCTGGATCAAGGAGGAGCAGTTGCCATCATCCTCCTTGATCTGAGCTCAGCCTTTGACACAGTTAATTTTGCCATCTTAGTAGAGAGACTCAGGAGGCTAGGGATCCAAGATGGGGCAATCTCCTGGATACAATCTTACATAGATAACAGAACCTTTCAGGTTTTTTCAGGGGACGCAATATCCAGGAGATTAGAGCTCAGCTGTGGAGTGCCGTAGGGATCCTCGTTGAGCCCTACACTATTTAATGTGTATATGCGCCCACTATGCAGATAACACAAAGCTGGTCATAACTCTTAATGGGCCCCGCAATTTCCCCTCTGACTTCGAAACATGTCTGGAGAAAGTTGCCTCCTGGATGGAGCACTCCTGTCTCAAACTCAAAGGAGGTAAAACAGAACTTATGCTCCTCGGCAACCACTCTAGCATGGACCTTAATCAGATATGGCCTAAGTGCCTAGGTCCCCCCCAAACCCCAAAATCAGGATAAAGTGTCTGGCTATCTGGTAAGACAATTCTCTTAAGTTTGCCCACCAAGCAGTGAAGGTGACAGGGGCCTGCTTTGGCACACTCAGATTACTCCGAAAAGTCCTCCCACTCCTTCCAATGGCTGCAAAAAGAATCCTGATCCAGGCCTTGGTCCTATCACGATTGGACTATGGCAACTCCCTCTACTTAGGGGCTCCCAAAGCAACAATAAGGAAACTCCAAGTCGCTCAGATCTGTGCTGCCAGAATGCTACTTGGGATTCCAAAAACTCAGTCAGCCAAGCCAGTCTTAAATACCCTACACTGGCTGCCAATCCCCGAAAGAGTAAAATTTAAGGCCCTCTGCATTGCCCATAAAACTATATGGGGAATGGGCCCGGCTATTAACAAATCCCTCATTACCCCCTACCGCCCTAAGAAGGACCTGCGATCGGCTAGTTTCAATCTTGCAGTCGTACCCAAAATCAGGAGGACAAGAAGTGGAGGAAGATCCTTTTCTTATAATGTGGCGAAACTTTGGAACACATTACCCCCACACCTCCACTTTGAACCCGCCTCCTTCGTTTCGTAAACTTTTAAAAACCTGGCTATTCCAGCAATCAGCTCTATAATCTATAGCTTCACCCGCTTTCTGATCAGTCGCTAGCGCTGGGATGCCCGAGGGTAGCTACGCGCTATACAAATGTTTAATAATAATAATAATTCTCAGGAAGGGAACTACTAATGGCAGCATTAAAGTATAACGTAAGAAGAGGGGCCCCAAGATCCACTAAAGATTTAAACAGGTCCCCAGGCACCCTGTTTGCCCCAGGGGCCTTTCCTACTTTCAAGGACACAATATTATCTCTGATCTCCTTCCACTGTAATGTCACCAGAGATGAGGGAGGAGCATCTAGGACTTCCCCCTGGTATAAAGCTGAAAATGTGTCCTCCCAAGCCTGGGCAGGGACTAAAACAGCTAAATCCTCCACCGGATCCTCCTTGAAAAACAGAAGGTTTACAATTTTCCAAAACATAGTGCTCTCTTTCTGAGTGCAGGATCCCAGAGCTCATTCTTAAATTCCAGCTTCCCCTGTTTTACTGCCGCTCTCTATTTTGCCCTGCAATCTCTTACCTCCCCCCAGTCACGAGGATTCTTTTTTAGCTAGGCTAACAGAGTCCTGTGTTCCTTAGTGCAATTGTTATCAAACCAGCTCCAAAGACCCTGAGGTCCGGAATTCGGGGGATTTAAGAGGGTGGTATTAATATAGGCACATATTTTATTGTACGCCACAAAAATAGTGTCATAAGGGGCTTCTACATTCAATCATGTCTGAATCCCTAAAAAGCAAGACTGTACTACATTTTAAAAAAAGGTTCAGGCATAATTTTATCCCACTACAGTCTATGCCCTTGATCAGTTGTTTTAACTTGGGGTTTAAAGCAGGTTGGCGATACTGCCTGAACTGTATCCCAACGAAAACTAGTAAGGAGAGTATTATGGTCACTGAAAATGTCCGATTCACCCATAAAGGAAATAAGGGAGGAAAATAAACCCACAGAAACATAGCTATAAACAATAAATGCTCCACCACCCAGGCTCTTGAAAGTAGGTACAATATTATCAGAGAGCAAACTCTCTGTACTCATAAGTTTCACAAGATTGGATTTACCGGCCAACTCATTCATCATGTATCCCAGTAGATTATGTTTAATAATAATCTAATCCTGAGACCTACCCTCACTCATCAGACCTTCATCATTGAGATAACATCCTCTACAAGGGTGAAGATTAAAATCACCTAGGATCAGTAGAGCTGTGTATTTATTAGAATGGGAAGTGCAAAAGGAATAAAGAAGTGTGCTAAGTGGGGTCAATATATCCTCAGATTCCTTCCTGTGATTGGCACTATAGATATTAATACACAGGATCCTTATGTTAATCTAAAAGGAAATGAGAACCCCTAGTATGTAGGGAGAAGGCCTCATGATTTTTTCCATTTTATAGGCCAGGTCCAGTTTGACAAAAGTCACAAGGCCCTCACTAGCCCTCCCGAGGGTAAAGTATTGAGTGTGAACGAAACATATCCATCTGGGTGAATCCCACCCTTAGTATCCTAGGTCCCCATGAAAACAGATGAAATTAAAAGGAGTAAGCATTTTTGACCAATTGGGTTCATTTAATTTATTCCGCAAACCCGCTATGTTCCAACACATGGCCTTGAGGGTCCTGGTAGGCACTGACCCTAAAGTGGAGACTCTATTGTCGGTATCCCTTCCCAGTCAGTCCTGATCATTCAAACTGCTTAGGTGTTCAAAAAGATTTGACAAAGAAACATTTATCCCAGGGTCCAGATCATAAACTCTAACAGCTCTGACAGGGGCCTTTGGGACATCTTCATAGGTTGCCCCCCGGCAGGAAGGTCCCCTGAGCACAGGTTTATAAAAGTTCCCTAGAGGCAAGAATGTGATACAAGTAGAAGATCCTGAGCTTGCTATAGAGTTCATTAGCAACAATCCAGCCCTGAGGGTATTACAAAAATTAACTACAATGCAGTCACCCCTACCTAGTCTAACCAGCCTACCCTGCGCACAGCCATTAATATTTTCTATGCAGGTATGCAGATATTGATTGTTAGAGTTAGTTGTACCTCCTATACCACAACTAGAATGTAATACAAACATTCATTGGTTTATTAAAAAGCCAATGTGGATTTACATCAGGATAGTCAAGAACTGGCAACAGCTCATAGTTTGTTATAACAAAGAGTACCCTAGACAATGCTCAGGATTAAACCAGCACAGAAAATAAGAACAAAATTATATGAAGTACAACACTTGTGCTGTTTTAGTGTGATGATCATCAAGAAGTGTATATCTGGGTAGTATATAAGGTAGCTATTCCCTGTACCCAAGGCTTCATTCTAGACCACCATACTTTGAGGTAGTGCAAAACACATCTATATATATTTAGTTTTTAAGTTTAATGCCTATCATTTCTTATTGTTGGGGGGGACTGCTGGAGATGAGCTCAGGTGATGCTGGTTATTTGGCTAGAGAAGAGCACATGTATAATAAAACGAGGATTAGTGTGTATATAAAGCTTACAATGCATAAAAACGTTGATTAATTAAATTGCAACTGTGAAGACAGACTTGGGCTTATTTTTTCCTCTAAGTGCAAAAAATAAGTGCAAGTCGATGAAACCACCAAACACCCCAAAAATATTTTGGTCTTATTGAGTATCTTCAGTCCCAAGTGAAGCTTATGACACCTTGCTGTGCTGTGTTGCATGAAAGGGAGAGGGTAGGAATGAACCATTTTTAACATTATATGACGTATTCCTGTCCTCTCCTTGCACTGGCGCACATCATGCTCCCTTGCGCCAATGCAGGCACTCTTGCGCCGTCGTGCAAGAGTGCTTGCATTGCAGGCAGGATTGTTTTTGTGCAGGGAAGAGACACCTTCTTGCAAAAAACAATCCTCTGAGGCTTTTTCCTCTTTCTATGTGTGCTGCAGAATGCAGGACAGAAACATATTTCTACTTGTTACGCCTCCCCTGGGAAGGTGTAGCATTTTGATGCATTTCAAGGTCTACTACTCATGATAAATCTGGGACTGGGGCAGAGTAAGGCAAGGCAGCAAACTTGCGTGGCCCTGTGTTACTCCAGATTTACCAAGCACCGCAGGAACACACAAGGTGACCTTGCGTTGCTTACTAAGTCTGACTTTAATGTTGTGTTACCCATGTGTTGCCTTGCATGATGCAAGGGCAATGTAACACTATGATAAATCTGTCCCAAGGATTGTAATGGTCGCAAACCCTCAGATTTGGCAAACGTTAGGGTTTGAGACTGCTAAAACACTTTGTAATGGCCTAAACCCAATCAACTATTCAGAAACGGTTTTCCAAATTGTTAAATGGATTAAGTAAACATTATTGAATCGAGATTGGAAGGGGCATGTTATGGGTGTCCCTTTCAAATAGAGAATCCTTAAGGCATGTATTACTGTTTTGCAACTGAAATCCAGTTTTAAAATGTTCATATTTTACCATCAATTCAAAATTGATAGTAAGCCATTTGCTGATGAGTTAGGGGTCCCCAGGAGACCACTTTCCCTTTGTTTGGGACCACTGCCTACCCCTAAAAAAGATTTGTATATGTTTTCATGCTTTTTTTCCTAAAAGAAAACAGGCTACATTTTAAAAACAAATGTTCTTTTTCAAAACAGTTACTGACATGGTGGTATGCTGACCCCAGCAGGCCACCATGCCTGTGATTCTTGCCAATCTTTGGGGGTCGCAATTTACAACTTGCCTTGTGCATGTTAATGAGGTAGGTTGAAACGCGAAGTGCTACAATTGAGAATTTTGTTAAGAGACATATTAGTACATAAGATAGTGTGCAAAATACCTTTCCATTTGCAAAAAGCTGGTGCCAATTTGAAACTACTTTTTGTGAATGGAAAATTCACACATCAGGCCCTAAGTGTCTGCTTTCAGTGAAGTATGTGACGCAGTTATAATATTGAATCAAGTGCAGATCTCATATAACCCTGCCTAAAATACTTCAAAATCACAAACCTTTTACCTCAATCTGCAATGGAGCAGAATATTGAGACGACACAATTTCCATTTCAGCAAATTCATAATAGAAATTTGTACATGATATTCATGCACTCAAACTTCTTTGCGAGCACACGTCTTGCTTCCTGGAAAAAGGGGCAGAATAGGTGTATAAAAATTGGTGCGATTTCAGTTCACGCACAACAGTCCTCTGTGACAGCAGGACTACAATGGGAGAATTCTTAATGGCTTCAGGAGACAAATATGCTTCCAGTCTGCAATGTAGACCTATAATCCACCTCTCATTTGCTAAAGGTCCCCCTTAGTACTGATGTGCATTACCACCTAAATAGTGGGTGGAAATGTAATTAGCAGCACTAATAGGAAGAGGTACTTCAAAGCCCAGACTTGCAACTCTGATCTCATGGGTGATATGTGCATCGGGCAGTAGCCTGCTGACATCAGGAGACTCCTTTAACATGCCCGTGTGGCTCACAAGAGCTAATGCATAAGAGAGAACTGGGTGACCACTCACGGCTTTGTTATGCGTGATGGGCAAGGCCGGTGCTTAATTTGTAACAAAATGAGTGCCGGTGACTGAAGCTCTGCTCAGAAGCCCTCAGCTGATGATATTACATGGAATTGGCCTCATGCCTCTTTTTTTTAGTTTAAGAATAACATTTTTTAAAGAAAGAAGTAATAATTACAATCAACAATACGCTGAATCAATAATAAAATGCATAATTGAGATATTTAATAACATTCTAATAAAAATCATATGGAACTGAAGTAAAAAAGGAAAGAGGAGAAATAGAGAGAAAGAATGCATGGACATTTTTGTAAATACTAATGATGTGGGATCAATGCCACTATCAAAAGAAGGTAACAGTGCAGAGTAAATTGGATGATAAAATATGATGAATGAGAGAAATATTTGTTAGGCACAAAACGTATGTATTAAAACAAGCAGTTCAAGGAGGTTTGTACAGTTCTTCAATTAAGGATTGGTGTAGGTTAGCATTTAAAGCACAGGAGCTAAGGAAAATCATTATTGGTGTCTAGAGAATTTGTCTTTTAATGTGTAAAGATAATGGGGTGGTATATTCTCTATCTAGTCTATGATTGTTACATACACCATACCACCATACTTGAAAAGATATCTCAAGGGAATTCTTCCAATTTTTTGTTATTTTTAGGAATGCAGCTGCAATTAGTAAATTAACAATGTGGACATTAAAAATAAAATTAATCCAATCATCAGAAAGTCTGCCGAAAAATACATTTGTAAAAAGTATATCTGTATGGAAGATAGAATTGATTTGTGACCAAACCTTTAACCAAAATTGGTAAGTAGCAGGACATTCAACAAGATGAAAAGACATTGGAATTAAATTTGTTTAACCTAGCTGGGGTAATCATGAGTCTATTTTAAATGAAAAATAGAGTTTAGGTTATGTTAGCGGCATGTGATGATTTGTGGATCTTGAGCCATATTTTGTTCCAAAAAGAGGAAGGAAACAAAGGGGCCTATTAGGATGGCGGGCGGAGACACGACCGCGGTGCCGGCGGTGGCGGTAACACCCATTTACCGCACGCCGCCAGCGGTCTCCACGCCCGCCATATTAGGATGGCCACACATTGCACATTTCCCGCCCACTGCGGTGCGACGCCGACCGCCATCAAAGTGCGCCCGCCACCGCGGCGGAGTGAGCCAATCACCACACACCGCCGTGCGGAATGACATCCCGTACGCCGAAGATATCACGATGCCGGAAACAGGGCAGCGCACCGCGACGGAGAAACCGTACAGCGAAAGACGGCGGAGACATCACAGCGGAGACAGAAAAGAAACACCCGGGACACACCTCGATGGATCCTGCCCTACACGCCTTCCCGGTGCTGTACATGATACACCACCTGCAAGTTATCCACCGCCGCGGATGCCTCCGCAGGTATGTACAGACACAACAGTGCAAGTAACACAATACACAGCTCCAGGGTGGAAAAACATCGCATGGGAACACCACACACCCCTGTGGGGACAGGCACACAGCCATCACTGCACACACACATGTCCCACCTGTGACAAAAACATCTCGCCACATACTGCCCACCCATGTACCGCATTCGTGAACAAATGTCCCGGTTACGTCACCGCCGCGGTCAGTGTGCATGAAACCATGCACACAACGCAGAGCACAGGGCCAGCGCATGCCAAGGGCACCGTACAAATCGCACAGAGCCACAACTCCATCCACAACACACCAGCTACCTCCCTGAAGGGACACAACATGTGCCTCACAAGTGCCACTCCTGCACAACAACCACACAACTACAGCCACACCATGCCCCACGTCCCAACAACTGCATATACAGCCACAGCAGGACCCTTTGCAAAGGAACACATAGCACAGAAGCCCAGGCCCCAGCCAACACACACACCACAACAACATCACACACAAGCCAAGAACACTGAGGCCAGGCACAAAATGTACACACACACAGATGAGGACCAAACACTCCACTGCACACACTACCTGACAAGTCACACACACACACACCACCCTGACTCACAGCTACATACACACACCACATGCCAGCAGTAACGGAGGATAACATATAGGAAAGCCAAAGTGAGGTGCCCACAAATGGAAGGGCAGTGACACAACCATCAAGCAATGTGATGCACATGCAAGACAAAACACATGTGAGAACACACACAGCCCATCACAGCACACATGGCTGACACAGTCAGTCAACACAAACCACGGTCACCCCAATGCAACAACTCCTGGAGACAGCAAGGACACCCATGTATAGGCACAGGGATGTAAGGAAGGCCCTGAACTCAAACACTGACCAGCCACACATAGGCATCCAAATACTGGACAAGACAATGTCTGCTGCACAACACACAGTGACACACTACATGACAGCCAAGTACAAGTAGGATATGTCACACATACCTCCTCCCACAACAGCAACACACAATACTGCCATGTGCACAAAACACAACCACAGGGCTAAACAAGTACACATACAGGCACACCACTCCAGGGTCACACATGGCAGTAGTTGACAATGCAGGTGCACACACATCCACAGTCACAACCAAGTCACCCCTTCACACCATACACTTCTCCACCACCCAAGTGCACACATTGGAAGTAAGCCATGGGACCTGGATAACTCATCACCACAAGATGTCCATACACCGACACTGATTGGCACACAGAAAGGAAGCTCACACAGACCACATGACCCTGGCCTGCCTGCCTGTAAGCCTGTGCCCAAACTCCCACCCTGTGCTGCCATTGCCCACAAACCTGACATGTGTCCACCATAGATAACATGAGCCAAGAAGGAAGATGACAACAAGATTTCATTGCCAACCACCTGCACTGCACCCATACGTATCACAGTCATGTTGAAATGAAGTGCCTCCCACCCCTGCAAAAAAAATGGAATGTGAGACAACCCATTGGCAATGTTGAAGTGGCATACTGAGCCTGTGACACAGTAAACCATGCACACACAGAAACAACTTTATTCAGGAAGGAAACTGACACAACTCACTGCAGGACCAACTGTGTTTATTCACAATTTGCATATAGAGACAACAAATTTGGGCAACAGCAAAGCCAGTGGGCATTTCAATATGCACAGTATTTACATGAAAAGCTGCACAGGCAGGGGGCAAACAGCAGTGAAACACAAGGCAAGTACAATGTGCAGAGTAGTTCCATCAGAAGCTGCACAGGCAAGGGGCAACCAGCAGTGAACAACAAGGCCAGTGGCCAGTCCAAAGTGCAGGTGAGGTACATGAGATGCTGCACAGGCAAGGGGCAAACAGCAGTGAACAGCAAGGCCAGTGGCCAGTCCAATGTGCAGGTGAGGTACATGAGATGCTGCACAGGCAAGGGGCACACAGCAGTGAACAACAAGGCCAGTGGCCAGTCCAAAGTGCAGGTGAGGTACATGAGATGCTGCACAGGCAAGGGGCAACCACCAGTGAACAGCAAGGCCAGTGGCCAGTCCAATGTGCAGGTGAGGTACATGAGATGCTGCACAGGCAAGGGGCAAACAGAAGTGAAACACAAGGCAAGTACAATGTGCAGAGTAGTTCCATCAGAAGCTGCACAGGCAAGGGGCAAACAGCAGTGAACAGCAAGGCCAGTGGCCAGTCCAATGTGCAGGTGAGGTACATGAGATGCTGCACAGACAAGGGGCAACCAGCAGTGAACAACAAGGCCAGTGGCCAGTCCAAAGTGCAGGTGAGGTACATGAGATGCTGCACAGGCAAGGGGCAACCAGCAGTGAACAACAAGGCCAGTGGCCAGTCCAAAGTGCAGGTGAGGTACATGAGATGCTGCACAGGCAAGGGGCACACAGCAGTGAACAACAAGGCCAGTGGCCAGTCCAAAGTGCAGGTGAGGTACATGAGATGCTGCACAGGCAAGGGGCAAACAGCAGTGAAACACAAGGCAAGTACAATGTGCAGAGTAGTTCCATCAGAAGCTGCACAGGCAAGGGGCAAACAGCAGTGAACAGCAAGGCCAGTGGCTAGTCCAAAGTGCAGGTGAGGTACATGAGATGCTGCACAGGCAAGGGGCAACCAGCAGTGAACAGCAAGGCCAGTGGCCAGTCCAATGTGCAGGTGAGGTACATGAGATGCTGCACAGGCAAGGGGCAAACAGCAGTGAAACACAAGGCAAGTCCATTGTGCAGAGTAGTTCCATCAGAAGCTGCACAGGCAAGGGGCAAACAGCAGTGAACAGCAAGGCCAGTGGCCAGTCCAATGTGCAGGTGAGGTACATGAGATGCTGCACAGGCAAGGGGCAAACAGCAGTGAAACACAAGGCAAGTACAATGTGCAGAGTAGTTCCATCAGAAGCTGCACAAGCAAGGGGCAAACAGCAGTGAACAGCAAGGCCAGTGGCCAGTCCAAAGTGCAGGTGAGGTACATGAGATGCTGCACAGGCAAGGGGCAACCAGCAGTGAACAGCAAGGCCAGTGGCCAGTCAATGTGCAGGTGAGGTACATGAGATGCTGCACAGGCAAGGGGCAAACAGCAGTGAAACACAAGGCAAGTACAATGTGCAGAGTAGTTCCATCAGAAGCTGCACAGGCAAGGGGCAAACAGCAGTGAACAGCAAGGCCAGTGGCCAGTCCAAAGTGCAGGTGAGGTACATGAGATGCTGCAGAGGCAAGGGGCAACCAGCAGTGAAAAGCAAGGCCAGTGGCCAGTCCAATGTGCAGGTGAGGTACATGAGATGCTGCACAGGCAAGGGGCAAACAGCAGTGAAACACAAGGCAAGTACAATGTGCAGAGTAGTTCCATCAGAAGCCGCACAGGCAAGGGGCAAACAGCAGTGAACAGCAAGGCCAGTGGCCAGTCCAATGTGCAGGTGAGGTACATGAGATGCTGCACAGGCAAGGGGCAAACAGCAGTGAACAAAAAGGCAAAGACATTGTGCAGAGTAGTGACATAAGAAGCTACACAGGGAATGTATGCAACTCTACCATGCCATGCCCAGCAACAGAGTAATGGTCGTGACAATGGGCATCACACGCACCCCTGTGGACAGACAGGTGTGTGAGGGTGACCACCACTCAGATGGGTCTGTCTGTTGGACTTGGAGCTGACTGTGTGTTGGGGTCAGTTGGAGGACTGCCCTGGGCAGTGGGAGTAACAACTGTGGAAGAGCCAACTGTGCATGTGGTAGCTGGGGGGCTGCTTGGACCAGGTGGGGTGGTGGCCCGGGGAGGTGGACTCATGCCCTGGTGAGACACCGTGTGTGCCGGAGATTGTGGAGGGGTGCCTCTCCACTTCTTGGGGATCCTGAAAGGCTTCCCTGTCTGGGGATTGTGGGGAACTGGGACAGACACAACAGGTGACCCCAACACCAAAGCTGATTCTGGTGTGGATGGTGACCCTCCCTCTGGGGACATGCTGGATCCCGCTGTGCGCTTGCCTGGTGTTTGCCGCCGCCCTGCCTCCCTCTGTCCACCAGCTTTGCCCCCTACAGTGTCCTCTCGTGCTAGCTTCACAGGGCTTGGGATGGGAGTGGAGGTCAAGGATGGATTATCCATGGGACCCTCATCCTGTGTAATGTTTGCAGGCAACACCTTCTCAGTGGGTGTGGAAACTGTCTTTTTGCCTCTGCGAGACGTCTTTGGGACAGGGGAGTCTTTGGCAGGGGAGGAAGGTGAGGCCTGTGACACTGATGCTTTTTTCTTTGCTTTGTGGCCCTTGCTGTCGCCTGATGGGCTTTTCTCTCTGCGCTCTGGGGTGGCCTTACTCTTATGTGGGGATGGTATCTGCGCCCTAGTACGCTTGGGCTGCTGCTGCTCCTGTGTGCTGTGGGTTCTGTATCAGGACTTTGGGGTCCGTTGAGCATTGTCACTGTCGTCAGAGGTGCACAGTGACACGGGGCCAGACCGAGTGCTGGGAGACGCTCCCTGACTATGTGCCTGTTGCAGGGCTGCTGTCACAGTTGATGACAAGGACTGCACAGTCCGGTGTAGCCCACCTACGTCTGAATGTAAGCCCTCCATGAAAGCTATAACCTGCCCCAACTTTTTGTCGTGCTCTTGGAAGGCATTGAGAAGTGCTGTCTGCCCCACACACAGCTGGCGCAATAGCTCGACTGCTTCTGCACTGAGGGCAGCAGGGCTGACATGGGCTGGGGCAGCTGTGCCTGGGGTGAAGGTGACTCTTCCCTTCCTACTCGTGCGGACATGGGCAGCACCAGTGGAGGTTGAAGGGAGGCTGGGCACTGGACGCTGTGTGGCGGAAGAGGAGGCTGAGTCCCCGTTCCCTGTACCCCCCAACATGGATGTGTCACCGCTGGCGTCAGATGAGGTAGAGCTTTGTGTCTCCGGCTGTGAATCCTCTAGCAGACTCCTGTCCCCCTCCTCGGAGCTGGTCACATCTGTGTCAGTCTGCTCCGGTGCGGCTGTTGCACTGGAAGCCTCACCACTGGTGTCCGTCCCCTTTCCCTCTGCACATACGGGAGCTGCTGCATAGGAGAGAGAAGTACTGTGAGATGAGTGGCATCAACAGAACTAACATGTGCCAATACATGTGTATCCTAGAAAGAGGTGTGCAGCACATTGCATGCCACCCTGTGCACACATATATCTTGCCACCCAAAATCTCAACACAACGGTGCATGTCCGCCACACATCCTGCCATAAGTGCCCCAGGTGACTCACACAGCACACCATCCTGCAGTTGGCTCACATCAGACACAGCCCCAAAATGGCCTGTGCACACACACTGTCCCGATGTTGGCAAGGATGAACACCACGACATGGTGCACATCACCTACATGTGTGGAGCAGTAGGGGACCACACAGACTACAACATACCAGCCCACAATGACCCTGCACACATGCCAGCCACCATATCGAGTCCATGGGCACATCTACTGTTGCACATTGGCCTCAGATGTCTGACTGGCAGACATCTGAGGTCTGGAATTGCACGCATTCATTGAAACGCATTCACAGTTGGCACACTGGCATTCCCATCCATCTGAATTCACACACTACCCCACAGCAGAAGGTACCTGAAGGCCACAACTCCGAATGTAAGAGAGATGCACAGTGCTAAAACTCACTTCATGAAGCACCGTTTGGGCAAAAGCATGGCACATACACCCAGCACAGAGGCCACTCCCAAAACATTGCACCACACAACCAACGTCACACAGCTGAGAATTTGCACACTCTGTAGACACATGCACCCACTCCCAGCCAAAGGCAGCCTGCAACACATATTCACCCCTGGCTCGCTGCTGATGCTCCTTCAGTTGTCTGTCCAGCTCAGGTTGTGTGACAGCCAGGATGCGGGCCATTAGTGGTGTCATGCTGCGCCTAGCCAACCTGCCAGTCTGAGGGAGCAGCCCCAGCGTCATCTCGGCCACGTTCTTGCTCAGCCAGCAGATGTCGTCCCACCTTTTATGACAGTGGGTGCGCCTTCGGTTTGACACACCCAGATCCCGGACTCTGGAGGCAATGGCCCTCCACACGGCTTTACGCTGGTGGACCTTCAGCTGCCGGCAATGGGAGACAAGAGGGGTGAGGTTCCAGTGACACAATGCACAATGACAACACAACGAAAATGCAGTAGCACGACAGTGACTCATCCAAAACTCCAGCTACAACTGTCACATAGCCAACAATTGCTGTGAACATGGTGCAATGTCATTGGTCAATCAGACGTACAGGCATGCATCTTCGATGGTGGACACAGTACCTCCACATCCCATTCACATGCAGGATACCAACACAGCAAGCAACGTGTAGTCTGGCTGCAGCTACTGTCTGCAGTTACCTACAACTACACATAGAGAAGATAGCAAAACATATGTCTTGTTGTTGGACTCACTGTGTCCAACACTGCGCATTCCTAAGTGTCCTAGCCCTGTGAAAGCCTCACTGTGTCCTGGAACTCACATAGAGTGACAAAAACTGTCATACACACACCCTTCTCCCACGCCTGCTCCTGTGCAATCTACATGGCAGAGATGGGACTTAGATGAAGAGGCGTGACCCAAACACACATGGAACACACTGTACATGCAGTGATGTGGACATGTGGCATTCGGCGGGGACTGTGCAGGGCAGGTGGACTGACACTGAGTGGGTTAATTTGGAGCAACACAGCCATTCACACAAACGATAACTGGCCAGACTCCTGCATCCCCAAAATGCAGCTGCACTGTATGGCTGACACTACAGGACATGTCCCTCTACTCAGGATAGGCATGCAGGGTAACGTGTGAAAGAGCCCACCAAGCCCTTCCCGCTGTAGTAAACATGATAGGCAGTGCATGTCAGAGCCCCACAACCACTGACACATACCGAAGCACCTCCACCCCACTTGTGCACACCCTGCACTCTCACTCACAGTCTGGGAGACTTACCACGACATTAGGGCCGCCATAAAGCCTTGGGTACTGTGCAAGCACCCCGTCTACCAGGACCCCAAGCTCCTCACTGGTGAAGGGACTGGCACAGATCTTCTGAGTCCTCGACATCACAATGGACATGTGGCAGCAGCAGCAGCACGTTGAGGGTGGCAGCCAGCAGTCCCTTGAGGCAGCAGGTGAAGGGTGGCAGCCAGCAGTCCCTTGAGGCAGCAGCAGCAGGTGGAGGGTGGCAGCCAGCAGTCCCTTGAGGCAGCAGGTGGAGGGTGGCAGCCCGAAGTCCCTTGAGGCAGCAGCAGCAGGTGGAGGGTGGCAGCCAGCAGTCCCTTGAGGCAGCAGCAGCAGGTGCAGGGTGGCAGCCAGCAGTCCCTTGAGGCAGCAGCAACAGGTGGAGGGTTGTCAGTCAGCAGTCCCTGGTAGCTGTGGGAATGTGGTGCACCCTCCCACACATATATAGGCCCCTGGGGCTGTGTCAGTGGTCCCAGGGTGCTGCTATTGGTGTACCAGGTCTGCCTCATTCAAATACATCCAATGTCCGCCTCCGCGGTGGCGGTGCACGCCTACCGCGATTTTCAAACTCGCATCAGGCTACCGCAAGGCTGCTTCCCATTGGCTGCAAGGGCATGGTCCATGCCGGTGACACACCGTAGGGTCCATGTGCGTGCTACCGCGGTGGTGCATCTTTTGAATGCCTCCAGTGACCGCCTCCGCGGGGGTGGTGCACGCCTACCGCGATTTTCAAACTCGCATCAGGCTACCACGAGGCTGCTTCCCATTGGCTGCAAGGGCATGGTCCATGCCGGTGACACACCGTAGGGTCCATGTGTGCGCTACAGCGGTGGTGCATCTTTTGAATGCCTCCAGTGACCGCCTCCGCGGGGGTGGTGCACGCCTACCGTGATTTTCAAACTCACATCAGGCTACCGCGAGGCTGCTTCCCATTGGCTGCAAGGGCATGGTCCATGCCGGTGACACACCTCAGGGGCCAGGCGGTAGGCACCGCCATATGTCTGCCAGACAGTGCCTGGAGTGACCGTGATTTGGGTAGCGGTGAATGGTGACCGCCATTGTCACATACATATCTGGTGGTGTCACCCGTGATCGTGCCTGGGTTATGGGTGGTGCCACACCTCAGTCATCAAGCGGTAGACACCGCCATATGTCTGCCAGACAGTGCCTGGAGTGACCGTGATTTGGGTAGCGGTAAATGGTGACCGCCATTGTCACATACATATCTGGCGGTGTCACCCGCGATCGTGCCTGGGTTATGGGCGGTGCCACACCACAGGGGCCAGGTGGTAGGCACCGCCATATGTCTGCCAGACAGTGCCTGGAGTGACCGTGATTTGGGTAGCGGTGCATGGTGACCGCCATTGTCACATACATATCTGGTGGTGTCCCCTGCGATCGTGCCTGGGTTATGGGCGGTGCCACACCTCAGTCGTCAAGCGGTAGGCACCGCCATATGTCTGCCAGACAGTCCCTGGAGTGACCGTGATTTGGGTAGCGGTGAATGGTGACCGCCATTGTCACATACATATCTGGCGTGTCACCCGCGATCGTGCCTGGGTTATGGGCGGTGCCACACCACAGGGGCCAGGCGGTAGGCACCACCATATGTCTGCCAGACAGTGCCTGGAGTGAGCGTTAATGGAGTTGTGGAGTAGCTGTGCTGCACCTAACGTGTCCTCCAGCTCTCTGCATAGGCCAACATGTACAGTGCCCAGTGTCTCAACAATTGAAGGGTCCTCATGAGTGCAAATGCACAGAAGGGACATGTCACTCCACGTCACCAACACATACCATATATGGGTCGCCAGTACATTGCATGGGCACATACACTCGCACATGTCACATGTGCTGTGTAATGACATGTAAACTGTCCAGTTAATGTGTTGCATAGCATATGTAGATAATGGTCAATGTCTGTGTGTGCAATGTAACGCACACTGTCGTCTCATTTTCTGAACTAGGGGCATCAGCAACTGGCACATTGTCCAATGCACATGCACACACGTGTCCCCCACGCTCAGCCGGTGGTCAGTGTGTAGTTAATGTGTGCCATGTGCAACCTGTGTTGGGAGGTGTATCAGGGCCAGCAACATGGTGTGTTCGGGTAGTATTGCAATTAGTAACATATGCTGGGGGTCATACTCACAGGTATGCACACATATCTGTTAGTATATCACACTGTGCATGCGAATGAGCCGGAGGGGTGCACAGATAATTGCTGCTGGTAAGAGGACAGGTGTACGAGTAGTGTGCCTGATGTGTACCTACTTGTGAAGTGCCCTGTCGGTTAATGGTGCATGTTGTAAGACTTGGGAATGTGTCAGTTGAAAAAATTGATGTGATGCACATTTCATGGTCTTCTGCATTGACATCTGTGCACTGTGATCTGTCCTAGGAGGAGGAGGCCCAATATCCATCGTCCGTTCACAGTCCTGGCAGACATGGAGAATGAGGATATAATCCGCAAATTCAGGCTGGACCGACAAACCCTGCAGAACCTATGTGCCATGTTGGAGCCCCACCTGCAGCCACGTTGGACATATCCAACAGCTTTCACCGCAACATCTAAGGTGATGGCATGCCTGCATTTCTTTGCAACAGGCTCATTCCAGCACACGGTCGCAAGTGCAGGCGGGATGTCACAGCTGATGTTCAGCATGGTGCTGAGGGATGTCCTGTCAGCCATGATGCTGTACAAAGACAGATATATCCATTTTCCCAGGGGGCCTGAGTTGGTGGCTGTGAAGGGCGATTTCTATGCCCTTGGACATATCCCCCATGTCATTGGTGCAATTGATTGCACACATGTTGGGCTTGTGCCACCACAGGCACGTGAACAGGTTTACCGCAATAGGAAGCCTTCACACTCGGTAAATGTTCAAGTGGTGTGCCTGGCGGACATGATCATCTCACATGTGTGTGCCAAGTTTCCCAGCTCAGCCCATGATGCCCACATCTTGCGCAGCAGCATCGTTCCTCAGCTGATGGCCAATCTGCTTCCTGAGCGTGCATGGCTTGTGGGTGAGTATGCATAGTGGATTAGAGTGGTGTGTGTGTGACATGCTGTTGTGTTGCATTTTGGGACTGCAAGGTTAATCTGTGTCTCTCACACCCAGGTGACTCAGCATATCCGAACCGCCCGTGGTTGCTGAGCCCATTGCGGAATCCCGTCACGCCAGCTGATGTGCGATACAATGATGCCCATGGGAGGACATGGCATGTGATAGAACGGACATTTGGTCTCCTAAAATCAAGATTTCGGTGCCTGGACCGTACTGGAGGTGCCCTTATGTACTCGCCAGGGAAGGTGTGTCAGATAGTGGTGGCATGCTGCATGCTCCACAACCTGGCCATTCGCAAAGCAATACCCCTGATCCTGGATGACGATGATGAGCAGCCAAGGCCGCCGCCTGCAAATCAACCCGGATCCAGTGACGAGGGCACTGGAGAGGAGGAAGGGGTCGACATGCGTCGACAGCTCATCACCCGCTACTTCACTTGAAGGTGAGTGACGATGTAGAAGGGACAAAATGGTCTGATGGTGTTGCTGTTGCTGTGTGGGTGTATGTGAGCTTGCTGACTGCAGCTTGGTGTTGACTCATTGCTGCCTGCCAATGTAGGTGTGATTGGTTAGTGTGATACAGAATGTCTCTATGCTGACTGTTGCTCTGTGTAAAGTTTGTAGATCTGAGTACCTTGTTGACAAGTGTTGTGTGATGTGTGCAATGCCACACCCATACAAGTGACTCTTGTTCTGCGGTTTTCCCTAGGTCCCTTCAGCATCTCACTTGTTACCTACATTCCATTCCCCTGGACCATGTCCTACACGGTGAAGGTTGCACATCCTGTATTAAAGACGGAGCAGACACAACAACATGTGTGTAAGGTGTATTTATTTACAACTGTGACATGCGAGGGTGGAGAAGATGTGAAGGGGGAATTGAAGAAGTGAGTTGACAGTCATGGTAGATGAGATACTTGAGTAGTCCCCACAAGGATGTGGAGACCCAGTCCAACAGATAGATGCCATTCACATGGCAGTGTGGTGAAGGATAGTCCAAAAGGTCAATGCAGTGGTGCAGTGGTCTGCCATCATGGCTGGCTCGGGACTAGCGTTTGGCAGGTGCTTTGGCACGTGAGTCCCCCTGGTCTTTCCTTGAACGGCCCCTCTTGCGCTTGACTGGAGGGGCCACTGCTGCAGGGGCAGTGGTGTCTGAGGACTCACCCCCTCTGTGGACGCAGGGGAGGATGATGAAGTGTCATCCTGCTGCCCAACAGGGGGAGGCGGAGGGGTAGAATGTTGCGCTTGCCTGTCCCTCAGAACCGCCACTAGCTGCCCCAAGAGGTCCACAATCTGTCCCATGCGTGTGTCCATGGACCTCAGCAGCAGGAGGTGCTCCCGAGATTCTTCCTCTAACCGGCCCATTCGTCCCTGGGCCTGTTGGTGGGCACCAAGGACTCTGTCGATGTGGCCCAGGGCTTCCGTCCCAGGATCAGTCCCCCTCTGCATGACCCTGTCCCGACCAGCTGCACTGCTGCCACGGTCCTGTCCGGTCCTCACATTGGCCCGCTGCATCCTCTCCCTGGCCTCCGCAGTCGATGTGGTGGGCTGCTCAACCCCTGGGGCAGGGAGGGTGTTGCGGACAGCTGTGGTGGTGGTGGTGGTAGTGGTTGACACACAGGCCGTGACAGCAGCTGTCAGAGGATGGTCAGGGGCTGCAGCTGATGTGGTTGGGGGACAATGGGTGCCTGGGACTGGTTGCGGCCTGCCACACCAGATGGGCCAGCGTGGAGCTCCTCATCCAAGGAATCCAGGGAGTCCTCATCCAGTTGTCTCTGTTCCGGGGGGACTGGCTCTGCAGGGTGGTGTCATCCTCTGCAGTGAGTTCTTGGTCACCTGTGGGTCAGATGAGAAATGGTCATTGTGTTGCACCCATCAAAGTTTGTGTTAGCAGTGTTACATCAACTGTTTGTACATCCAGCAGTTGTTCACTGTACAAATTTGCATTGACCGACATCCAGTGATGCATTACAAGCTGTTGTGGTACATGCATTACTTGTCCATATTGGGAGTTGTCAAGACATGACATGCACAATATAATTTTCTGACATTGACAGTCTCATGTTGGCATCCTGTTATTGATCAATCATATGTCATCCATTTACGCGTATGTGTCACTTGTTGAGCCCTTGCAGCGGTTTACTCTGCACAGTGAGTGACCATTGTAGTTTCATGCATACCTTTTCAATGTGGTGTAGATATCTGTATTTGCAATTCCAGACATGCTTAAGTTTGCTTTAATTAGATCCTAGGTGGTCTGGACCACTGCTACTGTCAGATGGCATGTAGTGGTGTGCATGGTTGTGCTCGGAGTTCCATCTACATGTGTTTCAGTCATTCACACTTTGGTTGCTGTCACAGTTTCATTTTCTAAGGTGTGTGCACACTATAGTTGCCAATACTATCTGGGTGTGCAGTTGTGCAATGAGAGGCCTGGTGTCCTATGCCAACATGTTTTTTTAAATGCATATCTGGCTGCATGTTGTGGCTGTTGATATGTTGTGTTTGCTGTGTTTTCCTTGTATTTGAGAGACCTCTCTGTGTGTGTATGATGAGGGCTTCCATCTTGGTCCAGTGTGGGACAAGTCAGCATGATATGTCCGCATGCCAGTTCTTTTGAAGTGTACATTGCAATGACTGACACATGCATGTTGGTGCCAGGAAGTAATGGGTCTTGTGTGCTGGCGGTCAGGTGGGCCCGTGTGAGTTGTTGTGCAAGCTACCCAGCCCCACACACCCCGACCTGTGAGATACGGTTACCTACCTGTGAGTTGGGTCGGTAGCATACATTGCCTGCCACATGCTTCTTATTGGGGGTGTAGTGTCCCATCCTCCATAGTGGTGGAACAGCATGCATGTTGCATTTTGTGGGACGGATAGCCAAACACACTACACCGTCTCACTGTGTAGATGGCTAACTACCGTTTGAGGTGAAGGTGAGCAATGACATGGCTATGTGACTTGGTAGAAATCTTTGGATGGAATGTGCGTGTGGTGAGCATGATGTGTGTGTGGCTTTTTGTACCCATTGATTTCAGATTACATTTGGTCATGGGGTATAGCCCACCATCACTGTTGTCCCAGCTATCTGGCTGTGGGGTTCACTCCCCGACATTTGAAGGCACAATAGGGCAAGGGGTATAGTCTCGTAGCACAGTGGTGACATACAGCAGGGTGAAGATCTCACCCAGCATACATTTCCACACTGTCATGGTTTCATGGTATTTGTGGACCTGAGAACATGAGCACAGTACTGGTGAAGCAGCTGTTCCAGGGCATCCATACACTGACATGTTGTGGTCAACAGTGGTGTGTGTGTGAGATGTACTCAGCCCTGTGCAGACAATGTGTGGTTTTGGGGCCAGACTATACCAGCACTGTTCAGACAGACAGTGTGAGATGTGAACATTGTCAATGCATACAACACATTGGTGGTCCAAACAAGACACCTTTGACAATTTAATTCAGACAAGGTGCTGTTCTGCAATTCAGTGCAGCACTGTGGTAGCTGGGTGTGTTGCAGGACATTTGGGATGTGCTTAGTTTAGCATTGTGAGTCCCAGCTGCAGTGTAGTTTTTGGGTGCACTGCACTTCCACTGTTTACATTGCAACACTGTGGTATGACATGGGTGATTTGCACTTTGCCATACAAACGGCCAGACACTGCTGCAGGGCAGCATGATCGCTGTTTGTGTTGCATTGTGTGATGCCTGGCACAGTGTACACAATGTGGGTCAATTTTGAACAGAGACTTGTGCATGGTGACTACAACACAACTGTTTTGCATTATTTGTGTTGGTGACTGTGGACTAAGTGGCATGGTGTCATGTGCGGCTGCACAGACGTCACATGCCTATGAGTGGGACTAGTGCTCCATCCTGCTCAGCTGTGGGACAAGGGGGCCAGGTGGGAGTTGTAGTGCAGGCCTCCCAAACACCCACCCACCTCCCTGTAAAGATGGCTACCTAGCTGTTAGGTGAGGGTGAAGCACACAATGGCTGAGGCATGCTTCTGGGTGGGGGCAGTGCTCCATCCTGCTCAGCTGTGGGACAAGGGGGCCTGGTGGGAGTTGTAGTGCAGGCCTCCCAAACACCCACCCACCTCCATGTAAAGATGGCTACCTACCTGTTAGGTGAGGGTGTAGCACACACTGGCTGAGGCATGCTTCTGGGTGGGGGCAGTGCTCCATCCTGCTCAGCTGTGTGACAAGGGGGCCTGGTGGGAGTTGTAGTGCAGGCCTCCCAAACACCCACCCACCTCCCTGTAAAGATGGCTACCTACCTGTTAGGTGAGGGTGTAGCACACAATGGCTGAGGCATGCTTCTGTGTGGGGGCAGTGCTCCATCCTGCTCAGCTGTGGGACAAGGGGGCCTGTTGGGAGTTGTAGTGCAGGCCTCCCAAACACCCACCCACCTCCCTGTAAAGATGGCTACCTACCTGTTAGGTGAGGGTGAAGCACACAATGGCTGAGGCATGCTTCTGGGTGGGGGCAGTGCTCCATCCTGCTCAGCTGTGGGCCAAGGGGGCCTGGTGGGAGTTGTAGTGCAGGCCTCCCAAACACCCACCCACCTCCCTGTAAAGATGGCTACCTATCTGTTAGGTGAGGGTGTAGCACACAATGGCTGAGGCATGCTTCTGGGTGGGGGCAGTGCTCCATCCTGCTCAGCTGTGGGCCAAGGGGGCCTGGTGGGAGTTGTAGTGCAGGCCTCCCAAACACCCACCCACCTCCCTGTAAAGATGGCTACCTACCTGTTAGGTGAGGGTGTAGCACACAATGGCTGAGGCATGCTTCTGGGTGGGGGGAGGGCTACATCCTGCTCAGCTGTGGGCCAAGGGGGCCTTGTGGGAGTTGTAGTGCAGGCCTCCCAAACACCCACCCACCTCCCTGTAAAGATGGCTACCTACCTGTTAGGTGAGGGTGTAGCACACAATGGCTGGTGCATGCTTCAGGGTGGGGGGAGGGCTACATCCTGCTCAGCTGTGGGCCAAGGGGGCCTGGTGGGAGTTGTAGTGCAGGCCTCCCAAACACCCACCCACCTCCCTGTAAAGATGGCTACCTACCTGTTGGGTGAGGGTGTAGCACACAATGGCTGAGGCATGCTTCTGGGTGGGGGCAGTGCTCCATCCTGCTCAGCTGTGGGACAAGGGGGCCTGGTGGGAGTTGTAGTGCAGGTCTCCCAAACACCCACCCACCTCCCTGTAAAGATGGCTACCTACCTGTTAGGTGAGGGTGAAGCACACAATGGCTGAGGCATGCTTCTGGGTGGGGGCAGTGCTCCATCCTGCTCAGCTGTGGGCCAAGGGGGCCTGGTGGGAGTTGTAGTGCAGGCCTCCCAAACACCCACCCACCTCCCTGTAAAGATGGCTACCTACCTGTTAGGTGAGGGTGTAGCACACAATGGCTGAGGCATGCTTCTGGGTGGGGGAGGGCTACATCCTGCTCAGCTGTGGGCCAAGGGGGCCTGGTGGGAGTTGTAGTGCAGGCCTCCCAAACACCCACCCACCTCCCTGTAAAGATGGCTACCTACCTGGTGGGTGAGGGTGTAGCACACAATGGCTGAGGCATGCTTCTGGGTGGGGGCAGTGCTCCATCCTGCTCAGCTGTGGGACAAGGGGGCCTGGTGGGAGTTGTAGTGCAGGTCTCCCAAACACCCACCCACCTCCCTGTAAAGATGGCTACCTACCTGTTAGGTGAGGGTGAAGCACACAATGGCTGAGGCATGCTTCTGGGTGGGGGCAGTGCTCCATCCTGCTCAGCTGTGGGCCAAGGGGGCCTGGTGGGAGTTGTAGTGCAGGCCTCCCAAACACCCACCCAACTCCCTGTAAAGATGGCTACCTACCTGTTAGGTGAGGGTGTAGCACACAATGGCTGAGGCATGCTTCTGGGTGGGGGCAGTGCTCCATCCTGCTCAGCTGTGGGACAAGGGGGCCTGGTGGGAGTTGTAGTGCTGGCAGCATGTACACATGTACCCATGGTGATGTTGCTAACTACCTTTGGGGGGCTTCAGGGGGAGTGTCTGTTGTATCTGTGAGAGATGTGTTGGGGGAGTGTTGTGCACATGAATGAATTTGAATCTAGGAGGTATTATTTTGTAATAGTGCAAGACAGTACATTTGTGTGATGTTAGGTATTTGTTTGTACTTACCAGCCTCCACTCCCCGGGTATTCCTGAGAGACTCTCTGGATGTAGAATGCCAAGCACCTTCTCCTCCCATTCAGTGAATGTTTTGAGTGGAACGGGAGGGCCACTGCCTGTCCTGTGAGCCAGCTCATGGTTCTTGGCTCTCTTCTTTTTGACCACTGCCTTCAGATCGTGCCACTTCTTCACGATTTCATCTCTATTGCATGGCACGGTCCCTACTGCATTGACCTTCTCTACTATCCTTCTCCACATTTGCGTCCTTGTTGCTAGTGGTGTCTGTTGGACCTGGTTACCAAACAATTGTGGTTCTACCCTGATTATCTCATCGACCATGACCCTCAACTCGCTCTCACTGAATTTGGGCATTCTCTGTGGTGACATGGTGTGTGATGTGTCAAGGTGTTTAGGGTGCAGGTTTGGAAGTGGTAGTGGTGGTTGTGATGTGTATGGTGTGTGCTGTGCAAAGGTGTTAGAGGTGCAGGTGTGGAAGTGGTGGTGGTGGTGGTGATGTGTGTGTGTTGTGCAGATTTGCCTCTCCTGTCATCTGTGGTGGATGTCCCCTCAGTTGTGGAGTTTTGCAAAGGATTGTGGTATGTTGGGGGCTGGATTTATACTGGTGTTTGTGGGTGTGTCAGGATGGGGTATTGGTAGCAGGTGTGGTGTGTGTGTGAACCTGGGATTTGTAGTTTTGGAGTTTACCATGGGGGTGTGTCTTTGGGCTGTGTTAGCTATTTTTGGGTGCATGCCTTGTTTGGTTGGTGCACTTTGTGGCCATGTTGTGTGTTTTTCTAGCGACCGCCATTTTTTAACGGAGCGTCCGCAGTGGTGGCTCGGCTACGGCGCTTCCGCCGTCTCACTGATTCTTTGATGTTGTCGACCGCGGCGGTCGGAAACAGCACACTGCACCGCGGGGATGTCGGGAATATCATAATTTTGATGGCGGTGTCTCCGCTGTGGTTGCGGTCGTTTGGGCTGTTTCCGCTGCGAAACCGACCGCCGCGGACGGGTTTGGGCCTTCTCCGCAGGCGAACGGCGGTTTCTCGGGTCTCCTTTCCGCCGCGGTTGGATTTTTACCGCCGAGGATCCTAATCTAGCCGTTGGTTTTCCCACGGTAGCGGCGGGCGGTGTTTTCCCGCTACCATGGTGGTCGGTTGTTATTCCGTCCGCCATCGTAATGACCTCCATAGTCTGCAAATCAGTTTCCCATTGTAACTTCAAACTTTTTTTTGCCTAATAGGTGGGAAGGAAGTGAGGATATTGTAAATACAGGAGGCTGTGGGGAGAGTGGTTAGCACGGATTGTAGAGGGGTAGTAGTAGAGGGAGTCATTGGAGTAGGAATGGGAGTTGAACATAAAGAAGAGTAAGAATGGGAGTTTAAAGATAGATTGAGCTTGAGAGGAAGAAATACAAGATTGGTCTTGAAATAACTGATCGGTACATAACAAACCTTTATCTCTCCATGAAAGCCCATAGATGGTTCTGTGATTAACTTTGATGAGTTTATTATACCAAATTGAGGGTTGGAGAAAATGATCAATATTGGAAGAGAAAGAAATATAAATTGGAAGCAATAGTTTGCAAGCATTTTTAAGTATAGGGAGAGAAATGGGAGTTAGGCGTTGAGTAAACGACAAACATCCTAAAAGAGAAGGGATGAATGGAAGATTATTCAAAGTCCATTCATAGGGAGAGTAAATTGAGCATGGGTCATTTTGATAGAACGCTGAGTGTTTTAAAAAGAAAGCATTATGGTATGTTTGAAAATTAGGGAAATGTACTCCCCCTTGAAGTTTAAGGCGTTGTAACCTGCTGAGAGACATACGTTTTTTTTTTATTATTTCACAACAAGGAAATCAAAATAGTGAATATTTAAAAAAAAATTGAAGGTGGGATATTGATCGGAAGAAGGGAAGTGTAGTTAAGGGTGATTGTGGTTTTAACAGAATCAGTAAACCAAATACCCAAATATTTCACTTTTACCAGATTCCAGAGAAAATGTGATGATAAAAAATCATGTTTAAAACACCATTTATTTAAGGGGAGAATCTCACACTTATCAGAGTTTAATTTATAACCCAAAATTTAATTAAAAGCAGATGCTGTATCTAGAAATGGTTGTAAGAAGGATTCAGGGAAATACATATATAAAAGAATGTCATCAGCATAAACTGTGAATTTAATCTGTTTATCTCCTTATTTGTATCCTTGTATTCTATTATGTTGTTGAATCTTGTATAAAAACGGTTCAAGAGCAAGAATAAATAGAAGGGCAACCCTTTGAACTCCTCTATGAAGCTGAAAAGGAGTAGAAATTAGTCCATTAACAAATATTAATGCTTTAGGAGATCAGTATAAAAGTGACACTAGATTAATAACCGTTTGTCCAACCCCGAACCAAGCATGAGTAGAAAAAATATAATTCCATTGCATTTGATCAAAAGCTTTCTCAACGTCTAGAGAAATAGCTGCTAGTGAATGTTTATGTATTTTGGATTTGCTTAGGATGTCATAAAGGAGTCTAGTATTATCAGAAAGATGTCTGCCTGAACAAAACCAGACTGTTCTTTGCCAATTATAAGAGGTAATAGTGGGTCTAAATGTAAAGCCAGAATTTTAGCAAAAATCTTATAGTCCGAATTAACAAGGGAAATGGGTCTATAGTTTTTACACAGTCTGTGGTCTTTATTGCCTTTAGGACTAAAGCAAATTAAAACATCTTGAAAGGTGCCGAAAGCTGTATTTGAAGAAACAAAGAATGTAAACAAGTGGAGTAACTGAGGAAGTAACTTTTTAGAGAAATTAAGATAAAATTCAATGGTAAAACCATCAGGGCCAAGGGCTTTGCCTTTTTTGAAATGATTGATTGCATTTTGTATGTCATGAAGAGCAAAGTCCTTATCTAGGTGGGAAAAATCAGTATTTAAATCAAATGCTTTATGTATTTAGGACAGATAAGAAGTAATATCAGCTTCGGGGGATTATTTTCTGGTGTATAAAGGGATTTATAGTTCTTGGTAAATTCTGTCAAGATATTATTGGAGGAGATCTTTTTACCTACCCCGACCGGGTCAATAAGACGGACCTAAACACCATAAGTGTGGCCTTCTTCGTGCAGCAGATTGTGGCCAGGGCAGAGAAGGAGCTTTTGAATCCCAGTGTTCATTGTTTTATTATGTTAAGAACAACTCAGATGGAGGAGCCGTATTTACTGGGTTTATAAATTATATACACAAGATATAAACAAGATATTATTGTCTTTAAAAATAGGAGTAGAGCCTTCTCATTAAATGGCGTCAATTTTGACAAGATCTTTTTTCACTTTAAGATAATTTGCTAAAAGTTTTCCTGCCTTGTGTTGACCACTGTCATATTTGGCACTGGACTTAAGGAGAAAAGATCTTCTATAGAAAGTTTATTGAATTGAAATCTAGCTTTGATCACTTCAGGCCTGATTTAAATCTTGGCGGAGGGGAATACTCCATCACAAACATGACGGACATCCCGTCTTCCTTATTACAATCACATTATATCCTATGGAGATCATAATACAGCGGATGGGATATTCGTCACAATTGTGACAGAGTATTGCATCCGCCGAGATCTAAATAAGGCTCTCAGTAGGACTTAAATTTGGATGTAAAGTAGGGATGTTCTAGAGTTTTGATATGGTTCATGATATCCAAAGCGTTTTTGGAATTAACTTATGCTTGACACACAAGAGATAATAAAATCTCTAGAAGCAGCTCTAAAGGAGTACTTTACATACTGAAAATATATTTTTGGGGATTCATTCAATGCGAAGAACTCAGATATAAATGTATCAAAAGTATATGTGTATGGAATAGGGAATAAAAGGAGAGTTAGAGTAGGCAGCTAAAAAAGGATTCATTACTAGGTTGCAATCACCACCAAGATTAGGTTGTCATCAGTAAGAGACATCAATTTGTGAGCAATATTGGGCCAGAAAAATGTATCACATTGTGTTGGAGCATATATGTTTAAGATTGTGAGTGGTATTTTATTAATGACTAATTTTAAAATAAGCCAACGACCTACCAAATCTGATTCTTGTGCAATTAGTGAGACATTCAAGGACCTTTTACATAGAATTACAACACCATTACGTTTACCCGAGTCTGGTGAGGTAAAAGCATGTTCAACCCATTGTCAAATTAGTTTCTTAACTTCCATGTCAACAATATGTGTTTCTTGTAATAGAGCTATGTCAGCTATTAATTTGCCTAAAAGAGATAATATTCTTTGATGTTTAATGCTTCAACTGGAGTGTCATTCAGAGTCTCTCCTGTGCTGTGAAACCAAAGCTGGGCAGACAGCTAAACATGCCTTTCTGCCAGTGTGCTGCTTGCCTTAGAGAAATGCAAATGTGCACAACAAGTTAATCTGCAAATGCAGAGGGTAATCTGCAAATGTGCTGCTTAGGAGCCTGTACTGGCTTTAATTGATCAAATCACTTGAAGCTTTGTGATGACAAAGAATTATTCTTTTTGGGTGGTAGTGCAAAGAGTAAACAACTGAGCCGTGAAGTTCATGCTCTTAATTGTCATGGTATTTACATAGCACTCACTATCCCTGAAGAGATGTTGCAGGGGCAGTTATATAAAAAAGTGCATTATGTACGGTCTGGGTCTTACTAAAATCTATGTTTTGGAAGCACCATTTTATCGTAAAACATTTTATGCTTTTTGTAGCAGTCTATCTTATACTGTGTGTAATGCAAGTATAAAATGATGACTTACATATTCACAGTGCTTTCTGTCACAGGATGTGACCTCGTAGCACTAAAAATACACAAGTTACTATTCTCCACTGCACCAACCAAGATTTAATTCCGTGGTTCTCTGGTTATGCACAGACCTTTGCCGTGCATTACCTAATAGAAGTTTCATAATGTACTACAGTGCATTTCTCACTAAGTAAGAACTTTATTAATTTATTTTTCTTTTACGATGCCCGTTATTTTATATGTAGCTACCTGACGGTGAAAGACCTAAAAAAAGTACAGAATATTTTGTTTTAGCCACACCTTTGACTCTGCCCACATGTTGAGACCCTCAAGGTCCTCCAGCCCCCTCAAACATGACTGAAGTCAAAGCCAGCAGCAAACTAATGTAACCAGAAGTCAGTTTTTGCTAACATAGTAGCGTCTGTTTCTATAATGTTAAAAATAAAAACCGTTTTAGAAAAACTGTATGAAAGAAGATTAAGGGACCACTTCTTCCCCTGAAATTAAAGAAGGCATCCTACTTGGACCTTACAGTTCATCATTAATGATTGTAAATGGTATGTTTTAATTATGATGAATGATGTTCATCAACCTCCAGTTTCATGCAGCTGTAAAAGCCGAGCCAACAGCATCCCATGAAATATAGTGTGGTTCTCCTCGGATGCCATGCACTAAAGTGGCAGCCCAAGCATTACAGCCAATATATCCAGGGCCACTGGAAATATGCGATTGTGTGGCCTTGGTGATTTTAGTATGTTTATGGATTTGCCTCATTTGCCACATAATTCATCATCTGCAACATAATCTGCTGATTTGAACAATAAAACATGGGATTACTTAAACGGTTCAAAAGTTACTAAAAAGCAGTGACACGTGTTGCTGTACAGTAGAAGGCCCTTCACAAAGCTGGACTGATCATCTTTTTGTTGCTAATTGCTATACTTGGGTGTTAAACTGGCACTAATGAGGCACAATCACAGATTGACTGCTTCTCTGGAGAAAAACAGGCACACCCATCACATTAGTTCAAAAAGGTGTTATCATTCATATAAATTTTGTCAAATTATGTTTTGTTTGTGAAAAATAAAGTACCATTGTGCATTTTTGGGTAATTCTTTTTGGAGACTTTTTGTTTGAACTGAGTGGTAAGCCTCTGACACCTAACCCACAAACATTTTGTTTGCTAAACACTGTTTAACATTATTTCCCAACCGCAAAAATGATTTGACTTGGGAATAGGGAACGTTTATGGTTTTCGATGGTGGTTGTTATTGAGGAGTACCAGGTTCTATAAATTTTTGTCAGGAGGGGGTGGTCTTTATAACTAAAAAAGTTTGACAGGTGGGTCTCGGCATCAAAAGGTTTGAAGACCTCTGCCTTAAAGCCTTAAAGAGACATGGATGAAGTAGGCCGAAACAGGTACAAAAGGAACGAAGAACAGGGTGCATGTACAGAAACTGTTTCTGTCTATCCGCTGTGGATTTGGCGAAGTCGAGAACCTTCCACCCCCTCCGCAAGACCATAAATGCGAAGGTTGTTGCATCTATTGCAGTTCTCCAAATACTCTGTTAGTTTTTTAAGATGCACAACTTTGGTTTGAAGGAGTTTAACATCTTGGGCAGTATCTTGCTGATTCATTATTCCATGTCTGCAACTCTATTCTCCAATAAAGACTATCATCTAGTTGTTGGAGTATCTTAGTGGTGTCCTCCACTTAAGGTTTTAAAGCATGAATTTCCTCCAGATAAGACAGAGACAATAGTTTCAACAGGCGAGGGAGTATCTTTTTTCAGTCTTTTATTAGCTGGAAGAGGAGTTTTTGTAGGTATGTTAGAGACAGATTTAGAGGAGGAAGAGGGAGCAAAGGATGACCATGACGGAATACTCGTTAGGATTACCAAGAGCTTCCATTGTGGGCTCAAGAACAGCAAAGGAGTTCTCTATGTCAATTGAATATTGTGCCTACAAGAGCGTGGCAGGAGCAGTAAGTTTGAGGTTTCTGGTTTTGCCCGTAAGTTTAAATACAGTATTTCCATAGAAAATGCCAAAATATTTTGGCGATTTCTATAAAAGAGAACAGTTTGAGTCAATTTTCTGGACCTTTCCACACAAAAGTGTTCCTGAGAAGACCAAGTGGGCAGCATAATAAGCACAATGATTAGGCTGAAAAAAAGCTGTGTCAGCGAAAGTCGGCAAGCATTAGATGCAGAGCATTCAAATGAGGATGCGAGTGAGCAGGAGGGGCTCCACTGTACTCATGACTCACTGGTTGTATTCTTCGAGAAGCTGGCAGCAGGCCGAGTATGTCCCTGCGGTCACTCCGGAGCTTCCCATCAAGCGGCCATCTTCATCTGGCCTCATGCCTCTTTTACCGACTACCAGACACCCCCAGTCCCTTCTAACTCTTGCAGGTTCCTGCTTTCTCACTTTGTGATGGTTTTCTGTCTTTCTCTTTCTCCTTTGCTTTTCCCTCTCTTGCTTTTGGGAGATGTCTGATTAAGAGAAATAAGTGTGGGTCCTCAAAAATGAGTGCCAGCAACCATTGTCTCAATTTAAGCACTGGTCAAGGGAAGATTTAATGCACAGATTCTGTGCTTACCACGCATTTACTCCCCAGCCCCTTCTACTGGTCGCAGGCCTTATTTGTGATTAAGTTACTGCAGCCAATGAAAAGAAAACATGGCCCCACGTTTATGAGGCAGATTTTGCCCCTCTGAAACCTCCATTTTAGTGAATCGGTTTTTAATGTTCAGTTTGACAGATTCTCTGAATACCATCAGCCTGCATTATTCACACCAATTACCATAAAAAGTCTAAAAATGTTCAATATTCAGTTGAAAAGCTGGTTTCATATGACTTAAGGTACTTTCATAAACACCTGCCCTAGCTCCCAATAATACGTAAATATTGTTGAACATCAAATAGCGATCATGTTTTTGGAGTTTTAAACTTGGGTGAAATAATTTTCACAGGACTTTCAACACCTTTAAAAAAAGGCAATGTTATCGCTGAAAGCAATAATTAATTATATCTTACTTGTACCCCAGGACTCGGAGTATTATTCTTGAAGCTACATAGCTTAGTGAACTCCCTTGTATAAACCGCATTTGCAACTAATTTTACAGAAAGCTGAACGATAAAAGGAAAGCGTTTGCAGCCTTTTCTTTTAGTTTTGGAACATAAATTTGTTATTGATTTGAGTGGAGTACATTTGATTGAATGTACCGCCTGGATGTCCCAATAGAGCCCCAACAGAAGTGTGTCGACTACAACCACAACAAAGAAACAGACGGAGCTCAGGTGGCTGATGCCTGAAACTACGGGTTCAGCTTAGTTGGGGCACTCGGGGACGAAAGAGGGAAGGGATTTAGGGGCATATTAGCAAGGGCACTATCGCCGCTTTAGCGGCACTTTTGCCGCTAAAGCGGCGATATTCTTATCGCCCTATCAGCAAACTGTCTCTAACAGCAGTTAGAGACAGTTTTCGGGCATTAGCGCCCGTGTTTTTACCGCTTTGCATGTCAGCGATATTTATCGCTAATGACATGCAAAGTGGGCGTTCCCGACGAACAAACCTGGGAAACACCCGCTAACAGGCCTATCGCCTATTAGCAAGGTGGCCATGGCCCCAGTTAGCGACGTGAAAAGTCGCGCTAACCGGGGTCATCGCCATTTATTTAACACCTGCAATTAGCAGGTGTTAGCCATATCTAAAATGGGGGTGGATTATGCTGATACGACCACAGGGTCGTATCAGCAAGGTTACTCGCCGTTTTCCATGAAACATCGCTGGAAAACCAGCGATGTTTCATGGAAAACACCGCTATGGCTGGAATAATTATCGCCATAGCGCTAAATGTCGCTAATACAGCGTTAGCATGGCAAATTATTCCGACGATAGCCGGCGATAAAAAAGTGCTTGCTAAACACACTTTGCGATGTTTAGCGCACTTTTTAGATAATATGCCCCTTAGTTTATGGTTCTGTGACTTTTTGTTTTACGTCTGAATATCACCGTACTACAGCAGAGCGGATGTGGCGTTACAGTCAGAGCTGCAGACATTAGAACTGGGGAAGCTGATTCTAGTCTCGGCTTCGGATCAATATCCTGTGATCATTGGCAAATTACCTAACCTTCCAGTACCTAAAAACAGAAAAAACACCTTCGGGTCGAGTTAGCGCTATTTAAAGTACCAAAAATTAGCGACTGTGACCAATATGTTCTGTTTATTATGCTTCTCATGGTCCTTGCTTCCAGTCGTCATCGCCGGCTTTGGGGTGTAAGCAGGTGTTCATGTATTAAAATCAATAAACAAAGTTAACCCTACAATATAGGTAAATAAAGAACCCTGCACAGACCGAACACTGAATGTAATGGCGTATCTAGCCCTTTAAAGAGAAAGATCTCATAGCAATTAAAATGAAAAGGAAAAAATGAAAGGTAGGTGCACTCCTCCCTCACCTGGCAAAATGAAACCAAGTCTGCAACCAGTCTTTATAAAGTGGCAAATATCTTACATGTGATTCAAGTGGTAGCGACCAGTGGTGACAGTTCCAGATCACAGCTAAGTAAACTGAATCCTGTTAGTTAAAAAGGCAACTTAGGATGTTGCCTCTGACATCTTTTGAGACGTGTCCAAGGTGGCTTCATACAGAAGCATAGCAGTCTCCAAAACTGCAGAGGTATCTTTCACGATTAGCCTTTAAAGTGGGCGGAATGTTTTGATATTGCTTGAAAATATTGAAAACAGTTTGTCATTATTGCACTGCCTTTGCCAGCGCTCAGAAATAATTCACCAGCTGTTCAAACTTCCCAGATTTCATTTTATTCCTAAAAGTATTGCTAATTATACAAATACCCTGCTTGGAAACACTAATAAATGTCTGCAGTAGACGGGTGGCCCTGGCTACCAGGCGTCTTTACATTTGTACTGGGGCTTTTGTATATGCAACCAATAATATGAATTCTCATGAAGCTTCCTCCCCTTGTGAATATCATCCGAAACCATTCTTCCAAATGGGGCACATAGAGTTTATACAATATTCCGACATTTTCTTTCTGGAAATTGTTCTGGTAGGTGGGGTCTGGATGCTAGAAAATGAAGAACCTGCCTCGCTCTAAAGTATTTGTTTAAAATACTTTTAATGCTGCTGGTTTATAATGGGAAACAGCCTTTACCACGATGGCCAAACCACGCGCTGCAGTTTCAATGTGGCCGTTACAATGAATGAGTCTTTACCACTCATTGCTTTACCATGTTACAATGACATGACTTAGGGAAAGCGGCATTGAACTTTACAGTCCAACGCTTTCCCTACTGTTGCACAGACTGGAATTTGAATAGTAAATTATACTACTCCAAAGTCCAGCACTTTCCCTAAGGCATGTCGTTGTAACGATATGAGTGGTAAAGACGCATTTGTTGTAAAGACTTCAGAATAACGCATGCGTGGTAAAGGCATGTGTTGTTCCAACATACAACCATTTATAATATATGGAGTGTGATATGTACAAATTTATGAACAAAACATCTAAGAAAGAGTAGTAGTCTGCAGAGGAAAATGCAGCTACATGGAAACACTTGTAAAAAACAATCCCCTATGACAAAGGGGATCCGGTAGCAGAAAAGGAAATGAAAATCTCATCAGAGTGAGAAATGATCACACTAAGGCCCTGATTACGAGTTGATGTGCCCTTTATCGCACATGATAAATAATGATACCACGGGGTACTTTATTTATCAGGTATGATAAATAACACCTATTATGAGTTGGTGGGGAATAACATGCGAATTGTGGTGATTAATGCACCAAAATCTGCATGATAAGGTAAATACAGTATACTTTTCCCCTGTTACATTGTAGCAGGTTTGACGTGCAGAAATTGAATGAAGGTTGAGGTATTTAATGCATCCGATAGGTATCGGATGTGTTAAATACCTTCTAGCTCATAATTCTGGCCCGTGCATAAACAGGGGTTTATGTACGGGTCAGAATATACTGACCAACTCGTAATCAGTTCCTTAGGCTGTAGAATTTGGCACATTCTGCAGTTGCAGAGTATATAGTTGTATCATTTAATGTGTTGATAATGGAGTAGACAGAGAGAGACATTGGAAATTATGATATGTGCGTGCAAAAAGTGGTTCATGACGCTTTGACCCCAGATCCAAGCATGGTGTGCTGATACTCATGTTTGAAAGTACATGTTGCCTTTAAATAATTGATAGGTATAGTATTGCTAAGTTACCATCTTGTAATGATGTGTTTTGTTTAATACTACCTTAGCAGACATACAAGTACAGGGGAGTTTGAATAATCTTGCAATGTGTTGGACAGATCTGTTTTTCACCATATAAACAGCAGCATTAGTTTCTGTGATACTTATAACACTTTTTGGCATACAATGTAATATTCCATTACATGATTGGATTATGAAACTCAAACCTGTAAAATATTGCAAGGTGATAACTCTTTCAAGAATATTGTCATCCTTTAATTGTGACAATATTCATGGGCAGTTCGGACTGGACTGTTCCATTGAGGCACAGGGTCAAGACTGATTTGCATATGGCTGGGTCGAAACTGGGATGGCGAAGTGAGCTAAAGAACAATGATGGATTGAACCCAGATCTGTGACTGAGGGTGAGTGTCTGAAAAGTTTCAACACTCCGTCCATCATCTCCTTGTGTTTGCTTTGTTCGCCCTAAGTTGGCAGGGAATGCCCAGACGTGGGTCCCTTGCTCACTTTGCCACTGGATTCAAGCTAGCCTGGCTGATGAGGGGTGTCACCCCGAAACAAGTCCTAGGATGCTTGTTTCCGGTCCAGGGAGGACCTGGCTTGGCAGTTCGGGCTGGACTGTTCCATTGAGGCACAGGGTCAAGACTGATTTGCATATGGCTGGGACCAAACTGGGGTAGCGAAGTGAGCTAAAGAACAATGGTGGATTGAACCCAGATCTGTGACTAGGGGTGAGTGTCTGAAAAGTTTCAGCACTCCGTTCATCATCTCCTTGTGTATCCTTTAATTGTGCCAAACAAGAATGCCACTGGAACATGTGGAGCAGCCATGTTGAGTTTGAGAAGGATTCTTGAAGCTGTTTCAGTGGGGCACGGTGGAACAGGATGGACGGAGCTTATTGACTATTCAATCCCACATTGACTGCATCCAGTTGGGTACCCACCTAATGATGGTCGTTTGTGGTGTGTCAACACCCTGTGATAATAAACACCAGTCCTCCTTATGTGTCCCATTCAAAACTACCACAGTCCAGCCCCACCTCTGTGTGTCCCATGTGGCACTCCCATAACACTCCTGCCACCACTCACATTAGCCCTACTTCTGACCTTTTTGGCTTTTAGCATTCTCAGAACTGCCAGCCCAACTCCCAGCTAGCCTAATATTGCTCCATCTGGTGCATCTACCCCTATATCATTTGTCCCCTTCGACTGCCTAGTGTTGCTCCTCACTCTGCAGTGTAGTGGTGCTCTCAGTCCACCTGCAGCAATTGATGAGGCACTTCTCCTTAACACTTCAACCAAAGTCGCCTTTGATAGAAAATTGAAACAAGTGCAGTAGGTAATTAAATTGTTGTCAGTTGGCTGTGGAACCACAACACCTGGGTCCAAATTCTGACTCAACCACTTATGTGGTCATCAGCAACTTATATTATATCATTGTAATTTGGGTTCCCCTATTTATCAATTATAGGGAGCATTGTGAAAACAGAATAATCACAGAGAGGGATTTCTCCCATCATCAGCACAGTGACATAACTGGATTTCCTATCATCCACCTGCACATGAAGTGACATCACAAATTTCTCATCATCCATCTGGACAGGAAGTGAAATTACTAGTTTTCCTGTCAAAATCATCTGTAAAAGAAGAAGCCAATCCAGAGCACTTCATTTCCCACCACCCATCAGCACAGGAAGTGACATCACTGGAGCTGCCATCATCCACTTGTACCGGAAGTGACATCACTGAATCATCCATCTGAACAGGAAGTGCATTACTGTTTTTCCCACCAAAACCGTCTTTAAAAGAAGAAGCCAAGCAAGAGGACTTCATTTTTCATCACCCATCAGCACAGTAAATGACATCATGGCACCCTGGACTCCTCCCCACTCCCAGGATCTACTTAATGACATCTGCATCACGGACGCGCAATGGGCGTGCCACTGGCATGTCAATGACAAGCCTATCTAAGCCTGTCCATGCCTATATCGCACCCAATGCCAGGGACCCTCGTCCAATCTCTGCCCAGCGATACTCTGCAGTGATACTCTGGTGATACTCTGGCACCTTAGGTTGCCAGACTCCGGAAGCCGTTCCCCCAACTGCTGCAGCACCACAACTCACACCCATGGTAGGGGCTTTCACCTGTCCCCACTGCCGGTTCTCCAGCAGCCACACACCCATACCCTCCACACAAATACTAACAATGCCCTCAACATCCCCTCCCCACACATACACAAGCACCAACAATGCCTACACTACCATCCTACACCACATGCCATAGCAAACTGGCAAGTCAACTCTAACTTGCATGCATGCTTTTCAACACACAATCACTCAGCTAACACACAACCGAAATATGGGACCTTCTAGGCAGTGACACACCCAATATCTTCTTCATCACAGAGACCTGGCTCAACCCCTCACCTGCTCCCAACATCGCTACAGCAATACCGGCGGGCTACAAGATCACTCAACAGGACCGCCTTCACAAGCCAGGAGAAGAACTCACTATCATCTAGAAGGAATCAATCAAATGCACAACATCCACAGAGGACGCCACCCGATTTATGGAACACTTGCACTTCAAGCTGCAAATCTCTGAAAAATTCACCCTGAATGGAGCCCTCACCTACTGATCACCTGTAAATCTTAGGGTTCATTTTAGTCATAAAGCTAAGGAACATTCGTTGTAACTGTGTAATGCTGGTATGCACCCTTGAAATAAGTTGTGTATATATTAAACAATGTTCCTAGATCAGGTCGTTAAGTCCCTCTGATCATTTGTTTTTATTATGTTTTGTTTTTTAAAGAGATTGTACATTACCTTGTCCCGCCCTGTAGAGGCCTTGAAGAAATAGGCTTAAACGTGTCGACCATACAGACAATAAGAAGCCCACTATAAAAGACCCTAAAGGATCAATTGGATTGAGGACCATTTCTTTCAATTACTCGTGACATTGCACACAAAATCCTTATAGCCCTGACCTTGAGAGGGCTATCTTTTGATGGTTCAGAGTTGAAAAATTAGGAATGACCATCACCATTGGAAATTACATTTTTGCAAAGACTGTACAGTATTGAAGATATACCATGATTTTTCTGATCTTTGCATGAGTAAATAATTTCACATTTATAATATATGATAAGACTTTGCAACAATAAGCGTTGTCCCATATATGATAAATGGTGCATAGAAAGCAAAATCTACATCTTAAGAATTTATGAAAGTATTCATGTTGGATGATAATCTGGACAATAGCAATTTGAGTGTTATTGATGCTGATAAAAACTGCTTTGATCTATCCGGCTTGAACCACTTTTGTTTTGTTCAGTACCAGATGGTAGTCTAGGCTTTAGATGGTTATATGGGCTCAACCCTGCTGTGTTTTTATTTATTACATCAAATGTAGCACAAAATGACATGATAGGACTATGGTAGCATACCAACGAGACTGTTGTGAACCAAATAGCACTAGAGATTTTTCTCTCTCTGTCACTCGCATTCCATTTTTATCTGCTCTTGTGTATCACTTGCTCTGTGATGGTTTGTGTCAGTATTTCAGTGAAATTAATTGTATTAATCAAAATATTGCAATACAAAAATATAATATATCACAATCAGCACGACTATCAAGTGAAGGTTAAGAAATTCTGGACTTATAAGTTAGAATCAATGATAGAAACATGACAGCAGTAGCTGCAAGTGAGTGAAAGAGTGGTGGATCCACATCACCCTGCAGGACCAACAATGGCACTATACAGATTAGTGCATATGGTTCCTGATAATATATTACCAATTTGTTAGGATGTTATTTTGTTAGTTTTGTGAAAGTTGGAGACATTGTCAGGTTGTGGTGTTTAGAAAATCCCTGTGATTTGGAGAAAATAATTTAGAGCCTTATGTGCCACTCGGATTCTTAAGCACAGGGTATACAGTTTGTGCATTAACTAATTTGCAAATGGGAATGCAATATTGTTAGACATCTCAGTCTTAGTGTGGTCTTTCCCCAAACTTTTTGCCTGCTTGCCTAAAACTTTGCTGAATCCTTTTTGTTGGCCTTAGGACTCTGTGCACTTTACCACTGCTAACCAGTGGAACAGTGCTTGTGCTCACTCCCCTAAAACATGGTTTGATTGGTATGTAGCTAATTGGCATATTTAATTTCCTTATAAGTCGCTAGTAGAGTGGTATACCATATACCCAGGGCATGTAAATTAAATACTACTAGTGGGCCTGCAGCACTTGTTGTGGCACCCACCTAAGTAGCCCTGTAAAAGTTGTCCCAGGCCTGCCATTGCATCCTGAAGTCAGTGCACCACTGCCATGTCACTTAAAACGCCTTGCCAAGCCTTAAACTCTCCTTTTATTACATATATGTCACCCCTAACGTAGGCCCTAAGTAGCCCATAGGGCAGTAGCTGTGTAAATAAAAGATAGGACATGTATATTTAAGTCTTTCATGTTCTGGTAGTGAAAAACTACCAAATTCATTTTTCACTACTGTGAGTCCTAACCCTCTCATAGAATAACATTGGGGATTCATTATTACATTTAATAAGCCATAATTCTTAATTGAGAAGGAGTAGATCTGTCATGTTTGGTACCATTGGACTTGTAATAATACATGCTCTTTGATGGCAAAGTTTGATTTACTATTACAACTTTGAAAATGCCACTTTTAGAAAGTTGGCATTTTCCTGCTCTTAGCCCTGTGTGCCTGCAGCCTATCTCTGATTGCATGTCTGGTTTGGGTGACAGCTGGGCTTTGTGTACTCTCCCTAGACAGCCACAGACAAAGGGAGCTTAGGTGTGATGTGATGGGCCTTGATGGGGCATCCTGGCAGGATAGGAGGGAGCAGCTGTGCACAGTCTCACACTTACACCTGAATAGGCTGTGTCCTGTCCCCACACAAAGGGCTGCATGTCCCCCTGTAGTGACACTGGAGCCAGGGCAGGAAGGGAGGACCTCTGTGCACTTTAAAGCCATTCTTTAAAGTCTTCCCCACTTCAAAGGCACCACTGGGTATTTGAACTGGACCTCAGACCATACCACTTTAGAATAATTCAGGACCTGAGGGTACCCTGTCAAGAAGAAGGACTGCTGTGCTGCTGAAGAACTGCTTTCTTGCTGACCTTCTGCCCTCTTTTCCTGGGTGAGAAGGACTAGAACTGCGTCTCTTATCCCCATATCCCAGAGTGACTCCAAGGGCTAGCTGGCTGGCCTCCTGATCTGATGTCTCGGAGACATAAAAGACTTCCAACCACCTTGAGTCTACACCTGGACCATTGGAAGTGGGCCTAAGGTATTTGCTTAATCAGAACTCACAAATACTCTGCTTCAAGAGCAGAATCAATGCATCGCTGCCATTGCATGGGGCAGATCTGGTGCATTGCCTTCGGAACCAACAAATCTCCCTCGGAACCAACGCATCCTCTGCTGGAGCAGAGTCGACGCATCTACATCGGAGTCAGCGCATCACCCTCTGAACTGTTGCATCGCCACTGTTATGTTGGAAAAATCAGCGCACCGCTGTGTGGACTGTAGTCTGCACTCCACATCTCGTAGTCGTTGAAGACGTAACAAGGTACTTTTTTAGTGGGCCAAGCTTGATCCCTGTATCTGATCTGCGCTCCATCGCGGTCATCCTGCACTTTTTACTTTGTCCAAATCCAGTGCGGCCAGATATCCCAAATAGGCGCTTATTGGTTCTAAGTGCTATTTTTCATTTATTCTTTAAAAAATCATAGCTCAAGTTCTACTTTTTGGATTTTTGTTGTTTTGGTCTTGTTTTATTTATAAAATTAAGTTCTATTTTCTTAACCTGTCGTGGAGTCTTTTTGTGCAGTATTTTCATTGTTTTACTGTTTGAAGTGTTGCACAAATACTTTACGAGTTAATCAAAGGGAGAGAAAGAGGTTCACAGTGTACTCAATCTCCTGTCTTACATAAATAACCAGAGAAAGGTCCACTTGTATTTCAACAAACTATACTTCCAGTAATCTTATTGATATTTAAGGAAAACAATATGTTTTCTTAAAATAACTCTCACCCACCAAAAGGTCTCTTGGTTGCATGCTTCATCATAGTGTTTGTGTCTTTGGGATTGTGGTTCCTGCTTGAACAGGGTGCATACCTCTGCCAACCAGAAACCCAATTTCTAACAAATATACAATGTGACCTATTTACTTACAGATTGCACTGCAAATTTTCCATTAGGTGGGGCACAAATCAACATATTCATTAGCCAGGTCTCAATTTCTGACCTCCAGTCATTGGCTCTAAATGCAAGGATAGAAGCCTGCAATAGACCTCCTTCCCTGCATTTGCCTTTCCACATGAAGAACATTTTTCAAGGGAAACAGTGTCCATTAAAAAAAAAGATGTATCTTTAAAAATGTTTCCTTTTCTGGAAGATATGTGGGAGGCAGGCAGTGGTCTTATGGACCTCTGTTTCCTTCTCCAAGGGGGTCTGACATGATTCCCAAGTAGGAAGCTTTCGAATGGGGACAGATTCCCCTTTACAAATGGGTTACCACATCAATGCTGGAGGTGGTAACCGATCTATAGTTTGTGACTGCATTTGCCATCACAAACCATTAATGGATCCCTTTCCAGCTCTTAAATTCACATCCACTCCTTTTTGCAAATCTGAAAGGGTAATAAAAGTTATTTTTCAAGTGAGAAATCTCTCGTGCATTCACAGATATTCTGATTTGGGTAATGAGAGGGTTTGAAATCACACGAGAGATTTGTACATCAGGACTCTATATAGGTAAACTAGGGGGGCGATTCCGATGTCGGACGGACTGGAGTTCGTCCGACATTGTTTGGGAACTGGAACCGAACGACCCCCTGTCATTGGTTCCAGGCCAGCAAGTAGGATGCGACTGAACCCTGTTCGGTCGCAATCCTATACTTTACAATGGGAACATGCATTCCCAACGGAATGCATGCTCTCATTGTAAAGAGCAGGGGTGCAGTTCATCCCTGCACCCTGTGACAGGCACCTCAAAGTGCCTGCCACCGGGTGCAGGGATCAACAAGGGGGGCACGTATGGTGCCCCCTTTGCTGCCATTCGGAGGCCTTGCACCCATGGGGCCCCTGCTGGGGGCCCCCAAAAACAGATTCCCAAAGCCTTTTTGTGTCAGAAAAGGCCGGCACAGAAAGGCTTTGGGAATATGCCATCGTAATCCCTCGGCCGGAAAGAGCCGGCCGAGGGATGACTGAAGGCTTTCCTAATGGCGGGCTTGCTCTCTGAGCCAGTCTAAGGTCATTCGGAAATCCGATTCGGATTCCCTTCCGACCGACCCCATCAAAATGGGTCGATCGGAAAGGAATCCGACCAGCTGATTACGATGCAGGCTGAAGGGCTCTGACCAACGGTGGGAGCCGTTTCTGCCTGCATCGTAATCGGGCCCTTGGTGTGAAAGGGGTTCTAAGCCACTGGGTCTGGCATTGCAAAAGCAGCACCTGATGTTCCCTGGCCTATTGGCTCCACTTCATGGCCCAGAAGCAAAAAACATCAGCAAGAACAGCGATTTCAGACTTAAAGACATTTCAAAAAGATCTCTTGTCAAACAAAAAAATAGAGAAGTGTGCATGAGATAAAAAAAAAGTTCACGACATCAAGAGGCATCAACATACTGAGTAGGGGAAAATGAATAACTGCACAGAACTTAGCAGGTTTGCAATAAAACATTTATCAGCTCTTCAAGAGAGTGCACCCTTGGAAAGTGTTTACATCTGTATAGTTCAATTCTCATTGTATGAAGCAATAAGAATTTCTGTTTCTCTAGTCACATACTCATTGAACAGGTCTTTTGGAAAGTAAATGTGGGAGACTATAATAGATCTGATGTGCTTAAGTTTCGCCTCGGAAATGTGATCTCAAATGAGAATGCAGCTTTTTGGAAAGTACTACAGTTAGAATTTTGGAAACCAATTCAACTTAAGTTAAAGTAACTTGGAGATAGATATTTTCTTCTAGGCTACTTTGAGCATGCTATTGTTTCATGGGATTCAATGCTGGCTACATAAGGCCCTGGGCAAGAGTGACATAAATAATATATTTTTGGCAGAGTACAGTGTGTACATCGGATGACTTCGCAAGTAGCAATACTATAACAGAGGCATTGAGACACAGCATGAGGGGTCAACCATTAGGAATGACAAGGAATCTGTCATATCTTATGTATTGTGTGATTCATTTAAGTAATTTGAGTGATTAATTAACTGTATATAGAAATGTAAAACATTTCAGGTTAATATGCGCACGTTGTAAATTTCGTTTCTCTTCCATGACAGATCTGCTAGAGTGGCTTATGTAGGTAAAGTTCAGATCCCAACCGTTTCCTTAATTCCACCTTCCCCTCTTCCAATCCAATCAACTTGTTTCCATTAACCTTCTTTGTCAATAGTTAGATTTTATACTGTTGCAGTCTTCTTTCCACCATCGACAGAACTCAAAGATGGTGAGGCAGATGTGGCATAACCAATGGCAAACCTGTCCAACATGACATGCAAAATGAAAAAGCATGATTTCGCAAATGCCATCATCTCATTTGATTAGCTGACTTTGGTTATCAAGGCAAAGGTTCATTCATCGTGGGTATATCAGTGGTATGCAAATTTGCAAAGCACTTAGACAGCAGAGTTTTTTGTATTAGAAAACCTTTTTAACTAAGCAAAGTTTCAGGGTTTTGGGAATAAAAGAGGCATAGTTTCAATTACAATTTGAAGCAGCAAGAAGGCATTCTCATTCAGAAAAGGTTTACACAGTGCAGAATGTAGCTGCCCTTATGCCCTATTCTAAGCCTCACCCCTGACAGAGTGGAGTCATGAACCATCCCTGAAGTGTGGCCCACTAGACCAGCCGTGAGGTGAACTGTCTGGCATCTCCTAAAATCTGGAACCCATGCCAGTTTGCATTGTGCCCTGTACCCATTTCAGTGGCTCTTACCAGGATACTGCAGTATGCATGTAAGAACCAACAATCACATGCTTTAGAATATCCAAACGTAGGATACTGTGGAGCAGCAGTTTACCAGAATGAACTTCAGCCAGTTTTCTGAAGGCCTAAATTCTTACACTAGCCCTAATGCTCAGGAGTGGTAAACCTTTGTTAACCACTCAGTTATAGTCAAATATTTAACTGTTTCTGTTCTTCTGACTAGTTCTGTTTTTTAAAATGTAACTACTACACTTGTGTAGTTCAAACCATTTTGGGGGAAAACAATTAAATTAATATAAATGGGGTTGTCAACGAACTGCCGGATTGTGAAAACGATTCTCCAATGTTAAATGGAGAAAAAGGACCCATCCTGTTGTTCACTGACGACTCTTTACTTCTATCCAGGACCCCAATGTGACTCCAGAGGCTAATCGATACATTTCTGGGATTCTGTGAGTCCAAGGGCCTGGAATTAAATGCTGAGGAGACAAAATATACGGTATTTGGTAAGATCAAGGGAAACTGTAGAACAGTAAAGATAATGGGGAAACCACTTGAGAGGGTGTTTAAATTTGATTATTTGGAAGTAAGTTTAACCGAAACTCTGAGCTGGGATCCCCAAATAGACAAAAGCCAACTAACTCTGTGCTATAAGTCCAAATCCTTATTGCGTTTTTCACAAGCAGTCTTGGTCTATGTCAACTACTCCTGCTCTGGAGACTTACCGAATGAAAGCCCAAAATGCTGCACTATATGGTGCAGAGTTATGGGGTCATAGTGACTTGCACAAGCTAGTGGTGAGTGAAAATACATTTGCTAGGTCCCTGATACCTGTCCCAGCTAGAAATCCGTTGACTCCACTTTTTTTTTACCTAGGGCTGAAGAGAATTGACAACGTGGCCTCAATTAAACCACTGATCTACTGGCTACGCATTTGGTCCACTCAGGAGATAGGTCAATACTGTGAATCTTTGAAAGAAGTCTTAAATCTGAGTGGTGCCAAACGGATCCCTTGGCTTCACCATGTAAAATTTGAGTGTAGTTCGCTGGGGCTGACTCGTTTGTGGTAATGTCCGGAGTGTATTGGTAAGAATTATTTTGCCACTGTGAAAGCTAAGTACTGGGCATTCGTAGAAGAACGGTATGTGTCTAACAGATCAGAGGGGTGTCTGACTACTGAGTTTCTAAATATCAAATCCTTTCTTGAGTTTGAGCCTTTCTTATGACAATATCTCACCACCTATGGCGAAGAGTCTGTATGTGAGATTCAGATTTGGCTGTTTACCCTTAACCCCTTCGCTGTTGGCCTTCCCCCCCCCCGTGCTAAGCCTTTTTTTGGCTATTTGGGGTAGTTCACGCTTAGGCCCCTGTAACGTTTTGACCACATAAGGTATCCTCTCCAAATTTGTGTCCTTTTCTTCCAACATTTTAAAGGTACCCAGGGTTTGTTGATTCCCCTGGAGGGGACCCAGAAATTAGCCAAAATACAGCTAAACGTTTTTTTTTTTTTAAATGGGAGATAAGTGCTGCAGATGAAAGCGTCTGCTTTTTCCCCTGCAAATGGTATCAACAAAGGGTTTGTGGTGCTGAAATCACCATCTTCCCAGCTTTCCCGGACTGACAGGCTTTTGTCAGAAAACCAACATTTGTTACACATTTTTGGCATTTTACTGGGACATAGCCTATTTTTGCTATTTTTTGTGCTTTCAACCTCCTTCCAGTTAAAGGTAGAAATGGGTATGAAAACAATAATGGATCTTGGAAAGCTATACATTTCAGAAAAATAGACAAAATTCTGAATTCAGCAAAGGGGCATTTGTGTAGATCCTTCAAGGTTTTTGTATAGAAACTAACAGTTGAAAACAGGAAAAATTGAAAATGAGTTGAAAAAAACAGCCATTTGTGCCAACGTTTTCACCTGTAACTTCTTATAACTATGACAGATTTTTTAAAGCAATAAACCGTTACATCTGCAGGACCCTTATGGTTGTGGGAATATATAGGACTTGTAGGTTTACCAAGAACTCAACGAACCCAGAGCCAATAACTGAGCAGCATCTTGCAATGGTTTTTTAATGTGTACCGGGTATATAGCAATTCATTTGGTAAAATATAAACAGTGGAAAATCAGTATGAAAGACACCTATGTATTTCTGAAATGAGAACAAAATAAAGAGTTTATAAACAGTAGCTATCTGCAAATCTCCGAAATTTTGGGTACCCATACTCGCATGTGAATTATAGGACATTTTTCAAAGTGACTTCATTTTTACACATTGTCTTACATTTGGAAGGCAGAAATGCATCGAAAGCCATAGGTAAAAACAGTTGCTCTACAATTATGTATTCCCCTAAGTCTCCCGATAAAAATGGCACCTCACTTGTGTGGGTAGGCCTAGTGTCTGCGACAGGAAATGACCCAAAACCCAACGTGGGCATTCCACATTTTTACAGTGAAAACAGACCCGTTTTTTGCAAAGAGCCTAGCTGTGGATTTTGAACCGTAGCTCAGCCAGCACCTAGGAAACTTATCAAACCTATACATTTTTAAAAACAAAACACCCAGGGAAATCTAGGATGGGGTGACTTGAGTGGCTCTCACCAGGTTCTGTTACCCAGAATCCCTTGCAAACCTCAAACCTTGTAAAAAAATACATTTTCCTCACATTTCTGTGATGGAAAGTTCTAGAATCTGCGTGGATTGCCAAAGTTCCACCCACCCCGCATTTCCCAAAGTCTTCTGATAAAAATGGTACCTCACTTGTGTTGGTAGGTCTAATGCCCGCAACAGGAAATGGTCCAAAACGCAATGTGGACACACCACATTTTTACAGTGAAAACTGACCCCTTTTTTGCAAAGTGCCTAGCTGTAGATTTTGAACCCAAGCTCTGCTGGCACCTAGTGAAACCTAGCAAACCTATACATTTTTCAAAACTAGACAGCTAGGGGAATCCAGGATGGGGTGACTTGTCTGGCTCTCACCAGGTTCTGTTACCCCGAATCCCTTGCAAACCTCAAACTTTGTAAAAAAAACAAATTTTCCTCACATTTCTGTGATGGAAAGTTCTGAAATCTGCGTGGATCCACAAAATTCTACCCACCCCACATTCCCCAAAGTCATCCAATAAAAATGGTACCTCACTTGTGTGGGTTGGCCTAGTGCCCGCAACAGGAAACGGCCCAAAGCGCAAAGTGGACACACCACATTTTTACAGAGAAAACTGACTGTTTTTAAAAAGAAAACCTAGCTGTAGATTTTGAACCCTAGTTCTGCCGGCACCTAGGTAAACCTAGAAAGCCTATACATTTTTGAAAACTAGACACCCAGGGGAATCCAGGATGGGGTGACTTGTCTGGCTCTCACCAGGGTCTGTTAGCCAGAATCCTTTGCAAACTTCAAACTTTGTCAAAAAAACACATTTTCCTCACATTTCTGTGATGGAAAGTTCTGGAATCTGCGTGGATCGACACAATTCCACCCACCCCACATTCCCAATAGTCTTGTGATAAAAATGGTAATGCACTTGTGTGGGTAGGCTTAGTGCCCGCGACAGGAAAAGGCCCAAAACGCAACGTGGACACACCACATTGTTACAGTGAAAACTGACCCCTTTTTTGCAAAGTGACTAGCTGTAGATTTTGAACCCAAGCTCTGCTGGCACCTAGGGAAACCTAGCAAACCTATACATTTTTGAGAACTAGACAGCCAGGGGAATCCAGGATGGGGAGACTTGTCTGGCTCTCACCAGGTTCTGTTACCCAGAATCCCTTGCAAACCTCAAACTTTGTAAAAAAAAAACACATTTTCCTCACATTTCTGTGATGGAAAGTTCTGGAATCTGTGTGGATCCACATAATTTCACCCACCCCGCATTCCCCAAAGTCTTCCGATAAAAATGGTACTTCACTTGTGTGGGTAGGCCTAGTGCCCGCAAAAGGAAAAGGCCCAAAACGCAACGTGGACACACCACATTGTTACAGTGAAAAATGACCCCTTTTTTGCAAAGTGCCTAGTTGTAGATTTTGAACCCAAGCTCTGCTGGCACCTAGGGAAACCTAGCAAACCTATACATATTTGAAAACTAGACAGACAGGGGAATCCAGGATGGGGTGACTTGTCTGGCTCGCACCAGCTTCTGTTACCCAGAATCCCTTGCAAACCTCAAACTTTGAAGAAAAAAAACTCATATTCCTCACATTTCTGTGATGGAAAGTTCTGGAATCTGCGTGGATCCACATAATTCCACCCAGCCTGCATTCCACAAAGTCTTCCGATAAAAATGATACCTCACTTGTGTGGGTAGGCCTAGTGCCCGCCACAGGAAACGGCCCGAAACGCAACGTAGACACACCACATTTTTACAGTGAAAACTGACCCTTTTTATGCAAAGTACCTAGCTGTAGATTTTGAACCCATACTCTGCTGGCACCTAAGGAAACCTAGCAAGCCTATACATTTCTGAAAACTAGACAGCCAGGGCAATCCAGGATGGGGTGACTTGTCTGGCTCTCACCAGGTTCTGTTACCCAGAATCCCTTGCAAACCTCAAACTTTGTAAAAAAAAACACATTTTCCTCACATTTCTGTGATGGAAAGTTCTGGAATCTGTGTGGATGAACATAATTCCACCCACCCCGCATTCCCCAAAGTCTCCCGATAAAAATGGTACCTCACTTGTGTGGGTAGGCCTAGTGCCCGCGACAGGAAACGGCTCGAAACGCAACGTGGACACACCACATTTTTACAGTGAAAACTGACCCCTTTTTTGCAAAGTGCTTAGCTGTAGATTTTGAACCCTAGCTCTGCCGGCACCTAGGGAAACCTAGCAAACCTATACATTTTTAAAAACTAGATAGCCAGGGTAATCCAGGATGGGGTGACTTGTCTGGCTCTCACCAGGTTCTGTTACCCAGACCCCCTTGCAAACCTCAAACTTTGTAAAAAAAAACACATTTTCTTCACATTTCTGTGATGGAAAGTTCTGAAATCTGCATGGATCCACAAAATTCTACCCACCCCACATTCCCCAAAGTCATCTGATAAAAATGGTACCTCACTTGTGTGGGTAGGCCTAGTGCCCGCAGCAGGAAACGGCCCAAAGCGCAACGTGGACACACCACATTTTTACAGAGAAAACTGACTGTTTTTAAAAAAAAAACCTAGCTGTAGATTTTGAACCCTAGTTCTGCCGGCACCTAGGTAAACCTAGAAAGCCTATACATTTTTGAAAACTAGACACCCAGGGAATCCAGGATGGGGTGACTTGTCTGGCTCTCACCAGGGTCTGTTAGCCAGAATCCTTTGCAAACTTCAAACTTTGTCAAAAAACACATTTTCCTCACATTTCTGTGATGGAAAGTTCTGGAATCTGCGTGGATCGACAAAATTCCACCCACCCCACATTCCCAATAGTCTTCTGATAAAAATGGTAACGCACTTGTGTGGGTAGGCTTAGTGCCCGCGACAGGAAAAGGCCCAAAACGCAACGTGGACACACCACATTGTTACAGTGAAAACTGACCCCTTTTTGCAAAGTGACTAGCTGTAGATTTTGAACCCAAGCTCTGCTGGCACCTAGGAAACCTAGCAAACCTATACATTTTTGAGAACTAGACAGCCAGGGGAATCCAGGATGGGGAGACTTGTCTGGCTCTCACCAGGTTCTGTTACCCAGAATCCCTTGCAAACCTCAAACTTTGTAAAAAAAAACCACATTTTCCTCACATTTCTATGATGGAAAGTTCTGGAATCTGTGTGGATCCACATAATTTCACCCACCCCGCATTCCCCAAAGTCTTCCGATAAAAATGGTACCTCACTTGTGTGGGTAGGCCTAGTGCCCGCAAAAGGAAAAGGCCCAAAACGCAACGTGGACACACCACATTGTTACAGTGGAAAATGACCCCTTTTTTGCAAAGTGCCTAGTTGTAGATTTTGAACCCAAGCTCTGCTGGCACCTAGGGAAACCTAGCAAACCTATACATATTTGAAAACTAGACAGACAGGGGAATCCAGGATGGGGTGACTTGTCTGGCTCGCACCAGCTTCTGTTACCCAGAATCTCTTGCAAACCTCAAACTTTGAAGAAAAAAACTCATATTCCTCACATTTCTGTGATGGAAAGTTCTGGAATCTGCGTGGATCCACATAATTCCACCCAGCCTGCATTCCACAAAGTCTTCCGATAAAAATGATACCTCACTTGTGTGGGTAGGCCTAGTGCCCGCCACAGGAAACGGCCCGAAACGCAACGTAGACACACCACATTTTTACAGTGAAAACTGACCCTTTTTATGCAAAGTGCCTAGCTGTAGATTTTGAACCCATGCTCTGCTAGCACCTAAGGAAACCTAGCAAGCCTATACATTTCTGAAAACTAGACAGCCAGGGCAATCCAGGATGGGGTGACTTGTCTGGCTCTCACCAGGTTCTGTTACCCAGAATCCCTTGCAAACCTCAAACTTTGTAAAAAAAAAACACATTTTCCTCACATTTCTGTGATGGAAAGTTCTGGAATCTGTGTGGATGAACATAATTCCACCCACCCCGCATTCCCCAAAGTCTCCCGATAAAAATGGTACCTCACTTGTGTGGGTAGGCCTAGTGCCCGCGACAGGAAACGGCTCGAAACGCAACGTGGACACACCACATTTTTACAGTGAAAACGGACCCCTTTTTTGCAAAGTGCTTAGCTGTAGATTTTGAACCCTAGCTCTGCCGGCACCTAGGGAAACCTAGCAAACCTATACATTTTTAAAAACTAGATAGCCAGGGTAATCCAGGATGGGGTGACTTGTCTGGCTCTCACCAGGTTCTGTTACCCAGAATCCCTTGCAAACCTCAAACTTTGTAAAAAAAAAACACATTTTCTTCACATTTCTGTGATGGAAAGTTCTGAAATCTGCATGGATCCACAAAATTCTACCCACCCCACATTCCCCAAAGTCATCTGATAAAAATGGTACCTCACTTGTGTGGGTAGGCCTAGTGCCCGCAGCAGGAAACGGCCCAAAGCGCAACGTGGACACACCACATTTTTACAGTGAAAACTGAACGTTTAAAAAAAAAAACCTAGCTGTAGATTTTGAACACTAGTTCTGCCGGCACCTAGGTAAACCTAGAAAGCCTATACATTTTTGAAAACTAGACACCCAGGGGAATTCAGGATGGGGCGACTTGTCTGGCTCTCTCTAGGGTCTGTTACTCAGAATCCCTTGCAAACCTCAAACTTTGTCAAAAAAACACATTTTCCTCACATTTCTGTGATGGAAAGTTATGGAATCTGCGTGGGTCGACAAAATTCCACCCACCCCACATTCCCCTAAGTCTTCTGATAAAAATTGTAACTCACTTGTGTGGGTAGGCTTAGTGCCCGTGACAGGAAACGGCCCGAAACGGAACGTAGACACACCACATTTTTACAGTGAAAACGGACCCTTTTTATGCAAAGTGCCTAGCTGTAGATTTTGATCCCATGCTCTGCTGGCACCTAAGGAAACCTAGCAAACCTATACATTTCTGAAAACTAGACAGCCAGGGCAATCCAGGATGGGGTGACTTGTCTGGCTCTCACCAGGTTCTGTTACCCAGAATCCCTTGCAAACCTCAAACTTTGTATAAAAAAAACACATTTTCCTCATATTTCTGTGATGGAAAGTTCTGGAATCTGTGTGGATTTACATAATTCCACACACCGCATTCCCCAAAGTATTCCGATAAAAATGGTACCTCACTTGTGTGGGTAGGCCTAGTGCCCGCGACATGAAACGGCCCGAAACGCAACATGGACACACCACATTTTTACCGTGAAAATGGACCCTTTTTTTGCAAAGTGCCTAGCTGTAGATTTTGAACCCTAGCTCTGCCGGCACCTAGGGAAACCTAGCAAACCTATACATTTTTGAAAACTTGACAACCAGGGGATTCCAGGATGCAGTGACTTGTCTGGCTCTTACCAGGTTCTGTTACCCAGAATCCCTAGCAAACCTCAAACTGTGTAAAAAAAACAAATTTTCCTCACATTTCTGTGATGGAAAGTTCTGGAATCTGTGTGGATTCACAAAATTCCACCCACCCAGCATTCTCCAAGTCTCCCGATATGAGGTATCATTTTACTCGGGGGACTGAAGGGAACGCTGTGTGGTAGGACATTTGTGCCGGCACGGTGATCCCACACAAAAATATGTGGAAAATTTGTTTTTTTCAGCTAAATTTGAGGTTTGCAGGGAATTCTGGGTAAGAAAACGTTGGGGGATCCATGTAAGCCATACCATGCTGGACTCCACCGGGTGTCTAGTTATCAGAAATGTGTGGGTTTGGTAGATTTCCCTAGATGGCCGCCGAGCCCGGGGCCAAAAACCCAGGTGACCCCCCCTTGCAAAAGCAGGTCGTTTTGTGAAAGGTAATTTTGATGTCTCCTCAATACGTTTTGGGTCCTTGCCTGTTGCAGTTTCTTGGGCCACCCACACGAGTGAGGTACCATTTTTATAGAGAGACCTGGTGGAACGCTGGGTGGTAGGAAGTTTGTGTCAGCCCAATGATCCCACAACTTTCCCAAACAGAAATTTGACAAAAAAGTGATTTTTTCTGCTAAATGTGAGGATTGCAGCGGATTCTGGGTAGGAAAACGTTGGTGGGTCCACGCAAGCCATACCTCCCTGGACTCTGCACGGGTGTCTAGTTTTCAGAAATCTATGGGTTTGGTAGGTTTCCCTAGATGGCCGCCGAGCCTGGGGCCAAAAACCCAGGTGACCCCCCTTGCAAAAGCAGGTTGTTTTCTGATAGATAGGGGGCATCTGAGTTTTTGGTCCCGAGGTCGGCAGCCATTAGGGAAAGCTACCAAACCCACACATTTCTGAAAACTAGACACCCGCGGGAGTCTAGGGAGGTGTGACTTGCATGGACCCCCCAAAGTTTTCCTACCCAGAATCCCCGGCAAACCTCAAAATTTACTGAAAAAATCAAATTTTTCTCAAATATCTGTGTGGGAAAGTTGTGGGATTACTGGCTGACATAAATTTCCTACTACCCAGCGTTCCCCTGGGTCTCCCGATAAAAATGGTACCTCACTCGTGTGGGTGGGACAAGTACCCGCGACAGGCTAGGGCCCAAAACGTATTGTGAGGCATCAAAATGACCTATCACCAAACGACCTGTTTTTGCAAGGGGGGGTCACCTGAGTTTTTGGCCAGGGCTCGGCGGCCAGCTAGGGAAACCTACCAAACCCACACATTTCTGAAAACTAGACACCCTGGGGAGTCCAGGGAGGTATGGCTTGCGTGGATCCCCCACCGTTTCCCTACCCAGAATCCACTGCAAACCTCAAATTTTGCTGCAAAAAATAGTTTTTTCCACACTATTTTGTGTGGGATCACAGCGCTGGCAAAAAAGTCCTACCACCCAGCGTTCCCCTTGTTCTCCCGAGTAAAATGATACCCCCCTTGTGTGGGTGGGCCAAAGGCCTGTGGGGAAGGGCCAAAAACATATGGATTAAGGGTATAGCACCGCAAATTCTAAGCACTACATTTTTTTTAAAAATACGTTTTTAGCTGATTATGCATTGGACAGCCACACAAGTGAGGTATAATTTTGCTCGGGAGACCAAGGGGAACGCTAGGTGGTAGGACATTTGCGCTGGCACAGTGATCCCACACAAAAATGTGTGGAAAAAGTGATTTTGTTCAGCTAAATTTGAGGTTTGCATGCGATTCTGGGTAGGAAAATGTTGGAGGATCCACGCAAGCCATACCTCACTAAACTCCTCAGGGTCTCTAGTTTTCAGAAATGTGTGGGTTTGGTAGGTTTCCCTAGATGGCCGCGAGCCTGGGGCCAAAAAACCCAAGTGCCCCCCCAGCAAAACCAGGTAGTTTTATGATAGGTAATTTTGAAGTCTACCCCACAATATGATTTGGGCCATTTCCTGTTGCAGCCACTATGCCTACCAACACAAGTGAGGTACCATTTTTATTGGGCGACCTGGGGGAACGCTAGGTGGTAGGAAATTTGTGTCAGCCCAGTGATCCCACAACTTTCCCACACAGAAAATTGAGAAAAATGTGATTTTTGAGATTTGCAGGGGATTCTGGGTAGGGAAACATTGGGGGATCCACCTATGCCATACCTCACTGGACTCCCCATGGTGTCTAGTTTTCAGAAATGTGTGGGTTTGGTAGTTTTCCCTAGATGGCCGCTGAGACCGGGGCCAAAAACCCAGGTGCCCCTCCTTGCAAAAACAGGTTGTTTTGTGATAAGTAATTTTGATGTCTCCACAATACGTTTTGGGCCCTAGCCTGTCGTGGGTAGTTGAACCACCCACACGAGTGAGGTACCATTTTTATCGGGAGACTTTGGAGAATGCGGGGTGGGTGGAAGTTTGTGGACCCACGCAGATTCCAGATCTTTCCATCACAGAAATTTGGGGAAATGTGTTCTTTTTTACAAAGTTTGAGGTTTGCAAGGGATTCTGGGTAACAGAACCTGGTGAGAGCCACATAAGTCACCCCATCCTGGATTTCCCTGGATGTCTAGTTTTCAAAAATATATAGGTTTGCTAAGCTTTGCTAGGAGCCACAGAGCTAGGGTTCAAAATCTACAGCTAGGCTCTTTGCAAAAAAGGGGTCAGTTTTCACTGTAAAAATGTGGTGTGTCCACGATGCGTTTTGGGCCGTTTCCTGTCGCAGGCACTAGGCCTACCCACACAAGTGAGTTACCATTTTTATCAGAAGACTTTGGGGAATGTGGGGTGGGTGGAATGTTGTCGAACCACGCAGATTCCAAAACTTTCCATCACATAAATGTGACAAAATGTGTTTTTTTGACAAAGTTTGAGGTTTGCAAGGGATTCTGGGTAATAGAACCTGGTGAGAGCCACACAAGTCACTCCATCCGGGATTCCCCTGGATGTCTAGTTTTCAAAAATGTATAGGTTTTCTAGGTTTACCTAGGTGCCGTCAGAACTAGGGTTCCAAACCTACAGCTAGGCACTTTGCAAAAAAAGGGTACATTTTCACTGTAAAAATGTGGTGTGTCCACATTTAGTTTTGGGCCGGTTCCTGTCACGGGTAGTAGACCTGCCCAAACAAGTGAGGTACCTTTTTTATCAGAAGACTTTGGGGAATGCTAAGTGGGTGGAAGTTTGTGGATCTGTGCAGATTCCAGAACTTTCCATCACAGAAATGTGAGGGAAATGTGTTTTTTTTTACAAAGTTTAAGGTTTGCTAGGGATTCTGGGCAACAGAACTTAGTGCGAGCCACACAAGTCTCCACATCCTGGATTCCCCTGGGTGTCTAGTTTAAAAAAATGTATAGATTTGCTAGGTTTCCTTGGGTGCTGGCTGCACTAGGACCCAAAATCCACAGATAGGCACATTCAGAAAAAAAGTCAGTGTCCAGTGGGCTATCTGCCACCCTGGGGGCTATTGCCCCGATATGCCCCCAAGGGGGGCAGAAATACTGTGGCTATTTTGTGGGGGTGTTGGGGGCATTGGGATGCCTATTATGGGCAGCCCCCATCCATACATATAAAAAAGCCAGCATAATCACTGGCACCTAGTGGGCTCTCTGCCCCCCCCCCGGAGGCTGATCAGTGGCTACTGCCCCCATCTGCCTCCTGGGGGGGCAGAAAGACTGTGGTATCTTTTTTGGGGGGTGGAGTCATTGACATACCCATTCTGGCAGCCCCCATCCCTGAATTTTGAAAACAATATATCAATGGTTCTTAGTGGGCTTTCTGCCCCCCCGAGGGGGCAGATAAGGGGCTAGTTCCCCCATCTGCCTCCCAGGGGGGGCAGAAAGACCGTGGCAATTGTTTTTTGGGGTGGCAGCATTTGCATGCCCATTCTGGGCAGCCCCCACCCCTATGTATACAAATAATAATAATAATCCCTGGTGCCTAATGGGCTTTCTGCCCCTCCCCTGGGGGGCAGATCAGGGGCTACTGCCCCCATCTGTCTCCTGGGGGGGTCAGAAAGACTGTGGCATTTTTTGGGGGGTGTGGGGTCATTGGCATGTCCATTCGGGGCAGCTCACTCCCCGATTATTGAAAAAAAAATCCCTGGTGCCTAGTGGGCTTTCTGCCGCCCCCCCCGGGGTGGGCAGATAAGGGGCTATTGCCCCATCTGCCTCCCGGGGGCACAGAAAGACTCTAGCATTTTTTGGAGGGGGTGGGGGCATTGGCATGCTCATTCTGGGCAACCCCCACCCCTAAGTATTAAAAAAAAGAAATCTCTGGTGCCTAGTGGGCTTCTGCCCCCCGGGGGGCATATCAGGGGCTATTGACCCCATATGCCTCCTGGTGGGGCAGAAAGTATTTTGCCATTCTAGGCAGCCCCCACTCCTGGCCTATAAAAATAATCCCTGACGTCTAGGGAGCTTTCTGCCCACTGGGGGCAAATTTGGGGCTATTGCCCCCATCTCCCCCCGGGGGGGCAGAAAGACTGTCTGGGGCAAAATTAAATGGGGGAGCAAAGGCCCTTTCCCAAGGGGCCGCTTCCCCCTCCTTGGTGGTTAGTGGGTGGATCCCTGCTTGGGGATCGCCCTCCTGGGGCGATCCCCTGGAGGGGGGCTGAGATAGCCCCACGAGCACCAAAACTGTGAAACTGAAACTAAGTTTCAGTTTCGTTGTAATGACGACAGCGCGCCATGCGTGCGATCGTCATTGCTAGGAAAACCAAAACCATGCCTTGGGAGGTTGGGGAAGCTCTTCCCCACCTCCCACGGCAAAAAAAGTGGGAAATCCCTCTGCTGTTTACAGCAGAGGGATTGTTTGCAAGTGTGCTCATGACAGAATGGTTCCGTCATGAGCACACTTGCACTTGTGCTCATGACAGAACCATTCCGTCATGAGCACAGAAGGGGTTATGGTCATTTAATGTATGGGAAACGAACACAGATACAACTGCTTGTCCAGTTTGTGGTTTCGCACTGGAGACAGTAGAACACATCCTTTTTTTCTGTAATGAATATCATTCTCATCGCAAAAAATGTATTTGCCCCATTTGTTTTAGATTGGGAATCAGACAATATAGGGTGGCACGAAGGATATTAAAATCTGACACCACATTACTCATTGTATTTGCTGTAAGAAGATTAATGTTGAGTGTGTGGTTCAGGCGCCAGAAGTTCATGTCCCAGGTTGTTCGTGAGGTTCCAGCCTTAACTGAATTGTAAGTGTAGCCAGGATTTAAATGATTGTCAACCTAGTAACTCCTATAGAGGAACGCTGATGTCCTGGAATACACAGCACTTTATGATTATGAATTGCAGTTGTCTGAAGATAGATTGACATTATTATATTATTATCTGATAGCATGGATTGACGATTATTGAGGTACTTTGTATTTATAGACTTGATAATGTAATATTGATATGTTTTTATAGATGGATGTTTGATATTGCTCATATGATTGTATAAAATGGAACATTGGTGACGTCACTGTATAGCAGATATGTAAGCTGTATATTGACCGGAAGAAATCAAATAATTTTGTATTAGTCAATTTTTGATGTACCCTGATTGTGTAGGTCTGAAATGTGAAGATAAAAGTCACCTTTGTATACTGGTCGATAAGCGGATACTGTTTAAGACAAACTTATTTTACTACTGTATATATCAATGGCGTTTTAATAGGAATATCAAAAAAACATTTTATATGTTTTAATGTATTTATTACTGTGTACTTTAATGGTCGTATGACCGAATAAAGTAAAAAAAAATTGAATTGAAATAAATGAATCTATTGACAAATTATTGAAGCAAATTTCCATATCCTCTAACACATAATATACAAAACGGGCACTCATCTCTAATCTCACTAATCAATAACCCCAGCATCAGATAAAAGTCCATCATGCAACACACCAACCCACTCCAACCTCCAATGGTGAAAGAACTCCCACAACATATTCACTCTCTCCCTAATTGCAATAACATAAACATCCCTCACAATAACACACCCACTCCTTTCCTTAACCCAATGAAAGATACAAATTCCTAAAACAACAAATAAATACAATTTGGAAACGAAAAATATATATTAAGAAAGATAACAGTCTACAGAAGATCAGAAAAGATCGGTGGGGCAAGAAAAAAGCAAGATTGGCCTTCCACATAAGTATGAATCAGGGAGGGCTCATCACTTTTAAAAATTCCCAAAAAGACTGATGTGTGCATGTATATAGGTCTTCTTCATTAACAACATGTGACAAATTGATAATGAGAAAATGTTTTTCACAAAAGTGAGTATTTAGAATGACCTTTCCTCGACACTGACTCTGACACTTATATGGCAAATAGACTTTGAATTTTTCTAAAGGTATGTGTTTTGCAAAAGCGAGGATACTGACATATTAAAAGCATCGGGAAAGCCCTATCACATAGATATTAACTACCTTTCCATATTTTACATAGTTTTTGAGATAAATTTGTGAAGGTTGGAAAAAATACCCCTAGTTAAAAAAGAGGGGTTACAGGTTAGTTATATGTGCTACCAGTTTTCTTTAGCTTTGCAGATAATCAATTTTTGGAAACGTTCCAGATGGTGTGAAATTATCATAGGAATATGTTAGATAAGTAATGTTTAACTATGTAGTTGATGAAGTCATTGCTAAGATCTAGGTACACTGTGTAATATTCAGGTGGTTTAGCTTAGGTTCAAATGAAAGAAATGTCAGGGAGTCTGTTAGTGAACTGTTCTTTGTTAATCATAGCTAGACCATCTCCATATATCTAGTTCAATCTTTGTATAGCATAGAGTAGCAATTTGGTACCACAATGTCAAATAAGGGAGTGAGCGTTGGTGATAGCCATGTTTCTCCAATGAATATTATGTCTGAGTCTTGTTCGTATATGAGGCCAGCAATCTCTCAGTCAGTACAGATCTAAGTTGATTTAAATTACATATGCAGTTTGTTGGTCCCGTCAGGATCTATTTGGAAAATGTTTCCATTATGTGGATTCATATTAAGAGGTGCATTGCAGAACTAATGCAAACAGGGAAAAAGAGAACCCAACTGAGAAGGTATTTGTTCGACCTATCATCCTTGGGGTGGTCTTTCCCCCAACGTTTTGCCTTTTGCCCTCCCATTTCTGCTGATTATTTTTGTTGGCCTTAGGGCTCTGAGCACTTTACCACTGCTAACAGGTGGTAAAGTGCATTTGCTTCTTCCCTAAACATGATGGCATTGGTGAATACCTGATTGGCATATTTGTTGTACTGGTAAGTGCCTTGTAAAGTGGTATAGCATATACCCAGGGCCTGTACTTCAAATGCTACTAGTGGGCCTGCAGCACTCACTGTGCCACCCACATAAGTAGCCTTTCAAACCTCTCTCAGGCCTGCCACGGCAGTACCTGTGTATGCAGTTTACTGCCACTTCGACTTGCCATTTAAAACTACTTACCAAGCCTTAAACTCCCCTTTTATTACATATGTCACCACTAAGGTAGGCCCTAAGTAACTATAAGGGCAGGGTGCTATGTAAGTAAAAGGTAGGGCATGTACCATTATGTTTTACATGTCCTGGTATTGACAAAACACCTATTTCATTTTTCACTACTGTGAGGCCTACCCCTCTCATAGGCCAGCATTGGGAATTCCTTAATATACTTTTAAGTTGCAATTCCTGCTCAGAGAGGAGTAGCTTTTTCATGTTCGATATGTTTGGAATGGTAATGATAAATCCTCCTTACTGGCGAAGTTGGATTTAACATTACTGTTTTAGAAATGGCATTTGTAGAAAGTAGACATTTCTCTGTACTTACTGCTCTTTGTGCCTGATAGCCTGGTTCCAATACACATCTGGGTTGGGTGAAAGCTACACTTTGTGCATTCCCTATAGACAGCCACAAACACAGGAAGGTGAAGCTAATCTGCATTCTGAGCACTCATCTGCATTCATCTGTATTCTGATGGGCTTTCCTGGGCAGGAAGGAGAAGGGGTGGCTCACACTTTCATCTGAATAGGCTGTGTCCTGTCTTCACACAAAGCACTGATTTACCCCCCAGGGTTGACCTGGCAGACAGGACTGGGCTGAAATGGATCCGTATGCACTTCAGAGAGTTCTTTTGAAGTCACACCCTATGTCAAAGACACTGTTGGGTGTAAGTACTGAGTCTCTGACCCCCACAAATCAGAGACCTCTGCATTTTGAACTAAACCTCTATCAGAAGGACTGCTGTGCTGCTTAAAGGATTTAACTGGAATGCTTTTCTGGAAGGACTGCTTTTCCACTTGTTGCCCTTCTGCCTACTACTCCCTGGATTCTGCCTTCCCTCCAAGTGATCTCCACCAGCTTGCTAGCTTACCTCCTGCTTTTTGAGTGTCAGGGACAAAAAAGACTTCCTACAATACTGCTGGTGCTTCCGGCAACTGTCTCCACAGTGAACGGGGCGCTTCTCCCAGCTTGAGAAGGTAAAACTTCAGAGGGACCTGTTTGGAACCATATCTGACCCATGCTCCATTGCGGTCAACCTGACCTTTGGATTTACCCTGGTCTAGCGTGACCTATAGTAACCTTTTAGCGCTATTTACTTCTAAGCATTGTTTTTGGTTTATTATTTGAAAATTCATAACTCTGGTTCTACTTATTGGATTTTTGTCGTTTTGATCTCGATTTAGTCATGAAAATAGAATCTATAATTCTAACCTTATGTGGAGTTTTTTGTAGTGTATTCATTGTGTCACTGTGTGCGTTGCACAAATGCTTTACACATTGCCTTTGTAGATAAGTCAGACTGCTCTGTGCCAAGCTTCCAGAGAGGGAGCACAGGTTGTCGTATTGTGCATCTGGTCTATCCTGACTAGAGTGGTAGTTCCTGCCTGGCCTGTGGGCATACCTCAGCCAACCAGGAACCCCAGTTCTAACAGTGTTCACGTGGCTGCCAATTATAGCCTCAAATGCCTTGATAAGTGTCAAATTAAATTGTGCACAGGTCAGAATTATCAGTTGGGTGAATTTGATCACATCTGGTAGTTACCGGGTGCAATAACATGTGCATTACCTTGAAACATATAAACAGTTCATTCCTGCTGATATTTATTGGGGTAAAATACCTGGTAAATACTGGAACATGTAGATTTTGATATACTAAGCACCAAAATATGTATGCTAATATCCTTGCCCCATTATTTGAAGGTATTATTTGAAATGTGTAATAATGATCCCACCAGATAAAGTCCAATAACAGCACTGTCTGATTTAATCAAATGCAATTATTATCGTATTTAACAGTAGAACACTCACAGTTGAGGGCTATGTATGTATATAGGGATATCATAGCACATATCTAGCTGAGACGTAAGAGAGTTCTGAACAGAAGGTGAGAGCTGAAGGTAACTTATTAGGAACATTACAGTGAGGCACAGAGAGAGTGGGCTCCTAGAGGTGAGGTGACAATATTATATGAAGAGGTAAGTCTTCAATGTCTGAAATGTAGGTGGCGTGTACTTTATGATCGAATAGTTAGAGTTCAGTGAAGATATGTGCCTCTCTGATGGTGATAGGAATATTGTTGTAAATACTGACTACTAAGAGCGAGTTGGCTGTTATAGAAAAGTAAATGCCTGTCAGTACCCAGACCTAAAGCTTCACAGTATTGGGGAGCCATAAAAGGATGACACATTTAGATATATTTTTTTAGCTTTTTCCTGAATTTGCTCCACACTCTCCACCTCGTCATCTCTCCCAAATCCCATAGAATTTCCAAGAGTCTGCTTGATGTAGCCATTTGTGATGCAGAGTAGATGCAGAGTGTAATGCGTGGCTTTTAGCCATGTAGTGTGCCAAGTCTTCCCTATCTCAAATACCAGAGGGCATGGCCCTTAGCCCTTCCCTGGGTCCTTGGACATAGATACATTGTCTTGCAATACACCCTGTGTGCAGTTCCTCTCTGTGTAGATTTCATAGAGCACTATACCTAGTGCTTACTGGACCAAGGGTGTGGATCTTGGCAACAACTCTCTTCCCCAGAAGCAGTAGAGCACAGAATTCAGCTATGCAAAGAATACTATCATTATAAGGTACATCAGAATCCCAAATATCTCTTAACTTCCTCATGAATGCAGTACCAGGGAATTCTTTCTTTCCTTCATGGTGAGACTGGCCTATAGGGCAATCTGACAATACCAGATGAGCCAGTCTGACAGACCAGAGTGTGGTAGGTTTTGTGGCTGTGTGTGGGGTGGTTTATGGTGGGCTTGTTTGTGGTTGTGTTGCTGATGTTGTAGAAATCTGTAAATAAAAACTATGCAGCAGTAGCAAGCAGCATAGCTGGATGTAGATGTTGCTATCTCATAGCATGCAGCATGGATGTACCAATCGCTTTATAAGATAGGGGATGTGTCAATGTTTTATCTTTTTGGTACAGAAGAACCATAGTGAATTTCACTGCCACATTTCTTTAATATTGCCGCACACATTACCTGCTGCAAGCACAAACATCTGCAGTTCCCCATCCAGGCTTAAAAAGTGCAGAATTGCTCAATTTACAAATGTGGGACACTTTTTTTTACTAACGAGATCCTAAACGTGGGCCACTTTTATTTTGGTTCTATCACATTTCGACCCTGCTTTCCATAATAAATCTTTCTGATTTAAGAGATGGAATATATTATTTTGAACAAAGTCACTCAGTACAGAAATTATTGAAAGAAAATGGTTTAAAAAATAGGATGTGCAGCTGTTAGTAGATGTTCTTCGGAATATACCATAAAGATGTCGACCCCAAATGGTCATCTTTTAACGCCATGTGTTATTTCAGCCTTGTGATGACTCCTAGGAGGTGTCTATGTTCTTTCATTCCGCTGCACAAGAATGCAATAACACAGGCCATTTCTTCATTGCCTTTTTTTTGAAAAATCAGAAATGGTGCAGTCTACAGATCACTACAAGATGTTCCTTTGGGCATCTGAGAAGAGTCTATTTTACTGCTTCCACTTTTTCTGTTAAATCTATTGGGGTTACAGACCTAGGATTGCATTAATTTGTTCATCATTAGGTTTCAGGTTACAACTTAGGGCCCGATTATGATGTCGGATGGATCAGAGTCCATCCGACATCGTTGGGAAACTGGAACCGAACGACCTCCTGTCGTCGGTTCCAGCCCAGCAAGTAGGATGCAACCAAACCTATACTTGACAATGGGAGCATGCATTCCCAACAGAATGCATGTTCTCATTGTAAAGAGCAGAGGTGCAGGTCATCCGTGCACCCCGTGGCAGGCACCTCAATGTGCCTGCCACCGGGTTCAGGGATCAACAGGGGGCACCATAGGTGCCCCCCTAGGCTGCCATTCGGCGGCCTTGCACCCATGGGTGCCCTGCAGTGGGCCCCCAAAGACAGATTCCCAAAGCATTTCTGTGTTGGAAAGGCCGGCACAGAAAGGCTGTGGTAATCTGCCATCGTAATCCCTCAGCCAGAAAGGACCGGCCGTGGGATTACTGAAGGCTTTCTGAATGGCAGACGGGCTCTCCGAGCCCGTTGGAGGCCAATGGGAAGTCTGATTCGGATTCCCTTCCGACCGACCTCATCAAAATGGGTCGGTCGGAAAAGAAACCGACCAGCCCATTACGATGCGGTCTGAAGGGCTCCGACCGATGGTCAGAGCCGTTTCAGCCCGCATCGTAATCCGGCCCTTAATAGGGGAGGGCTGGCCTCAAGTAGTGTTTTTTTAAAAACTTTTGCCAGGGGAATGGCACTCTCTAGTTTTTTTACTTTATTGATTCTGCCTCTGTTGTGGGGCATGCCACTGACAAAGTAATTTTTGGTTTTATTGGCAGGCCTCTAGTAGAGTAATGGGATACCTTTCATCAGCTTCTAAAATGGGAGTGGTTTGCAAAATGTGACAGGTGGTTATGCCCCAGAAGATATGTCACTTCCTGCCTAAAATGTGACCGGGTAGTGATGTCACCTGTGATCCCTAACTCAGAAGTCCCTCGTCCGGAAATGAAGCCATCGAGAGATCACTTCTGGCCCATGTGACCCGGTAGTGATGTCGCCTGTGACCCCTAACCTCAGGAGTGCCCCGGAACTAAGACCGTGGGAGTGACATTGCCCAAAACCTATCCCACAAGGCAATGCACCAGAAATAACATAGCTGGTAACTATTAGAGTCCAACTATCTTTTTGAACAGAAAGAGAAATGTGAATATGAAGTAATGTGTGTATGTGTGTACATTATTGCATGCACACATAAACAAATACACAAGGGTGTGTGCACGCATGCCAGGACTTATGTGTGTGGGTGTCTGTCGGCCTCTGTCTGGGTAGCATTACACCTGTAATCAGACTCTTTTATAGTGCCTTGAGGAAAAAAAATACTCACCATGTAACTTTTCTGTAACAGTGCAACAAGCAGAACAGTGTAACTCATTTTTTAAGACGGGTGTAATGATGCAAGAAATTGGAATGTACTCAGGGCTATTCTTAAAAGCTGCACGAAATCTAAAAAAATGTAACAAGTTTTCTCACACAGGAAATTAGTTTTTTTTCTAAGCAGCAAAGACCATAACTGTGTTCAGAGCTATTTTTATAAAACGAGAGGAGGGCTTTGTGTTTTTTGACTCAAAAGCTGTCTTGGATGCCATCATTGCTCACAAAATTTTTAAAAAGCAGTAAATTTTTCTTAACACATACAACTCTTACCCATGGTTCAGTTCTAAAAATGGTCTCTTTTTAAAAGCTGTCTTGGATGACTTCATTGGTTACAAAAATGAAAATACCAATACCTTTTTTTAACACACAAAATGCTGACTCATGGTTCACATCCAAAAATGGTCTCTTTTTAAAAGCTCTCTTGGATGACCTCATTGCTCACAAAAATAAAAAAAACAGTAGCCTTTTAAGACAGAAAATGCTGACACATTGTTCAGCACATAATAAACAGGAAACCTGCTTCTACTTTCTGCTCGGATAAACCCAGGAAATACTGACTCCTGGTCATGACAAAAAAGAAAGGGCTGTTTTAAGGACGCATGAAAACAGCTGGAAAAACAAAAACTACTTTTACTTTGACTTTGGACAAGCACAAAAGAAAACACCCTGAACATTTAAGTGACCCTAGTATTAGCTCACGATAAGACCCTTCTTGAGCCTGTGTGTTATCTTAAGTTAAGATGTGTTGTGAGGAGATCCTCCTCAGAACTATAAGTTGCAAGGGTTTTGGTAATTGTACTCTTGATGAGAAGATAGCCCTGCAGAGCAGAGTGTGAAGACACTGAACTCCAAAGTGGACTCCACCACAAACAATCAAGAGGTAAAATATATATTTTTAAATATATAAACAATGTGTTGTAACAGTAGATTTGTTTTATAATGTGCAGAGTATTGTACATTGTTTACATGTATTCTATTTAATTACAGATGTCACTTGGTGATTAACTGTAACCTACTGTATTTCAATTAAGCATCATGTTGCATAATGTAGCATAATGTAGCATTTCAGTGCATGAAACAGGCAAAGTGTCTATAAATAAATGCTATGATTTTGTTCCTGAATTTTATCAGAAATGTAAATGCGGTTTGTTAATAATATGTGAATGGCAATTTATACTACCTGTAAAGGGTCTCTGGGCTTTTAGTTTTACGCTGTGGAAAAGAGAATCACCCCCGTATGTTTTGTTTTAGATGTTGCACTAAGCAATTTATTTTATTTAATGAGTTCATGCAGGTTTGGCCTTGTTTGCAGCTAATTCAGATGCATCTAAAACCAGTTTTTATAATTGTAGCTAACCAAATGCATCATGATTTCATTTGAAAACCTGAAGGGGTCTTAGGGAAGATGTCACACAGTCTGCTTTCAAATGTAAAGTTTCAAAATAATGTTGCTCTACAGATAACATGGCTTCTGGATTTTTAAAGTGTCGCCCTGAATTGTGCTTTATGAATGTGTGTTTGTGAGAGGAGAAAAGCTATCATGATAGGGCGGCTTTACACATATTAAAGTAAAACCTTTTAGAGTTCTCAAATTTTATACTGTTTTAGCATGGTGCAACCATGTGGACTTTTGAAGATAAACCTATTTTTGATGCTTTTGTGTTTTTTACTAAGCATTTTACAGCTAGGTTTCCAAATGCGTTCCTAGTGCAAGATGTTGCTGAGGGTTATCTAAAGGCTGAAGGGTCTGGTTGACAGTCAGACACACGTTAATTTTTTTAAGTATATCAATGGCAGTTTATATATATATATATATTCACTGAAAAAAACACAGGTTACAAGAACGTTATAGTTAGGCTGACATTTCACTTCTACAAAACCAGAGAAATTCAGCTGTTATAGTTAGCTGAGCTAACTATAAATTGCGCACCCGCAATGTACTGCTGGTGACGTTGCATATTACATCGCTCATGACATGGTCAGTGACATCACTCATGACATCACTGATGACATCTCTGAAGCCATCATCCACATAATCTCTGATGCACCTACTCACACCCCAATATAACCTTTGATACACCCACTCCAAATTTCAGACTTCCATTCTTGAAACCCTTGCCACACCAATACCAGTACATACATACCCACTCACTGATTCATAGGTCTACATACACATCCACTCACTCACCCATACAGGCACTCATACAGTCACTCACCAATACTGCTGCTTATATATCCACTCATACACCCATACAGCCACTCATACACTGTCAGTCACCCATAGAGGTACTCACATACCTACTCACTCACCCAAACACTCAATCATGCAGCCACTTACTCACCCATACGGAAACACACACTCACTACTCATACAGATACTAACAAACACTTACTCTCCTATACAGTCACTGACACAAGCACACACTCACCCATACAGCCACTCTCACAATCACTCACTCACACATACTTATGTACTCCAACACTCACATTACTGCCTTTCACATATGCTGTTACTCACCCATATACCACTGAGACATCCATTCACTCACAGACACAGCCATGTGCACACTCACTCACCCATACAGTCCCTCACAGATGCACTCATGAACCCATACACCCAGGGATTCACCCACTCATACATCCATGCAGGGAGTCACACACCCCCTCACCCACCCACATAGAAACTCAGACACCCATACAGGTAATCAGACAACTAATCAATAACCTATATAGATACTCATGTACCTACTCACCAACCCATGCAGCCCCTTACACACCAACTGACAGACTGATAAATACATTCCCACAGATTAGTCACTCACCCATGCATTCACTAAGACATATTTAATCACTCACTTATACAGTCAGTCACGCACCCACAAAATCATCCATACACTCATACACCCACTCATTCTTCAAATACACCTTGACATGTATATATAACATTCTTAACCCTTTAAGAAACACTCAGTCACTGGATGATGTCATCAGTGATGTCATTTAAGATGTCATCAGTGACGTCATCAGTGATGTCACTGACCATGTCATGAGTGATGTAATAAGTGACGTAATCAGCAGTGCATTGCAGTGGCGTGAGTAATAGTTAGCTCAGCTAGCTATAACGGCTGAATTTCTCTGGTTTTGCATGAGTGAAATGTCAGGCTAACTATAACGTTTCTGTAACCTGTTTTTTTTCAGTGTATATCTAAGGTTTTTAAATGCTAATTTCTAACTATAACGTCCCTGAAACCTGTGTTTTATTCAGTGAATGTGTAAGGTTTTTTGAAATGCTGATTTCTAACTATAACGTCCCTGAAACCTTTGGTTTTTTTAGTGAATTTTTAAGGTTTTTTAAATGCTAATTGCTAATTATAACGTCCCTGATACCTATTTTTTTAGTAAATATATATATACATATATGTTATATAATTTATATATATATGCAGTAAGTAGTTTTTTTTAAATAAAAAATGGGCTGCAAGATGCTACATTGCCATAATACAGGGGAATGATTGGATGAGTGCATGGGTAGTACCTGAGTGATTGGATGAGTGCATGGGAAGTGCCTGGGTGACTGGATAAGTACATGGGTAGTACCTGAGAGAATGAAGGAGTGTATGCATAGTGACTGAGTGAATGGTTGAGTGCAAGAGTGGTCCCTGTGGGACCCCCGAGCAGGCCTAGGGGGTCTGGGTGTTTCTACCCTGCCCCCTTTTCTTAATCTTTAACGCTTTTAACCTTTTTTCTTGTGACTCGGTTCAGCCGAGTCACAAGATGGCTGCCAGCACATCCTAGTTGGAACTGTTGACAGCCAATCAGATCTCAGGCATGAGATCGGGAGGGTTCGCGGATCGTCCGTGGGGATATTTGTATATCTGAGAAATGTTTACATTTCTCAGGAACTACTGAACAGATTTACACCATTTAATAAAAAGAGTGCTTTCTGATCCAAGAGCTACTTTTTTGCCAAATTTGGTGTAATTCCATTTTGCAGTTCGGGCTGTAGCCATGTCTAAAGTTTCCAATGGAAATTAACATGGAGAAAAGCGTTTTGGGACCCCCCTTTTTCGAGGCCCCTGCTTGACGAATCACCCCGAAACTTTCAACACAGCAGCTAAAGTGAGCTGGTCATTAGTTTTGAAACTATTTTGGAAATTCGTCAAACGGCGCTAACGATATTGGCAAAAGAAAAACGCTTTTTGAATAGAAACAAGGTCCTAACTATAACTACCTACTGGTGACCACCAGTAGGTAATATATATCTGTACGAGTCATACCTGAACCTAACTATAATCTGTCTGTAACCTTTGGTTTTTTCAGTGAATTTCTAAGGTTATATATATATATATATACATATATATATATATATATATATTTTTTTTTTTCACCAAAGCGATGTGAGGCATTTGAAAAAGGCACACTATGCCGAAACATGTCATGCCGTTCGTCTTGAATAAAGTGAGTTTTCCAGTGCACCTGTGTGGGCTCCTGTCCTTTTGGGAAAAAGAAGGATTTTTTGGTGATGTTTCGGTGCAGCCACGAGCACCTTGAGCCCCCGTCCATAAGAGTTCGGCGGACCAGTGGCAAAAAGTGGTTTACCTCAAGACGTTTTGGAAACGCCGAACCACCGCACATGGCAACGAATTGCCAGGCCGGCAATTGCTGGATTGTGATTTCACAACGGCATCCATACTTACTGAAGTGGTGGGTGTCCAGGCACGTTGTGGGTTATTAGACGGTTGGATGAAGAGCTAGAGACCCCGCACCCTCTCCACAATGTCATCCAGTGTGTAGGGGGAAGGAGCTGCAGATAGCACCCACTTGGGCAAGTACTTATGTGTTTTACCAGCAGCCCGTGGACTCAGAGCATCGAGTCTTCAACATCCTCCCTGCAGCAACCTGATAGAGCGCCCACGCCAATCCCGAGTGAGACGCTCTACATTTAAGTGGACATTGGTTAATACAAGCGATGTGAGGCATTTGAAAAAGGCACACTATGCCGAAACATGTCATGCCGTTCGTCTTGAATAAAGCGAGTTCTCCAGTGCACCTGTGTGGGCTCCAGTCCTTTTGGGAAAAAGAAGGATTTTTTGGTGATATATTTATTTGGTTTTTTATTTTATTTATTTATTTTATTTAGTTATTTGAAAAGTTTTATATAGCGCTGGCTAGACCCGGAGGTATCAGAGCGCTTTACATGAGGATCAAGGAGTTACAAGTTACAAGTTACATCTGTTACAAGAGCGTAATCAAACATAGGATAAAAAAGCGATGTTACGGTAATTTGTCGGAGGGAGGGGAAGGAAGGAGACATAACAGGGAGACGGGGAGAAACTGTGCCCAATGTCTGGCTGGGTAGGTGACGGCTGAGGGGGTGAACCCTAGCCGATCTCCTCTATAGCTGTCTAGGCAGCTCCACCGGGCATCGGCCATAATGCTCGGACTCCGCTGATTAATGCTCCTTTCTTTGGAACCTTGATGATTATGCCTTGGTTCCAGTCATCTGGTATTTTCTTTCCCTCTCAAATAGATTTAAACAGTGGCTGGAGGATCTTGGCTGATGTTTCAGGGTCTGCCTTGAACATTTCTGTTAGGTTGCCTTGGCCAGGAGCTTTTCTGTTCTTGAGATTGGATGACATTGATCATTTCTTCTTTATGTGGTGGAGCAGTGTTTATATATATATATATATATATATATATATATATATATATATATACGTACATTATCTACTGGCGGTTGCCAGTGGATAGTTATAGTTAGGACCACGTTTCCATAGGAAAAACATTTTTTGATGTGCCTATAACTTTGGCGTCGTTTGACAAATCTTTACGAAATTTTCCCAAAAGTTCCTCTTTTCAGGTGAGCTCCTATCCTGAAAGTTTGGGGGTGATTCGTGAAGGGGGGGCTGAGAAAAATGGGGGTCCCAAAACGTATTTTCTCCATGCAATTTCCATAGGAAACTTTAGACAAGGCTACAGGTCAAACTGCTGAACGGAATTACGCCAAATTTGGCAGGGAGAAAGGTCTTGGTCCAGAAAGCACACTTTTGTTTAAATGGGGTAAGTCCGTTCAGTAGTTTTAGAGAAATATCAAAATTTACAGATATCGATATTTGAGAATTCTGACATCTGATTGGCTGAGGCGTTACGAGAACGAGCGTGTGGCTCATTGGTTGCAAACTGTTCAAACTAGGAAGTGTTGGCAGCCATTTTGTGACTGAGTTGAAAGGCGTAGGGCAAAACAAAAGAGAAAAATTGTATAAGAGGGTATAGTAGGAACACTGTGGTCTTAGTTTAAGCAGTCTGTACGGCAAGCGTGCGGCTCATTGGTTGCGAACTGTTCAAACTAGGAAGTATTGGCAGCCATTTTGTGACTGAGTTGAAAGGCGTAGGGCGAAACAAAAGAGAAAAATTGTATAAGAGGGTATAGTAGGAACACTGTGGTCTTAGTTTAAGCAATCTGTACGGTGCAGAGGCAGGGAGTTTGAATGTTGCGTAGGCCGTGGAAATCACGTCCGCAGACGTGGAAATCACGTCCGCAGAACAACGGTGTACGGTATTGCGGCAAGGTTGCCTAGGCTCTGGAAATCCCATCGGGAAAATAACAATGTGCCGTATTGCAGCCTTCCTTTAACATTTATGTGGCTGAATTGGCTCCATTGATTAGAAGTTTTAATTTGATTCCTACCTCCTACGCCGATGATACCCAGTTGGTATTCTCGACAGTGGATAAGGATATCAATCACTCTCAAAAACTTCCCGACTGTATGATTAAATTAAGTGTTTCGATGGGCAATCATTACCTGAAGCTGAATTCTAGCAAAACGGAAGTGATCATGTTTGGCAATCTCTTTCCGCCTTGGTCCCCAGAGTGGTGGCCAGACAATCTTGGCCCCCCTCCCACACCGGTAACCAAAGCCAAGAATCTTGGCGTTATTATAGATGATACATTGAGTCTGAAGCCCCAAATATCTAAGGTGGTGTCTTCTGCGTATTTGATTATTAAAATTCTAAGAAAAATACTCCCTTTCATTCCCATAAAAACCAGAAAGACGGTCGTGACCTCTCTGGTTTTATCGAAACTTGATTATTGCAATGGCCTATACATCAATATCCAATCCACTCTTCTCAGAAAGCTGCAAATGGTACAAAATGCCGCTGCAAGACTTGTACTAGATATTCCCAAATATCAATCTGTTAGATCAGGTATTCGTGACCTGCACTGGCTGCCAGTTGGGCAGCGGGTAAAATTCAAGGTGCTTTGCATTGCTCACAAGGCGCTTCACAAAGAAGGCCCGGAATTTCTATGTGACCTTTTCAGATGGTACTTACCTAACAGACCTCTATGATCGGCCAACACCAATTTGATGCCGACTGTCAGGATCAAAAAAATGAATTGGGGTGGGAGGAGTTTTAGCTACAATACCACAAAAGAATGGAACTCCCTTCCATTATATCTTAGGAAGATTCCCTCTCTCCTCGAATTCAGAAAGCAACTAAAGACATGGCTCTTTTAGCAATAGTGGTCTGCAATTACAGTTTGGAGAACCGGAAGCGCCAAGACACCCAAGGGTAAACGCTGCGCTATATAAATTATAATAACATAACATAACATAACATAATGCGCAGTAATGTTTACTTATAATGCGGTGTTCACTTTTATCATGGACAGTGTCACTTTCTTACATGAAAATTAATATTATGTGGGAGGGCGTGTTCTGTTGGTGTGTCTGGAACAAAATTAACGTTTAATTGGCTGAGGTGTTCCAACAACGAGCTCAATGTTCATTGGCTGCGAACCATTGAAAATAGAAGTGTTGCCAGCCATTTCCTCCCTGTCCGCGGAGTAGCAGGGACATCTGATTGGCTGACGTGTTCCAAGCACGACGTTCCCAAGCTTAATGTTCATTGGCTGTAAACCATTGAAAGTAGAAGTGTTGCCAGCCATTCCCTCCCCCTCCGCAGAGGATCAGGGACATCTGATTGGGTAACTTGTTCCAAGCAGGACCTTCCCAAGCTTAATGTTCATTGGCTGTAAACCATTGAAAGTAGAAGTTTTGGCAGCTATTCCCTCCCCCTCTGCGGAACACCATGGACATTTTATTGGCTAAACTGTTCCTAGTACAAGTTTGTTCATTATTGGCTGGGAACGGTTCACTGTTGTGAACCATTTTGTGACGCACTTCAATGGAGTACGGGAAAAGAAAGTAGTCGCGGGGAGGGTAGGAACACTATTAACTCTGTACAGTGGTCACAAGGTGGTGGAGAGGGATTGTGAAGGTAAAAATAGTTTTTTATATATTTTAAGGGCCATTTATATAATTGGCGTGGGATGAACAAATCACGGCGGGAAAATAACAAAGTGTGTTGCGGTCTTCTTTTTATTAAGTTTGCGGGTGGGATACTTCCCAGGAGCACTGTTTAGTTATAATGTGGTGTTTACTTTTCTAACGGGGAGCTGTGGTTGCGCAGCAAAAATTTCAGTCTAGGTTTGAAATAATTTTTATTAAGCAATTACAAATATACTTTGTTCAGAAACTGAAGCTGTATATATCAAAGGGGTGACAAATAAAAACGCAATTCATAAAATATCCCTTAAGCGTGGGCACACCCTCCCTTTTTTTTTCTGCTATAGTTTGTGAAAGTGTTGCCCCATATTCTTGATAATATAAGAGGGCATGAGTTACTTTTAGATAAAGTAGAAAAGAAGTGCTACAAGAAACACTCCCGCACTACATCATCTCAGGTCACAAGAACAATAACAAGTAAAAAACAGTTAAACACAAATCACTTTATATTACATAGAAATGTACGCTTTATCATTTTTTATAATTTCTATTATTGTAGAATTCGGGAAAGTTCGGTCGTAAAGCTTAGATCACGTACTCCATTAAGAATATAGAGGATAGTAGTATAATAATATACTCTACTGGTCGTATATATTCTAGGGAGAAGGTGAATAGGAACCGCAACAGACAAAAATAGAAATAGTAAAAAAACATTCAGAAATGTAGGGTTTATCAAAGGTATTCACTAAGAAAGTATCTATGGAAACGATTTTTTTTTAAACTGCAATTTCCAAAATTATTGTCACTGTAAAAATATCTGATCAAGTAAGTTATAAAGGTCAGTAAACTGTATTTCAGATGGTTTACTCCTGGCGGCGAGAAATCTCCAATTCCTGTTGTGTGGAAATATCACACTCTTACAATATACACAGTGTCACTGATGGCACACAAAAAGGAAAATGAAAATGAAAATGAAGTCATCAATACAAAACAAGATCAATAACTAAATACTTTCCAGCGATGAGTATGTTGAGAGCTTCTTTTCTCCGGGACTTCGAAATCTTTCATCTTTGCGCCAATGGGTCATAAAGTGCTCTGAGATCACAATGACTGTTAATATTATAATATACATATTCACAGTATATGATTCCAAGAAAGAAACAGAGTAAGAACAAGAAGGTGCTGACGTCAAATATAAATCTTTAGTCTTGGCGTCGACGGGTCATAAACTCCACTGAGGTCAGTATAAATGTTCATATTAATATACATACTCACACTATATGATCTCAAGGGAGAAATAGACTAAAAACCAGAAGCTGCTGATGTTACATATAAATCTTTAGTCTTCGTGCCAACGGGTCACAAACTCCTCTGAGATCATAATGTGTGGTTATTATAACATACATACTCACACTATATGATGTCAAGGGGGAAATAGACTACAAACTAGAAGCTGCTGACTTTACATATACATCTTTAGTCTTCGCGCCGACGGGTCACCAACACTTCTGAGGTCAAGTACAGTGTCAATATTATAATATACAAAGTCACACTATATGAGCTCAAAGGAGCCAGAACAGGAACAATGTTTGCTGTATTCTGTCTGTTTCTGAAAACAAGCTGCTGACGTTACATATAAATGGCAAAAACAACCAATAACACTTTTTTCTAAATACAAGTGTTTAAAAATTGACAAATAGCTACGTATTATAAATATTTAGTATTGCATAATCAAACAACTTACAACTCACGATTATGTTTTGTGGCCGCAAAAGAAGAATCCGACTGTAGAAAAGAGCACCTGCATCACTGAATGGAGATGCGTAAATAACTCGCAAAAATGAAACTAATCTATCAACGGGTGTGGTTTATATACTTTTTGGTTATTCAGTAGTCTATGGAAGGAAGATGTGGCTCCGCCCATTTAGATGTCACAGTTGACACATGCTCACGTTTTAACTGTTTCACTTGTGCAAGTGTTGGGAAAAGTTACTAAATGTGAAGCGGAAAAAGTTTCGATTTCGAACCTAACATGTATAAGGTCCTTAATATGTACATACGTTGGAGAGCTTAAAAACTGTTACCCGGGAAACCGTGTCATTTCCATTCTCATGAGTAAATACATTTATTGATTGCCGTAATTCTAAATAGAAGACATAAAAAAAAAGATCTATCAGAATAGAAGAAAAAAAAAACGTGATAATATTTCTCATCACTATTGTTTTAAATTAAAAAAATGCGAGCAGTTGTAAAGCGTACAGCTAACCCTGGAAAGGTGTGCCGGCGCTCGGGGGCATCGGAAAGATTAAGCAAGGTGTTGCCCACAGTGACATAGTGGTGGGTAACGTGCCGCTGGAGCAGGGAATCGAACTGTGAACGCTGTTGATCGAAGTCAGGTATCATAGCTGCTCCGTCACACTTTTTCCACACTTATATGTTAATTAGTGCTAATTAAGGTTTAAACATTGTTAAATTATAACTTATAACAGACTACTGTTACAGTTAGTTTTTCACTACAAAAAGTATGCACGTCTTTTTTAAATTTAGTTAAAAACAATATAGGTTTTAGGGATATTGTAGTTAGAAATTAGCATTTAAAAATCCTTTGAAATTCACTGAAAAAACCATAGGTTTCAGGGACGTTATAGTTAGAAATTAGCATTTAAAAACCTTTGCAATTCACTGACAAAACCATAGGTTTCAGGGGCGTGACCATGCCATGAATGATGTAATATGTGACGTCATGAGCAGTGTATTGCGGGCGCGAGTTATAGTTAGCTGAACTAACTACAACAGTGGAATTTCTATGGTTTTGTACGAGTGAAATGTCCAGCTAACTATAACGCCCCTGAAACCTATCGTTTTTTCAGTGAATTGCAAAGGTTTTTTAAATGCTAATTTCTAACTATAACGTCTGTAAAACCTATGGTTTTTTCAGTGAATTTAAATGGTTTTTTAAATGCTAATTTCTAACTATAACGTCCCTGAAACCTATGGTTTTTCAGTGAATATATATATGCATATATACATATATACATATATATATATGTAACCAAAAACGCCCATATACATATTATCTACTGGCGGTCGCCAGTAGATAGTTATAGTTAGGACCTATTTTCCATAGGAAATCCGCAACATTCTATTTGAAATAACTTTGACGCCGGTTAACGAATCTTCGCGAAATTTTCAAAACTCGTGGCCCGCTCCGGTCCGCTCCTATCCTGAAAGTCTCGGGGTGATTCGTCAAGTGGGGGCCGAGAAAAAAGGGGGGTCCCAAAACGTGTTTTCCCCATGCAATTTTCCATAGGAGCCTTTCATCGCAGCTACAGCCCGAACTGCTGAACGGAATTACACCAAATTTGGCAAAAAGGTAGCCCTTGGTTCAGAGTCGTGCCTTTTGGTTAAATGGTGTAAATCCGTTCAGTAGTTCCTGAGAAATTTGAAAAAGAAAACACATATATATCTGGGCGGAGCCTAACCACACATGTCATCGTGAGATCTGATTGGCTGTCAGCACTTCATCCTGGAATTGCTGGCAGCCATCTTGGGACCAATATAAATGATAGTACCCCATTGAAATGCATTGTAGTGAATCGAAGATTTTGAGGGTTACCAAAAGGAGAACTATAAAGGGTGATAACAGACTTTAGTTACATTAGAATTCATTTGTTGATGGTACCATACTAATTTCAGGAATTGTGGTGTGTTCTAAGGTGATTTTACAATGTGAAAAACCTTCTGCTGGGATATCATGAATCATGTTTGAGAGAAAACTATTTTCACATGCTTGTCACATACAGTTTTGGAAGGTGCTCCAGAAGCTAAAATGAGAGCATATTTTCTGTAAATTCACATTATCTTTCTCAGTCATGTGAGAATGAAGTCTGACATTCTCAGTAAAACATGTACATCCAACAAGGGCAGAGACTGTCAGTTGATTCCTTTGTGTTCTACTGCAGCTTCCCAGAGTGTTCTAAAGAACAACTAGAGAGCTAACAGTCTTACTTATGACAAAAGTATGGCACACCTGAAGCCATCTTGATTGGAATAAACTGGTAACACTTAAAACATTTAATTTAAAAAGTAACAAAATGAGGGGGTTCATTTTGCCATAGAAATTATGGTTAGTGCTGTAGAAAGAAAAATTAGGACATGTTTTAAGTGAGATCTCAAATATCTTCCTGTTATATTTCAACAGGAGCAGCCTGTCAGTTGATGCCTTTGTGTTCTACTGCAGCTTCCCAGAGTGTTCTAAAGAACAACTAGAGTGCTAACAGCCTTACTTATGACAAATGTATGGCACACCTGAAGCCATCTTCATTGGAATAAACTGGTAACACTTAAAACATTTAATTTAAAAAGGAACAAAATGATGGGGTTCATTTTGTCATAGAAATTGTGGTTAGTGCTGTAGAAAGAAAAATTAGGACATGTTTCAAGTGTGATCTCAAATATATTCCTGTTATATTTCAAGAGGAGCAGCCTGTCAGTTGATGCCTTTGTGTTCTACTGCAGCTTCCCAGAGTGTTCTAAAGAACAACTAGAGCGCTAACAGTCTTACTTATGACAAAATTATGGCACACCTGAAGCCATCTTGATTGGAATAAACTGGTAACTCTTAAAACATTTAATTTAAAAAGGAACAAAATGAGGGGGTTCATTTTGTCATAGAAATTATGGTTAGTGCTGTAGAAAGAAAAATTAGGACATGTTTTAAGTGAGATCTCAAATATCTTCCTGTTATATTTCAACAGTCGCAGCCTGTCAGTTGATGCCTTTGTGTTCTACTGCAGCTTCCCAGAGTGTTCTAAAGAACAACTAGAGCGCTAACAGTCTTACTTATGACAAAAGTATGGCACACCTGAAGCCATCTTGATTGGAATAAACTGGTAACACTTAAAACATTTAATTTAAAAAGGAACAAAATGAGGGGGTTCATTTTGCCATAGAAATTATGGTTAGTGCTGCAGAAAGAAAATTTAGGGCATGTTTTAAGTGAGATCTCAAATCCTCTACTATTTCATTAGAAAATTCTGACATGCAGACTGAAACAATCACTTTCAATACCAGCAGTAGACTTCCAGTTAACTCCCTGGTGAGCAGTAGCTTTACTACAGTGATCTAATGAACAACTAGAGTGCTAACATTCTGAATTTATGGCAAATGTGTGACACATCTGAATGCCTTCTTGATGGAATCTAAGTAAAAAACTGAAAGCATTTCCTACTGAGGAGACTGCAGTAAATGACGAAATTAGGAAACTTCATAACAAATAAGTCTCCCAAGATGGCCACCAGAGAAAAAAGAGCCCAAATGTAGCACAAATATCACCCAGATGTAGCCCAAATATAGCCCAATGACAGAAGTGTGCAAAACACTTTTTATTTTTAGTGTTTCTGCAGTTTTATATAGTGCAAACTGGTCAGGTATTGGAGCGTTACATCTTACTTGGACCCCTTATTGCGTATTTTGCACGAAGTACATGAGATTGATCTTTCGAAACATTGAACTTTGCGATTCTGTTAACCTGAAGTTGCTCTGAACCCGGCTTTGTAACACCCGTTTTTACCTACTGGTTTTAATTAATTCTCACTTTATTGTAATAGGAAAGAGGATTTACTGTTTTTATGTACACTTTTATGATCTATGTTTCTAAATCAGATCAAATAAAGTTTAATGAATTCTATGGCAGGACGGAGGCGAGGATTATGCATATCTTTCCTCACTTTATTTGCATAGCAGTTCAAAGAAAACGTAACACAACAATCATTAAACAAAAGACTACACAACCCATGAACCATTAGGGGGGTAGTCTCCAAGGCAACTATAGTCCAATCATATCACAGTCCATCGTATATAATCTCGTGACGTCCTTCCGCTTCCTCTTTCTTCACTGCTCGTCAGTTAAGTGCATTCCTTACATTCTTGGCTTAATCTGACGTTGTTGCTGTTTGTATAGCGGTTTCTTGTGCACGTTATTAGCATTATTGCCTTGGTATTGTTTCATATTCCCTGTGCAGCAGGCTCTTGCCCCAGCACGTTCTCCCCCTCGCAGTTTCTCCCGCTGTGTGCTCTGCGCGCGGTGAGATCCTGTCAGGTGCGTCTGGTCCGAGCGAGGCAGCTCCGTCGAGTGCTCCCGCTGGTCTTTACGCGCGTTTGGGAATCCGGTCACTCCTTTAGTGTCCGCTTGATTCCCGACCAACCCTCGCCGAATTTTGACACCGCTACGCAGTGATTTCCCCACACGGCCACGTTAGTGACCAGCGCCACCTGGGGGTGGTAATTGGTATTGCACCTCAGTCTATTCTTATAACAGCTTCGGGGAAAGCCCAGCTGTTGGAGCACCGGCGAGGGGGCTGTCTTAAGGATTTTAAGGGCATTTGTTCTGTGCTCACACCCTCTGCTATCATGTCTTCTCCAGAAGACCATTTTTACTCCTCCTACCAGGAAGTGGAGGAGGAATGGCCCCCCAACTTCTCCCTCCAGCAGTGGACCAAGCCCTCTCTCTGGCTATTTCTAGGGCGCTGGCTCCTCTTAGGGATCAGGTTGATAAGCTGGCAAAAAGCATCCCTGGGGTGTTCAGTGACCCAGATCTGGTGGTGGCGGGTCCAAGTAGCTCCCAGATGGGGAATAAAAGGGCCGTTAAGCATAACGCGGGGCACTTGGAAGGATTTGATAAAGTTACGGAGACTTTCCTCAAGAGTGCGCAAATGCTAAAACATGCACCCTGCCGGGAGGAGGAGGGGCCCGGAGAAAATTGCGACACTGTCACCACTATTGTAGACCCTGACGGCGGGTTTCCCTTAGAGGGAGAGGGTGTATCGGAGGACGATTTCTCCTCCGATGAGGATAAGGACTTGGGGCGTCCCTGGCGTCCAGAGTCCCACTCCTCTCAGTCCCCGGTTGGGGACGGGGTCCACTCGGACATGTTCGAGCCTACCCAAATTTACCATCCTAGGTCGGCAGAGTGGACACCTGACGCCAAAGTGGCAAAGTATGTGGTGGGGAAAATCCATCAACCCCTTGAAAGGGAGGTCAGGAATAGGATGAGGGGAGAATGCCCCAGGCCCTCACTGAAGGGGAAGGTGGCACACCCGCCTGAAATTGCTGAGAAACTATGTACCTTTTTCTCCAAGTATATGAGGGATCCCAAGAAAGGAATTGATAGGTCTTGGACGTGGTATGGCCCTTGACCCAAATTATTTAATTGACAGAGCGTTCCAAAGAGTCAGGATCCCCTTTGTCCACGGATATTGTGGCTGGTTGGGCGCACTACCCTAAACCCTAAAACACTACCCCCTCCACTACCCAAACACCACTGCACTACCCTAAACCCTAAAACACTACCCCAGCACGACACCCTACACTACCCAAACATAACTGCACTACCCTAAACCCTGAAACACTACCACCAGCACGACTCCCTACACTACCCAAACACCACTGCACTACCCTAAACCCTAAAACACTACCCCAGCACGACTCCCTACACTACCCAAACACCACTGCACTACACTAAACCCTAAATATACCCCCAGCATGACCTCCCACACTACACAAACACCACTGCACTACCCTAAACCCTAAAACACTACCCCCAGCACGACCCCCTTCACTACCCAAACACCACTGCACTACCCTAAACCTTAAAACACTAACCCCAGCATGACCCCCTACACTACCCAAACACCACTGCACTACCCTAAACCCTAAATCTACCCCCAGCATGACCCCCTACACTACCCAAACACCACTGCACTACCCTAAACCATAAAACACTACCCCCAGCATGACCCTCTACACTACACAAACACCACTGCACTACCCTAAACCCTAAAACACTACCACAAGCATGACCCCCTACACTACTCAAACACCACTGCACTACCCTAAACCCTAAAACACTACCCCAGCACGACCCCCTACCCTACCCATACACCACTGCACTACCCTAAACCCTAAAACACTACCCCCAGCACGACCCCCTACACTACTGCACTACCCTAAACCCTAAAACACTACCCCCAGCACGACCCCCTACACTACCCAAACACCACTGCACTACCCTAAACCCTAAAACACTACCCCCAGCACGACCCCCTACACCACCCAAACACCACTGCACTACCCTAAACCCTAGAAAGAAACCCCCACCCCATGCCCAATCCCCCTTACCTCTCACTTCTCATGGTTCCTCTCTCCTTGTGGTTCCTGCTTCACGTCATCTCTGAGGGGCGGTGCACATCGTTGTGAGGAAACGGAACAGCCTCTGTTTCCTTACAACGACATGGATCGTCTACATGTTTTTTAGAACGCATGGTCATTTACCATACATACCTTTACAACAAAATTCGTTGTAAAGGCATGCGTGGTAAATGACCATGCGTTCTAAAAAATGCGTAGTAATGACTTCGTGATGTACAACGCATGCGTGGTAATGCATGCGTTGTAATGGTATCGCAAAGTTAAAAAGTCGTTGTAACGGCTTTTTACCGATCGAAGCTGGCCCCTGTTCTTCAGTGAGATGTTTATTTGATTAATTAGGAGGAAGGAATGTGGTTTTTTTACCGAAAAGTGCATTCCCGGCTGTTGTATTGTGAAAGTGTCCGGGTGGCCTGGTTTCACTTCCGGTGAGAGAGTGGAAGAGTCTGTTTGGATCTAAAGGAGTTCTGTTGTTGGACGGGGCCGGCGCGACATGTCATCAGAAAACATAGCTAATGGAAAGCGTCCTCCCTGAAGTGTGGAGCAGTGCCATGAGAGGTCAACGAGTGTGTGTCCCACCGCAGTATGACCGTACCGCGTGACCCATGTGCCGCCTACAGGGTATGGGAGGCAGAAGCGGCATCGCAGGTCCTCTTGAAGACCGTTGTAGCACTAATTCTACATTTTGGTACTAGGGCATTTTATCTTCGTTGTTCCTGCCAGATACAAAGAGAAGATCCTGTGTTATTCAGTGCCCTTGTTACCTTTTTTGTGGGTTGTGGTGCTTGTCACTTCGCTGCCCCGCCGGTGCACACGACTGGGCACCCCACCTCATGTGCCATCTGCAGGGCCTCTGCCCTCGGATCACTGGTTTCGGCTTCTGGAGTGGCAACATAAACAGTTGCTCCCAAAGGACTAGCCTGAACACTTAGGTGAATATCCCCTGCACCAGCATTCCACGGAAATTCTTTCCTAGCTCTCCCACGTCAACGAGCACGGCTCCGCTCGCGACACCGTATGACGTCATCGGAGCCATAAGAGGACCTCGTCGGCGTGCTGACGTCAGTTCCACCTATTCTTTCCGTGCCACCGAGGCAAACAGGGGACCGAGACATTTTCACATGTATACATAGTATAATAAATATATATATATTCACTGAAAAAACCATAGGTTTCAGGCACGTTATAGTTAGAAATTAGCATTTAAAAAACCTTAGAAATTCACTGAAAAAACCATAGGTTTCAGGCACGTTATAGTTAGAAATTAGCATTTAAAAAACCTTAGAAATTCACTGAAAACACCATAGGTTTCAGGGGCGTTATAGTTTGTTGGACATTTCACTCGTACAAAACCGTAGAAATTCCCCCGTTATAGTTTGTTCAGCTAACTATAACTCGCGCGCCCGCAATGCACTGCTGATGACGTCACATATTACATCACTCATGACATGGTCAGTGACATCACTCATGGCATCACTGATGACATCTCAAATGAAATCACTGATGACATCACTGATGACATCATCCAGTGAATGTGTGTTTTTCTGAAAATTAAATATGTTTTATATATGTATATCTCAAGGTCGATGGAAGAATAAATGGGTATATAAGTGTCTAAATGGATGATTTTTTTGTAAAATTGATTGTATAACTGACTAAGTGTATCTTAGTGAATACATGGGTTAGTGAGTAATGTTTAAATATGAAAATATCTGTATCAGTCTCTCACTTTGTGTATAAGTGGCTGCATGTGTTGGTGAGTAGCTACATGAGTGTCTATATGGGTTATTAGTTGGTTTTTGAGTATCAGTATGAGTGGCTGTATGGTTCAGTGGGGGTATTACTTAGTGCATAGATGCATGAATGAGTGACTCACTGTTTGTATGTGTTGAAGACAGCATGTGTGCAGGACTGTATAGGTGGATGAGTATGTGTATGGGTGTGTTAGTGAGTGAATGACTGTCTCAATAGTGTCTTTATGAGTAACTACATATGTTTTAAACTAGTATATGTGAGTATTGGTGTATATAAGTGAGTATATGTGAGAGTGAGAGATTGGAAGAGTTCCTGTACAAATAAGTAGGTGTTTCTATAAGTGATTGTTTAAGAGAGTAAGTATGTGTAAGTTTCTGTAGAAGTAAGTGTGGTAGTGTGTGTATAACTGTATATGCAAGTAAATGGATGTTTGATACTTTGTTTGCATGTGTGACTATGTGTGCGAGTAACTCTATGGATGAGTGGCGGTGTGTAACAGGATGTATAGGTGTACGAGTACATATGATGAGTGAGTACATGTATGAGTGACTGTATAGGGACTGTTGGTGAATGAGTGGATGTGTGTGTAGATCTTGGAATTACTGAATAGGTGTGTTGTAACTGGTATTGGTATGTCCATTGTTTTGAAAATGTTAGTTTGTATTTTTGAGTGTGTGTATCAAAGGTTATATTAGGGTAAGAGGAGGTCTGCCACTCTATCACAAGGATGATGTCATCAGTGATGTCATCAGTGATGTCATTTGAGATGTCATCAGTGATGTCATGAGTGATGTCACTGACCATGTCATGAGTGATGTAATATGTGATGTCATCAGCAGTGCATTGCGGGCGCGTGAGTTATAGTTAGCTGAACTAACTATAACGGGGGAATTTCTATGGTTTTGTACGAGTGAAATGTCCAACTAACTATAACGCCCCTGAAACCTATGGTTTTTTCAGTGAATTTCTAAGGTTTTTTAAATGCTAATTTCTAACTATAACGTGCCTGAAACCTATGGTTTTTTCAGTGAATATATATATATATATATACATATACATACATATGTGTGTGTGTATACGCTAAATCAACTCCCATGTGCCACTGGTGTTTTACAATAGCACTCTTTGCCTGAGCATATGTATATATATATATATATATATATATATATATAGTTCACCAAAGCAGTCCTTCAGCGGGGGGCATGCTAATCAGCTGGTGCATGTGGCAAGGTAGGACCAGCCTTGCTAAAACATTAATCAACAGTTGAAAAATTTGCAGCACTCTCCTTGGGATTTCATACGTTTATTCATTCCATCTCTCTTCTCCTCCTACGTGTTTCAACCATCACGGTCTTCATCACGGTAGTAAACATTGTCCCTTTTCACTTTCTCATTTATATACTTGATTACCACTCCACCCATAATGAGGCATTGTGGGATCAGTAGTTTTTACATACAAACACATTATCTTTAACGTTAGCCAGGGTGATTCATTGCTTTGCCCAGCTCTTGTCAGCGTGCATACTATTTAGCAAGGATATAGCTGTATAAACATAAATTAAAATCTGCTCATTATTAACATTCGTATATACTTAGGGGCCGAATCCGATTCAGGCCGGAAAACCACCCGACCAACTCGGTACGGGAATATAGTCCGACCGACACGTACCGGCGTTGCCCGACCTGGGAAGTACGATGAAATGCATGTGAATCACGACCGACTCGTACGAAACTCAAGGCGAACGACCGACCCGGACGGAAACAAGCTATCCGGCCGGGAAACCACGCGAATCGAACCGACCGACACGCACCAGGAATCAACCCAAACGAAACGTACCCGCGAACTCCGACCCGTGCAGTACGATGCAATGGGTGCAAAATCAGACCGATTCGCACGGAGCCCAAGCCGTACGACCGACACGCATACAAAAGCCAGCCGAACAAACACAATACTCTGCGACCGACGCGTACGCCGCATATGAAACTGAGCTGAAACACAGCAGGAACGACTCGGAGAGGCGCGCACGAGACAACTGCAACGTCCTACTCGGTCAGAAGAACATCTCCTACATGCACAATAATTACAAATGAAAAAATACAAAAAAAGAGGGCCAAACAAGCAATGACAAAGCCAATAAATACAGGGGTGGAAAAAAATGGAACAAGGACACACCCCCAACTCCACCTACATAAAGGCCACAAATCCCTACCATGATCCTTTGCAAATTCCACTGACCTGCCAGCACAGAACACCATCAGACAGCAAACACAGACACACACACAGCTCATCCAACACAAAAACCACACACCATTAGCACCTCAACAAATAGCACCCTCACACACACCCAGCAAAACCTACACTCACACACCCTCACTTGCACACACACACACATCAATCACCACCAACACCCATCACCATGCCCCTAAAGAAGAATCCAAAGTTCCTAGATAGTGAATTGGAAGTCATGGTAGACGAGATCCTGAGGGTAGAGCCACAGTTGTTTGGCACATTGGTCCAACAGACCCCCACAGCACAGAAAACCAAGATGTGGGCGAGGATCGTCGACAGGGTCAACGCACAATCACCTTGTTTGCGCACAAAGGAAGACATCCAGAACAGGTGGTATGATGTGCGCAGGAGGGTCAGGGACCTACTGAAGAAGGATTACCTCCGGAGCCAGCACACCTGCAGTGGCCCTCCTGCCAAACCTGTATACCTCAGGCCCTGGGAGGAGAAGGTGCGGGCCATCCTACCACCAGTGAGCATATATGGACTAACAAACATCACAGAGCCTGGTGAGAACACAACTAATATACACAATATTGTGTGACAATACACACACATCACTGTCAAGGGGATAGTCAAACCATGCACCCCTAGCAAATCAACAGCAACCAAAAGATAATCATCCCAAGATGTGTATGTTAGTCAGATAAACACAATATATGCCATGTCATAGTGATATGTAACTGTGTCATGACATGTACAAACCCAATACCAAATAGAGCTAGGCAGTGGCACAAATCTAACCAACAAACACTGTCAGATATTTAGCCACCACTAGAACACCACCTCACAGGGAAGCTCACAGAAAGGAAGGAATCCTGTGTATGCTGGTGAAGTCAGTGTAGCCAAGAGCAGGATGGGACTTGTAGTAACAGATAATGGGCAGCATCACATTTGGACCATCAACACCACTCTGAACCATGCTCACAACACCGGGAGTGGAAAAGGACTGACAATATGGCTGACACTGGGTACTGCTGTGGGGAGCACAAGGCCCTGCTGGGAACTGTGCACCAACAAACAACAGGACCACACTGTCAGCCATCTTGCCATTGCTGTCACACTCACACACAGTGAAGTCCACTCAAAAGGAAGGAAGTACGGGCATGCTAGGAAGGGGGGTGTAGGCAATAGCATGATGGGAGTTGTAGTCACAGATATTGCTCACCCTCACAATTGGCCCATCAACACCACTCTGAACCATGCTCACATCACAGGGAGTGGATAAGGACTGACAAGATGGCTGGCACTGGGCACTGCTGTGGGGAGCACAAGGCCCTGCTGGGAACTGTGTACCAACAAACAGCAGAACACCACTGAATGACATCCTGAGAGTCAACCTAAACCCACTGCAAGGGTGGCATGTTTCATGGTGGGATAACTGGGCTAGGTGGAGAAGGATGGCCGGATGTCCATCAAATACAACCAATGCTGGCCATGCACACACCTCAACATTCACATTGAAATGCCCCAGGTATGCAGGACAATGTGCTACACCAATATCAACCTCTTACTGTGACAACTTAGGACAATACAATGTACATGCCCGCATCCAGAGGTACAGTCACAACTGTCAGGTGTGTGAACCATTGATGCCTGTAGAAACATAACATACAATGTGTGTCTCTTCCAAATACAGGTGATGATGATGGGGACACAGCAGCAGGCGAGGAGGAGTCCCTGTCCCAGGCTCCGGGGGACACTGAGCTCACTGGTGTGGAACAGTCTCTGCCCTCCTCGGATGGCGAAGACCTACCTGGCACCTCCGGTGTGAGTCATCATGCAGCACCAGCAGGACCAACATCTGCACCCCCTGCACCCACCCTTCCAACAACTGCCAACACACAGACCACCCCCGCCGACATGGACAGACCAAGGACCACCGATGACAACAGCACAGGGCCCCAGGCCCACCGTGGAGCAACGGACAACAACACCACTAACAACCCCCAAGGGGGCCTCGGGTCACCTGTGGGTGCCACCGCAGGTCCTGCACATGTCGTCAGGGGTGGTGGGAGGGGTGGTAGACATAGGTTGCTGCTTGCAGAGGGGTCTGGACTGCATGATGACCCACAACTGGCACGCACCGCTGATGCATACCAGAATAGCACCGGAGAGGTCAGACAGGTAGTGGGGATCCTCAAGGACATACAACAGCAGCAGGCTGCCCATCATGCCCGCTTGGACTCCCACATGTCCCGTGTGGAGACACACATGTCTTGCATGGAGTCCAAGTGGGACACATTGCAAGAACTCACAGCGGTGCATAGGGACATATTGACATGCCTCCGCCAGATTAGCACCAACATGGCCACACCTCCCTGTGTGCCCACAACATCTGGTGCTGCAACAACTGACACTGCCACAGGGAGGAGGAGGACTCTGGCGGAGAGTCCCCTGCACCGCAGCAGCCTGCACGTGAGGGTCCCCCCCCAAAGAAGAGGGGTCGTCCGAGGAAGGAAAACTGAGAGGCTGATGGCCACGTACATCCCCCAGGAAGCCAACACCTGTTCCGGAAATTCTCCTTTGTGTGCAAACTTTTCACCCTGTCGAATGCAACACAACTCTCCCACATGAAATGGGGCGTTCAAGTTGGACTAATGTATCATATGACTGTGGACTTCACTCAGGACATTTCTGCTACCAAGACTTGCAACTCATCTGGGAACTTTGGATCACAATCCCAATGTACAGCACCCACCATCCTGTGCACTATACACACACACATTTCTGTAAATAAAATCACTAGTACACCATACTTGCCTCTGTTGTTATTCAAATGTGGATACTGTTATGGTGATGATGATCTGCTAAATTACACTGTGTATGCTAACTGCTACAGCAAGTACAACACCGTCATGTGAGTCATGGTGACGTGACACATACGAGGGAGACACACCACTAGTGCTACACAACACAGAGACACCAGGGCCATCGGACTCATCGCCTACAGTGATGTTGCCAGGAAATACTGTGGAATGCACAGACACCACACCTATTCAGAGTCTGTGTCAACTAGCCCACAGGTGCAGTAAGCAAATGTCAGTCAGATGTGTGACCACAGACAACGCACATCCCAAAGTGAAGCACAGGTTTATTACACATTTGCAACATGTTGTTTCCACTACAAATGCAAGGTTTACCCACGTGGCAGTTGCCACACAGTCAACAAGTGCAGAAGATATGAAGTTCAGGGGTGTGTGGCACATCACCTGTAGGGAAACTACTGCTGCCACCCTGAAAGCTGAATCATGGTGTCGGGGGATCCAAGTTGACCAAAGTACTCAGTAAGCACCCTGTGAAGGACAGACATGACACACAGTTAAAACCACTGAAGAACAGGACAGAACTGCAATACTCATGCCCAATACATGTCACAAAACAACTACACAAAACTAAGTTAGCATGTCAAAACTGTTGGGGAGTACAGACTACCTGTAAAGACACATTGCTGCATGCATCCAGTCAAGTAGCACATGGCCACACTCAAACAGCACCAGAGCACCACCCACACATATCATGCAAACTCACATCATTCACATTACATCTCCCTGGATACTCACATTCAGCTGAAGAAGTTGGTGATGAGCTGTGTGCGGACATCACCATCATCATCAATGGCATCGTGGTCCAGGCCAGGATCCTCCACAGGTGGCGGACGTTGGTCATCGTCATCCAGGATGAGAGGCAACTCCTTCCGCACTGCCAGGTTGTGTAGCATGCAGCAGACGATGACAATCTTGCACACCTTTGCTGGGGCATATGGGAGGGCCCCTCCTGTCTTGTCCAGGCAGCGGAAGCGGCTCTTCAGGAGACCAAATGTCCGCTCGATCACTCTCCTGGTCCGACCATGTGCCTCATTGTAGCGCATCTGGGCTGGTGTCACAGGGTTCCTGAGGGGTGTCAGCAACCACGGCATGTTGGGGTATGCGGAGTCACCTACGGACAGACAAGTGCACATTAGCTGAGTTGGAAAAGTGGGCGGAATACTACAGAGCAGAACACACACAATGGTACAAAGTCAGTACACACCGACAAGCCAGGCACGCTGGTTCTGCATCTGTGCCATCATCCTCGGGAAGCGACTACTCCTCATCACGTAGGCATCGTGTGCTGAACCAGGGAAACGGGCACACACATGTGTGATGCTCATATCTGCAAGACATACCACCAGAGCATTGATCGAATGGTAATGTTTCCGGTTCCGGTATGCCTGCTCATGTGCCTGTGGTGGTATCAAAGCCACATGTGTCCCATCAATGGAGCCAATGACATGTGGCATCCTCCCCAGGGCATAGAAGTCACTCTTGACGTCAGTGAGTTGTTGACGTGTAGGGAAATAGATGTACTGGTTCAGGCATCTCAACATTGCCTCCAAAACATCGCGTAGCACACGGCTGAACATAGTCTGTGACATCCCACCGGCAGTCACCACAGTGTGTTGAAAGGTACTGGTGGCAAAGAAGTGTAGGGCTGCCATTACCTTCACCTTGGGGGTCAGCGCCGTAGGGTACGGCCGGCCAGGTTGCAAATGTGGTGCCAAGCGCACTGCCAAATCCTCAATCAGCTGCCTGGTGAAGCGGTACCGTCGGATGCTGTCACGTTCCACCATCGTTGCCAGGTCAGGGAATGGTCTATGGACAGCTGGAGCCCTGCAGTGCATAGGTTGAAGAAAGAAAGATTGTCAGTCACCCCACATATGTGCCATTCACCATACTCAATTTCACATGATACATCATTACGAGACACAAGTACTTGATGTGTGTGCCGTTCTGTTCGGACATAACTCGCACCTACATGGCCATCATCTAACTTCTCAGTATAACATGTGTGGACAACAGGTTCCAGGTTGTGCTATGGGAAACCATTAGGCTGTGTCACAGTACCCATTTACTGCTGTCACGTTCCACACACACACCACAGTGACATGTCTGGACAGATGCGCCACAGGCATCACAGCTCATTGACAGGTAGATTCCCAGTGACCCTGTCATGCCACATGGACACTGGCATGACATGGCATATCATGTACACGTCAGAAAAACAAACATGACTCCCACAGGTAGTGGCCCCTGTCGCCTCCACAGGACAGACATAGACGCCAGTGACGCACAACATCAAAGTCCATGCACAAACAACGTTGATGTGGAGACTGTCTCCCATCGTGCACATGGAATCAGAGACATCGGAAACACAACATGCACACAGACTGTGGAGGGACATCACTATTGTGGCAATGGGTCACCCTGTGACGTACATGCCTTCCCCCATGGGACCCTGGGGGTATATGACATGTCATACACATACACAACCTGGAAATGTGACCATGCCACATGCTCCGAAATGAACTGTTGCACATCACAGTGGTCATGTGCACAACACACAAAGGACCCTGTCCCCATGAACACATGCACAGCCTGGGTGTGGCTGCCCACAAGTGCCACCACAGAAACCACATGTTAACCCCCATACACAGAAAAGGTAATGCAGCCTTACATGCCTTAGGAAACAGTGTGGACTGGGTGTGGTGTTGTAGGTGTGCCCCTGGGCCTCTGGCAGGTATATGTGGCTGGCATACGTTCACCAGTGACAAGCATGGTGACATATGCGACTGACCTGTACAGGTACGCGTTGTACAGCAATGGACCGATCGGTGTGCCCGGCCGGCCCATTGCATCTGTTGTGAGCGGGTACGCGTTGTACAGCAATGGACCGATCGGTGTGCCCGGCCGGCCCATTGCATCTGTTGTGGGCGGGTACGCGTTGTACAGCAATGGACCGATCGGTGTGCCCGGCCGGCCCATTGCATCTGTTGGGAGCGGGTACGCGTTGTACAGCAATGGACCGATCGGTGTGCCCGGCCGGCTCATTCCATCTGTTGTGAGCGGGTACGCGTTGTATCCCAAAATACGCGTTGTACAGCAATGGACCGATCGGTGTGCCCGGCCGGCCCATTGCATCTGTTGTGGGGGGGTACGCGTTGTACAGCAATGGACCGATTGGTGTGCCCGGCCGGCCCATTGCATCTGTTGGGAGCAGGTACGCGTTGTACAGCAATGGACCGATCGGTGTGCCCGGCCGGCCCATTGCATCTGTTGGGAGCGGGTACGCGTTGTATCCCGAAATACGCGTTGTACAGCAATGGACCGAAAGGTGCGCACGCGTTGGCTGGGGCCTGGCATGGCAACGGACGCGTATTCGAAGCTTCAACGAGTCTGATGCAGTGAATTCAGTTGGCCAGCCACAACAATGTTGCAAAATCATGGGTGTCATGAACTTGGATTTTTGAAGGATGCTGAGGGCATGTATTAGTGCTGCTATTCCATGGATTGGTCAGATTCAGAAGATGCAAACGACTTGGACCTATCACTTTGGACACATGGGACAGTATCTGCCTCTGCAGCACACATATAATGCTGGCTGTTCCCCTGAGAGCTCACTTGCCTGCACTACATGCTCCAGGACGACATCTGCCACCAACACTGCTGCTGTCTCTGCATCCTCTGGCTACTGCAATGGCACGTACTGTGGAGAGAGCCCCAGCCTTCAGCCTTGAGGAGAACCAGGCCCTGCTGGACAGCCTCCTTCCACAGTACAGCAAGCTGTATGGGACACCAGGGGAGCAGGTGAGTGTGCTGTCCACTGCCTTACTAATTTTGCATGTTGTCTGACTAGCAGGACTTACAGTGTGCACACCACTGGCTAGCATGCTCACTGAGTAGTTCTGACCCCCAAAGTGTGTAGTTACATGCACTGAACAGGTACAGTGCAGTAACAGTGCATTCCAACAAGGTTTACTTCCCATGCAATGATACCATGTAGTAACTGCTGGCAAACTGTTCATAGCCATCGTTGCACTGCCTGTGTACATCATGTGCCCCAGTGATTGAGACATGTATATCCAACTGTGTGATGCACGTATATGTTGCATGTGTAGTAATGGCATTTTCACTTTGTCATCCTCACAGGTTGATGCCCACCAGAAGCAGGAAATCTGGCTGACCATCGCCCGGGCAGTAAGATCCGTGGGGGACTACAAGCGCCGGATCCGCAACTGCCAGAAGAGGTGGAAGGACCTTCGAGGCTGGACTCGGAGGATCGCAAGGGTCCAGCTGAAGCTGTCGCCTCCTCGCAGGAGGGGCGGACATCGGACCCTGACCCCCACATGCTCAGGATCCTGGCGGTGGTCTTCCCTGACCTGGATGGGCAGCTGAAGGCCAGACAGCAGCAAGGAGGGGGTGAGTCCATGACAGCACTGTGCACTTTGTCTGACATGCTATGTGCCCTCCTCTGGCCTGGTTAAACTTCCACAGTACATCAGTCTTGTGGTCCAGGACCCATGTCCCTCTATTGTGACATGCCCACTCCTCATCTGATACGCATATGTGTGGCCCTTACAGTCAGGAAATTGTGTCACTTGGGGACTGTGTCATTGCATTTTGCTTTGCTCAAGGTGGGGGACAGCATTTGTTCCGGTGACTATATTGTGGGATTCATGGGTGGGTCAATTGCTCACACATTGCCCAAGTCCTGACATGTAATCTGGGTGTAACTTTGATATGTGGTCCACTTGCTGATCTGATTCACCACATGTCCCTGGGGTATTTGGCACACCCCCATGCTGCGGGTGGGAACAATGTTTGGGCCTCAGGAGTATGTATATCAAGTGTGTCACACATGCTTAGACACCTGCCTACTGTCCAGGACTCATCCCTCTTACAGGTGGAGCTGGACAGTCATGCCTACTCCAGGGCATACAATAGACTCTGTACTCCCACTACCGTGGATCATCTGACATGTTGTGATCAGTGACATGTTCCCTCAGGTGTCTGCCTCTGTGTCATTGTGCTGTGGCTTCGTTGTCAGGACTACTGGTATGTTTGTCGGTTAGGGTTCAGCATGCCATCTGAGATGTGACCATGAGAGACGATACTTCTGTGACTTATAGATGTTTGATCACTTGACTGTGCACACAGGTGTATGCGACTGTGACTTTCAGGCAGCTGTTATTCATTCACAGCACACTGTGAGGTGCTCAGGTTCTGGAAGTTGTGTTTCATGTCCCCCATATGTCCAATTGGCATGACGTGGACAAATACTAGTTCAGATGATGTGGTGTGTGGGGGATGGACATGTGCACTTGTCAGTTACATAACTTGCATTCCCCATGTCCTAGGATTGTGACACAGTGCAGACTGTTGTTGGCTGGCTGCCATGGCCATGTGACTGGAGACAGTGATGTATGACTTTGCACGCATGCCTGTGTCATGGCATTAAACTTCCTAAGAGTGATCCTGCAGGGGAGTGACATGTGCAACATGCACCCCATTGTGGCATGGACTATCCGGACATGGGTGCATCATGGTGTCTGGTGCTGGTATGCATCACATGCATTTCTATTTAGACTCTGGCCATCCCTTTCTCCGGACACCTGCACTGACTCAGTGGCAAGAGATGTGATGTGTGCATGTTCACATACTTCACCGTGTTCCCTGCAATGTCCAACAACTGTGTAGGTGGTGCATGTGTCCACACTGGGGTCTTACCATCAGACAGGCACCAGACAGATGGGTGCAAGGGCAGGAGGGGTGTGAGTCCCATGGTTGACCATCAGACTGACAATTGGCTTCTCCAAATCTGTGTTAGGAGTTTTGGCAATGTTCAACTAAGGATGCCAGGGCTGGCTCTGTAAGTGCTGTACTTACTGTGGTGTGTGCGGTCAGTGCTGTGAGAAGTTGGCCTGGCATATGCTGTCCACTAATTATAGTGGGCACCTTGCACCAGTCCAAACAACCCCTTATTGGAGATAGGTTAAAGACAACCTTTATTGAAAGCTATCCTAGTGGTAGCTATGGAGAGCAGCCTTCAGGCTAAGTCTTGAAGGAATGTAAAGCAGCTTGTTTTACCAGTCTATAATCTCTTGAGTGACCAAATGAAAGAGGACCACACCAGGTATATATTCAAAATATATGTATTTATTACTAAACACACCCCTCTAGTCTCTTTATGAGGCTAGAGTTCGAAGTACATAAGTTATAAGTTAGTTATCTACAGCAATAGCACAAATACACGTTTGAGCCCTAGGGGCGTACCAAACCATATACCAATAAAGTGGTATAAGAACCACGACTGAGCTAGACACAAGGCCTAGAGCCTGTAGAAGTGCTTGGGCCACAAGGAACCACCCAAGGTAGTGACACAGGGGACCCACGGGGGACGCGTGCAGTGTGAGAACACAGCCGCGAATCGGCGTTGACTTCTATGGGGAAAGTCGCGGTTGGAAGTTTAAAGAAAAGGGACACTTAGAGGAGGACTTGGAGCAAACCCTTTTAGAACTAGGCTGTTCTAGTGTCAATACCCACGGGAGCACCGGAGTACTCGAGTTACCTCACCCAGGGGAGCCGGGTGCATAGGTGTCTTTCGGGGTCGGGTTTCGTCGTCGTTTTCAATGGCGATCTGCTGCAAAGTGCTGCTGGCGGCCAAGTCGAAAGTGTGCGGGTGGATCCAAAGGTGGATCGAAGATCAGAAGAACCTGAAAGCAGAGGGGACAGAGTCTGGGTCACTAGCCAATGACCAGGAAGGCGATGATCAGATGCCCACCGATGTCGAGTGCTTCAGGTAGGTTGACGGTCGTCTTGACTCTTCAGCCAGGAGGCGTCGACGACAACCAGTAGCTGGATTCGAGCTGTCCCATGACGTCTGTTGATTGCAGGGGTGTCGGCGACCGGATTGGACCCAACAAGCCTTGGCAACGGCAAGTCTTGTGGAAATGGAAGAAGGATGATGGTGCAGACCAGCAAGGTCTGTGGGACTCACCCAGTGAGGGTAAGTCAGGGCACGCCTGGAGCAACTAGGGAGCCCAAGCAGAAGAAGATTGGCCTTCGGAAGGGACTACTAGCCAATGGACTAGCGACCGCGAAGGAGCCTCGAGTGGACGCACTTGGAGCTGGCTCACAGGACACTCGTGGAGTGGAGGCCAGTGATCTTCGGTGCAGTCGGTGCTGGAGGCTGGGGCTACTCAGAGCCCAAAGTACAACTTCGTGGGAAACCCAGAAGAGGATGAACTTGCAAATGCGATCGGTGTCCAGGGGTCACGGTTCCACATTACCCACAACAGCTACGGGCCTCAGCTTTGCTGGGGACTCAGGGCAGACTCTGGGAAGTCTGGAAATCCACCTCTGGTGATGCAAAGACTTCGGCGTCTGGCGGGAGCTTCAGCGATGCAGACCAGACAATTGCTTCTTTGGTGCCTGCCAAGCAGGGGAGTCACTCCTTGACGCCAAGGGAGATTCTTCAGTCCTCTAATTTTGAAGTAGAGCGTCGAACGTCCAGGATTCTGTGTCAGAGTTTCGCCCAGGTAAATCTAAAGTCCTAAGGACTGGGGTCCCATACTTATACCAAGTTAGGGAGTTGGACATACTCTGGGGACCCACCTATGGGAGGGTCAGGGCAGAGGGGTGGTCACACCCCTTTCCCTTTGTCCAGTTTCGCTTCAGAGCAGGGGCTGGAAGCCCCTGAGCCGGTTTGAACTGGGGTATGCACAGGGACACCAAATGTGCCCCCAGTGCAGGACTTCAAAGCACCAGAGAGTGCTCCCGCCCAGCCCCAATACACACTATCCTGTCTGGGGATGTGGTTACACCTCCCTGGGACAGGAAACCTATTGTCCAGGCCTCCCCTGCCGGAGTTTCGGTCAGCAGCAGGAGGCCAGACTCGTGTCTGTGGCAGCGGCATCCATTTTGTGATGCCAGGGCTTGGAAAGAAGTTACCGTGCAGGCCGGTGTGTACATGTCTCTCCCTCTAGAAGGGTGGAATGCTACCCCCGCCGCCAGAACTGGCGGGGGGTAGTATTCCAAGATGTTTGACACCAAACACAACATGTTTCCGTGCAGCCATCCCAAAGTTAGCATTTAACGCAAGGTTATAATGCGCTTAAGAGTATATGGTCAGGCTGCACTACAAACAGTATCAGAGAAGGGTCTCCGAACACTGCAGAGGGGCCCTGCTCATGCAGGGGCACCCTCTCACATAGGAACCATGCACTCTGCCTCCAGGATTGATAAGGCCTGCCATAGGAGTGACTTATAGGTTTATATGTGTGTATGTATGTAGTGATATAGGTAGCCTATATCACAGTAAGGGGTGCATGCACCACCTTACCCAGGCTGCAGTAGCAGACCTGTGGTGTCATTTTGGTTGGCCTTCCAGGGGTGGCACAATACATGCTGCAGCCCCTGGTAGGCCTCTGAGGTACCTATGCCCTGGGTACGTAGTATACCATATACTAGGGACTTATAAGGGCACTCCAGATTCCAATCAGAGATGTGCCTAAGGCACATGGAAACCATTTTAGAGAGGAAGCAGCTAGGCTGGGGTTCTGATTAGCAGGGCCCCAGCCAGACTAAAGTCGAAAAACAGTGAAGCATCAGCAAAAGTGGGGGTACCCATGTGAAGCAGATCCTACTCTCCTACACAACCCCCCAAACGTAGGGACATTAAACTAGCCTTGCCCAGTTAAGTCTTCATGTTCTAAGTGGAAGTACCTAGAGAGTCCATCTGCATTGGCATGGTTACTCCCAGGTCTATGTTCCACTGTGAAGTCCATCCCCTGTAGGGAAATGGACCACCTAAGCAGTTTGGGGTTTTCACCCTTCATTTGTTTTAGCCATAAGAGGGGCTTATGGTCTGTTTGAACAAGGAAGTGAGTACCAAACAAGTATGGCCTCAACTTCTTCAGAGCCCAGACCACAGCAAAGGCCTCCCTCTCAATGGCTGACCAACGTTTCTCTCTAGGGGTCAGCCTTCTGCTAATAAAAGCTACTGGCTGATCCTGACCTTCATCATTCAATTGTGACAGTACAGCCCCTACCCCCAATTCAGATGCATCTGTTTGGACAATGAACTTCGTGGAGTAATCAGGACTCTGTAGAATGGGAGCAGTGCACATGGCCTGCTTTAGGTCATCAAATGCCTTTTGACAGCTAACTGTCCACTGAACCTTTTGGGCATTTTCTTGGAAGTTAAGTCATTCAGGGGTGTCACTATTGATCCATACCCCTTGACAAATCTCCTAAAGTACCCAGTCAGGCCTAAAAGGCTCTCACCTGAGTCTGGGTAGTTGGAGCAGTCCAGTCCATGATGGTCTGGATCTTGCTCTGCAGTGGTTGAACCTGGCCCCCACCCACAAGGTGGCCCAGGTACACAACCTGACTCTGCCCTATCTGGCACTTGGTGGCCTTGATAGTCAGGCCTGCTTTCTGCAGGGCCTGTAAAACATTTCTGAGGTGGACCAGGTGATCCTCCCAGGTGGAGCTAAAGACAGCAATATCATCTAGATATGCTGCACTATAGGCTTCCAGACCTGTAAGGACTGTATTCACCAACCTCTGAAAAGTGGCAGGGGCATTCTTCAGACCAAAGGGCATCACCACAAATTGATAATGCCCACTAGGGGTTAAGAATGCTGTCTTTGGCTTTGCATCATCAGCATGTCTGATCTGCCAGTAGCCAGCTGTCAGGTCAAATGTGCTTAGATACTTGGCTGAGGCCAAAGTGTCTATTAGCTCATCTGCCCTAGGTATTGGATGGGCATCAGTCCTAGTGACTGCATTGAGACCCCTGTAGTCCACACAAAACCTCATCTCTCTTTTCCCACCATTGGTGTGAGGTTTTGGCACAAGGACCACTGGACTAGCCCAAGGGCTATCTGAGGGTTCAATAACTCCCAAATCCAACATCTTCTGGACTTCTGTCCTGATACAGTCCCTGACATGGTCAGGTTGCCTATAAATCTTATTTTTAATAGGCAGACTGTCCCCAGTGTCCACTTCATGAGTGCACCAGGTGGTCTGACTGGGTGTCAGTGAGAATATGTGCCTGAACTGATTGAGCACCTGTCTGCAATCAGTTTGCTGCTGGGCAGTAAGGCTGCCTGCCAAGGCTACACCATCCACTGACCCATCATCAGGGTTCTGTGAGAGCAGGTCAGGAGTGGGTCACTCTCTTCCTCCTGTCCCTCATCAGTAGCCATGAGCAAGCCCATGTCTGCCCTGTCCACATATGGTTTTAACCTGTTGACATGGAGAACCCTGTGGGGGCTCCTGGGTGTTCCTAGGTCGACTAAATAGGTAACCTCACCCTTCTGTTTAACAATGGTATGGGGTCCACTCCATTTGTCTTGGAGAGCTGCTGGGGCCTCTGGCTCCAACACCCACACCTTCTGTCCTGGCTGGTAAACAGTCAGTACAGCCTTTTGGTCATGCCAGGCTTTTTGAAGTTAAGGGCTAGCCTCAAGGTTTTTAGTTGCCTTTTTCATGTACTCAGCCATCCTGGAGCGGAGACCAAGTACATAGTCCACTATGTCTTGCTTTGGGGGCTTGAGAGGTAACTCCCATCCTTCCTTTACCAAGCACAATGGACCCCTGACAGGGTGACCAAACAAAAGTTCAAAAGGGCTGTAGCCAACCCCTTTTGAGGCACCTCCCTGTATGCAAATAAAAGGCAGGGCAAGAGTATGTCCCATCTTCGCCTAAGCTTTTCTGGGAGCCCTTTAATCATGCCCTTCAAGGTTTTGTTGAATCTCTCAACTAAACCATTGCATTGTGGGTGATAGGGTGTGGTGAACTTGTAAGTCACTCCACACTCCTTCCACATTGCTTTCAAGTATCCAGACATAAAGTTAGCACCCCTGTCTGATACAACCTCCTTAGGGAAGCCCACCCTTGAGAAAATTCCCAGGAGGGCTCTTGCCACCACAGGTGCTGTAGTGGTCCTAAGGGGAATAGCCTCTGGGTACCTGGTGGCATGATCCACTACCACCAGGATAAACCTGTGCCCAGATGCTGTTTGGGGATCCATGGGACCAACAATGTCAATCCCCACCCTTTCAAAGGGAACCCCCACCACAGGTAGTGGTATCAGGGGGCCTTTGTAGTGCCACCTGCCTTGCCACTGGCCTGGCAGGTTACACAGGAGCGACAAAACTCCTTGGTGTCTTCAGACATGTGGGGCCAGTAAAAGTGAGGGACAATTCTGTGCCAAGTCTTGTTCTGGCCCAGGTGACCTGCTAAGGGAATGTCATGGGCTAGGGTCAATAGGAAGCCCCTGAACTTCAGAGGTATAACCAACCTCATGGTGGCACCAGGCTTGGGGTCTCTACACTCTGAGTACAAGAGTCCATCATCCCAATACACGGTATGGGGACCACTAGCTTTCCCAGCAGCCTCAGCAGCAGCTTGCTGTCTGAGGGGTTCAAGAGAGGGGCAGCTCTGCTGCTCCTGGCTCAGATCTGCCCTGGAAGGGCCCCCTGTCCCCAAGAACTCAACCTGGTCAGGTTCAAGGTCCTCTGGGACAGTTCCTTCCTCAGGACTGAGATCATCCCCCTCAAGAGACTGATCTTCCTTCTGAGCCAAGGGGGAAGGCACTGCCTTTACCCTACTACTCCTCTTCTTGGAGGGCACTTGGTCCATTATTCCAGAATCCAAGGCCTGTTCAGTGTTAGACATTTTGGCTTGTGACCTGGTCACAGCAAACACATCTGCAGGGATGCCCAGCATTTCTGCATGGGAGCTGAGCTCGACTTCTGCCCAAGCTGAAGTTTCTAAATCATTGCCAAGCAAGCATTCAACTGGTAGGTCTGCACTTACCACAACCTTCTTAAGGCCAGTTACCCCTCCCCAGGAGAAGTTAACAACTGCCAGAGTATGGTCTGTTCTGACATTGCTAGCATTGGTCACTTGGTACATTTTACCAAGTATAATCTGCCCAGGATCCACAAGGTCTTGTGTCACCATGGTGACACTTGCCCCTGTGTCCCTAAATGCCAAAGCCTCTTTTCCATTGATTAAGGGCTGTTGCCTGTACTTGCCCAGATTACTGGGACTCACAGAGGAGGTCACATCCATGCCTCCATCACAGATTAGGACAGCCTGAGTGAGTTCTCTGACTAGGTCAGAGCTCATCTCGTTACCCAGGGTCAACCCTACTGAACCCTTGGCTTGTGTAGTCCCACCACCAATTGTAACTGCACTAGGGGGAGCATGTGCCTTAGGGGCATTGGTGGGGGCTGGAGTAGAGTCTTTGGACTTGGTGCAATCACTGGTCCAGTGGGTCTTTTGCTTACAGACCTTGCACCATGGTTTCTTTTGGCCTCTTCCCTTGTTAGACTGTGAATCCCCACCTGAAGAAGATTTTTGGGGGCCTTGTGAAGACTTCTGGTCTTTACCCTTCTCCCCACCCTTATCAGAGTTTTTAGAATCTTGCTTCTTAGGGTCACCACCTTGGTTCTGTACCTTCTGCCTCACCCTGGTTCTGACCCATTTGTCTGCCTTCTTTCCCAATTCTTGGGGAGAGGTCAGATCAGAGTCCACCAGGTGCTGATGCAACAGCTGATTTTGACAATTATTAAGGATCTGCTCCCTCATGATAAGATTGTACAATCCTGTGAAGTCACATACCTTACTGCCCAATAACCAACCTTCCAGAGCCTTGGCAGAACAATCAACAAAGTCCACCCAGTCTTGAGTCTGTGCCTTTTGGGTATCTCTGAACTTTAACCTGTATTGTTCAGTGGTTAGGCCAAACCCATCAATCAGAGCACTCTTTAAGACTGTGTATTTATCAGCATCCTCCTCTTTAACAGTGAGGAGCTTATCTCTACCTTTGTCTGCAAAGGAGAGCCACAAGATTGCTGCCCACTGCTCCTGAGGGACCCTCTGTACTTTACAGGCCCTCTCCAGTGCAGTTATCCATTTGTGGATGTCATCCCCACTCTGGTAGGGAGGGACAATCTTGCTCAGGTTTCTATGGTCATAAGACCTTTCCCTATCTCTGGGGAAATTGCTGCCACCATGGGACTCTAGTCCCATCTTTTTTCTCTCTCTATAGAGATCTAGGGACTCCCTGTCTATAGCCAATTGCTGTTTTCTGAGCTCAAGCTGGGCTTGTTCATACTGAAGCAATCTCTTTCTCCTCTCATGAGAGGATTCCCTCCTATGAGAGGAGACAGAGGTCCCTATTGAGGTGTCAGAGTGGTTAGACTCCTGAGAAGGAGATCTAGACCTTCTGGGCACACTCACAATTCTTCCTGGGGGGACAAAGGGGAGGTCATTCTGATCCTCCTCCTCCTCCACAGGAGGAATTGGGCTCTCCAGGTCAAGGTCATTTTTACCTTCCTGGCCAGTTTCAGAGGGGGGGGCCTGGGTTTCTTCACCCCTGACCCCTTCCTCATCTTCTGCCCCACCCTCTCTGCCTACCCCTTCAGACCCTAGGGGCCTGCTGAGATCATCAGCTAGTAGCACCTCCCTGAGGTGTTGGGTGCTGGCACTTTTGCCTGCCTTCAGCTTCCTAGTATTGCATAATGCTCTCAATTCCAAGAATGGGAGTTTATCATGCTTGGAGGGAAGAAGCCCACTGGCTTCTGGCAAGGACTCACTGGGTCCTGGCTTTGAAGACATTACTAGTGAGGTGTGGTGTATGCACTACCTACTCTAGTGTGGCCTACTAAACTCTCTTGAGTTGTAGAAAGGGTGTGCTATCCCTTAACACACAACTCTAAGTTCAGTTTAACTTACTGTATACTAAGCTTGATTTATATGTACCTTAAGTACCCTTAGTGGTTTTCAGTTGATCAATTCAATTGAGATTATCTGGTAAAACAATAGCAAGCTGGAATCCCACACGCTGCACACCAATGTGAGAAGTTGGCCTGGCATATGCTGTCCACTAATTATAGTGGGCACCTTGCACCAGTCCAAACAACCCCTTATTGGAGATAGGTTAAAGACAACCTTTACTGAAAGCTATCCTAGTGGTAGCTATGGAGAGCAGCCTTCAGGCTAAGTCTTGAAGGAATGTAAAGCAGCTTGTTTTACCAGTCTATAATCTCTTGAGTGACCAAATGAAAGAGGACCACACCAGGTATATATTCAAAATATATTTATTTATTACTAAACACACCCCTCTAGTCTCTTTATGAGGCTAGAGTTCGAAGTACATAAGTTATAAGTTAGTTATCTACAGTAATAGCACAAATACACGTTTGAGCCCTAGGGGCGTACCAAACCATATACCAATAAAGTGGTATAAGAACCACGACTGAGCTAGACACAAGGCCTAGAGCCTGTAGAAGTGCTTGGACCACAAGGAACCACCCAAGGTAGTGACACAGGGGACCCACGGGGGACGCGTGCAGTGTGAGAACACAGCCGCGAATCGCCGTTGACTTCTATGGTGAAAGTCGCGGTTGGAAGTTTAAAGAAAAGGGACACTTAGAGGAGGACTTGGAGCAAAACCTTTTAGAACTAGGCTGTTCTAGTGTCAATACCCATGGGAGCACCGGAGTACTCGAGTTACCTCACCCAGGGGAGCCGGGTGCATAGGTGTCTTTCGGGGTCGGGTTTCGTCGTTGTTTTCAATGGCGATCTGCTGCAAAGTGCTGCTGGCGGCCAAGTCAAAAGTGTTCGGGTGGATCCAAAGGTGGATTGAAGATCTGAAGAACCTGAAAGCAGAGGGGACAGAGTCTGGGTCACTAGCCAATGACCAGGAAGGCGATGAGCAGATGCCCACCGATGTCGAGTGCTTCTGGTAGGTTGACCATTGTCTTGACTCTTCAGCCACGAGGTCCAGGAGGCATCGACGATGACCAGGAGCTGGATTCGAGCTGTGCCATGACGTTTGTCGATTGCAGGGGTGTCGGCGACCAGATTGGACCCAACAAGCCTTGGCAACGGCAAGTCTCGTGGAAATGGAAGAAGGATGATGGTGCAGACCAGCAAGGTCCGTGGGACTCACCCAGTGAAGGTAAATCAGGGCACGCCTGGCGCAACCAGGGAGCCCAAGCAGAAGAAGATTGGCCTTCGGGAGGGCCTACTAGCCAACGGACTAGCGACCGTGAAGGAGCCTCGAGTGGACGCACTTGGAGCTGGCTCACAGGACACTCGTGGAGTGGAGGCCAGTGATCTTCGGTGCAGTCGGTGCTGGAGGCTGGGGCTACTCAGAGCCCAAAGCGCAACTTCATGGGAGACCCAGAAGAGGATGCACTTGCAAATGCGATTGGTGTCCAGGGGTCACGGTTCCACGTTACCCACAACAGCTACGGGCCTCAGCTTTGCTGGAGACTCAGGGCAGCCTCGGGAAGTCTGGAAATCTACCTCTGGTGATGCAAAGACTTCAGGCGTCCGGCGGGAGCTTCAGCGATGCAGACCGGACAATTGCTTCTTTGGTGCCTGCCAAGCAGGGAGTCACTCCTTGACCCCAAGGGAGATTCTTCAGTCCTCTAATCTTGAAGTAGAGCGTCGAAGGTCCAGGATTCTGTGTCAGAGTTTCGCCCAGGTAAATCTAAAGTCCTAAGGACTGGGGTCACATACTTATACCAAGTTAGGGGGTTGGACATACTCTGGGGACCCACCTATGGGAGGGTCAGGGCAGAGGGGTGGTTACACCCCTTTCCCTTTGTCCAGTTTCATGCCAGAGCAGGGGCTGGAAGCCCCTGAGCCGGTTTGAACTGGGGTATGCACAGGGACACCAAATGTGCCCCCAGTGCAGGACTTCAAAGCACCAGAGAGTGCTCCCGCCCAGCCCCAATACACACTATCCTGTCTGGGGAGGTGGTTACACCTCCCTGGGACAGGAAACCTATTGTCCAGGCCTCCCCTGCTGGAGTTTCAGCCAGCAGCAGGAGGCCAGACTCGTGTCTGTGGCAGCGGCATCCATTTTGTGATGCCAGGGCTTGGAAAGACGTTACCGGGCAGGCCGGTGTGTACATGTCTCTCCCTCTAGAAGGGTGGAATGCTACCCCCGCCACCAGAACTGGCGGGGGGGTAGTATTCCAAGATGTTTGACACCAAACACGACATGTTTCCGTGCAGCCATCCCAAAGTTAGCATTTAACGCGAGGTTATAATGCGCTTAAGAGTATATGGTCAGGCTGCACTACAAACAGCATCAGAGAAGGGTCTCCGAACACTGCAGAGGGGCCCTGCTCATGCAGGGGCACCCTCTCACATAGGAACCACGCACTCTGCCTCCAGGATTGATAAGGCCTGCCATAGGAGTGACTTATAGGTTTATATGTGTGTATGTATGTAGTGATATAGGTAGCCTATATCACAGTAAGGGGTGCATGCACCACCTTACCCAGGCTGCAGTAGCAGACCTGTGGTGTCATTTTGGATGGCCTTCCAGGGGTGGCACAATACATGCTGCAGCCCCTGGTAGGCCTCTGAGGTACCTATGCCCTGGGTACATAGTATACCATATACTAGGGACTTATAAGGGCACTCCAGATTCCAATCAGAGATGTGCCTAAGGCACATGGAAACCATTTTAGAGAGGAAGCAGCTAGGCTGGGGTTCTGATTAGCAGGGCCCCAGCCAGACTAAAGTCAAAAAACAGTAAAGCATCAGCAAAAAGTGGGGGTACCCATGTGAAGCAGATCCTACTCTCCTACAAGTGCAGGTGACTGATGTTTGTCTGTTTTCCTAATTGTTTGCAGATACATCCACGGCCACAGGAGGGGACAGCTCCATGGACCAGGAGGAGCAGCGGAGCCAGACTGGGTCAGCATCTGACGAGTGGTCAGAGGGACCCAGTGGCACGGAGGGCAAGGGGAGCCACACCGAGGAGTCCTCAGCACCATCCACCTCAGCTGAGGACCACAGCAGCTCGGAGGATGACTCCTTGTGGAGGCGGGTGTCAGCAGCCACCACACCCCCGTTAGTCTGTCTGGCCCCGCCACCACCACCACCAGCACCGCCCTCACATAGGCTCCAATTCCAGAGGTCCGTGGAGGCTCCCGTGTTCGGGAGCGTGTCTCCTTCATGCCAGGCACCGCACCCCCTGCCCCTGTGTCCCCTGATGCCCTGAGTGAGGAGTCTGTGTACCTACTTCGGCAGCTCCATGTAGGGCAGACAGCAATGCTGAGTGTCCTCCATGCACACACCACTCTGTTGACACAGCTGGTGTCGTTCATGGAGGGCATCTCGACAGGTATGTCTGCCCTACAGAGGAGCAATAAGTCCATGGACTCCTCCCTGACGGCAGCAGTGTCCCTCCTCCAACAGTCCCTCCCACCTCCTACCTCTGCCCCATCAACACTTCCTGGCACCCTACCTGTCCAAAGCACATGCACACCTGCACAATCACCCAAGCACACAGACACGAGCAGCACAGACACACCCAAAAGAAAGGCAAGACGTGCACACAAGCATCCTCAGGGGACAGATACCACACACACAGGGGATGGGGAACAGACACACACACAGGCATCCACAGTCACTCCGCAGTCCTCCAAATCCTCTCCCTCCAAGACCCCTTCCCTTGCCTCACCTGCAACCCCACCTACACAGCAGGTCTTCCTGTGTGACCTCAGCCTCTTCCCCTCTGATCCTGCAGATCCGGCATACCGGGGAAGAGAAAGTCCACCCACACAGAGGGAGTGCCCCTCGCCCCCGGACACCCTCCCCCAGGCGCAGGCAGACTGAGGACCCCATTCGGAAGTCCCCCGGACCAGGAAGGGCAAGACCCCACCACCACCACCACGCAGCTCCACCACCCAGTCTCTCTCCTCCATCCCCCAGGCCACCACTCCACAGGTTCCACCGCCACACCATGCCCCAGGTTCCCCCACACACCGATACCGCATCCCCAAACTGCTTAGGCCCTCCCCCTGCCACTTGCTCTTCCACCCCCAACCCAGACACTCAGCCTGTTTGTGCCACTGGTGTGGAGACCGGGTCCCCCCTCTGTCCTGCCCACCTCATCTGCCCCCCTTCCACTCCCTTAGAGGCATGCACTGCAGTGGAGTCCACAACCACCCCGTCTGACTCGGGCACTGCAGTGGGGACCCAGCCCACTCCATCAGACCAGCCCACTGCAGTGGTTGCAGCACCAACACCATCTGACTTGTGCCCTACAGTGGTGCCGGCCCCCCCTGAGTCAGACACCTCCACTGCAGTTGCCAGTGACACTCCTGCACCCACCACCCCTTCACTGCCTCACTCTGGCATCCCCTGATCCTGTCCCTGCGGTGCCTGGCCTGCCCCTTGTATGCCCCTCCAAGGGGGATGTCCCCTGTCCCTACCAGTGCAGGCAAGCAATGGGTGACAAGTTGTCACATATCACCCTGTTGGGACTGTGTATTTGGACTGGCCATTGGCCTTAGTTAAATTTGGACTTCTGATTTTTTATTGACATTTGCTGAATAAAGCCTATTTTTGTTTACTTGTGGTTTTTCTTTTGATGTACATGATGTAGATGAGTATCATCATGCATTTGCAGTTGTAATAGTGTTCAGATCAGGGAAATGAAGTGTTGCAGTGATGGACTCCATGTGGTCCATGGGATATGTGTCCTGTTGTAGTCTGGATCTATGGCATCCTCTGCTGCAGTCTGAGGGTGTGATGTTCAGCATATGACACAGGGATGTACATTTTGCATTTGTAAATTAACATCTTTGTCTTACAGAGATGCACATCTGGTGGGCTTACCACTGTTCAATGTTTCTATTTCCCTGACTGTGTGCCCATCTCCACTGGACATGCAGTTTAGCACACCAATGTTGAAGGACTCATCAGTGTATACAGTGCACCTTGCTTGACACGTGTTTTGGGTGTATGCAGATGACTGACGTGACACTCCCGTACCCAGGCTGATGCGAGCAGAGCCTTCAGTGTGTTGTAGTTGTTGACTCCCTGACCGAGTGTTCTGCCGACATGTTTGAGTCGTGCACAGACAAGGTTTGGCACAGCGGACCTTCCACAGCAGTGGAGTGCCCTCATGGCAGTGTGTAATCCCGTGACATTGCCTGGGCCCGTGTTTTGTGTTGTGGGAGCATGTCTGTGCGTGTACCCTTCCCTTTTCCTACACAGGCTGTGTCCCTACGGATGTTCCTGTTTCTGATGCTTGCTGAGTTGTTCTGTGTTCATCCAGCATCTTGGACCTGGTTACTCCGGGATGTGGGTGCGTGGCAAACTAAGGTTCATCAGGTTGTCATCCCAGGTTGTCTTTGTTGTCAGGGCTGGGGATGTGGGCAAACGCAGATGGGACACATTCAGGATTCCCCTTGGCACTTGTTGGTTACACATGTCATGTAATTTACAGTCTGTGGTAGCTTTCAGTGATTGTGACACGTTGTGTGTGTGGCTGCTGCCACTCCTCAGGGTCAGAGCTGCAATGTTGGAAGTTGTGTACGTGTGTTCTTTGTGTGTCACCTTGTCTTCTTCATTGGTGTGTGACTATGGCCGGGATCCCATTGATTGTGGTGGATTTCACGTCATGCCCATGTACCGCGTAGTGTGCAGTGTGTCAGACATTCACAAGTCTTGTTGACTGGCCATGTGTGATGGGTTTCTGCACCTTAGTTCCCACAACCACCCCTGGGATTGTCATGGGTGCATGTGCAATGTCACCAGTCCATGTGAGCTTCACTGCTGCACATTGGTGGAGATCAAGGTGTGTGGTGTTGAGTGTGTGCAAATGTGAGTTGTTGCACGGCTAGACCCCTACCTCCATATTGGCCATGGCTGGCAGGCCGTGCTGATTGATTTGTGCTTGTGTAGGTGTGATGGTAGTTTGTTGCTCAGGACACATGGCTGTGGTTCACAGTGTGAATGACATCTACCTTTGTCATCACAGTGGGATTATCATGCAGGCTAGTGTCACCACAATGTGGGGTCCCTGGGGGTAGTGCTGTGGTGGGTCTGTCTCTTGCAGTGTTAGTTGCTGTTCCTACAAGCTTGTGTAACATGTGTAATTTGGGCTCCCTCTCATCTAACAATGCCTGTTTGCCCACATAGGGAATCCGATCCATGAGTTACTTTTGTATGGCACTGTATACACATCTGTGTAATTGGAATTCAGGCCTCCTCATGTGTTGTGTGGTTGCCTGGGGACACTGGCACACACCCCATCACCTGTTGTGTTTGATATGCAGTGTGAGTCTGCCTGTTTGTGTTTGTGCATTTGCACCACTGCATTGGCATATCATGAGTGTGCCATTGGCTGTATGTTGTTTGGTGGCTTTCCCCTGCTGTCCCTGGGACTCCTAGGTCATCAGTCAGCACAATAATCATGGTTTGTATGTCCCATTGCTGCCATGGTATGGTATCTGTTCACCTGACATCTACAGTCTCCACAGGATATCTACATTTGTGTGTCCATTGGTGCAGATATGTGGGTCTGCATTATGATGGTCACTTCTGTCATTGTGTTATTTGTGAATGTTGACAATGTGAGCCCCCATGGGTGATGTTTCTATGCACATGGCCAAAGGTATGTTTTATTTGCACTGCACTGTTTGCCTCACCCAATCTATGTTGCTATGGGACACAAGCACTACTATGCCACTGATGTGTTTATTGTTGTGTGACGAGGAATCATCCATGCAGTTTGGCTTTGGCAGCTTTTACCCTGACTACACTTCCCTTTTGGTCACTGTGGTGATGGGGCTTTGGGCCCCATTGCCACATTGTTCAAAATGTGCATCAGCTATGGACCCCACACCTACCTTTTGGTCACTGTGGTGATGGGGCTTTGGGCCCCATTGCCACACTGTTCAAAATGTGCATCAGCTATGGACCCCACACCTACCTTTTGGTCACTGTGGTGATGGTGCTTTGGGCCCCATTGCCACACTGTTCAAAAGGTGCATCAGCTATGGACCCCACACTTCCCTTTTGGTCACTGTGGTGATGGGGCTTTGGGCCCCATTGCCACACTGTTCAAAAGGTGCATCAGCTATGGACCCCACACTTCCCTTTTGGTCACTGTGGTGATGGGGCTTTGGGCCCCATTGCCACACTGTTCAAAAGGTGCATCAGCTATGGACCCCACACTTCCCTTTTGGTCACTGTGGTGATGGGGCTTTGGGCCCCATTGCCACACTGTTCAAAATGTGCATCAGCTATGGACCCCACACTTACCTTTTGGTCGCTGTGGTGATGGGGTGTTCAACCCCATTGCCACAGTGGCCATGGTCGGCTTGCATTGTGGAGGCCACACACATTTATGTGTGACACATGTGCTAGGGGGTCACATTGTATGTTCAATGTCATGTTCAGTGTTGTAGGCATTTGACACAGACTACACACGCTTGTCACGGTGTTGGGGGGGTAAAATTTTCAGACATTCCTTATGTGGGAGTATGCTGGTTGTGCCATGCATTACCCGTCCTATGAGTAGGGGTGGAGGTAGTGGCAGGCATCCATCCCCCTAAGGGTGGGGATGGTAGTAGTGACAGGCATCCAGGCCCCGCTGAGTAGGGGTGGTGGTAGTGGGAGGCATCCAGCCCCCCCTGAGTAGGGGTGGTGTTAGTGGCAGGCATCCAGCCCCCTGAGTAGGGGTGGTGGTAGTGGTAGGCATCCAGCCCCTAAGGGTGGGGATGGTAGTAGTGACAGGCATCCAGCCCCCTGAGTGGGGTGGTGGTAGTGGCAGGCATCCAGCCCCCTGAGTAGGGGTGGTGGTAGTGATAGGCATCCAGCCCCTAAGGGTGGGGATGGTAGTAGTGACAGGCATCCAGCCCCCTGAGTGGGGTGGTGGTAGTGGCAGGCATCCAGCCCCCCCTGAGCAGGGGTGGTGGTAGTGGTAGGCATCCATCCCCCTAAGGGTGGGGATGGTAGTAGTGACAGGCATCCAGGCCCCCATGAGTAGGGGTGGTGGTAGTGGCAGGCATCCAGCCCTCCCTGAGTAGGGGTGGTGGTAGTGGTAGGCATCCAGCCCCTAAGGGTGGGGATGGTAGTAGTGACAGGCATCCAGCCCCCTGAGTGGGGTGGTGGTAGTGGCAGGCATCCAGCCCCCCTGAGTAGGGGTGGTGGTAGTGGTAGGCATCCAGGCCCCCTGAGTAGGGGTGGTGGTAGTGGTAGGCATCCATCCCCCTAAGGGTGGCGATGGTAGTAGTGGCAGGCATCCAGCCCCCCCTGAGTGGGGTGGTGGTAGTGGCAGGCATCCAGCCCCCCCTGAGTGGGGTGGTGGTAGTGGCAGGCATCCAGCCCCCCTGAGTAGGGGTGGTGGTAGTGGTAGGCATCCAGCCCCCTAAAGGTGGGGATGGTAGTAGTGACAGGCATCCAGGCCCCCAGGAGTAGGGGTGGTGGTAGTGGCAGGCATCCAGCCCCCCCTGAGTAGGGGTGGTGGTAGTGGTAGGCATCCAGCCCCCTAAGGGTGGGGATGGTAGTAGTGACAGGCATCCAGCCCCCTGAGTGGGGTGGTGGTAGTGGCAGGCATCCAGCCCCCTGAGTAGGGGTGGTGGTAGTGGTAGGCATCCAGGCCCCCCTGAGTAGGGGTGGTGGTAGTGGTAGGCATCCATTCCCCTAAGGGTGGGGATGGTAGTAGTGGCAGGCATCCAGCCCCCCCTGAGTGGGGTGGTGGTAGTTGCAGGCATCCAGCCCCCCCTGAGTAGGGGTGGTGGTAGTGGTAGGTATCCAGGCCCCCCTGAGTAGGGGTGGTGGTAGAGGTAGGCATCCATCCCCCTAAGGGTGGGGATGGTAGTAGTGGCAGGCATCCAGCCCCCCCTGAGTGGGGTGGTGGTAGTGGCAGGCATCCAGCCCCCCTGAGTGGGGTGGTGGTAGTGGCAGGCATCCTGCCCCCCCTGAGTAGGGGTGGTGGTAGTGGTAGGCATCCAGCTCTACCTGAGTTGGGGTGGTGGTAGTGGTAGGCATCCAGGCCCCCCTGAGTAGGGGTGGTGGTAGTGGTAGGCATCCATCCCCCTAAGGGTGGGGATGGTAGTGGTGGCAGGCATTTAGCCCCCCCTGAGTGGGGTGGTGGTAGTGGTAGGCATCCATCCCCCTAAGGGTGGGGATGGTATTAGTGATAGGCATCCATGCCCCCATGAGTAGGGGTGGTGGTAGTGGCAGGCATCCAGCCCCCCCTGAGTAGGGGTGGTGGTAGTGGTAGGCATCCAGCCCCCTAAGGGTGGGGATGGTAGTAGTGACAGGCATCCAGCCCCCCTGAGTGGGGTGGTGGTAGTGGCAGGCATCCAGCCCCCCCTGAGTAGGGGTGGTGGTAGTGATAGGCATCCATCCCCCTAAGGGTGGGGATGGTAGTAGTGACAGGCATCCAGCCCCCTATGAGTGGGGATGGTAGTAGTGATGGGCATCCAGCCCCCTGTGAGTGGGGATGGTAGTAGTGATGGGCATCCAGCCCCCTATGAGTGGGGATGGTAGTAGTGATGGGCATCCAGCCCCCTATGAGTGGGGATGGTAGTAGTGATGGGCATCCAGCCCCCTATGAGTAGGGGTACTGGTAGTGATGGGCATCCAGCCCCCTATGAGTAGGGGGTACTGGTAGTGATGGGCATCCATCCCCTATGAGTAGGGGGTACTGTTAGTGATGGGCATCCAGCCCCCTATGAGTAGGGGGTACTGTTAGTGATGGGCATCCAGCCCCCTATGAGTAGGGGGTACTGGTAGTGGTAGGCATCCATCCCCCTAAGGGTGGGGATGTTAGTAGTGACAGGCATCCAGGCCCCCTGAGTAGGGGTGGTGGTAGTGGTAGGCATCCATCCCCTAAGGGTGGGGATGGTAGTAGTGACAGGCATCCAGGCCCCCCTGAGTAGGGGTGGTGGTAGTGGTAGGCATCCAGGCCCCCCTGAGTAGGGGTGGTGGTAGTGGTAGGCATCCAGCCCCCCTGAGTAGGCGTGGTGGTAGGGTGGTGTTGGTGGTAGGCATCCAACCCCCTATGGGTGTGTATGGCATTGGTGATGGCCATCCCACCCCTATGGTTCTGCTGTTGCTAGTGTACGTCATTTGTGCATCCCTATGTGTGTGTGACATATTTCGGGTATGTGTCGTTTGTTTGTGTTGTTGGTGTTTGACTTACCATCTGCGCCGTACGTGTCCGTGCCGGTCCCGGTAATAGATGTAGTGTATAGGTAGGACCTGCGCAATGGGATTCATGCTTGGATCGTCTCGTTCGGGTTTCTCGTGTCTTCGAGTCGTACTCGTAGCAGGCTTGTTCGTCTCGTAGCCGTGGATCGTCTTGTGGCGTGAAACGGAGCTTATGTACGGCTCGCCCGGATGCTCAAACGTCCCGGATGTAGCGACGGGTTCGGCGCGTACGGAGTGCGCATCGTACTCGTCCGGCCGGAAGGTGCTGTGTATTTGCTTCCGTACGACTCGATTCAGCGTTTACGGATCCGGCTCGGGCGGGGACCAGGAGCTGGATTGGGTAAGTACGGCTCGCTCGGAATCTGGGTTGTTATACGCATCGTACTTGTTCGTCCGGACGAGTGTTCGAATCGGTTGGGAAACACGCAATCGGCTGGTTTTTTTTCCGGACGAATACTGTTAGGTGCGCTTCCGGCCGAGATCGGAATCGACCCCTTAGTGTCGCAATTCTTAGCATTTTGTAATTAGACATTTGCTTCTCTACATTCCGATTAATAATAACAGTTTGATTATTTAATCTGATATATGAAATAATGGACACTGTGTCCAGTATTATGCAACGTAGCGCAATCCTGTGGATATGCAACATGTTACATAAAATAATCAAACTGTTATTATTAATCAACATGGAGAAAACGTGTTTTGGGACCCCCCCTTTTTCTCGGCCCCCCCTTACCGAATCACCCCGAAACTTTCAACACAGCAGCTGACCTGACTGCCCCATTAGTTTTGAAAATTTCGCGAACATTCAGTAAACGGTGTCAGTTATTAGCAAATCAAAAAACACTTTTCCTATGGAAACTAGGTCCTAACTATAACTACCTACTGGCGACCGCCGTCCATTCTTGAGATGGAATAAGGAATGTGTAATGCCCTGAACATGTTACGAAGGGTAAATATAATTGAAGTACTTACCAGACTTTGCCAATCCCCCACCCTATGATTAAGGTGCATGCGCACCGAAACGCGTCCGGGACAGGAACCAGTTGGGTCTGTGTTCGTGGTTCCAGGCAATAAAGATTTGTGAAAATCATTCCTTGCGGAGTAGCATCTCTATGATCTGGGGCACCTGGTGTAATGGATGTACGCGGCAGGCTCCAAGCCGCGGGAGATGCACCGCTTGCTAAACACAGGACTGCGAGGCTGTGAATCTTCACAGCCTGCCAGCACGAGGAATTAACCTAAGGGAACCAGGAGAACAGACCTGAAGCCCACTGGAGGGCTATGAATATTTTATCAAATTGGGGAGAAAGAAGATTTTGGCTTAATGATGGACCCTACTGGAAGGGCAGAATTGGACCTCAATTCCCATCATGCAACTCACTGGTGAGGGCATGTTACGAAGGGTAAATATAATTGAAGTACTTACCGGACTTTGCCAATCCCCCACCCTATGATTAAGGTGCATGCGCACCGAAACGCGTCAGGGACAGGAACCAGTTGGGTCTGTGTTCGTGGTTCCAGGCAATAAAGATTTGTGAAAATCATTCCTTGCGGAGTAGCGTCTCTATGATCTGGGGCACCTGGTGTAATGGATGTACGCAGCAGGCTCCAAGCCGCGGGAGATGCACCGCCTGCTAAACACAGGACTGCGAGGCTGTGAATCTTCACAGCCTGCCAGCACGAGGAATTAACCTAAGGGAACCAGGAGAACAGACCTGAAGCCCACTGGAGGGCTATGAATATTTTATCAAATTGGGGAGAAAGAAGATTTTGGCTTAATGATGGACCCTACTGGAAGGGCAGAATTGGACCTCAATTCCCAGCATGCAACTCACTGGTGAGGGCATGTTACGAAGGGTAAATATAATTGAAGTACTTACCGGACTTTGCCAATCCCCCACCCTATGATTAAGGTGCATGCGCACCGAAACGCGTCAGGGACAGGAAACAGTTGGGTCTGTGTTCGTGGTTCCAGGCAATAAAGATTTGTGAAAATCATTCCTTGCGGAGTAGCGTCTCTATGATCTGGGGCACCTGGTGTAATATATATATATATATATATATATATATATATATATATATATATATATATATATATATATATATATATATATATATATATATATATATATATATATATATATATATCCAAAGAACTCCAACCTTGGCCCAGGCTTGCAAAACAGAGCAGGAACAGGAGCACCGACCACAAAGTAGGTGCAGATTTAAATATTGATTTCACTCCAGTAAAACCACTCAGCATGACGCGTTTCGACCTCAAACGGCCTTGATCACATGACACGCAACACAGGATACAATTGGCTTAAATACCCTGCAATGCAATATCCAGTTTTTTGCTTTTCTTTTTTTCTTTTTTCCCATTTTTTTTAATTAAAGTGACAGGTGCCCAAATGTAGTTGTGCAAATCAACGCATAAATGACCATATTTGACATCCAGGTTTAAATACCCAAAGCAAAGCAGCAATTTGATATAATGCTTGTGATTATAAACCAAGATAGCTGTGAACCTCATAGTACTGTGCAAATAAAGCATATCAATATAAATATAAATATAAATATAAAAATAACTATATATATATATACATGAAACTAAATAAATCAATAAACGACACTTATTAAAAGCATTCTTAAAATCTAGTCATATATATATAAATAAATAAATAATTTCATCATTGCATGTTTTGGATAGAAAACATCCATGCTAAAAATTAATACAATTGATATATTACACAGGTACAGTAAAATCTGTTGTTCTCGAATTTACTACTACTTGTCAGAGTATGGAATATCGTCACCTGCTAAAGCTACTCCTTGTTGTACCAGATTGGGTCTCACTACCCGTTCTGTATGGGCATTCGTATTTAATAACGTTCACGGTGCGAACTGAATGTTTTGTAATTTACCCTACATTTGGATAACTCAATGTGAAAAAATACCTTAGTGTTTTAAAAAAAGAAAAAAGCAATTTTTCTATTTTTTTTAATTATGTTTGTGAAATTAAAGTGCTATACTAACAGGATTGTCTTGGCTAAAACCCCTGAACACCGTGTCTAAAAGAAGATATATAAAAAAAGAAGATGTATAAAAAAGTATTCCATAAATACGGTTATTGTCTCTTAACGGTTGAATATAAACGATAAAAGAGAATTATATAAATCAATTCATTTATCTGTTTGATTGAAATTCCTGTTAAGTATAGAATATATATGGAAATTCATCTAGGGACTCAGTATATATATATATCTTCCATGGTTATGCGGGTTGCTGGTGTGCTGCCTGATTGCTGGTGGTGCACGACTAGAGCGCTCTGCATGCGCTCTTAAACATGAAAACAACCTTTTCTTTCATCCAAGAAAAGTCGGCACTCAGGTAAGTAAGTTGGCACTGCTTTTATTCTACGCAGCACCCTTCTTTGGAACGCATTTCAGCTGAGGCAAGAGAGATGCAGAAAGAGGCAAGAGAGGTGCAGAAAGAGGCAAGAGAGGTGTAGAAAGAGGAAAAATTGGTGCAGAAAGAGCAAGAGAGATGTAGAAAGAGGCAAGATAGGTGCAGAAAGAGGAAGAAAGACACGGAAAGAGGCAAATGAGGTGCAGAAAGAGGCAAGAGAGGTGCAGAAAGAGGCAAGAGAGGTGTAGAAAGAGGAAAAATTGGTGCAGAAAGAGCAAGAGAGATGTAGAAAGAGGCAAGATAGGTGCAGAAAGAGGAAGAAAGACAAGGAAAGAGGCAAATGAGGTGCAGAAAGAGGCAAGAGAGGTGCAGAAAGAGGAAGAAAGGTACAGAAAGAGGCAAGAGAGGTACAGAAACAGGAAGAAAGGCACAGAAAGAAGCAAGAGAAGTGCAGAAAGAGGCAAGAGAGGCGCAGAAAGAGGCAAGAGAGGTGCGGAAAGAGGCTAGAGAGGTTCAGAAAGAGGCAAGAGAAGTGCAGAAAGAGGCAAGAGAGGTGCAGAAAGAGTCAAGAGAGGTGCAGAAAGAGACAAGAGAGGTGCACAAAGAGACAAGAGAGGTGCACAAAGAGGCAAGAGAGGTGCAGAAAGACGCAAAAGAGGTGCACAGAGAGGCAAGAGAGGTGCAATAAGAGGCAAGAGAGGTGCAGAAAGAGGCAAGAGAGGAGCAGAAAGAGTTAGGAGAGGTGTAGAAAGAGGCAAGAGAGGTGCAGAAAGAGGTAAGAGAGGTACAGAAAGAGGCAAGAGAAGTGCAGAAAGAGGCAAGCGAGGTGCTGAAATAGGCAAGAGAGGTGTGGAAAGAGACAAAAGAGGTGCAGAAAGAGGCAAGAGAGGTGCACAGAGAGGTAAGAGAGGTGCAGAAAGAGGCAAGAGAGGTGCACAGAGAGGCAAGAGAGGTGCAGAAATAGGCAAGAGAGGTGCGGAAAGAGGCAAAAGAGGTGCAGAAAGAGGCAAGAGAGGTGCAGAAAGAGGCAAGAGAGGTATAGAAAGAGGCAAGAGAGGTGCAGAAAGAGGCAAGAGAGGTGCAGAAAGAGGCAAGAGAGTTGCAGAAAGAGGCAAGAGAAGTGCAGAAAGAGGCAAGAGAGGTACAGAAAGAGGCAAGAGAAGTGCAGAAAGAGGCAAGAGAGTTGCAGAAAGAGTCAAGAGAGGTGCAGAAAGAGACAAGAGAGGTGCACAAAGAGGCAAGAGAGGTGCAGAAAGAGGCAAAAGAGGTGCAGAAAGACACAAAAGAGGTGCACAGAGAGGCAAAAGAGGTGCACAAAGAGGCAAGAGAGGTGCACTAAGAGGCAAGAGGTACAGAGAGAGGTAAGAGAGGTATACAAAGAGGCAAGAGAGGTGCAGAAAGAGGCAAGAGAGTTACAGAAACAGGCAAGAGAAGTGCAGAAAGAGGCACGAGAGGTGCAGAAAGAGGCAAGAGAGGTGCAGAAAGAGTCAGGAGAGGTGGAGAAAGAGGCAAAAGAGATGCACAAAGAGGCAAGAGAGGTGCACAAAGAGGCAAGAGAGGTGCACAAAGAGGCAAGAGAGGTGCAAAAAGAGGTAAGAGATGTGTAGAAAGAGGCAAAAGAGGAGCAGAAAGAGGAAGAAAGGCACAGCAAGAGGCATGTAAGGTGAAGAAAGAGGCGAGAGAAGTGCAGAAATAGGCAAAAGAGGTACAGAAAGAGGCAAGAGAGGTGCAGAAAGAGGAAGAAAGGTGCAGAAAGAGGAAAGAGGCAAAAGAGGTACAGAAAGAGGCAAGAGAGGTGCAGAAAGAGGAAGAAAGGTGCAGAAAGAGGCAAGAGAGGTGCAGAAAGAGGCAAGAGGGGTGCAGAAAGAGTTAACAGAGGTGCAGAAAGAGGTAAGAGAAGTGCAGAAAGAGGCAAGAGAGGTGCAGAAAGAGGCAAGAGAGGTGCAGAAAGAGTCAAGAGAGGTGCAGAAAGAGACAAGAGAGGTGTGCAAAGAGGTAAGAGAGGTGCACAAAGAGGCAAAAGAGGTGCACAGAGAGGCAAGAGAGGTGCAGAAAGAGTCAAGAGAGGTACAGAAAGAGGCAAGAGAGGTGCAGAAAGAGGCAAGAGGTGCAGAGAGAGGTATGCGAGGTGTAGATAGAGGCAAGCAAGGTGCACAAAGAGGCAAGAGAGGTGCAGAAATAGGCAAGAGATGCGCAAAGAGGCAAGAAAAGTGCAGAAAGAGGCAAGAGAGGTGCACAAAGAGGCAAGAGGTGCACAAAGAGGCAAGAGGTGCGCAAAGAGGCAAGAGAGGTGCAGAAAGAGGCAAGAGAGGTGCACAGAGATGCAAGAGAGGTGCACAGAGATGCAAGAGAGGTGCAGAAAGACGCAAAAGAGGTGCACAGAGAGGCAAGAGAGGTGCAGAAAGAGGCAAGAGAGGTAAAGAAAGAGGCAAAAGAGGTGCACAAAGAGGCAAGAGAGGTGCACTAAGAGGCAAGAGGTACAGAGAGAGGTATACAAAGAGGCAAGAGAGGTGCAGAAAGAGGCAAGAGAGTTACAGAAAGAGGCAAGAGAAGGGCAGAAAGAGGGAAGAGAGGTGCAGAAAGAGGCAAGAGAGGTGCAGAAAGAGTCAGGAGAGGTGGAGAAAGAGGCAAGAGAGGTGCAGAAAGAGGCAAGAGAGGTACACAAAGAGGCAAGAGAGGTGCAGAAAGAGGCAAAAGAGATGCACAAAGAGGCAAGAGAGGTGCAAAAAGAGGCAAGAGAGGTGCAGAAAGAAGAGAGTGAGCTGCAGAAAGAGGCAAGAGAGGTGCAGAAAGAGGCAAGAGAGGTGCAGAAAGAGGTAAGAGATGTGTAGAAAGAGGCAAAAGAGGAGCAGAAAGAGGAAGAAAGGCACAGCAAGAGGCATGTAAGGTGCAGAAAGAGGCGAGAGAAGTGCATAAAGAGGCAAAAGAGGTACAGAAAGAGGCAAGAGAGGTGCAGAAAGAGGAAGAAAGGTGCAGAAAGAGGCAAGAGATGTACAGAAACAGGAAGAAAGGTGCAGAAAGAAGCAAGAGAAGTGCAGAAAGAGGCAAGAGAGGTGCAGAAAGAGGCAAGAGAGGTGCAGAAAGAGGAAGAAAGGCACAGCAAGAGGCATGTAAGGTGCAGAAAGAGGCGAGAGAAGTGCATAAAGAGGCAAAAGATGATGTCCCAGTCCACTCCTCCTGCCCTCCATTGTCCAATTCTATTGCCCATCATTGCCCTCCTGCTTAGCCTCTGTACTTAGCTTGCTGCCCTTACTCTCCTTCCCCCTGCCCTCCGATGTCTGTGTGCATGCCCCTGATCCATCCTTTTTGCCCACCATGTTCCAAGGACCTACCCCTCCTATCCACTCTGAGTGTTCTGTTGAGCTGCCACTCCTCTCCCACCTGCCTGGCATTGTCAGATGACTGTAACCTCTCCCTGCCACCTCCACCCTGCCTGTCCACGTTCCATGCCCCTATCCCCTTCCTCCTGTCCTCCATGGTCCATTTTACTGCCATACCCTTCTGCCCTCTCTGGTCTGTTGTGCTGCAACTGCTCCTCCTGCCTGCCCCACATGGTCTGTTGTGAGGCCCCTTCCCCTGAACACTCTTGTCTGTGCCCAGTTCCTACCCCTCCCTTATATCCCATGTGGTCCTTTGTGCATGCCCCTGCCCCCCCTCCTTCTTGCCCATCATGGCCATTGTGCTGCCACTAACCCTCTTGCTTGCCATGCATGGTCTTTTGTGCTGCCACGGCCCCTCCCACCTTCCCTGTGTGGTCAGCTAGCTGCCCCTGACGCCCTTCCACTTTCCCTCCATGGTCTGTGTGTATGCCATTATAGTCTCACTGTTGCTCTCCATGGTGTGTTGTGCTTCTAGTGCCCATCCTGCCTGACCTCCATGGTCAGCTTGCTGCTCCTGCCCTACCCACTTGTCCACGCCCTCTGTTTTCCATGTGCAGACCCCTATTCCTTCCCTCTTGTCTTCTTTGTTCCATTGTCATGCCCCTGATCTCTCCCTCCTGCCCTTTATGGTCCGTTATGCTGCGGCTTTCTCTCCTGTCTGTCCAGTATGGTCAGCTTGCTGCAATTGCTTCTTCCCCTCTGTTCTCTGTTGTCCATGTGCATGGTCCTGTCTCCTCCCTATTGCTTTCCATGGTTTGTTGTGCTGCACTGCCGTCCCGCATGCCCTGTGTGGTGTATTGTGCTGCTGCAAACCCTGATGCCTGCCCTGTAAGGTCAATTTGATGCACCTGTCCATATCCCTCCTGCCCTCTGTTATCCAAGTCCATGTCCCTACCCCAATTCCTCCTCCCTTCCATGATCCAATGTACCATACTTGCTAACATTCTGAACTTGGTAAGAGGGAGATTTTGAAAAACAAAAATCGGGAATTGATTTTCCCCATTGACTTACATTGAAAAAGAGGAGATTGTAGACAAGGGACAGATAAAATTAAGCCCTTTTGGGCTTCAAAACATTGGGCGTTTCCTGCCTGAATCAGCTCTGTTGGCATGTATTGTTGTACTAACACTGCCTCTTACTTCTGCCCTCAATGCTCTTTTATATTGCCACAGCCTCTCTTGCCTGTCCAGCATTGTTGGTTTGTTGACCGTGCCCCCCTTTCTACTGCCCTCCATTTTGTGCTGCCACTGTCCTTCCTGCCTGCCCAGTGTGGTCAAATTGTTGCCTCTGCACCCTCCTACCTGCCTTCAATTTTCTGAGTCCGTGCCCCTGACTTCTGCCTCCCAACAGTATCCAAATGAACAACTAGAGTGCTAACATTCTATATTTATTACAAAAGTGTGGCACGCCTGATGTCATCTTGATGTAATCAAAACTGTAATACCTAAAGCATTTCCTTTAGAAATTATAGAAATGAGAGGGTCTTCTTTGCATAGAAAGTATGGTTAGTGCTCTAAAAAACTAAAATGAGGACATATTTTCTGAGTTCTCAAATAGTGACAAAGCACTTTTAAATTATTTGTTATCTTTATTTTTTTTATCCAGTTGACCACTTGATTAAATGTTACCCTTAGGGGAGAGGATGTGGCATTACTTCCAGAGCTGTAGACTTTGCAACTGGGGAACCAGGTTGAAGTTTCTGCTTCAGCTCGACATTCTGTGATTCTGGTCAAATCACTTAATCTCCCCATGCCTACTACCAAAATGAATTTGTCCTTGTATGATGTAACAAATGCTTGTGTAAAGCACTCCAATACCTGACCAGTCTGTACTATATAAAACTGCAAAAAAACAAAGAATAAAAAGTGTTTTCCACACTTCTGTCATTGGGCTATACGTGGGCTACATCTGGGTGATATTTGTGCTACATTTGGGCTCCTTTTTCTCTGGTAGCCATCTTGGGAGACTTCAATTCAATTCAATAAACTTTATTCAATCTGATTTAGAAACATAGATCATAAAAGTGTACATAAAAACAGTAAATCCTCTTTCTTAATACAATACAATGAGAATTAATTAAAACCAGTAGGTAAAAACGGGTGTTACCAAGCCTGGCTCAGAGCAACTTCAGGTTAACAGAATAGTAAAGGTCAAATTTTCGCAAGATCAATCTCAAGTACTTTGTGCAAAATACGCAATAAGGGGTCCAAGTAAGATGCAACGCTCCAATACCTGACCAGTCTGCACTATAAAACTGCAAAAAACTAAAAAATTAAAAGGGTTTCACACACTTCTGTCATTGGGCTATATGTGGGCTACATCTGGGTGATATTTGTGCTATATTTGGGCTCTTTTTTCTCTGGTGGCCATCTTGGGAGACTTATTTGTTATGCAGTTTCCTAATTTCCTAATTTACTGCAGTCTCCTCAGTAGGAAATGCTTTCAGTTATTTACTTTGATTCCATCAAGAAGGCATTTAGATGTCTCACACATTTGCCATAAATTTAGAATGTTAGCACTCTAGTTGCTCATTAGATCACTGTAGTAAAGCTACTGCTCACCAAGGAGTAAACTGGAAGTCTGTTGCTGGTATTGAAAGTGCATGTCAGAATTTTTTAATGAAATAGAAGAGGATTTGAGAAGTCACTCAAAATGTGCCCTAATTTGTCTTTCTGCAGCACTAATCATACTTTCTATGGCAAAATGAACCCCCTCATTTTGTTCCTTTTTAAATTAAATGTTTTAAGTATTACCAGTTTATTCCAATCAAGATGGCTTCAGGTGTGCCATACTTTTGTCATAAGTAAGACTTCTAGCGCTCTAGTTGTTCTTTAGAACACACTGGGAAGCTGCAGTAGAACACAAAGGAATCAACTGATAGTCTCTGCCCTTGTTGGATGTACATGTTTTACTGAGAATGTCAGACTTCATTCTCAAATGTCTGAGAAAGATAATGTGAATTTACAGAAAATATGCTCTGTCTTTTTAGCTTCTGGAGCTCCTTCCAAACCTCTATGGGACAAGCATGAGAAAATAGTTTTCTCTCAAACATGAGTCATGATATTCCAGCAGAAGGCATTTTCACAGGGTAAAATCACCTTACAACACACCACAATTCCTAAAATTAGTATGGTACCATCAACACATGAATTATAATGTAACTAAAGTCTGGAATCACCCTTTATATTTTGTCCTTTTGGTGACCCTCAAAACCTTCTATTCACTGCAATGCATTTTAATGGGGTGCTATCATTATATTGGTCCCAAGATGGCTGCCAACACTTCTTGGATGAAGTGCTGACAGCCAATCAGATCTCACGATGAGATGTGTGGTTAGGCTCCGCCCAGATATCGATATTTCTTTTTCCTTTAATATTTCAAAAACTACTGAACATATTTACACCATTTAAAGCAAAGAGTGCACTCTGGACCAAGAGCTACCTTTCTGCCAAACTTGGTGTAATTCCGTTAAGCAATTCGAGCTGTAGCCGTGACAAAAGTTTCCTATGGAAATTAACATTGAGAAAACATGTTTTGGGACCCCCACTTTTTTATCACCCCCGCTCAACGAATCACCCCGAAAATTTCAAGACAGGAGCTGACCGGAGCGGACCATTAGTTTGGAAAATTTCGCGAAGATTCGTCAAACGGCGCCAAAGATATTGGCAAAAGAAAACACACTTTTTGAATAGAAACGAGGTCCTAAATATAACTACCTCCTGGTGACTGCCAGTAGGTAATATATATATATATATTATATATATTATATTATATATGAAACTAGGATCCCAATGCACGACCGCCATGGGCCAAACAAGGGCACAGACACCAGTTGGAGATGAAATAAATCTGTTTATTGCTTAACAAGTCAGGATGACGCGTTTCGACCACAAGCCTGTGGTCTTGATCACATCTAATAAAATATATATATATATATATATATATATATATATATATATATATATATATATATATATATATATATATATAAAATAGCCCCGGGGACCACCACCTCCCTGGGGTTATTTTCACGTTGGAAGGGGAGCCGCACGGCCCCCCTCCTGGAGCCCTACTAGGCCCTGGGGACCGCCACCCCACCAGGGCCAGCTCCGGCAATGTACCGGGGTGCCCACCCCCGGGACATTGCAGTTTGCAATGACAGGGCAGGAGTACGGCTCCCGCCCTGTCATTGCAAACTCTGCTTAGCTTCGTGGAAGCGAGAGCAGGAAACCTGCTATCGCTTCCACGAAGCAAAGCAGAATTGCTTTTGGAAAAGGGGAGCTGCATGTTAGCATCTCCCCTTGTCCAAAAGCAATGCCGGCTCCCGCAGGAGGTGGGGAGCCGGCAGGGACTGTGGGGGCATTGTGGCTCCCCCGGGGTCCCCAACGTAAGGCCCTGGGGGATGGGGTACCCGGTGCCAGAAGTGGCCCAGGGAAGGAGGGCCATGCGACCCCCCTCCCCAAATTAAAAAAAAAAAGAGTCCAGGCACCGGGGGATGGGGTCCCCAGGGCCAGAAGTGGCCCAGGGAAAGAGGGCCACTCGGCCCCCCTCCCGTTAAATAAATAATAAATAAAAGTGGCCTAGCCCCAGGGGCCTAAATCGGTCCCGGGAGGGGGGCCGCGCAGCCCCTTTCCTGTTTTTTTATTATTTTAATTTAAAAAAAGGGTCAGGCCCTGGGGGATGAGGTCTCCACGGCCTAAAAAGTACTAAGAGAAGGGGGGCCACAAAGCCCCCCTTCTACAAAAATAAATAAAAGAGAAGCCAGCATCTCGCCGGAGGCCCCGCCCCCTCCCTGCACCACTCTGCAAATGCACCTCCTGGCGTGTTCAGGGTTGGGGGATTAAGACCCCTAGAATGTTAAGGGTCCTTAGGGGCCAATTAGCCCACCAGGTACCTCCAGTAAGCCCTACACAGCTGGATTGCTGAGAGTGGTCTGAGGCCATGCCCCCTTTTAACATGACTCTGCAAACACGCCTCTTGGCGCACTGCTGGTGGGGCGATGAGGTCCTCTTGTGTCCTGAGGACCTCAGGACTGAAGTGGACTTCCTCCTCCGAGCAGCAGTGCGCCAGGCGGTGCGTTTGCAGAGTGGTGTGAAAAGGGGGCATGGCCTCGGACCACTCTCAGCAATTCAGCTGTGTGGGGCTTACTGGAGCTAACAGGAGGGCTAGTTGGCCCCCAGGGACCCTCAGGAGGCAAGAGGACTTCATCCCCAACCAAGAGCGCACCAGGAGGTGTGTTTGTAGAGTAGTGCAGAAAAGGGGCGTGGCCTGTGTCCACCTCAGCAATCCCACTATATGGGGCTTACTGGCGGTATCAGGTAGGCTAGTTGGCCCCTAAGGTCTCCAGCAGCGAAGGGGACTTCACTGCGACGGGGAGTGCATTTGCAGACTGGTGGGAAAAGGGGGCGTGGCCTGCTTTGAGAACTTACCAATGCTGCTGTGTGGGACTTACTGAAGGTAATAGGAGGGGTAGTTGGCCCCCATGGTTGTCCTCGGGGGCCAACTACCCCTCCTGTTACCTCCAGTAAGTCCCACACAGCAGCATTGGTAAGTTCTCAAAGCAGGCCACGCCCCCTTTGCCCACCAGTCTGCAAATGCACCTCCTGGCACACTACGGGCTGGGGGATGAAGTCCACTTTGCTCCTGAGGGACTTTGGGGGCCAAGAAGCCCTCCTGATACCTCCTGTAAGTCCTACACAGTGGAATTCCTGAGCGCTTGTCAGAGGCCCAGCCCCCTTTCTCCACCTCTCTGAAAACGCGACTACTAGTTAAAAAAACATTTGAAATGTATTAGGTTTCACATTTGCGAGTTAGAGCTATAGGCGTAAATGTAAAAGTGTTTTACTAATGTTTCTTGGAGTGGTGTGGATGTAGGTTGTGTGTAGTGGAAATATGTGGTATGATGTGCAGTGAAATTATGTGGATAGACTTTGACTTTGATGTGGATAGAAGGTATGTTGTATTTAGTGTATAGGAATTATGTAGAGTGGGATTATGTGTTATGGAGAGTAATTATGTCGTATGGTAGTCTGTGTTGTGGAGTGGTAACCTCAGGTTTAGTTTTCCTCGTTTCCATAGAAGCTAAACTATAAACTCAATGAGACAAAAAAAAGAAGGAACCACTGAGGAGCACTTCTGGACCTAGTCAGAGGTATGAGCAGGGCCACTGGAATTATGCGACTGTTTGACTGCACCGACTTTCGCACAATTATACATTTTCTGCATCTGCCACATAATCCATCATCTGCTGCATAATCTGCAGATTTGAACAAAAAAAACCTTGCTTCTAGCTCAAACTGCTCAAACGCTACCAAAAATGCAGCGACAAGTGTTACAGCGTGGTGGAAGGCCCTTTGCAAACCTAGAATGGCCACCTGTTACTTATTGCTAAATGTGGGTATTAAATTGGTACTAATGGTGTGCAAACCACTCTTGCTTCTTTCTGCGCCTTTCTTGCCTCTTTCTGCAATTCTGTTGCTTCTTTCTGCACCTTTCTTTTTTTCTGCACTTCTTTTGTCTCTTTCTGCTCATCTCTTTCACTTTCTGCACCTCTCTTGCCTCTCTCTGCACCTCTGTTGCCTCTTTCTGCACCTCACTTGCTTCTTCCTGTACTCCTCTTGCCTCTTTCTGCACCCTTCTTCCCTCTTTCTGCACCTCTCTTGCCTCTTTCTGCACCCCTGTTCCCTCTTTCTGCACCTCTCCTGCCTGTTTCTGCACCTCTCTTGCCTCTTTCTATACATCTCTTGCCTGTTGCTGCACCTCTGTTGCTTCTTTCTGCACTTCTCTTGCTTCTTTCTGTACCTCTGTTGCTTCTTTCTGCACCCCTCTTACCGCTTTCTGCACCCCGCTTCCCTCTTTCTGCACCTCTCTTGCCTCAGTCTGCCCACCTGTTCCCTCTTTCTGCACCCCTTTTGCCTGTTTCTGCAACTCTCTTGCCTCTTTTTGCAGTTCTCTTGCCTCCTTCTGCACCTCTGTTGCTTCTTTCTGCACTTCTCTTGCCTCTTTCTGCACCCCTGTTGCTTCATTCTGCACTTTCCATGCTTCTTTCTGCACCTGTCTTGCTTCTTTCTGCATCCCTGTTATCTCTTTCTGCACTCATCTTCCCTCTTTCTGCACCTCTCTTGCCTCTTTCTGCACCTCACTTGCCTCTTTCTGCACTTCTGTTGCTTTTTTCTACACCTCTGTTGCTTCTTTTAGCAATTCTCTTGCCTGTACCTGCACTTCTCTTGCCTGTTTCTGCACCTCTCTTGCGTCTTTCTGCACTTATCTTGTCTCTTTGTGCACCCCTCTTGCTTCTTTCTGCACTTCTCTTGCTTCTTTCTGCACCCGTCTTGCCTCTTTCTGCACTACTCTGGCCTCTTTCTGCACTTCTCTTGCTTCTTTCTGCACTACTCTTGCTTCTTTCTGCACCTCTCTTGCTTCTATCTGCACCCTTCTTCCCATTTTCTGCACCTCTCTTCCCTCTTTCTGCACGTCTCTTGCCTCTTTCTGCAGTACTCTTGCCTCTTTCTGCACCTCTCTTGCCTGTTTCTGCAACTCTCTTGCCTCTTTCTTCAGTTCTCTTGCCTCCTTCTACACCTCTGTTGCTTCTTTCTGCATTTCTCTTGCTTCTTTCTGCACTTCTGTTGCTTCTTTCTGCACCCATCTTGCCTCTTTCTGCATCCTTCTTCTCTCTTTCTGCACCTCTCTTGCTTCTTTCTGCACCCCTTTTGCCTCTTTCTGCACCTCTCTTGGTTGTTTCTGTACTGTCTTGTTTCTTTCTGCACCTGTCTTGAAAATTTCTGCACCCCTCTTGCCTATTTCTGTACCCCTCATCCCTCTTTCTGCACCCCTTTTGCCTCTTTCTGCACCTTTGTTCCTTCTTTCTGCACTTCTCTTGCTTCTTTCTGCAACCCTCTTGCCTCTTTCTGCACCTCTGTTGCTTCGATCTGAACGGCTCTTGCTTCTTTCTGCACCTCTGTTGCAAATTTCTGAACCCCTCGTGCCTCTGTGTGCATCCCTCTTGCCTCTTTCTGCACCTCTGTTGCTTCTTTCTGCACTGCTCTTGCTTCTGTCTGCTACTCTCTTGCACATTTCTGCACCCCTCTTGCCTTTTTCTGCACCTCTGTTGGGTCTTTCTGCACCTCTCTTGCCTCTGTCTGTACCACTGTTCCCTCTTTCTGCACCTCATTTGCCTGTTTCTGCAACTCTCTTGCCTGTTTCTGCACTTTTCTTCCCTCTTTTTGCACCTCTGTTGCTTCCTTCTGCACTTCTCTTGCCTCTTTCTGCACCCCTCTTGCCTCTTTCTGCACCTCTGTTGCTTCTTTCAGCACATCTCTTGCTTCTTTCTATACCTCTTCTGCTTCTTTCTGCACACCTCTTGCCTCGTTCTGCACCCTTCTTCCCTCTTTGTGCATCTCTCACCTCTTTCTGCACCTCTCTTGCAGCTTTCTGCACCCCTCTTGCCTCCTTCTGCACCTTTGTTGTTTCTTTCTGCACTGCTTTTGCTTCTTTCTGCACCTGTCTTGCAAATTTCTGCACCCTTCTTGCCTCTTTCTGCACCCCTCTTGCCTTCTTCTGCACCTATGTTGGTTCTTTCTGCACTGCTCTTGCTTCTTTCTGCACCTCTTTTGTCTGTTTATGCAACTCTCTTGCCTCTTTATGCACTTCTCTTGCCTCCTTATGCACCTTTGTTGCTTCATTCTGTACTTCTCTTGCCTCTTTCTGCACCCCTCGTGCCTCTTTCTGCACCTCTGTTGCTTCTTTCCGCTCTTCTCTTGCTTCTTTCTGCACTTCTGTTGCTTCTTTATGCACCCCTCTTGCCTCTTTCTGCACTCTTCTTTGCTCTTTCTGTACCTCTCTTGTCTCTTTCTGCATCCCTGTTCCCTTTTTCTGCACCTCTCTTGCCTGTTTCTGCAACTCTCTTGCCTCTTTCTGCAGTTCTCTTGCCTCCTTCTGCACCTCTGTTGCTTCTTTCTGCACTTCTCTTGCCCCTTTCTGCACCCCTCTTGTCTGTTTCTGCACCTCTGTTGGTTCTTTCTGCACTGCTCTTGCTTCTTTCTGGACCTCTCTTGCCTGTTTCTGCAACTCTCTTGCCTCTTTCTTCAGTTCTCTTGCCTCCTACTGCACCTCTGTTGCTTCTTTCTGCACTTCTCTAGCCTCTTTTTGCAATCCCTTTTGCCTCTTTCTGCACCTCTGTTGGTTCTTTCTGCACTGCTCTTGCTTCTTTCTGCACCTCTCTTGTAAATTGTGGCCCCCTCTTGCCTCAGTCTGCCCACCTGTTACCTCTTTCTGCACCCCTTTTGCCTGTTTATGCAACTCTCTTGCCTCTTTTGCAGTTCTCTTGTCTCCTTCTGCACCTCTGTTGCTTCTTTCTGCACTTCTCTTGCCTCTTTCTGCACCCGTTTCTACATTCTGCACTTTCCATGCTTCTTTATGCACCTGTCTTGCTTCTTTCTGCACCCCTGTTATCTCTTTCTGCACTCGTCTTCCCTCTTTCTGCACCTCTCTTGCTTCTTTCTGCACCTCACTTGCCTCTTTCTGCACTTCTCTTGCTTCTTTCTACACCTCTGTTGCTTCTTTTAGCAATTCTCTTGCCTCTTTCTGCACTTCTCTTGCCTGTTTCTGCACCTCTCTTGTGTCTTTTTGCACCTCTCTTGCCTCTTACTGCACCTCACTTGCTTCTTTCTGCACCCCTCTTGCCTCTTTCTCCACCCTTTGTGCCTCTTTCAGTACCTCTGTTGCTTCTTTCTGCAGTTCTCTTGCCTCTTTCCTTACCCTTCGTGCCTCTTTCTGCACCTTTGTTGTTTCTTTCTGCACTGCTTTTGCTTCTTTCTGCACCTGTCTTGCAAATTTCTGCACCCCTCTTGTCTCTTTCTGCACCCCTCTTGCCTTCTTCTGCACCTATGTTGTTTCTTTCTGCACTGCTTTTGCTTCTTTCTGCACCTGTCTTGCAAATTTCTGCACCCCTCTTGCCTCTTTCTGCACCCCTCTTGCCTTCTTCTGCACCTATGTTGGTTCTTTCTGCACCTCTCTTGCAAATGTTGGCACCCCTCTTGCCTCAGTCTTCCCACCTGTTCCCTCTTTCTGCATCCCTTTTGCCTGTTTCTGCAACTCTCTTGCCTCTTTTTGCAGTTCTCTTGTCTCCTTCTGCACCTTTGTTGCTTCATTCTGCACTTCTCTTGCCTCTTTCTGCACCCCTGTTTCTTCATTTTGCACTTTCCATGCTTCTTTCTGCACCTGTCTTGCTTCTTTCTGCACCCCTGTTATCTCTTTCTGCACTCGTCTTCCTTCTTTCTGCACCTCTCTTGCCTCTTTCTGCACCTCACTTGCATCTTTCTGCACTTCTGTTGCTTTTTTCTACACCTCTGTTGCTTCTTTTAGCAATTCTCTTGCCTGTACCTGCACTTCTCTTGCCTGTTTCTGCACCTCTCTTGCGTCTTTCTGCACTTATCTTGTCTCTTTGTGCACCCCTCTTGCTTCTTTCTGCACTTCTCTTGCTTCTTTCTGCACCCGTCTTGCCTCATTCTGCACTAGTCTGGCCTCTTTCTGCACTTCTCTTGCTTCTTTCTGCACTACTCTTGCTTCTTTCTGCACCTCTCTTGCTTCTATCTGCACCCTTCTTCCCATTTTCTACACCTCTCGTCCCTCTTTCTGCACGTCTCTTGCCTCTTTCTGCAGTACTCTTGCCTCTTTCTGCACCTCTCTTGCCTCTTTCTGCAACTCTCTTGCCTCTTTCTTCAGTTCTCTTGCCTCCTTCTACACCTCTGTTGCTTCTTTCTGCATTTCTCTTGCTTCTTTCTGCACTTCTGTTGCTTCTTTCTTCACCCATCTTGTCTCTTTCTGCACCCTTCTTCTCTCTTTCTGTACCTCTCTTGCTTCTTTCTGCACCCCTTTTGCCTCTTTCTGCACTTCTCTTGGTTGTTTCTGTACTGTCTTGTTTCTTTCTGCACCTGTCTTGAAAATTTCAGCACCCCTCTTGCCTATTTCTGTACCCCTCATCCCTCTTTCTGCACCCCTTTTGCCTCTTTCTGCACCTTTGTTCCTTCTTTCTGCACTTCTCTTGCTTCTTTCTGCAACCCTCTTGCCTCTTTCTGCACCTCTGTTGCTTCGATCTGAACGGCTCTTGCTTCTTTCTGCACCTCTGTTGCAAATTTCTGAACCCCTTGTGCCTCTGTGTGCATCCCTCTTGCCTCTTTCTGCACCTCTGTTGCTTCTTTCTGCACTGCTCTTGCTTCTGTCTGCTACTCTCTTGCACATTTCTGCACCCCTCTTGCCTTTTTCTGCACCTCTGTTGGTTCTTTCTGCACCTCTCTTGCCTCTGTCTGTACCACTGTTCCCTCTTTCTGCACCTCGTTTGCCTGTTTCTGCAACTCTCTTGCCTCTTTCTGCACTTTTCTTCCCTCTTTTTGCACCTCTGTTGCTTCCTTCTGTACTTCTCTTGCCTCTTTCTGCACCCCTCTTGCCTCTTTCTGCACCTCTGTTGCTTCTTTCTGCATATCTTTTGCTTCTTTCTATACCTCTTCTGCTTCTTTCTGCACACCTCTTGCCTCGTTCTGCACACTTCTTCCCTCTTTGTGCATCTCTCACCTCTTTCTGCAACTCTCTTGCAGCTTTCTGCACCCTTCTTACCTCTTTCCACACCTCTTTTGCTTGTTTCTGCACTTCTTTTGCCTCTTTCTGTACCCCTCTTGCCTCCTTCTGCACCTTTGTTGTTTCTTTCTGCACTGCTTTTGCTTCTTTCTGCACCTGTCTTGCAAATTTCTGCACCCCTCTTGCCTCTTTCTGCACCCCTCTTGCCTTCTTCTGCACCTATGTTGGTTCTTTCTGCACTGCTCTTGCTTCTTTCTGCACCTCTTTTGTCTGTTTCTGCAACTCTCTTGCCTCTTTCTGCACTTCTCTTGCCTCCTTATGCACCTCTGCTGCTTCATTCTGTACTTCTCTTGCCTCTTTCTGCACCCCTCCTGCCTCTTTCTGCACCTCTGTTGCTTCTTTCTGCTCTTCTCTTGCTTCTTTCTGCACTTCTGTTGCTTCTTTCTGCACCCCTCTTGCCTCTTTCTGCACCTCTCTTGCCTGTTTCTGCAACTCTCTTGCCTCTTTCTGCAGTTCTCTTGCCTCCTTCTGCACCTCTGTTGCTTCTTTCTGCACTTCTCTTGCCCCTTTCTGAACCCCTCTTGTCTGTTTCTGCACCTCTGTTGGTTCTTTCTGCACTGCTCTTGCTTCTTTCTGGACCTCTCTTGCCTGTTTCTGCAAATCTCTTGCCTCTTTCTTCAGTTCTCTTGCCTCCTACTGCACCTCTGTTGCTTCTTTCTGCACTTCTCTAGCCTCTTTTTGCACCCCTTTTGCCTCTTTCTGCACCTCTGTTGGTTCTTTCTGCACTGCTCTGGCTTCTTTCTGCACCTCTCTTGCAAATTTTGGCACCCCTCTTGCCTCAGTCTTCCCACCTGTTCCCTCTTTCTGCACCCCTTTTGCCTGTTTCTGCAACTCTCTTGCCTCTTTTTGCAGTTCTCTTGTCTCCTTCTGCACCTCTGTTGCTTCTTTCTGCACTTCTCTTGCCTCTTTCTGCAACCCTGTTTCTTCATTCTGCACTTTCCATTCTTCTTTCTGCACCTGTCTTGCTTCTTTCTGCACCCCTGTTATCTCTTTCTGCACTCGTCTTCCCTCTTTCTGCACCTCTCTTGCTTCTTTCTGCACCTCACTTGCCTCTTTCTGCACTTCTCTTGCTTCTTTCTACACCTCTGTTGCTTCTTTTAGCAATTCTCTTGCCTCTTTCTGCACTTCTCTTGCCTGTTTCTGCACCTCTCTTGCGTCTTTTTGCACTTCTCTTGCCTCTTACTGCACCTCACTTGCTTCTTTCTGCACCCCTCTTCCCTCTTTCTGCACCACTCTTTCCTCTTTCTGTACCTCTGTTGCTTCTTTCTGCACTTCTCTTGCCTCTTTCTCCACCCTTTGTGCCTCTTTCAGTACCTCTGTTGCTTCTTTCTGCAGTTCTCTTGCCTCTTTCTACACCCTTCGTGCCTCTTTCTGCACCTTTGTTGTTTCTTTCTGCACTGCTTTTGCTTCTTTCTGCACCTGTCTTGCAAAATTCTGCACCCCTCTTGCCTCTTTCTGCACCCCTCTTGCCTTCTTCTGGACCTATGTTGGTTCTTTCTGCACTGCTCTTGCTTCTTTCTGCACCTCTTTTGCCTGTTTCTGCAACTCTCTTGCCTCTTTCTGCACTTCTCTTGCCTCCTTATGCACCTCTGTTGCTTCATTCTGTACTTCTCTTGCCTCTTTCTGCACCCCTCGTGCCTCTTTCTGCACCTCTGTTGCTTCTTTCCACTCTTCTCTTGCTTCTTTCTGCACTTCTGTTGCTTCTTTATGCACACCTCTTGCTTCTTTCTGCACTCTTCTTTGCTCTTTCTGCACCTCTCTTGTCTCTTTCTGCATCCCTGTTCCCTTTTTCTGCACCTCTCTTGCCTGTTTCTGCAACTCTCTTGCCTCTTTCTGCAGTTCTCTTGCCTCCTTCTGCACCTCTGTTGCTTCTTTCTGCACTTCTCTTGCCCCTTTCTACACCCCTCTTGTCTGTTTCTGCAGATCTGTTGGTTCTTTCTGCACTGCTCTGGCTTCTTTCTGCACCTCTCTTGCAAATGTTGGCACCCCTCTTGCCTCAGTCTTCCCACCTGTTCCCTCTTTCTGCACCCCTTTTGCCTGTTTCTGCAACTCTCTTGCCTCTTTTTGCAGTTATCTTGTCTCCTTCTGCACCTCTGTTGCTTCTTTCTGCACTTCTCTTGCCTCTTTCTGCCCCCTGTTTCTTCATTCTGCACTTTCCATGCTTCTTTCTGCACCTGTCTTGCTTCTTTCTGCACCTCACTTGCCTCTTTCTGCACTTATCTTGCTTCTTTCTACACCTCTGTTGCTTCTTTTAGCAATTCTCTTGCCTCTTTCTGCACTTCTCTTGCCTGTTTCTGCACCTCTCTTGCGTCTTTCTGCACCTCTCTTGTCTCTTACTGCACCTCACTTGCTTCTTTTTGCACCCCTCTTCCCTCTTTCTGCACCACTCTTTCCTCTTTCTGTACCTCTGTTGCTTCTTTCTGCACTTCTCTTGCCTCTTTCTGCACCCTTTGTGCCTCTTTCAGCACCTCTGTTGCTTCTTTCTGCAGTTCTCTTCCTTTTTTCTGCATCCCTCCTGCATCTTTCTGTACCCCTCTTGCCTCTCTATGCACCTCACCTACCCCTTTCTGCACCCCTCATGCTTCTTTTTGCTCCTTTGTTGTTTCTTTCTGCACTGCTCTTGGTTCTTTCTGCACCTCTTTTGCAAATTTCTGCATCCCTCTTGCCTATTTCTGCACCCCTCTTCCCTCTTTGTCCACCTCTCTTGCTGCTTTCTGCACTTCTTTTGCTTCTTTCTGCACTGCTCTTGCTTCTTTCTACACCTCTCCTTCAAATTTCTGTATCCCTCTTGCCTCTTTCTGCACCTCTGTTCCCTCTTTCTGCACATTTCTTGCCTGCTTATGCACTTGTCTTGCCTCTTTCTGCGCCTCTGTTGCTTCTTTCTGCACTTATCTTGCCTCTTTGTGCACCCCTCTTGCTTCTTTCTGCACTTCTCTTGCTTCTTTCTGCACCCGTCTTGCCTCTTTCTGCACAACTCTGGCCTCTTTCTGCACTTCTCTTGCTTCTTTCTGCACTACTCTTGCTTCTTTCTGCACCTCTCTTGCCTCTATCTGCACCCTTCTTCCCATGTTTTGCACCTCTCTTCCCTCTTTCTTCACCTCTCTTGCCTCTTTCTGCAGTACTCTTGCCTCTTTCTGCATCTCTATTGCCTGTTTCTGCAACTCTCTTGCCTCTTTTTTCAGTTCTCTTGCCTCCTTCTACACCTCTGTTGCTTCTTTCTGCACTTCTCTTGCTTCTTTCTGCACTTCTGTTGCTTCTTTCTGCACCCATCTTGCTTCTTTCTGCACCCTTCTTCCCTCTTTCTGCACCTCTCTTGCTTCTTTCTGCACCCCTTTTGCCTCTTTCTGCACCTCTCTTGGTTTTTTCTGTACTGTCTTATTTCTTTCTGAACCTGTCTTGAAAATTTCTGCACCCCTCTTGCCTATTTCTGTACCCCTCTTCCCTCTTTCTGCACCTCTCTTGCCTCTGTCTGCACCCCTCTTGCCTCTTTCTGCACCTTTGTTCCTTCTTTCTGCACTTCTCTTGCTTCTTTCTGCAACCCTCTTGCCTCTTTCTGCACCTCTGTTGCTTCTTTCTGCACGGCTCTTGCTTCTTTCTGCTACTCTCTTGCACATTTCTGTACCCCTCTTGCCTTTTTCTGCACCTCTGTTGGTTCTTTCTGCACCTCTCTTCCCTCTGTCTGCCACACTGTTCCCTCTTTCTGCACCTCGTTTACCTGTTTCTGCAACTCTCTTGCCTCTTTCTGCACTTTTCTTCCCTCTTTCTGCACCTCTGTTGCTTCTTTCTGCACATCTCTTGCTTCTTTCTATGCCTCTTCTGCTTCTTTCTGCACCCCTCTTGCCTCTTTCTGCACCCTTCTTCCCTCTTTGTGCATCTCTCACCTCTTTATGCACCTCTCTTGCAGCTTTCTGCACCCCTCTTACCTCTTTACACACCTCTTTTGCTTGTTTCTGCACTTCTTTTGCCTCTTTCTGTACCCAGCTTGCCTCCTTCTGCACCTTTGTTGTTTCTTTCTGGACTGCTTTTGCTTCTTTCTGCACCTGTCTTGCAAATTTCTGACCCCTTTTGCCTTCTTCTGCACCTCTGTTGGTTCCTTCTGCACTGCTCTTGCTTCTTTCTGCACCTCTTTTGCCTGTTTCTGCAACTCTCTTGCCTCTTTCTGCACTTCTCTTGCCTCCTTCTGCACCTCTGTTGCTTCTTTCTGCACTTCCCTTGCCTCTTTCTGCACCCCTTGTGCCTCTTTCTGCACCTCTGTTGCTTCTTTCCGCTCTTCTCTTGCTTCTTTCTGCACTTCTGTTGCTTCTTTATGCACCCCTCTTGCCTCTTTCTGCACCCTTCTTCACTCTTTCTAAACCTCTCTTGTCTCTTTCTGCATCCCTGTTCCCTTTTTCTGCACCTCTCTTGCCTGTTTCTGCACATCTCTTGCCTCTTTCTGCACCCCTCTTGTCTGTTTCTGCACCTCTGTTGGCTCTTTCTGCACTGCTCTTGCTTCTTTCTGGACCTCTCTTGCCTGTATCTGCAACTCTCTTGCCTCTATCTTCAGTTCTCTTGCCTCCTACTGCACCTCTGTTGCTTCTTTCTGTACTTCTCTTGCCTCTTATTGCACCCCTTCTGCCTCTTTCTGCACCTCTGTTGCTTCTTTCTGTACTTCTCTTGCTTCTTTCTGCCTTTCTGTTGCTTCTTTCTGCACCCCTCTTGCCTCTTTCTGCACCCTTCTTCCCTCTCTCTCTACCTCTCTTGCCTCTTTCTGCACCCCTGTTCCCTTTTTCTGCACCTCCCATGCCTGTTTCTGCAACTCTCTTGCCTCTTTCTGCAGTTCTCTTGCCTCCTTCTGCACCTCTGTTGCTTCCTTCTCAACTTCTCTTGCCTCTTTCTGCACCCCTCTTGCCTCTTTCTGCACCTCTGTTCGTTCTTTCTGCACTGCTCTTGCTTCTTTCTGCACCCCTCTTGCTTCTTTCTGTACCCCTCTTCCCTCTTTCTGTACCTCTCTTGCCTTTGTCTGTACCTCTGTTGCTTCTTTCGGCACTGCTCTTGCTTCTTTCTGCACCCTTCTTGCCTCTTTCTGCACCTGTCTTCCCTCTTTCTGTACCTCTCTTGCCTCTTTCTGGAGCTCCGTTGCTTCTTTCTGCACGTCTCTTGCCTCTTTCTGTACCCCTCTTGCCTCTTTCTGCACCTCTGTTGCTTCTTTCTGCACTTCTCTTGCTTCTTTCTGCACCCCTCTTGCCTCTTTCTGCACCATTCTTCCCTCTTTCTGCACCTCTCTTGCCTCTATCTGCACCCCTGTTCCCTTTTTCTGCACCTCTCTTGCCTGTTTTTGCAACTCTCTTGCCTCTTTCTGCAGTTCTCTTGTCTCCTCCTGCACCTCTGTTGCTTCTTTCTGCACCTCTCTTGCAAATTTCTGCACCCCTCATGCCTCCTTCTGTACCCCTCTTGCCTCCTTCTGCACTTCGGCTGCTTCTTTCTGCACTGCTCTTGCTTCTCTCTGCACCTCTTTTGCCTGTTTCTGCACTTCTCTTGCCTCCTTCTGCACCTTTGTTGCTTCTGTCTGCACTTCCCTTGCCTCTGGCTCCACCCCCTTGCCTCTTTCTGCACCTCTCTTGCTTCTTTCTGCACCGCTCCTGCCTCTTTCTGCACCTCTGTTGCTTCTTTCTGTACGTCTCTTGCTTCATTCTGCACCTCTCTTGATTCTTTCTGCACCCCTCTTGTCTCTTTCTGCACCCCTTTTCCCTCTTTCTGCACCTCCCTTGCCTGTTTCTGTACCTCTGTTGCTTCTTTCTGCACTTCTCTTGCCACTTTCTGCACCCCTCTTGCCTCTTTGTGCACCTCTGTTGCTTCTTTCTGCACTTCTCTTGCTTCTTTCTGCATGTCTCTTGCTTCTTTCTGCACTCCTCTTGCCTCTTTCTGCATCCTTCTTCCCTCTTTCTGCACCTCACTTGCCTCTTTCTGCACCCCTATTCCCATTTTCTGCACCTCTCTTGCCTGTTTCTGCAGCTCTCTTGCCTCTTTCTGCAGTTCTCTTCCCCCCTTCTGCACCTCTGTTGTTTCTTTCTGCAAAGCTCTTGCCTCTTTCTGCAACCCTCTTGTCTGTTTGTGCACCTCTGTTGGTTCTTTCTGCACTGCTCTTGCTTCTTTCTGGACCTCTCTTACCTTTTTCTGCAACTCTCTTGCCTCTTTCTTCAGTTCTCTTGCCTTCTACTGCACCTCTGTTGCTTCTTTCTGCACTTCTCTTGCTTCTTTCTGCCCTTCTGTTGCTTCTTTCTGCACCCCTCTTGCCTCTTTCTGCACCCTTCTTCCCTCTTTCTCTATCTCTCTTGCCTCTTTCTGCAGCCCTGTTCCCTTTTTCTGCACCTCCCATGCCTGTTTCTGCAACTTTCTTGCCTCTTTCTGCAGTTCTCTTGCCTCCTTCTACACCTCTGTTGCTTCCTTCTCAACTTCTCTTGCCTCTTACTGCACCCCTCTTGTATGTTTCTGCACCTCTGTTGGTTCTTTCTGCACTGCTCTTGCTTCTTTCTGTACCTCTCTTGCAAATTTTGGCACCCATCTTGCCTCTTTCGGCACCCCTCTTGCCTCCTTCTGCACCTCTGTTGGTTCTTTCTGCACTGCTCTTGCTTCTTTCTGCACCCCTCTTCCCTCTTTCTGTACCTCTCTTGCCTCTTTCTGTACCTCTGTTGCTTCTTTCGGCACTGCTCTTGCTTCTTTCTGCACCCTTCTTGCCTCTTTCTGCACCCGTCTTCCCTCTTTCTGTACCTCTCTTGCCTCTTTCTGCAGCTCCGTTGCTTCTTTCTGCACTTCTCTTGCCTCTTTCTGCATCCCTCTTGCCTCTTTCTGCATCCCTCTTGCCTCTTTCTGCATCCCTCTTGCCTCTTTCTGCACCTCTGTTGCTTCTTTGTGCACTTCTCTTGCTTCTTTCTGCACTTCTCTTGCTTCTTTATGCACCCCTCTTGTCTATTTCTGCACCATTCTTCCCTCTTTCTGCACCTCTCTTGCCTCTTTCTGCACCCCTGTTTCCCTTTTCTGCACCTCTCTTGCCTGTTTTTGCAACTCTCTTGCCTCTTTCTGCAGTTCTCTTGTCTCCTTCTGCACCTCTGTTGTTTCTTTCTGCACCTCTCTTGCAAATTTCTCTACCCCTCTTGCCTCTTTCGGCACCACTCTTGCCTCCTTCTGCACCTCTGTTGGTTCTTTCTGCACTGCTCTTGCTTCTTTCTGCACCCCTCTTGCTTCTTTCTGCTCCCCTCTTCCCTCTTTCTGTACCTCTCTTGCCTCTTTCTGTACCTCTGTTGCTTCTTTCGGCACTGCTCTTGCTTCTTTCTGCACCCTTCTTGCCTCTTTCTGCACCCGTCTTCCCTCTTCCTGTACCTCTCTTGCCTCTTTCTGCACCTCTGTTGCTTCTTTCTGCACTTCTCTTGCTTCTTTCAGCACTTCTCTTGCTTCTTTCTGCACCCCTTTTGCCTCTTTCTGCACCATTGTTCCCTCTTTCTGTGCCTCTCTTGCTTCTTTCTGTACCTCTGTTACCTTTTTCTGCACCTCTCTTGCCTGTTTTTGCAACTCTCTTTCCTCTTTCTGCAGTTCTCTTGTCTCCTTCTGCACTGCTCTTGCTTCTTTCTGCACCTCTTTTGCCTGTTTCTGCACTTCTCTTGCCTCCTTCTGCACCTGTGTTGCTTCTGTCTGCACTTCTCTTGCCTCTGGCTCCACCCCCTTGCCTCTTTCTGCACCTCTATTGATTCTTTCTGCACTACTCTTGCCTCTTTCTGCACCTCTCTTGCTTCTTTCTGCACTCCTCTTACCTCTTTCTGCACCTCTCTTGCCTCTTTATTCACTTCTCTTGCCTCCTTCTGCACCTCTGTTGCTTCTTTCTGCACCCTCTTGCCTTTTTCTGCACCCCTCCTGCCTCTTTCTGAACCTCTGTTGCTTCTTTCTGTATGTCTCTTGCTTCTTTCTGTATGTCTCTTGCTTCATTCTGCACCTCTCTTGCTTCTTTCTGCACCCCTCTTCCCTCTTTCTGCTCCTCTCTTGCCTGTTTCTGTACCTCTGTTGCTTCTTTCTATGCTTCTCTTGCCTCTTTCTGCACCTCTCTTGCCTCTTTGTGCACCTCTGTTGCTTCTTTCTGCACTACTTTTGCTTCTTTCTGCTTGTCTCTTGCTTCTTTCTGCACTCCTCTTGCCTCTTTCTGCACCCTTCTTCCCTCTTTCTGCTCCTCTCTTGCATGTTTATGTACCTCTGCTGCTTCTTTCTGCACTTTTCTTGCCTCTTTCTGCACCCCTCTTGCCTCTTTGTGCACCTTAGTTGCTTCTTTCTGCACTTCTCTTGCTTCTTTCTGCATGTCTCTTGCTTCTTTCTGCACTCTTCTTGCCTCTTTCTGTACCTCTCTTGCCTGTTTCTGCAACTCTCTTGCCTCTTTCTGCAGTTCTCTTGTCTCCTTCTGCACCTCTGTTGCTTCTTTCTGCACTTCTCCTGCCTCTTTCTGCACCCCTCTTGCCTCCTTCTGCACCTCTGTTGGTTCTTTCTGCACTGCTCTTGCTTCTTTGTGTACCTCTCTTGCAAATTCCTGCATCCCTCTTGCCTCTTTCTGCAACCCTCTTCCCTCTTTCTGCATCTCTCTTGCCTCTGTCTGCACCCCTGTTCCCTCTTTCTGCACCTCTTTTGCCTGTTTCTGCAACTCTCCTGCTTCTTTCTGAACTTCTCTCGTCTCTTTCTGTACTCACATGGGAAGTGCAAGTTGTCAAGTTTAAAGGTCTGCATGCTCTCGTGACTGAGGTATATGTCTACTTGTATATGTATTCTTACATGTTTTATGCATCTGACGATGGTAGCCTAAAAAGCAGGTAACTTCTCCTATAGGTGGTTAAAACTTCTCAGTTCTGCTCTGTTAATCGGTTGCACAGGCAGACATGTCTTATGTATATATGTGTTATAGAGCCCCTCAAATATACTATTGAATACCCTTGTGCCCTGTATTGTGAGTAGAAACAAATGTATACACCTTTTTTTAATACAAATTTACAGAGTATGCTGTTTGAAACACAGGTATTCAAGTCTTTGTATGTTTATTTTCATTTAAAATCTCACTAGGTAAAAGCATAGACACGCATGCATACCTTCACAAACTTGGTCAGACTTACAACAGTGATATGCTTAGGATTGCTGTTTTATATTTGTTAGGACTAACATTGTGAGCAGTCGATTAACAGTGAACCTTCAAGAGAAAAGTGAGGTTTAAGACATCTTCGGAGAAGGATTAGTGATTAGGGTACTATGTATGAGTCTGTTGTAAGGTACAGTCAAAGTAGGCCTCTTTCTGTACCTCTGTTGGTTCTTTCTGCACATCTTTTGCTTCTTTCTGCACCTTTCTTCCTCTTTCTGGACTTCTGTTGCTTCTTTCTGCATTTCTCTTGCTTCTTTCTGCACCTTTCTTCCTCTTTCTGTACCTCTCTTTTCTCTTTCTGCACTTCTCTTGCTTCTTTCTGTGCCTTTCTTCCTCTTTCTGCACATGTCCTACCCATGCAGGCATAGTGAGAAATTAGCATTTAAAAAACCTTAGAAATTCACTGAAAAAAATGGAGGTTTCAGGGACGTTATAATTAGGGATTAGCATTTAAAAAACCTTAGAAATTCATTGAAAAAACCATAGTTTTCAGGGACATTATAGTTAGTCAGACATTTCACTCGTACAAGACCAGAGAAATTCGGCTGTTATAGTTAGCTGAGCTAACTATAACTTGCACCCCCGCAATGCACTGCTGATGATGTCACATATTACATCACTCATGACATGATCAGTGACATCACTGATGACATCACTCATGACATCTCAAATGACATCACTGATGACATCATCCATGTTATCATCTGATGCACCTCCTCACACCCTAATATAACCTTTGATACACCCTCTCTAAAATACAGACTACCAATCTCGAAACCATCGAAAGACCAATGCCTGTTAGTACACTCACTGATTCATACGTCTACACACACATCCACTCACTAACCCATACAGTCCCTCATTGTGAGAAGTTGGCCTGGTATATGCTGTTCACTAATTAAAGTGGACACCTTGCACCAGAACAATTCGACTCTTATGGTAGATAGGTTTAAGACAACCTTTATAGAAAGCTATCCTAGTGGTAGCTGTGGAGAGCAGCCTTCAGGCTAAGTCTTGAAGGAATATAAAGCAGCTTGTTTTACCACACAATCTCTTGAATCACCAAATGAAAAGACACCACACAGGTATATATATCAAATATATATGTATTTATTAATAAACACTCTCTACTAATCTCTTTATGAGATTAGAGGATAGGAACATATGCACAAGTCAAATATTATCATCAGAATAAGTTTAGCACAATTGAATATTACAATCTTAGTTTGCTAGACCTAGGTCTAGGGCATCTAGAATCGAGGGACCCCCAAGAACCACCCCAGGTAGTTGTAGGAGACCCACAGGGGACGGACACAGTGACCTGGCACCGATGCGAATCCTGTACGAGTCTATGCACTCAGACGCGATTGAGATATCAATGTTCAAGGTCCCTTGCGTGTTCGAGGCGAACACACCGATCGGACTCAGTACGAGTTGAAGGATACGGTCTACAGATAGGATTTGCAAGGGAGTCGGACGTGGTGTGTCTAACACAGACGCGAACCAGGTACGAGTCAGTGCGAGAATCGCACGGGGAAAGTAAGAGTTTTAGGATACTTCTGGTGAACCTACAAGCAAGTCACTTACAGGGTAAGTAGTTTGAGGGCCCACACCCACAGGAGCACCGGAGTGCTAGAGTTACCTCACCCAGGGAAGCCGGGTGCACAGGTGTCCTTTGGTGTCGGGTCGCGGCGTCGTTTTCAATGGCGAACAAAGAAGACTTGCTGCTTGTGATGGTTTGAAGAAGTGTCCGGTGGAATCCAAGCCTGGATTCGGTGGAAGGATGACCTGAAAGCAGAGGGGACAGTGTTCAAAGTCACTTGGCAGTGACTTGGGGCAAGGAAGATGAATGCCCACCGTCGTCGCAGGGTTCAGGTCGTTCATGGTTGCCTTGACTCTTCAGCCACGAGGTCCAGGAGGCGTCAACGACAACCAGGAGCTGGATTCGGCGTGTCCCACAATGTTTGTGGCCTACTGCGGTGTCGGCAACTCGATCAGAGCCAACAAGCCTTGGTAACAGCAAGTCTTGAGGAAAGTGTGAAGAGGCAATGGCGCAGACCAGCAAGGTCTGTGGAACTCACCCAGCGAGGGTAAGTCAGGGCAGGCCTGGAGCAACCAGGGGAGCCCTTTGGTTTCTTTGGAAAGTCTTCTGGGGACCCACAAGCTGGCTGGCAAGGGGTTGCAAAGACGCCTCAGGAGGATTCTCTCACAGGGGCCCACGGTCACTCGGGACGTGGTAGCCCACTGATCTTAGAAGAGATTCCTGCTGGAGGCTGGGACCATACGTGGTCCAAAGCACAAGTTCGTGAAACGTTGTGAGGGGTTGCACTTGATAATAGTGCACGGTACCCAGTGGTCACGGTTCCTCATTACTCTTGGGCTCCACTGGCCTCAGCTTCGCTGGGGACTCACGATGGCCTTTGAGAAGTCAGGAAATCTACTTATTGGGCTGCAGAAACTTCGGACTCCGGTGGGAGCGGCGTAGTTTCTGACCGTCGTTTGTAGTTTTTGGTGCCTGCCAAGCAGGGGAGTCACTCCTTGACTCCAAGGGAGATTCTTCAGTTTTCCAAAGGTAGTGGAACGTCGAAGGTCCGGGATTCTTCTTGTAGAGCGTCGTCCAGGGAAATCTAGGGTGCAATCACAGGTTCCCCCTCTTATACTAAAAGAAGGGGAGGGACTAGCTCTATGACCCTACCTATGGGAGGGTCAGGGGAGTGGGTGGCTACACCCACTTCCCTTTGTCCAGTTTCACGCCAGAGCAGGGACAGGTAGCCCCTGAGCCGGTTTGAACTGGCATATGCACAGAGGAGCCTTCTGCTCCCGCAGTGCAGGACTTCAAAGCACTCTAAGAGTGCACCAACCCAGCCCCAATACACTAAACCCTGTCTGGGAGGTGGTCACACCCCCTTGGGACAGGATATCTATTGTTGGGCTCCCTCCACTGCGAGTGTTGGTCATCAGCAGGAGGGCAGCCCAGTGTCTGGTGGCATCCATTTTGTGATGCCAGGGCTCGGTCGGATTCTACCGCGTTTCCACAGTAGGTACATGTCTATCCCTCTAGAAGGGTGGAATGCTACCCCCGCTGCCAGGACTGGCGGGGGGGGGTAGTATTCCAAGGTGTTTGACACCAAACACGACATGTTTCGATGCAGCCATTCCAAAGTTAGCATTTTACCGCGAGGATATAATGCACTTAAAAGTATATGGTTTAACCGCATCCACAAACAGCACCAGAGAATGGACTCTGAGAGCTGCAGAGGGGCCCTGCTCAGGCAGAGGCACCCCCTCACATAGAAGCCAAGCACCCTGCCCTCAGGATTGATAGGGCCTGCCTTAGGGGTGACTGATAGGGTTATATGTGTGTATAGGAGAGATATAGGGAACCTATATCTCAGTGAGGGGTGCTAGCACTTCCTCACTCAGGCTGCAGTAGCAGGCCTGTGGTGTCAGATTTAGTCTGCTTCCCAGGGATGGCATAATACATGCTGCAGCCCCTGGTAGGCCTGTGAAGTACCTATGCCCTTGGTACCTCAGGTATCATATACTAGGGACTCATAAGGTACCACAGTATCCAATCACTAGTGCACCTAGAGTGCACTCCAAGTCGTTTAAAGAGAAAGCAGATAGGCTGGGGACCTGAATAGCAGGTTGCCAGCCAAACTAAGTCAAAAACCAACAAAACACCAGGAAAAAAGTGGGGGCAACCATGTAGTCAGATTCCACCTTCCTACATAACCCCCCCAAACGAAAGGAGATGAGGCTAACCTTGTCCAGGTGAGCCTGTATTTACTGAGTGGCCATATAATGAAGTACCTGCACTAGCATGGTTACCCCCTGTCTTATGGTCCACTAAATTATCCCTCACCCTAAGGGTATGAGAGGGTCTCCACCATGGGGAATTACTACCTGTGGGGTGTTTTGGTAAAGGACAAGGCTGATGAGGTGTCTGAGCAGGGAAGTGAGACCCTAGGGAAGTTGGTCTCAGTTTCCTCAGATCACTGGTCACCATGTATGCCTGTCTTTCCATGACTGAGCTGCACTTTGCTCTAAGGGTCAACCTCTGGCTGCCTACAGCTGGGGGTTGGGTCCCTTTGGGTGGAACACTGGAGGGACATGGCAGGTTTGGAACCTTTTGGTTCCAGGTTTGCCCTTGCCTTTCAGAGTCCTTCTGGGGAAGGTCCCTACACAAAGGTATGGGGGATCCCTCAGTGTGTGGAGGAATTTTCACCTGGCTAGGGCTACTAGACTGGGTGCCCCTAATCTGCTGATGGGGGGGTTCCTCTGGACAGGGGGCCCTGTGGGGTCCACTGACCTCCCTGACCTCTGCAGCCCTGGGCTGACTTAGGCAGGGTAGAGAGGGGCAGGTTACCTGCTCCAGACTGGGTACTACCTTGGAAGGGTCCTCTGCCATCAGGGGTGGGGCCAGGCCAGGCCTGACTACCTCTGGGGCAGTTCCTTCACTAGGGGTAGGATCAGTTCCCTGAGGAGACTGACCCTTACCTGCTGTCTGGGGGGAAGGAGACTTTTCTTCAACCCCTGTGCTCTCTTTTGGGGGAGAGTGGGCCATTCTTCCAGGCTCCATCTCTCCAGCATTTCCCTGGGCTGGTGCTGTGGCCATTACAGCCCCACTAGCCTTTTCAGGGACGCCTAGCATCTTCAGATGGGTTTGGTGTTCAACTTCAGCCCAGGCTGAAATTTCCAGATCATTGCCCATCAGGCAATCTACAGGCAAGTTGGGGGACACTGCCACTCTTTTTGGGCCTGTGACCCCCTCCCAGCTGAGATTGACTATGGCCATGGGGTGATCTGTCCTGACACCATCAATGTTGGTCACCTGGTATTTAAACTCAGGTAAAAGCTGGTGAGGGGGACTAGTTTCCCTGCCACCATGGTGACACTAGCCCCTGTGTCCCTGAATGCCACAGCCTTCTGACCATTAATCATTGGCTCCAGTCTGTACCTGCCCAATGCAATGGGACCCATGGTAAAGGTGGCAAATCCTATACCACCATCAGAGTCTGAGGAGTCTGTTGAGGGGGACCTGTCTAAACTAGGGCCCAACTCTGTTCCTCTTGCAAAAGCACCTAACTTTTTGGGTGCACTACTCCCAACTGGAGGATTACTACTGGTAGTACCAGGAGGGGTGGTAGTAGTTGTTGGAGGAACATTTTCCTTATTGCCAATCCTGGGACAACTGGGATCAGATTTCCAGTGCCCAGGCTTTTTACAGACATGGCAATAGGGTTTCTTTTCAGGAGAGGAAGGAGTTTGGGACCCACCCCCAGAAGAGGACTTTTGGGGCCCTGTAGTGGACTTATCCTTAGATTTATCCCCACCTTTCTCTTGGGACTTGGTAGAATCTTTCTTCTGGTCACCACCCTGATTCTTAGGCCTCACCCTGGTTCTGACCCATTTGTCTGCCTTCTTTCCCAATTCTTGGGGAGAGGTCAGATCAGAGTCCACCAGGTACTGGTGCAAGAGCTGGTTTTGACAGTTATTAAGGATCTGCTCCCTCATAATCAAATTGTACAATCCTTTGAGATCAGTAACCCTACTGCCAATCAGCCAACCCTCCAGAGCCTTGGTTGCACAATCTACAAAGTCAGTCCAGTCCTGAGTCTGTGCCTTCTGGGTGTCTCTGAACTTCAACCTGTACTGCTCAGTGGTTAAGCCAAACCCATCTATCAGTGCACTCTTCAGGACTTCATAGTTATCAGCATCCTCTTCTCTAACTGTGAGGAGCTTGTCTCTACCTTTATCTGAAAAGGAGAGCCACAAGATTGCTGCCCACTGCCTTTGGGGGACCTGGTGGACTCTACAGGCCCTTTCCATAGCAGTTATCCACTTGTGGATATCATCCCCACTCTGGTAGGGAGGAACAACCTTGCTCAGGTTCCTATGGTCTGGAATAGATTCTCTGCCTCTAGGGACACTGTTGCTGCCACCAAGGGGGTCTAACCCCTCTCGTCGAGAAGCTCTCTGGATCTCCAGGGCTTCTCTATCCAGTGCCAACTGCTTGGTTCTGAGGGCAACTCTTGCTTCCTCATACTGCAGCAGTTTGCACATTCTTTCAGAGGAGGTCTCTCTTATGGGAAAGTATGAGTTCCTCTGGTGGACAAATTCTCTGCCAGAGTGATAAGAGTGCTCGGATTCCCTCGAAGGGGACCTATACCTCTCATCCACTCTGTCAGTTCTCTTAGGGAGAATTCCTCTGTCCTTTTCAGGCCCCTTGAGGCCTGGCCCTTCAATCACAGAGTCCTGGTCATTCGGATTTTCATCGTCTGACCCAGATACTGTAATTGACCCACCCACTGATTCAGACCCAATAGCTCCTAGAGCCAATCTAAGATCATCTGCTGTCAGCAGATCTATGAGGTGCAGGGTTGAGGGACTCTGTCCTAGTCTCAGGTGTCTTTCAACACACATGGCTCTCAAGTCAGAGAACGCCATGTCCTTATACTGAGGCTGAGTGGATCCACTGGTTCCACCCTTTAAGGACATTCTAGTGTTGTGCAGTGTTGTACTACCTACACTAGTTTGTGGCCTACTGATCCTAGCTTGAGCTGTAGAAAGGGTGTGCTATCCCTTTGCACACAGCTCTAAGTTCAGTAGAACTTATCGATACTAAGCTTGACTTTATATGTACCTTAAGTACCTATAGTGGTTTTCAGTTAGTAATTCAAATAGAGATTTTCTGGTAAAACAATAGCAAGCTGGAATCCCACACGCTGCCCACCAATGTGAGAAGTTGGCCTGGTATATGCTGTTCACTAATTAAAGTGGACACCTTGCACCAGAACAATTCGACTCTTATGGTAGATAGGTTTAAGACAACCTTTATAGAAAGCTATCCTAGTGGTAGCTGTGGAGAGCAGCCTTCAGGCTAAGAAGTCTTGAAGGAATGTAAAGCAGCTTGTTTTACCACACAATCTCTTGAATCACCAAATGAAAAGACACCACACAGGTATATATATCAAATATATATGTATTTATTAATAAACACTCTCTACTAATCTCTTTATGAGATTAGAGGATAGGAACATATGCACAAGTCAAATATTATCATCAGAATAAGTTTAGCACAATTGAATATTACAATCTTAGTTTGCTAGACCTAGGTCTAGGGCATCTAGAATCGAGGGACCCCCAAGAACCACCCCAGGTAGTTGTAGGAGACCCACAGGGGACGGACGTGGTGACCTGGCACCAATGCGAATCCTGTACGAGTCTATGCACTCAGACGCGATTGAGATATCAATGTTCAAGGTCCCTTGCGTGTTCGAGGCGAACACACCGATCGGACTCAGTACGAGTCGAAGGATACGGTCTACAGATAGGATTTGCAAGGTAGTCGGACGCGGTGTGTCTAACACAGACGCGAACCAGGTACGAGTCAGTGCGAGAATCGCACGGGGAAAGTAAGAGTTTTAGGATACTTCTGGTGAACATACAAGCAAGTCACTTACAGGGTAAGTAGTTCGAGGGCCCACACCCACAGGAGCACCGGAGTGCTAGAGTTACCTCACCCAGGGAAGCCGGGTGCACAGGTGTCCTTTGGTGTCGGGTCGCGGCGTCGTTTTCAATGGCGAACAAAGAAGACTTGCTGCTTGTGATGGTTTGAAGAAGTGTCCGGTGGAATCCAAGCCTGGATTCGGTGGAAGGATGACCTGAAAGCAGAGGGGACAGTGTTCAAAGTCACTTGGCAGTGACTTGGGGCAAGGAAGATGAATGCCCACCGTCGTCGCAGGGTTCAGGTCGTTCACAGTTGCCTTGACTCTTCAGCCACGAGGTCCAGGAGGCGTCAACAATGACCAGGAGCTGGATTCGGCATGTCCCACAATGTCTGCGGCTTACTGCGGTGTCGGCAACTCGATCAGAGCCAACAAGCTTTGGTAACAGCAAGTCTTGAGGAAAGTGTGAAGAGGCAATGGCGCAAACCAGCAAGGTCTGTGGAACTCACCCAGCGAGGGTAAGTCAGGGCAGGCCTGGAGCAACCAGGGGAGCCCTTTGGTTTCTTTGGAAAGTCTTCTGGGGACCCACAAGCTGGCTGGCAAGGGGTCGCAAAGACGCCTTGGGAGGATTCTCTCACAGGGGCCCACGGTCACTCAGGACGTGGTAGGCCACTGATCTTAGGAGGGATTTTTGCTGGAGGCTGGGACCACACGTGGTCCAAAGCACAAGTTTGTGGAACGTTGTGAGGGGTTGCACTTGATAATAGTGCACGGTACCCAGGGGTCGCGGTTCCTCATTACTCTTGGGGTCCACTGGCCTCAGCTTCACTGGGGACTCACAATGGCCTTTGATAAGTCAGGAAATCTACTTCTTGGGCTGCAGGGACTTCGGACTCTGGCAGGAGCGGCGTAGTTTGCGACCGTCGTTTGTAGTTTTTGGTGCCTGCCAAGCAGGGGAGTCACTCCTTGACTCCAAGGGAGATTCTTCAGTCTTCCAAAGGTAGTGGAACGTCGAAGGTCCGGGATTCTTCTTGTAGAGCGTCATCCAGGGAAATCTAGGGTGCAATGCACAGGTTCCCCCTCTTATACTAAAAGAAGGGGAGGGACTAGCTCTATGACCCTACCTATGGGAGGGTCAGGGGAGTGGGTGGCTACACCCACTTCCCTTTGTCCAGTTTCATGCCAGAGCAGGGACAGGTAGCCCCTGAGCCGGTTTGAACTGGCATATGCACAGAGGAGCCTTCTGCTCCCCCAGTGCAGGACTTCAAAGCACTCTAAGAGTGCACCCACCCAGCCCCAATACACTAAACCTTGTCTGGGAGGTGGTCACACCCCTTGGGACAGGATATCTATTGTTGGGCTCCCTCCACTGCGAGTGTTGGTCATCAGCAGGAGGGCAGCCCAGTGTCTGTGACTGGTGGCATCCATTTTGTGATGCCAAGGCTCTGTCGGATTCTACCGCGTTTCCATAGTAGGTACATGTCTATCCCTCTACAAGGGTGGAATGCTACCCCCGCCGCCGGGACTGGCGGGGGGGGTAGTATTCCAAGGTGTTTGACACCAAACACGACATGTTTCGATGCAGCCATTCCAAAGTTAGCATTTTACCGCGAGGATATAATGCACTTTAAAGTATATGGTTTAACCGCATCCACAAACAGCACCAGAGAATGGACTCTGAGAGCTGCAGAGGGGCCCTGCTCAGGCAGAGGCACCCCCTCACATAGAAGCCAAGCACCCTGCCCTCAGGATTGATAGGGCCTGCCTTAGGGGTGACTGATAGGGTTATATGTGTGTGTAGGAGAGATATAGGGAACCTATATCTCAGTGAGGAGTGCTAGCACTTCCTCACTCAGGCTGCAGTAGCAGGCCTGTGGTGTCAGATTTAGTCTGCTTCCCAGGGATGGCATAATACATGCTGCATCCCCTGGTAGGCCTGTGAAGTACCTATGCCCTTGGTACCTAAGGTATCATATACTAGGGACTCATAAGGTACCACAGTATCCGATCACTAGTGCACCTAGAGTGCACTCCAAGTCGTTTAAAGAGAAAGCAGATAGGCTGGGGACCTGAATAGCAGGTTCCCAGCCAAACTAAGTCAAAAACCAACAAAACACCAGGAAAAAAGTGGGGGCAACCATGTAGTCAGATTCCACCTTCCTACACTCATACACGCAGTCATTCATCAATACAGCCACTGATATATCCACTCATACAACCATACAGACACTCACACACCGCCACTCACCCAAAGAGTTACTCAAACACCTAGTCAGTCATCCAAAGAGTCAATCACACTGCCATTTACTCACCTTTACAGTTATACACATACACCACCTCACCTATTCATACAGATAGTACCATATACTTATTCTCTTCTATAATCACTGACATAAGCAGACGCTTATCTGTGCAGCCACTGTCACAATCACTCACTGTCACATTTAGTCACTTATATACTCCAACACTTACATATACTGCCTTTCACATATGTAGTTACTTACACATATACCACTGAGACATCCATTCACTCACCAACACAGCTATATGCATACTCACTCCCCACTACAGCCCCTAACACACACACTCGAGTAAGAACTCCGACCCTCGGTCTAGGTCCACTCTCTCCCTGCAGCTCCGCTGTGCCGTCTCTTGCCTCCAGACCCCGACCTCCTCCTTGGGAGTTTCGAGGCTGCTGCCCGCTCCTGCGCCTGCTGCCCGCTCCAACTGGGACCAGACTGCCTGCAACCACCGTAACCTTTCTCAGGCGCTTTTTTCTTAATTTTTCCTTGCTGTGCCACTGTTATTGTGCCCATCTGTGTCTTGCTCTAATTCACCACTGTTTTTATTTTCTCATGCCTGCCTGTTCCTTTCGCCTTTTGCTGCTGCTGCCCCTGCGGCCCCTCCCCCCTGGAATTCCCCCCCGGAATTCCCCCCCGGAATTCCCCTCCGGAATTCCCCCACTCCCACCTCCCAGCCTCTCCTCCCTCCCACCTCCCCTACTTAATGCCGGGCGCTGTGCAGTCGCTCCGCCAGCGCACTGAAGGCGCGCCAAAGGCAAGACCGTCTGCGCCCGTCCGCGACCCGACTGCGGCCAGTGCCAGGAACTCTGGACCTCCCACTATCCATCGCTATGACACCACCACCCTCCTCGCACTCAACCCTGGAAGACTTAGAGAATGCCAACAGGCCTCGCCGAACACGACCCACAGCCAGTTCTCCTGCCTCCACTTCTGCCAGACCCTCACCGCCACCCCGGCCTCCAACACTGCCGATTCCAGCACCGGGGACACCCTAAAATGCATCCTCCTCAACGTACGCTCCGTACACAAACACGCCATGGAAATCTGGAACCTACTCGACTCTCTCTCGCCCGACATCGCCTTCTTCACAGAGACCTGGACCAACGCATCCTCCGCCCCCGACATCAGCACCGCCATCCCAGACGGATATAAGATCCAGAGGAAAGACCGTCCCAACCACCCAAGAGGGGGCCTCGCCATCACCCACAAGAGCACCCTCCGCCTCACCACCTCCAGCGAAACCTTCCCCTCCGCCGAACACCTGCACTTCCAGATCCAGACCACCCCCAAAGCCACACTCCGAGGAACCCTCATCTACAGACCCCCCGGCCCCCGAACACCCTTCGCCACCACCATCACCGACTTCATCGCACACCACGCCATCGCCTCAGCAAACTACATACTCATTGGAGACCTGAACTTCCACCTCAATAACCCCAGCGACCCCAACTCCATTATCCTTCGTGACAACCTCGCCAGCATCCGACTTAAACAACTCGTCAACACACCGACCCACAGAGCAGGACACACCCTCGACCCCATCTTCGCGGCAGGAAACAGCGTCCAATTCAGCCACACAATGCAGCCGCCATGGACCGATCACCACTGCGTACACTTCGCCATCAACAAACCCAAGGCACCCAAACCAGCCCCACGCCCACCTCGAAGGAACTGGAGAAAGGTTACCGACGAGCAACTTAACTCCACCCTCACCCAAGACAACCACATCTGGGCACCCGACACAAACAACGCAGCCAGAGAACTCCACACCTGGATCTTCAACTTTGCAGACGATCTCGCCCCGCTACGCAACCCCGACAGACAACGCCCCAGGAAAGCCACCTGGTTCACCACCGCTCTCCAAGAAGCCAGACGTACCTGCAGACGCCTGGAGAAGAACTGGAGAAACACCAAGACAACCGAAAACCACACCACCTACAAGGACGCCTTGACGGACTACCATAACCAGATCAGAGCCACCAAGAGGAACTTCATCCACAACAAAATCCTGGCCAACTCCACCAACTCCAAGGAACTTTTCAGTGTCATTCAGGAATTCACCAACCCACGCAGCGAAGCCACAGACATCACACCATCCCAAGACCTCTGCGACAAGGTCGCTTGGAACCTATTTCCACCTCAAGATCAAAAACCTCTATGACAACTTCATCAACCATCCACCAGGTGCCACAGACGGCTCCCGGTCCCCCAGAAACACCAGCCAGCCCACCATCTCCAACTGGACACTGATCACGGCCGAAGACACCGCCTCGACCATGAAAAGCATCCACTCGGGGGCCCCCACTGACTCCTGCCCCCCTCACATCTACTACAGAGCTGCAGCTGCCATCGCACCCGAACTACAATGCACCATCAAAACCACCTTCAAAACAGGCACCTTCCCAGACGACTGGAAGCGCGCAGAAGTCAGACCCCTGCTCAAGAAGCCCACAGCTGACCCCACCAACCTCAAGAACTATCGGCCCATCTCGCTCCTCCCCTTCACAGCCAAAGTTGCAGAGAAAACAGTCAACAAGAAACTGACACGATTCATTGAAGAGAACGCCATCCTCGACCCGTCCCAATCCGGATTCCGAAGCAACCACAGCACAGAGACCGCCCTACTCACTGCCACAGATGACATCTGTACCCTCCTGGACCAAGGCCACCCCGCAGCCCTCATCCTACTTGACCTATCAGCGGCCTTTGACACCGTCTCCCACCGCACACTAGTCGCCAGACTACACGATGCAGGCATACAAGGAACAGCCCTGGACTGGATCCGATCATTCCTCACCGGAAGAAGCCAAAGGATCAGACTCCCACCCTTCCTCTCCAACCCCATGAAAATCACCTGTGGAGTCCCACAGGGTTCATCACTGAGCCCCACCCTCTTCAACATCTACATGGCCCCCCTCGCAGCCATCGTCTGACAAAACGGCCTCAACATCGTATCCTACGCCGACGACACCCAGCTCATCCTCTCCCTCACCAAAGACCCCACCACTGCCAAACTCAACTTCCAGAAAGGAATGCAAGACGTTGCAGTCTGGATGAACAACAGCTGCCTGAAGCTCAATGCCGAGAAGACAGAAGTCCTCGTCCTCTGTACCACCCCTTCTGCATGGGACAGCACCTGGTGGCCGACCGCCCTTGGAAGCCCACCTACCCCCTCAGACCACGCCAAGAACCTCAGCATCATACTCGACTCATCACTCACCATGAACCGACAGGTCAACGCCGTCACCTCCAGCTGCTTCAACACCCTCCGCATCCTCCGCAAGACCTTCAAGTGGATCCCCCCTGAGTCAAGGAAGACAGTCACCCACGCACTCATCACCAGCAGACTGGACTATGGAAATACACTCTACGCCGGCATCAACAAGTCCCTACTCCACAAACTCCAAACAATACAGAACACCGCCGCCAGACTCGTCCTCGGCATCCCCCGACACGAACACATCAGCCAACACCTACGAAGTCTCCACTGGCTCCCCGTGGAGAAAAGAGTCACTTTCAAAATCCTCACTCACGCCTACAAATGCCTACACAACAACGGACCCAAATACCTCAACGACAGAATCAACTTCCACGTACCCAAAAGAAACCTCCGATCTTCCAACCTCGCACTGGCCGAATCCCCGTGCATCCACAGAGCCAGAGCAGGCCGAAGATCCTTCTCTCACATTGCAGCCAAGACCTGGAACGAGCTACCGGCAGACACCAGACGCGCCCCCTCCCTGAACACCTTCAGGAAGACCCTCAAGACCTGGCTCTTTGGCTAAACAGATCTGCGGACCCCCCCCTAGCGCCTTGAGACCCTCACGGGTGAGTAGCGCGCTTACAATTCCCTGATTGATTGATTGACTCATGAACCCATACACCCAGTAAATCACCCGCTCCCACATCCATGCAGGGAGTCACACTCACCCCCCACATACCCCCACAGACACTCAGGCACCCATACAGGTAATCAGACAACCAATCATTAACCCATATAGACACTCTTGTAGCTACTCACCAACCCATGCAGCCACTTACACACCAACTGACAGACTGATACAGACATTCACACAGATTAGTCATTCACCCATACATTCACTAAGATACGTTTAATCACTCACTTATTCAGTCAGTCACACATCCACTAAATCATCAATTCAGACACTCATACACCCACTCATTCTTCAATAAACCATGGCATATATATATATATATATATATATATATAGAACATTCGTCAACTTTTTAGAAACACTCATAGTCACTGGATGATGTCATCAGTGATGTCATTTGAGATGTCATCAGTGATGTCATCAGTGATGTCACTGACCATGTCATGAGTGATGTAATATGTGACATCATCAGCAGTGCTTTGCAGGGGCGCGAGTTATAGTTAGCTCAGCTAACTATAACGGCCGAATTTCTCTAGTTTTGTACGAGTGAAATGTCTGACTAACTATAACATCCCTGAAACCTATGGTTTTTTCAATGAATATATATATATATATATATATATATATGTTCCACAAAAACGGCTCTTTTCTCGGCATTCGGTGCTCTTTGATGGTGCGAACAGTGGAAACGGCGGAGCCAGCCGTTATTCAATTGTATCCAATATTTCTTCACAGAAATGTTCCACACGCACTCACTGGTAAGTATTTGTTGCAATCTCAGTTTTTATTTAGGCAGCAGCATTGTTCCGACAAGTCCAAAAAACCCTACGCGTTTCAGTCTGTCCACAGACCTTGCTCACGGTGCAATTTGTACTATAGTGGTGCAGTGTGATTTTTGTTCACCTTTCAATTTACGATCTATCGTAATGGTTCTATTTATCGTAAATTGAAAGGTGAACAAAAATCACACTCCACCACTATAGTACAAATTGTATATTTTTATATTCACTATTGTCACTGTTTATTTGATTGCACAATAATCACTGCACTACAAATACCAGAATGCAAAGCGATACTTAATCAGGAAGTGATGTAACATCATGTGATATATTCAAATAGAAGTAATGTTTGAAACGTTTTGCTACCCGTGAGCAAGGTCTGTGGACAGACTGAAACGCGTAGGGTTTTTTGGACTTGTCGGAACAATGCTGCTGCCTAAATAAAAACTGAGATTGCAACAAATACTTACCAGTGAGTGCGTGTGGAACATTTCTGTGAAGAAATATTGGATACAATACAAATATATATATATATATATATATATATATATATATATATATATAAAACACCTTAGAAATTCACTGAAAAAAACAGAGACACATTATAGTTAGACTTAGGTTTCAAGGTACAAAAGCAACCTGAGCTTAACTATAAAAGGTTACAGACACATTATAGTTAGGCTCAGGTTCCACTCATACAAAAGCAGTGAAATTCAGCAGTTAGGGTTAGCTGAGCTAACTATAAATCGCACCCCTGCAATGCACTGTTTATGACCTCACATATTAAGTCACTCATGACATGGTCAGTGATTTCACTGATCACATCTCAAATGACATCACTGATGACATTATCCTGTGTCTGTGAGTGTTTTAAAAAAGTTTATGAGTGTTAAATATATATACCAAGGTGTATTGATGAATCAGTGGGTGTATGAGTGCCTGTATGGATGATTATTTGGGTGCATGACTGACTGTATAAGTGATGGTTAGGTGTCTCAGTGAATGTATGGGTGAGTGACTAGGTTGTGTGAATGTCTGTAGCAGTCTGTCAGTTTGTGTCTAAGTGGCTGTATGGATTGGTGAGTGGGTACGTGAGTGGCTGTATGGGTGATTGATTGGTTGTCTGAGTACCTGCATGGGTGTATGAGTGTCTGTGTAGGTGGGTGAGGGGGTGTATGACTGCCTGCATGGATGAGTGAGTGGGTGAGTCAGTGACTGTATGGGTTAGTGAGTGTATCTGTGAGGGGCTGTATGAGTGACTGAGTGTGTGTATGGCTGTGTTGTGAGTGAATGGATGTATCCGTTATATATGGGTGAGTAACTGCATGTGAAAGGCAGTGTAGGTGAGTGTTGGAGCATATGAGTGACTGTATGGGGTCGATTCCGATTCTGGCCGGAAATCTCTCCGACCGAGCCGGACCCGGAGAGATTTCCGACCGAATCGGACCCGTGCAGTCCGACCGAACGAGTACGATGCGCACGTATGCCATCGGACACGAGTCGGTCGGACTCCCATTGAAGTCAATGGGAGCCTGTCGTACAACGCGTACGCGGGCTCCCATTGACTCAATGGGTGCGATGCGGACAAGTGCGCCCCCTACAGCGGGTACGCGGCGAAGCGATTCACGCCATACACGCACAGGTAGGGGGGACCCATGGGTCCCCCCTGTGTGCGACTTCGCGCGGCTACGCGTACAGGGGGTCCGACACGGACCCCCAAAGTACGGCTCCGACTGCTCTTTCGAGCCGGAGTGCGCGGCTCCGGTCGGACTGCTCGCGGCGCGCATCGTACTTACCCGGCCGGGGAACGTCTCCATTGCGCGGTGCGAGTCGAGTCCGAGCGAGTCGGTCGGTGCGGTTCGAGCCGGGAGCGAGTCGGTCAGAGCGGTCGGGACGCCCGGACGAGTCGGTCGGCGATTTCGCATCGTACTTGATCGTTCGGTGTGCTGTACGGATCGGTCGGGAAACAGGCTTTCGCATGGCTTTTTTCCCGACCGAATGGTATTGGGTGCGCCTCCGACCGAGATCGGAATCGGCCCCTATGTGTGAGTGAGTGTTTGTGAGAGTGGCTGTATGGGTGAATGTGTGTGCTTGTGTCAGTGACTGTATCGGTGAGTGAGTATGAGTTAGTACCTGTATAAATAAGTGAGTGGGTGTGTGTATAACTGTATAGGTGAGTAAGTGGGTGGCTGTGTGATTGACTCTATGGGTGAGTGAGTAGGTTGGTAAGTAGCTCTATGGGTTACTTACAATATCTGAGTGGCTGTATGGGTGTATGAGTGGAAATATCTGTGGCTGTATTAGTGAGTGAGTTGGTGTATTAGTGGCTGTATGGCTGACTGAGTGGATGTGTATGTAGACCTATGAATCAGTGAGTGGGTGTGTAACTACTGATATTGGTGTGTCAATGGTTTTGTGAATGGTTTTTTGGAAGTTGGAGTGGGGGCATGAAAGGTTTTATTGGGTTTTGAGTGGGTGCGTCAGAGATTCTGTGGATGATGTCATAAGTGATGTGATTTGAGATGTCATCAGTGATATCACTGACTATACCATGAGTTATGTAATATGTAGGGTCATAAGCAGTGCAGAGCGGGTGCACTAGTTATAGTTAGCTCAGCTTACTATAATGGCTGAATTTCTCTGGTTTTGCATGAGTGAAACCTGAGCCTAACTATAACGTGTCTGTAACCTTTGTTTTTTTCAGTAAATTTCTAAGTTTTTTAAAATTCCATTTCCTAACTATGACGTCCCTGTAATCTTTGGCTTTTTCAGTGAATTGCTAAGATTTTTAAATGCTAACTCCTAACTATAACTCCCCTGTAACCTTTGGTTTTTTCAGTGAATTTCTATGGTTTTTAGGTTGAGCCTTGGCAGTGCGCATGCGCTGTCAGGAAGGCCTGCTGTAATCACTCTGCAAAGTGTAATCCTGCGTGCTTCTTGCCATTGGCTTAGTCCTGCGTTGCTTTTTTTTCCTGGTCCTTATTGGCTGTGGCTCCCGATACATCATCTATATTTAAGCAGAGGAGCACTGGCGAACTACAGTTTTCTTACACAATAGGTTGTTATCTATTCCTTTGTGGACTACTTATTGTATATCCTGCTAGTAATTCACCAGGGCGCACGCTTCACTGGCCACTGCGTGCATGAGTTTTTTTAATTTTGAAGTGACTTTAATATTTTTACTCAGTGCTGCGAAAGCCCCTCTCCCTTGAAGGACTGCTCCTTCCCTTTCCTGCTCCAGCTCGTTCAATCACCAGCTCTCATACCTTTGGGTCGAGTTTGCGCTATATGCTTCTTTTTATTTTATTCAAATTGCCTTCTCCTCTGCCCACTCCCCATTCCTCCTCTCTCCCCAGTGTTCACTCCCCCACCCTTTCATCCATTGCTCCCATCTTTCTTTCTCTGTTTTTGGACTTTTATTTAATTATTATTAAAAAGGGGTTGTTTTACAATTTTTTAGGTCTAACTGGTGGCTGATGTTTACTGCCGGCCCGCTCCGTATCGCTCTGATACCTTTGGGTCGCGTTTGCTCTATATACTTCTTTTTATTTTATTAAAATGTCCTTCTCCTCTGTTAATGCTCTGCCCACTCCCCATTGCTCCTCTCTCTCCAAGTCTTCACTCCCCCACCCTTTCATCCGTTGATCCCTTCTTCCTTCCTCAATTTTTCGGCTTTTATGTAATTATTTTTTTTAAAACAAGTTTGTTTTGCATTTTTTTAGGTCTAACTGGTGGCTGCCGTATACTGCCAGTCCTCTCCATAGCGCTCTCTTATACCTTCGGGTGAAGTTTGCGCTATATAAAACTTCAAGAAAAAAAGTGCTCCAGCCATTCCATAGCAAGCTGCAATATCCCAGTGGGTGGGGACCCCGGAACATTGCTGGAGCCGGCCCTGGGGGGTGGCTGTCCCCAGGGCCATGTAGGGCTCCTGGAGGGCAGTCATGCCCTCCTTTGATCATATGTGCCCTGGGGAGGTGGTGGTCCCTGGGGCCGGGGGTCCACAATGGACCCCCTTCACTATTTGATTTGTGCCCCTGGGAGGTGGCAATCCCTGGGGCTGTGTAGGTTGACTGGAGCCCCCCCATGCCTTACTATTTCATCATAGCCTTGGGAAGGTAGCGGTCCCCGAGGCTGACCCCACGCATTTGTCATATTTAGCCCCAGGAAGGTGGCAGTCCCCAGAGCAGTGGGGGAGGCCATAGGGTCTACCCTGCATTACACATATAATTAGATCACTGCCCGGGAGGTGGCAGTCCCTGGGCTGAGGGGGAGGCCATAGGGCCACCACCATATTATGTGAGTGCCCAGGGAGTTAGAGGTTCCCGGGGGAGCAACGAGGCTTCCCCAAATATAATTAGATTACTACCCAAGGGAGGTGGCGGTCTCCAGGGCTTTGAATAGTCCAAGGAGGGGGGCCCCATGCATTCCCCTCCCTCATTTCCATAATGTCCCCAGGACCTAGCCCACCAGCGAGCCTCTAGTAAACAAAGCATGGGAGGTCGCACTTCGTTTTTTTAAAAATGTTGCAGTGGATTCAAGGATCCACCTGCAAGTCTGTTGCAACATTTAAAAACAAATGCTTTTTACTACTGGCAGGGTCCCTGAGGGACACCCAACCATATCTGGGGATCAGGGTATTGCTACTCTGCCCCTTTTCTATTTTTTTAAACTTTTTTTCTGGGAATCGGCTTCAAGCTGAGTCCCAGGATGGCTGCCAACACTTCCTGGATGAAGTGTTGACAGCCAATGAAATTTTAGTAAGATTGGCAAGTCCACTGCTAGGACTCATGTACCCAGATACTTCTATTTTTTAAACATAGATATCTCAAAAACTACTGTTCGGATTTGCACCACATCACAAAAAAACACACTTTATGGACCAACATCTAGCTTTCCGCCAAATTTGGTGTACTTCCATTCAGTAGTTCGGGCTGAAGTCGTGTAAAAAAAATGGAAAATCCCCATAGACTTAACATGGGGAAAACGCATTTTTGGACCCCCTTCTTTCTTGGCTCCTGCTTGATGGATCACCCTGAAACTCTCCAGACAGCAGCTGAACCACAAGGGGGAAGTTTTGGGAAAATATTGTGGAGATTCATCAAGCGGTGTCAAAGTTATTGGCAAAACAATAAACACTTTTCCTCTGGAAACTTGGGTCCTAACTATAACTACCTACTGGCTATTGCCACTAGGTGATATATATACATATCTATATCTATATATATAACTGTATATGTATATATATATAATAATATTCACTGAAAAAAGCAAAGGTTACAGGAATGGTATAGTTAGGCTCACATTTTACTTGTACAAAACCGGAGAAATTCAGCAGTTCTAGTTACTTGAGCTAACTATATTTTACGCCCCTGCAATGCACTGCTTATGACCTCACATATTACATCACTCGTGACAAGGTTAGTCACATCACTGTTTGGTAAACATATATAATAAGCTACTACAAAAGTTAAATTAGTATACTAGGCGTACAACTAATGGGTAATACTATTTCTAACATACATTATGTGAGTTGGCTGTGTGACTGTGTGTATCTGAGTGTGAGTGGGTGTGTGAGTTGCTCTATAGGTGTGTATTACTAGGTGAGTAAATAGCTGTGTGGGTGAGTGAGTGACTGTTTGAGTGGGTGTTTGATTAAGTGAGTTCATGTGTGAGTGGCTGTATTGGAGAGTGTTTGTGAGAATGGCTTAATGGGTGAGTGAGTGGATGTGGGAGTGCTTGTATGGATGTGTGAATGGGTATGTAATTGGATGTGTGGGTGTGTGAGTGAGTGTGTCTGAGTGCTTGTATGGGTTAGTGAGTGGCTGTCCTGAGACGCTGAATGGTGAGTGAGTGAGTGTGTGAGTGGCTGTATAAGTAAATATGTGGGTGTGTGAGTAGTTGTACAGGTGAGTGAATGGTTGTATGAGTGATTGTTTGAGTGAGTGAGGGGTGTGTGAGTACCTGCATAGGTGAGTGAGTGGGTGTATGAGTGACTCGATGGGTGACTGAGTTGTGTGAGTTCTTGTATGTGTCTGTGAATGGGTAAATGAGTGGTTGTGTGGGTGTGTGTGGGTGTATGGGAGGTTGTATAGGGGTGTGAATGGGTGTGTGAGTGGTTATGAGGATGATGTCATCAGTGATGGCATTTGAAATGTCATCAGTGATGTCATCAGTGATGTGACTGACCATGTCATGAGTGATGTAATATGTAAGTTCATAAGCAGTGCTCAGCTAATTATAACTGCCAAATGTATCTGGTTTTGTATGAGTGAAATCTTAGCCTAACTATAATGTCCCTGTAACATTTGTTTTTGCAGTGAATTACTAAGGTTTTTTATTATTCTATTTCCTAACTATAACATCCCAGTAACCTTTGTTTTTCTCAGTGAATTTTGATGCTTTTTTAAATTGTATTTCCTAGCTGTAACCTGTAACCTTTGACAGTGTGTGTGTGAGTGGCTGTATAGCTAGGTTAGTGGGTGTGTGAGTCTTTGAGTGGGTAAGTGAGTGGGTAAGTGAATGTCTGAGTGGGTCTGTGAGTGGTTGTGTAAGCCTCAGAGTGGATCTGTGAGTGGGCCCATAAGTGTCTGAGTGGGTCTGGGAGTGGGTGCATGAGTCTCTTAATGGATCTGTGAGTTGGTGCATGAGTCTGTGAGTGGGTCTGTGAATGGTAACTAGAGGTGGGTGGTAAACTGTGGTACGCTGGCAGATTTTATAGAGTTTTGCCACTCCATGCTTCGCTTGGGGAACATGGAGTTCAGCAAAAATGCCGCCAAACTGCCGGCGGAGTGGAGTTTACCGACGTGCTCACTCCTAGTCTCAGCAGCCAAAAGGACTTCATCCTCCAACCAGTAGGGTGTCAGGAGGCCCCTTTGCAGAGTGGGTGAGAAAGGGGCATGGCCTCCAACGAGGTCTCAGCAATACCGCTGTGCAGGACTTGCTTGTGGCAACAATTGTGGCTTTTGACTCCCAACGATCCTCAACAGTCAAGGGGACTTCATACCCTAATAAGTAGTGCGCCAGGAGGCCCCTTTGCAGAGTGGTTGAGGAAGGGGGCAGGGCCTCTGACAAGGTCTCAGCAATCACTCTATGTGGGACTTACTTGTGGCAACATTAGGCCTTCATGGCCCCCAACGACCCTCAGCAGCAAAGGTGCGCCAGGAGGCCACTTTGCAGAGTGGTTGAGAAAGGGGGCAGGGCCTCCGACGAGGTCTCAGCAATTCTCAGCAAGCTCGATTCTGGCCTTTATTTTGCCTCTTTATGCTCATTTCTGAACTTATTCTGCCTTTTTTCTGCTCATGTCTGACCCTTTTCATCCTCTTTCGGCAAGTTTCTCACCTTTTTTGCCTCTTTCTGCTCATTGCTGACCTTTATTTTGCCTCTTTCTGCACATTTCCCACCTTTAGTTTGCCTCTTGGTGCTGGTTTCTGACCTCTATTTTGCCTCTTTCTGCTTGTTTCTGATGTTTATCTTGCCTCTTTCTGGTCTTTTCCGACCTTTATTCTGCCTCTTTCTGCTTGTTTCTGACCTTTATTCTGCCTCTTGCTGCTCATTTCTGACCTCAAGTTTGCCTCTTTCAGCTTGTTTCTGACCTAAATTTGGCCTTTTTCTGTACGCTTCTAATCTTTATATTGCCTCTTTGTGCTCGTTTCTCACCTTTATTTTGCCACTTTCTGCTTGTTGCTGACCTTTTTTGGCCTCTTTGAGCTCTTTTCTCACCTTTATTTTGCCTCTTTGTGCTGGTTTCTGACCTGTATTTTGCCTCTTTCTGCTTGCTTCTGACCATTATGTTGCCTCTTTCTGCTCGTTTCTGATCTCTATGTTGCCTCTTTTTGTTAGTTTCTGATCTTTATTCTGCATTTTTCTGCGTGTTTCCAACCTCTATTCTGCCTCCTTTTGTTAATTTCTGACCTTTATTCTTCCTCTTTCTGCTCATTTTTTACCTCCATTCTGACTGTTGCTGCTTGTTTCTGACCTCTATTCAGCTTCTTTCTGCTTGTTTCTGACCTCTATTCTGCCTCTTGCTGTTCTTTTCTCACCTATATTTAGCCTCTTTCTGCTCGTTGCTGACCTTTACTCTGCCTCTTTCTGCTTGTTTCTGACCTTTATTTTGCCTCTTTCTGCTCGTTTCTCACCTTTATTCTGCCTCTTGCTGCTCATTTCTGACCTTTATTCTGCCGCTTTCTGCCCATTTCTCACCTTTATCTTGCCTTTTTCTGACCTTTATTCTTACTCTTTCTGCTCGTTTCTGACCTTTACTTTACATCTTTCTGCTCGTTTCTCATCTTTATTTTGCCTCTTTCTGCATGTTTCTGACCTTTTTCCACCCTCTTTCCGCTCATTTCTCACCTTTTTTTGCCTCTTTCTGCTTGTTTCTCACCTTTATCATCCCTCTTTCTGCTCGTTTACGACCTTTATTCTGCCTCTTCCTGCTCGTTTCTCACCTTTATCTTGCTCCTTTCTGCTCCTTGCAGACCTTTAGTCTGCCTCTTTCTGCTTGTTTCTGACCTTTATTCTGCCTCTTGTTGCTCGTTTCTGACCTCTATGTTGCCTCTTTCTGCTCACTTCTGCCCTCTAGGTTGGTTGCCTCTTTCTGGTAATTTCTGACCTGTTGTCTGCCTCTTTCTGCATGTTTCTGACCTTTATTCTGCCTCTTGCTGCCCATTTCTGACCTCTATTTTCCCTCTTTGTGCTCTTTTCTCACCTTTATTTTGCCTCTTTATGCTCATTACAGACCTTTATTTAGCCTCTTTCTGCTTATTTCCCACCTTTAGTTTGCCTCTTGCTGCTGGTTTTTGACCTCTATTTTGCCTCTTTCTGCTTGTTTCTGACCTTTATTCTGCCTTTTTCTGCTTGTTTCTGACCTCTAGTCAGCCTCTTGCTGTTCGTTTCTCACCTTTATTTAGCCTCTTTCTGCTCATTGCTGACCTTTATTTTGCCTCTTTCTGCTCATTTCTGTCCTTTAGTTTGCCTCTTTCTGCTCATTTCTCACCTTTATCTTGCCTCTTTCTGCTCATTACTGACCTTTATTCTGCCTCTTGGTGCTCATTTCTTACCTTTATTCTGCCTCTTTCTACTCATTTCTGACCTTCATTTCGCCTCTTTCCCCATGACCGTGGGGGCAGACTCACGGCCCCTGTGGTCCCAGCCAGCTCCCTTCCTTCTGTGGAAGCCGGCATTGCTGCTGCACAGAGGGAGCTGCTGGAAAGGTGGCACCCTCCATGCAGGAGCAATCTGTTTCATCTTGTTCCCTGCCTGCATGTCTGTGGGCAGGAAAAGAGATGAAACCTCGTCTTCCAGCGGGAAGCAGAACTTTGACTGTTCCCGCCCGCTGAAACTGGAGTGTTTGCTTATGCTTGGCGGGAGGCATAAGCAAACAGCTGTGTCCCAAGGGTGGGCACCCAGGGACACAGCAGGAGCCGGCTCTGGGGACTGGCGGTCTCCAAGTCCATGTATGGCTCCATGAGGGGGGCCACGCTTTTCCTCTCCTTTCTTGTGCATTGGCCGCCCCAGGATGGTGGTGGTCTCCGGGGCTGAGAACGGCACGGGAGGGGGGCTGTGAGGCCCCTCCCCCATTCTTGGCAAAATGTATTTGGGGCATTTGCGTGGCCCCCCATTTTGTGTTATTTAGCCCCAGGGAGGTGGTGGTACCCAGGGCTTGGGGGGTACACATGCACCCCAACAATGTGTAATTGCCCTGGGCAGGTGGTGATCCCCGGGCCTTAAAGAGTCCTTTTTTATTAACAAAGCCCTAGAGGGTGGTGGTCCCCGGGGATCAACGAGCCTTAGGAGCGGGGCCCTATGCACCCCCTCCATTTTTTAAAAATGCCTTCAGGACCTTGCCCACCCTGGGGCTCATTTAAAAACAAGTTCCGAAGCCTTCTCTTGGTTTTTTAAATAATTGTTTTGCGAATTTGCAACAAATTTCTTTTTCAGAAAATGCTTTTATGCCATGGCGGGGTTCCAGGGGAACTCCAAGACCAAGGCTTGAGGGTCAGGCTATTCCTACCCTGCCCCTTTTCCTTTTTATTTACAGTTTGTATTGGGACTCAGCTGAAGTCAAATCCCAAAACGGCTGCCAACACTTCCTGGTTGAAGTGTTTGCAGCCATTCAGAGCTCTGCACAAGCTCATTATTATTCATGAAGTCCCGGCAGACACAGATATTACCATATTGAATTTCTTAAATTTCTCAACAACTACTGAATGGATTTACACCAAATAACTGAAAGCACAGTCTGCATAACCAAATCTACCTTTCATCCAGATTTGGTGTAATTTCGTCCAGTGCTTCAGGCTGCAGGTTTGAATAAATGTCCTAAGAGAATTAACATGGGAAACACACTTTTTTTAACCCCCCCTTATTCCCAGCCCCCACTTCACAGATCCCCCTGAAAATTTCCATGTAGAACAAGATTTACCAGGGCACTTTTTGGGGGGAAATTTCATGAAGATTCGTCAAACGGCAAGTCAAAAAAACGCTTTTTCTAAGGAAACATGGTCCTAACTATAACTACCTACTGGTGATGTGTAGATATATATATATGTGTGTGTATGTATATGTATATTATCTACTGGCGGTCGCCAGTAGATAGTTATAGTTAGGACCTATTTTCCATTGGAAATCCGCAACATTCTATTTGAAATAACTTTGGCGCCGGTTGACGAATCTTCGCGAATTTTTCAAAACTCGTGGGGCGCTCCGGTGCGCTCCTATCTTGAAAGTCTTGGGATGATTCGTCAAGTGGGGGCCGAGAAAAAAGGGGGGTCCCAAAACATGTTTTCCCCATGCAGTTTTCCATAGGAACCTTTCATCGCAGCTACAGCCCGAACTGCTGAACGGAATTACACCAAATTTGGCAAAAAGGTAGCCCTTGGTTCAGAGTCGTGCCTTTTGGTTAAATGGTGTAAATCCGTTCAGTAGTTCCTGAGAAAATCAAAAGTTAAATCACATATATATCTATGGCCGCGTAGGGTCCGCGCACCCTCCCGATCACGAGCTGTATGCTAATTGGCTGTCAACACTCCAAACCAGGAAGTGTTGGCAGCCATCTTGTGCCTCGGTAGAACCGAGGCACAAGAAAAGAGAAAAACAAGTGCGCAAAACGCAAAAAGGGGGCAGGGTAGAAACACCCTGACCCCCTAGGCCTGCTCAGGGGGTCCCAACATTTTTTTTAATTTTTTTAAAAATCGGTGGGATGCGCTTAGGATGCGCAGATCCCGCCGAGAAAAAAAACAACGAAGCGCGGGCTCCCGCGCTTCGTTGTTATCTGGCCCCCGGGTGGGCCAAGTCCCGGGGGCATGTGGGAGTTTATAAGATATTTGTGTGGGGGGCCTCTAAGGCCCCCCAAGCCCCAGGGACCGCCACCCCCCGGGGCTTTGAATTTAAAATGGTGCGGGAGGGCACTCGGTCCTCCCACAGCCCCGGGGACCGCCACCCCCCGGGGCTTCTTTTAAAAAAAATTAAATTACCTTTGTGGGGGGCTTGAGCCCCCCCACACGCCCCAGGGCACTAAGAATTTTAATGTGGGGGTTCGTTTCGGACCCCCGAAGCCCCGGGGACCACCACCTCCCCGGGGCTTTGCAATTGAATGGGAGGGGGACCGCGCGGCCCCCCTCCTGGAGCCTGTGATGGCCCTGGGGACCACCACCCCCCAGGGCCGGCTCCTGCAGTGTCCCGGGGTGCCCACCCCCGGGACACTGCTGTTTGCTATGACAGGGCGGGAGCCTCGCGGCTCCCGTCCTGTCATAGCAAACTTGCTTTGAATTTTGGAAGAGAGAGCAGGAAACCTGCTCTCTCTTCCAAAATTCAAAGCAAATTGCTTTTTCACATGGGGAGCTGCATCTAAGCAGTTCCCCGTGTGGAAAAGCAATGCCGGCTCCTGCAGGACGCGGGGAGCCGGCGGGACCGTGGGGGGATTGGGGACCCCCCACGGTCCCCAACGGAGAGGGCCAGCCCCGGGGGATGGGGTCCTGGGGCTACAAGTTGCCCGGGAGGGGGGCCACGCGGCCCCCTTCCCCAAAAATTAAATAATAAAAAATAAAAAAAAATTTAAAAAAAGGCCGGCCCCGGGGGATGGGGTCCCCGGGGCCATAAGTGGCCTGAGGAGGGGGCAACGCAGCCCCCCTCCAAAACATAAAAAAAAAAAAGGCCATGACCCGGGGGATGTGGTCCCCGGGGCCGATTAAGGCCTCCAGAGGGTGGCCACGCGGCCCCCTTCCAAATTAAAAAAAATATTAGGGGGCAGGCCCTGGGGGATGGGGTCCCCAGGGCCAATAAATTAGAAAAAGAAGGGGGGCCACACAGCCCCCCTTCTTAAAAAAAAAAAATAATAAAAGACGGGCATCGCGCCGGAGGCCACGCCCCCTCCTTGCAGCACTCTGCAAACACGCCCCCTGGCGCGTTTGCAGAAGGGGAACGAATTCCCCTTGAATACTGGGGGTCCCTGGGGTCAGCTAGCCCACCAGGAACCTCCAGTATGCGCCAGGGGGCTGCGTTGTAGAGAGGTGTTCTGAGGCCACGCCCCTTTTTACACCTCTCTGCAACGCAGCTCTGTGGCGCTTAATAGAGGTAGCTGGTGGGCTAGTTGCACCCCAGGGACCCTCTGGATTCAAGGGGAGTTAATCCCCCAACTTAAAACGCGCCACGGGGCACGTTTGCACAGCGGTGAAGGGAGGGGGCGGGGCGTGAGGTGACATGTGTGCAAACACGCCCTGTGGCGCGTGTTAAGTTGGGGGATTAACTCCCCTTGAATCCTGAGGGTCCCTGGGGTGCAACTAGCCAACCAGCTACCTCCATTAAGCGCCACAGAGCTGCGTTGCAGAGAGGTGTAAAAAGGGGCGTGGCCTCTGACCACCTCTCTGCAACGCAGGCCTGTGGCGCTTACTGGAAGTACCTGGTGGGCTAGTTGGGCCCCAGGGACCCTCAGGATTCAAGGTGACCTAATACCCCAACTTAAATCGCGCCACAGGGCGCGTTTGCACAGTGGTGAAGGGAGGGGGCGGGGCCTCAGGTGACATGTGTGCAAACACACCCTGTGGCGCGTTTTAAGTTGGGGAATTAATTCCCCTTGAATCCTGAGGGACCCTGGGGGCCAACTAGCCCACCAGGTACCTCCAGTGCGCGCCACAGGGCTGCGTTGCAGAGAGGTGGTCCAGGCCTCGCCCCTTTTTACACCTATCAATCAATCAATCAATCAATCAATCATGTCACTTATAAAGCGCACTACATACCCGCGATGGTCTCAAGGCGCTGGGGGAAGAGGGGGGTGGTGCTGCTACTGATCGAAGAGCCAGGTCTTGAGGAGTCTTCTGAAGGCCAGTAGGTCTTGGGTCTGTCGGAGGTTGGTGGGGAGGGTGTTCCAGGTCTTGGCGGCGAGGTGGGAGAAGGATCTGCCGCCGGCGGTCGTTTTCCGGATGCGGGGGACTGTGGCGAGGGCGAGGCTGGTCGAGCGGAGCTGGCGGGTTGGGGTGTAGAAGCTGAGTCGTCTGTTGAGGTAGGCTGGTCCGGAGTTGTGGAGTGCTTTGTGTGTGTGGGTGAGGAGCTTGAAGGTTATCCTCTTGTTGATAGGGACCCAGTGCAGGTCTCTCAGGTGGGGTGCGATGTGGCTGCGTCAGGGGATGTCGAGGATAAGACATGCAGAGGCGTTCTGGATGCGTTGCAGCCGTCTCAGGAGCTTAGCCCTCGTTCCTGCGTAGAGGGCGTTTCCGTAGTCCAGCCTGCTGGTGACGAGGGCCTGGGTGACTGTTTTTCTTGTTTCGGTGGGGATCCACTTGAAGATCCTGCGGAGCATTCGGAGGATGTTGAAGCAGGATGAGGAAACGGCGTTGACCTGCTTAGTCATGGAGAGGGTGGGGTCGAGGATGACCCCTAGGTTGCGTACGTGGTCGGTGGGTGGCGGGGCTGTTCCCAGTGATGTTGGCCACCAGGAGTCGTCCCAGGCTGAAGGGTTGGAACCAAGGATGAGGACCTCCGTCTTGTCCGAGTTCAGCTTCAGGCGGCTGGTCCTCATCCATTCGGCGACGGCCTTCATTCCTTCGTGGAGGTGGGCTTTGGCGGTGTGAGGGTCTTTGGTGAGGGAGAGGATCAGCTGGGTGTCATCGGCGTAGGAGATGATGTTGAAGTTGTGCTGTCGGGCGACGTGGGCGAGGGGTGCCATGTAGATGTTGAACAGCGTTGGGCTGAGGGAGGAGCCTTGGGGTACGCCGCAGATGATCTTGGTGGCCTTGGATCGGAAGGGGGCGAGGCGGACGCTTTGTGTTCTGCCGGAAAGGAAGGATGTGGTCCAGTCCAGGGCCTTCTCTTGGATCCCGGCGTCGTGAAGGCGTGTTCGTAGTGTGTGGTGGCAGACCGTGTCGAAGGCAGCTGATAGGTCCAGGAGGATGAGGGCTGCTGTTTCTCCGTTGTCTAGCAGGGTCCTGATGTCATCGGTGGCGGCGATGAGGGCGGTTTCGGTGCTGTGGTTGCTGCGGAAGCCGGACTGGGAAGGGTCCAGGATGTTGTTCTCCTCGAGGTAGCGGGTCAGTTGTTTGTTGACGATTTTCTCGGTGACCTTCGCGGGGAACGGGAGCAGAGAGATGGGTCGGAAGTTCTTGAGGTCCTTGGGGTCTGCCTTGGGTTTCTTGAGTAAGGCGGTGATCTCGGCGTGCTTCCAGCTTTCCGGGAAGGTTGCTGTCTCGAAGGAGATGTTGATTATTTTCCGGAGATGGGGCGCGATGGCTGTACTGGCTTTGTTGAAGATGTGGTGAGGGCACGGGTCTAGCGGTGAACCGGAGTGGATGGTGTTCATGATCTCGCTGGTGTCCTCGTCGTTGATGTTGGTCCAGGAGAGCAGGCGGTTGGTGGTTGTGGGGGCAGTGGTCTCGGTGGTTGCCGGGGCGGTCGTGGTGTTGAAGCTGTCGTGGATGTCGGCGATTTTGCGGTGGAAGAAGGTGGCCAGTGAGTCGCACAGGTCTCGCGACGGCTGGATGTCGTTGGTGTTGGAGCTGGGGTTGGAGAGTTCCTTCACGATGTTGAAGAGCTCTTTGCTGTTGTGTGCGTTGTTGTCTAGGCGGTCTTTGAGTGAGGCCCTTTTGCCGGATCTGATGAGGTGATGGTGACTGCGGGTGGCGCTCTTGTGGGCGGCGTAGCTGTCCGCTGTCCGTTCGTGGAGCCAGATCTTCTCCAGTTTTCGGCATGTTCGTTTGGAAGCCTGGAGGTCTTCGGTGAACCAGGTGGCTTTCTTGCTGGTGTGGCTGTTGGGCGGATTCTTGAGCGGGGCGAGGGTGTTGGCGCAGTCGTCGATCCACTGTCTGAGGTTGCGGGCGGCGGTGTCGGGGTCGGAAGGTTCGGCGGGTGGGCTCAGGGCGAGGGTTGTGGTTAGCTGGTCTTCCGTGACTCTGCTCCAGCAGCGGCGAGGCATTTGTTCGGTGCGGTGGTGCGTGGTGGGCTTCCTGTAGGTGAAGTGGATGCAGTGGTGGTCAGTCCAGTGGGGTTCGGAGGTGTGGTTGAAGGAGACGTGTGGGCTTGCGGAAAAGATGGAGTCTAGCGTGTGGCCGGCGGCGTGGGTGGGTGTAGTCACGAGCTGTCTGAGTCCGAGGGTGGCGAGGTTGTCGATCAGGGTGGTGGAGTTGGTGTCCTTGTTGTTCTCGAGGTGGAAGTTCAGGTCCCCGAGGAGGATGTAGTCCGTGGAGGCGATGGCGTGTGTGCTGACGAAGTCAGCGATGGAATCGCTGAACTGTGGTCGGGGTCCGGGGGTCTGTAGATGAGGGTTCCTCTGAGGGTGGTGTTGGGATCGGTGTGGATCTGGAAGTGCATGTGTTCGGCGGTGCTGAGGGTGTCGTCGGTGTTGGTTGAGACTCTGAGGGTGTTCCTGTGGACGATGGCGATGCCTCCTCCGACTCCGTTGGTGCGGTCCCTCCCTGCGGGTGATCTTGTATCCGTCCGGGATGGCAATGGCGATGTCGGGGGCTGAAGCGGGATTCAGCCAGGTCTCCGTCAGGAATGCGACGTCTGGGGAGGTTGAGTCGAGAAGGTCCCAGAGTTCGATGGCGTGTTTGCGGGCGGAGCGGGTGTTGAGGAGGATGCATCTGAGGTAGTTGGGTTCTTTCCTGGGCGGTGGTTTGGCGGGGCGGGTGCTGGCGAAGCTGCAGTTCCGGCAGGTGAAGGGCCCTTGGGTGCGCTTCGGGGTGGCCTGGTAGCAGGCGTGATCTTTTCCGGGGTTGAGTGCGTGGAGGGTGCTGGTGTCGTATCGGCGTCTGTTGATGTGGCGGGCGCGGGGATGCCCGGACCAGGGGTCTGGCGCTGGGCGCGGTCACGTCCCGGACGGGCGCAGCGGCCGCCATAAATGGGGAGGTGGGAGGGAGGAGCAGGGAATGGGGCAGCGAATGGGCAGTGAGGGGGCGGGGCCGCAGGGCGCAGCGGCGGGAAACAGGCACAGAAGGGAAAGCGAGCACAATCAGGGCATCAAGGGGGCACAGAAAGGAAAAACGAGCACAATCAGGGGCAGCAAGGGGGCACAGAAAGGAAAAAACTAGCACAATCAGGGGCAGCAAGGGGGCACAGAAAGGAAAACGAGCACAATCAGGGGCAGCAAGGGGGCACAGAAAGGAAAAACGAGCACAATCAGGGGCAGCAAGGGGGCACAGAAAGGAAAAAAACGAGCACAATCAGGGGCAGCAAGGGGGCACAGAAAGGAAAAAAACGAGCACAATCAGGGGCAGCAAGGGGGCACAGAAAGGAAAAACAACGAGCACAATCAGGGGCAGCAAGGGGGCACAGAAAGGAAAAAAACGAGCACAATCAGGGGCAGCAAGGGGGCACAGAAAGGAAAAACGAGCACAATCAGGGGCAGCAAGGGGGCACAGAAAGGAAAAATGAGCACAATCAGGGGCAGCAAGGGGGCACAGAAAGGAAAAAGCGAGCACAATCAGGGGCAGCAAGGGGCACAGAAAGGAAAAAAGCGAGCACAATCAGGGGCAGCAAGGGGGCACAGAAAGGAAAAACGAGCACAATCAGGGGCAGCAAGGGGGCACAGAAAGGAAAAACGAGCACAATCAGGGGCAGCAAGGGGGCACAGAAAGGAAAAAACGAGCACAATCAGGGGCAGCAAGGGGGCACAGAAAGGAAAAAAACAGAGCACAATCAGGGGCAGCAAGGGGGCACAGAAAGGAAAAACGAGCACAATCAGGGGCAGCAAGGGGGCACAGAAAGGAAAAAAAACGAGCACAATCAGGGGCAGCAAGGGGGCACAGAAAGGAAAAAACGAGCACAATCAGGGGCAGCAGCAGGGCACACAGACGGAGCTGTGTGGTGGGGGAGCGACCTACCAGTCAAGGTCAGGGGTCGCACCTAATTCTCGCAGCTAGCTGCGTTCTTCATCGACGCGCGAGCCGAGTGATCCACCGCCAAGAGTCACAGGCAACTTTTCGAAAACGTTCGCCCACCTGCAGGCGCAGGAGAGGCGGGAGGAAGGCGACCTAGTGGGCTAGTTGGACCCCAGGGACCCTCAGGATTCAAGGGGACTTAATCTCCCAACTTAAAACGGCCACCGGGCTTGTTTGCACACATGTCACCTCAAGCCCCCCCCTCCCTTCACCACTGTGCAAACGCCCCCCGGGGCGCGTTTTAAGAGGAAGTTTTAATCCCCCTGCCCTATTATGTACTAGGGAGTTACAGAGGAGGTCATGCTAATCACAGGGGTACCCCAACGCATAGTGTTCCCTAGTGTATGTAGGTGTTTTAACTGTATTCTAAGTGTCTTTTACCATAGCACTGGCTCTAGGCCTGGTTAGTCAGAGTCAGTTACCACCAGTACCCGTCTGGAAAAGGTGTGGGCACCGGATGATTTTGCAACAAGGCCTCTTTCTGCTCCTCTGTTGGTTCTTTCTGCACATGTCTTGCTTCTTCCTGGATTTTTCTTCGTCTTTGTGGACTTCTGTTTCTTTTTACATTTCTTTTGCTTCTTTCTGTGCGTTTTTTCTTCTTTCTTCACATGTCCTACTTCTGTAGGCATAGTTTCAAACTAGCATTTGAAAAACCTTTGAAATTCACTGAAAAAACCATAGGTTTCAGGCATGTTATAGTTAGAAATTAGCATTTAAAAACCTTTGAAATTCACTGAAAAAACCATAGGTTTTAGGGAAAGTTATAGTTAGTTGGACATTGCACTCGTACAAAACCCGTGAAATTCCCCCGTTATAGTTAGTTCAGCTAACTATAACTCGCGCCCCGCAATGCACTGCTGATGACGTCACATATTACATCACTCATGACATGGTCAGTGACATCACTGATGACATCACTGATGACATCTCAAATGACATCACTGATGACATCACTGATGACATCATCCATGTGATAATTTGATGCATCTTCTCACACCCTAATATAACTTTTGATACACCCACTCTAAATTACAGACTGCCATTCTCAAAACCATAGACACTCCAACACCAATAACTACATACACACTCACTGATTCTTAGGTCTACACACACATCCACTCACTCACCCGTACAGTCACTCATACTTACGGTCCCTTAGTACAGGACTATCATATGCACTCATACACCTATATAGACACTCACACACCGCCACTCATCCATAGAGGTACTCACACACCTAGTCAGTCATGCAAAGAATTAATCACACTCCCATTTACTCAGATGTACAGTTATACACACACCAGCTCACTTACTCATACAAATACTAGCACATTCTTACGCTCTTATACAATCACTAATACAAGTACACACTCATCCATACAGCCACTCTCACAATCCCACACTCTCACTTATAGCCATTTATATACTCCAACACACATATATACTGCCTTTCACATATGTAGTTACTCACACATGTACCACTGAGATATACATTCACTCACTAACACACCCATACACACACTCACCCACCCATACAGTCCATCACAGATGCACTCTTGAAACCATGCACCCAGTGAATCACCCACTCACACATCTATGCACAGAGTCACACACACCCCACCCACACAAACACTCAGGCACCCACACAGATACTCAGACAACCAATCAATAACCCATGTAGACACTCATGTAGCTATTCAGAAACCCATGCAGCCGCTTACACACCAACAGACAGACGGATACAGACATTCACACAGTTTAGTCACTAACCCATGCATTCAGTAAGATACGTTTAATCACTCACTTATAGAGTCAGTCACGCACCTACTAAATCATCCATTCAGACAATTATACACCCACTCATTCTTCAATACGCCTTTCCCTATATATATTAAACATATTTAAACTTTACAGAAACACACAGTCACTGGATGATGTCATCAGTGATGTCATTTGAGATGTCATCAGTGATGTCACTGACCATGTCATGAGTGATGTAATATGTGACGTCATCAGCAGTGCATTGCGGGGGCGCGAGTTATAGTTAGCTGAACTAACTATAACAGGGGAATTTCATGGATTTTGTACGAGTGCAATGTCCAACTAACTATAACTTTCCCTAAAACCTATGGTTTTTTCAGTGAATTTCAAAGGTTTTTTAAATGCTAATTTCTAACTATAACGTGCCTGAAACCTATGGTTTTTTCAGTGAATATATATATATATATATATCATAGTTACACTGAAAAAGATTTGGTAACACCAGTATATGACATTGCCAAACACCAGGGCAGAGATTGCAAGGTTTCTGTTGTAAAGAAACAGAAAACTTAACAGACTGAAGCATGGAGACTATCAAAAAGGCAACTTACATCACAACACTTTAAAATAGGTGTGTTTTAGGTGTGGGGGATGGGAGGGAGGGGTGAGCAAAAGGGGAAGGGAAGGGGGTCAGGGTGAGCTTTAGAAAAAAAGCTGCCTTTTCAAAATTCTATCTTCTTCTTAAGCAGGCTTTATTCTTGAATTGAAAACAGTTGAGTCAAAAATAATTTGTGATTTAGTTTTATTATTTTAAAAAACTGTTGGTTATGTATTGGGGTTATAATGAACTATATAAGGCATTCTTCTTTTTACAACTATTACATAAATGTTTTTCTGTTTGTTTAATCCATAGCTTCTGAAGGGTCTGTTGAACCAGGGGAAGTAATCTTAAAACCTTTTATGAATATTCCTAAACAGCAAAAGGACCGTGCCACAGTGATCCAGTGTTTACCCAAAAAGCCTGCAACTGGTGAAATTAAAATATCATATCAAATATCTGAAAGACTACATAAATACTCTGAAACTGTGGAAATAATTAACTTCACTTGCTCACAATAACCATACTCAGATTCACGTTGCAATACCAAATGATGTATTCAAGCAATGTCCTCCAAAGAGATAGGAACTGATGTGACTTTCGATATATCCTATAACTGTATAGAGATTATAGACCTCACCCATACGGATCACCGACATAATATCGACGGACCGAATATCGACCTACAACAATATCGAGTCCAGAATATCGATGGACAGAATATCGACATCCTATCTCTACAAAGGTGAGTACAAAAATATCGAAACCAAAATATTGTTTTTTACAATATCGTTGTATAAAATATCGTTTTTTTTAAACGTCTTAAAAATAATGTAAAAGTAATTAAAAAATAAATATAATTAATAAAAACATAGTTACAATTATTAAAAATAGTTAAAAATGATAAACAATAAATGTAATATATAAAAAAAATACAGATTTAAAAAAAATTATATATATATTAACTTAAAAATATTAATAAATAATTATTATATTTAATTATAAAATGTTAGAAACATAATAAAAAGTATAAATACATATATATATACATAAAGCTGTAATATAAATATAAAAATAAATTCTATATATAATAAAAATATTAAAATTTATATTTATTTCTAAAAAAATATTTTACACTGCATAAACTATAACAATAGGAAAACGTTGGATAGCGTAGGGAATAAAATTACTATTCCCACTCCAAAAACTGCAACAGTAGGGAAAGTGTTGGATAGCGGAAGAGAATAATTTACTATTCCTACTCCACAAAGTGTAACAGTAGGGAAAGTGTTGGATAGCGGAGGGGTTAAAATTACTATTCCCACTCCAGTTATTGCAACAGTAGGGAAAGTGTTGGATACCGTAGGGTAAAAATTACTATTCCCACTCTAGCAAATGCAACAGTAGGGTAAGTGTTGGATAGCGGGTGGATAAAAATTACTATTCCCACTCCACTTAGTGTAACAGTAGGGAAAGTGTTGGATAGCGGGTGGATAAAATTACTATTCCCACTCCAACAAGTGTAACAATAGGGAAAGTGTTGAATACCGGAGTACTAAAAATTACTATTCCTACTCCAGTGAGTGCAACAGTAGGGAAAGTGTTGAATAGCGGGTGGGTAAAAATTACTATTCCCACTCCAATGAGTGCAACACTAGGGAAAGTGTTGGATAGCGGGTATGTAAAAATTACTATTCCCACTCCAGCGAGTGCAACAGTAGGGAAAGTGTTGGATAGTGGGGGGGTAAAAATTACTATTCCCACTCCAGTGAGTGCAACAGTAGGGAAAGTGTTGGATAGCGGGTGGGAATAATTTTCTATTCCCACTCCACCAAGTGTAACAGGAGGGAAAATGTTGGATAGCGTAGGGGAATAATTTACTATTCCCACTCCAGCAAATGCAACAGTAGGGAAAGTGTTGGATAGCGGGTTGGTAAAAATTACTATTACCACTCCAGTGAGTGCAACAGTAGGGAAAGTGTTGGCTAGCGGGTGTGTAAAAATTACTATTCCCACTCCAGCGAATGCAACAGTAGGGAAAGTGTTGGATAGCGGGGGGGTAAAAATTACTATTCCCACTCCAGCAAGTGCAACAGTAGTGAAAGTGTTAGATAGCGAGTGGGAATAATTTACTATTCCCACTCTACCAAGTGTAACAGTAGGGTAAATGTTGGATAGCGTAGGGGAATAATGTACTATTCCCACTCCAGCAAATGCAACAGTAGGGAAAGTGTTGGATAGCGGAGGGGAATAATTTAGTATTCCCACTCCTGCAAAATAATTAACATTAATTAACAAATAATTAATTTCTCAAAAATAATTAACCTTTCACCATATTCCCCTATAAACAACAACACCAACATTATAAAATATTACACAATTAACATAATTAAATATCAATTAAATAATTAATTAATAACAATTAACAAGCAAATTAAAAACCATCAAAAATAAATTAGATCACACAATTGACACTTTAAAATAACTGTAAATAAATATTATATATAAAAATATAAAAAAATGTATTACAATTAAATTACTTCCCACCCTACTCCCCTATCAACCCACAACCCACTGCTAAAAAAAATTACACAATAAATATATTTACCAATTAATTATTAATAATTAATATCTAATTAATAACTAATTAATACTTTTTTACCACAATTAACAATATAAAATATTAATTACATAAACATTAATTAATACAATTATTAATCAATTAATTAATTATAATTAAATTACTTCCCACCCTACTCCCCTATAAAACCACAACCCACACCTAAAAAAATTACACATTTACCAATTAATTATTATGAATTAATAATCAATTAAAATTTAATTAATAACCAATTAATTAACACAATTAACATTATAAATTATTCAATACATTAATATTAATTAATACATTAATTAATTAATTAATTTCAATTAAATTACTTCCCACCCTATTCCCCTATAAACCCACAACCCGCTACGGAACTAAAACGCAATATTTATTTATTTTAAAAATTAATAACGGTTAAAAAATTATTAATTAATATATTATAATTAAATTACTTCCCACCCTATTCCCCTATAAACCCACAACCCGCTACGGAACGAAAATACGCCAAAAAAATGTAACATAAAAATAATTACTTATAAAAAATGCAAATATACATTAAAAAAATAACCTATACTTTTAACACATATACTAACATAAAAAACACACAAAAAAAATCAATATTATTAACAACGATATTTTGACTTACGATATTACTAACTTCGATGTTAAGTAAAACTATTTTTCTTACCTGCATGTCGATATTCTTGTAGTCGATATTCTTGCAGGTCGATATTCTATCATATCGAAATTTAAACATCGATATTATGGCATATCGATATTTACAACTCGATATTATGTCTGCGTACCACCCATACACAACAAACTCTAGAGAAGCCCCCACAACATGTAGCCTACACCCCCATGATTCTAACCTTTGATACAGAGCTTGAGGTTTCAACAGAGCCACACACTTTCTCCCCCATGATTTGTGTAAGTGAAAAAGGCTGTAATTTCAGCTCCACACAGGGCATCACCGCAGAGGGTCCTAGGAGTGATGGTTCAGGAATAAGAGCAGAAAACACTAGTTGTATCCCGTACATTCCTTCAACAGCATTTCTTCAGACTTCGGACTATAAGGATTATGAAACCACTATTGCTCTTGCCTATGAATCACCTAACTGTAAGCAAGCGATTCCCCCATTTCAGAGCCAATTATGAAGAATATCCTTCTATAAGTTTAAAAGCACAATCATTTCCAGTTGGGGATTTCACAAATATTATAGCTGAGACCAAAAATATACAACCGACTTCCCCATGAGCAATATCTAATTCATTAGCATGTTTTGTTCTGCATGTTTAGGATTTGATGCCTTATGAGCTGCTGAGTGTCCAAAGGTGTTAGTCGCCCCATTTAACAGATCGGTTCTCTCTGAGTGTGCAGCCAATAATCAGGCCCTTTTGCCATTACAAAATGAGTTTGCTGTGAGCTTTAAAGAAATTCTTACAGATGTCAGAAAGATAAAAACAAAGCGCCCTGCAAAACCTTCAAAATTAAAAAGCAAAAGAAAGAAGGCAACATTGAATATGCCCTTAGACGAAATGATGCAAATACTGCGCATTTTAAAACTACATCTCTAAAAGCTACAAAATTTGCTGCACTTGCTTTAAGGGGTAGTTCAGTATGACACCAAAAATACAATACTTTAATAAAAAAATTCAATAGTCTGGTTAATAGATGCATTAAACAAGCACACTACTCAAATAAGGTACAGAAAGCAATTTCTAAAGCCCCCCTTTTACTACAAAAGAAAGTAAAAGGAGCTACAAACAGGGGCTCATTATGATGGCGGACGGAAAAGCACTCCGAGCGCAGTGCTAGCGGGAAATTGCCGCCCGCAGGTACCGCGGCAAAACCGTCGGCCAGATTAGGATGCACCGCCAGAAACTCCCTACCGCGGCGGTCGGATTCCAGGATTCAGCGGCGGAAAAGCTAAAAAACCGTCCGCGGCGGTAGGGTTTGCTGCGGAAAGGCCAAAGACCGCCGTTTCCCCAGCGGCCAGGAACACATGGAGCTATCCGCAATATTGCCACTGCCATCCTCGATTGCCCGGATTCTCCGCAGCGGTGTGGTGGGCTGTTTGTGGCATTGTAATACAACCGGCAGTCGTAACCGCATTTCGCACGGCGGTCCCTCCCTTTTGGCTCCGTCCGCCACCGCTCCGGAGGGAGATTTCTGGCGGTTCCCGGAACACCACAGCGGACGGGAAATGGTCTATCTTTGCCCATCGTAATACGGTGGACGCAAGGACCGCAGATGGAGTGCGGAAAAGGGCATTTTCCGCCGCCCCCAGCATCGCGGATGTGCTACCACCCGCCATCGTAATCAGCCCCATTGTTGGAAGAGTTGTAAACTTTCAATCTCCTAGCCCACACACTTTAAAGCTAACTGGCAAAGAGTCTGTAGTAGTCCAGGAACAAGTTCCCAACCATCTCATAAAAGCAAGCGTTCACTAACATATAATACAAAGAGGATGAGGTAGGCCTAAAAAATTGAGCGAGCCAAGGCAAAATTTGCAGTCATGGTTAAAAGCAACACCTCAAAGAGCTATTCTGCTCAAGAGACAAACCAAGTGTTAGGGTAACAAAAAGCAGAAGTTGGCCACTTCTTCCAAAACTGAAGCGTTTACTCAAAAATGTTTAAAAAGCTACAGTTATTATGATCAGGTGCATTAAAAAAAACTGCCCATCAGGATCAAGTTGAGCCTTCCTTTTGCAACCCACTGATGGGCCCTGCACCACCTCCTTCCATTTCTGGGGATATATTTTTAGGGAGTATAAGAAGGTTCACGCTACAGAGTTTTACAAAGAATTTCATTTTGTTAACCTTGAGTGAATAAGATCTACAGATCAAGGATTTGTAGTTATTAACAGGCTATACAAGCACATATAGAACCCCTGTTACAAGATGTAGACCCAAATGATTTTTTCCAGCTCTGTTTCAGCGGAGAAGGTCTTCACAGTCCTTTATTTACAAGACATTCAGCATTGTATTTGATGCTGTTGAATTTTTAGAAAATATTGAAAAACGTTTGCAAAGTAATGCAGAAGTTACAGCCCTCAGTACCTTCAGAATAGTATTTCTCAACATTCGTGGTACAGATGGTGATGTGTCCAGACCTTTAAAGACTAGGGGGCCGATTACGATGGCGGTCGGAAAACCATTCCGCCCGCAGTGGCAATGGGAAAAGACCGCCCGCATGGCCTGCGGCACCACCGCCGATCACATTACGATGCACCGCCGTAAAAATCCGACCGCCGCGGTCGGAACCCAAAAAACACCGGCGGCGCACGTGCAGAAAAGGCAAAATACCCTCCACGGCGGTCGGATTCACTGCGGAAAGCACACAAACCGCCGATACCCCAGCGGAATTTCCACGAGTGCAATTATGATTTCACTGCGGTGCCTGCGGTACGACCGCTTGTTTCCAACCGCCGCGTCTGACAGCAATGATGAATGGGAGAGCTGGAGGAATGACCATTGCAGTCCGACCGCGGTGACCGCGCGGAAATATTAATGGCGGTCGAAAAAGACTACACCACAAAACCACCAAATGTGGCTGTGTATCTGTCACAGCCAATAAAAACAGCCAACACACCCCATTGACACATGCCCCTGGCATATAAGAACTACAAATCCCAGCTCAACACAGACAACACACCTGACATGAATCCTCAGTTTGGACCCACCCACTAGGCAGCCCATAAAACCAGCCCTTGCATGACCACAATTCTTTGCACAACTCCAGAACTGAAGGGCCCAACAATATCACACAAAGGAAAGCAAACCCTGCACACATTACACCATCACAAACACACACACACCACACACATCACCAACACCACCACCACCTGCACACCTGCACTCTTAACCACTCAGCACATCACACACCATGGCACAGAAGATGCCCAAATTCACTGATGGTGAGTTGTCAGTCATGGTGGATGAGATAATAAGAGTTGAGCCATATCTTTTAGGAAGCAGGGTCCAACAGACCCCAGCATCCAGGCAAAATCAAATGTGGCAAAGGATAGTTGACAGAGTCAATGCTGTAGGGCAAGTTCCACGCAACAGGAAGGAGATCAGGAAGAGGTGGACTGACCTCAAGAGCAAGGTCAAAGAGAAGAACAGCAAGAACCGTGAGCTGGCAAACCAGACTGGCAGTGGCCCTCCCATTCCACCAAGAACATTCAACGCATGGGAGGAGAAGGTGCTTGGCATACTGCACCCAAAGAGTTGCACTGGAATTGAGGGGGGAATGGAGGCTGGTAAGTACCAACAAAAGTCTGCCATAACACTGCTATGTAGTAGCCTGCCCAACTAAAAGCAACACCTCCTAGGCCCAAATGTACTCATGTCCACCACACTCCCCCAAACAGGTCTCACAGATCCCACAATAACTCCCTCTCATTCACCACAAAGGTACATAACAATATTTACATGGGGGCACATGTACAGGCAGCCAGCACTACAACTCCCAACAGGCCCCCTTGTCCCACAGCTGAGCAGGATGGAGCATTCCCCACACCAACAAGCATGGGGCAGCCATTTCCCTCCAATGTGTAACCTTACAGGTAGGTAGCCATCTCAACAGGGAGGGGTCTTTGTGGCTGGGAAGTCTGCACTACAACTCCCAACAGACCCCCTTGTCCCACAGCTGAGCAGGATGGAGCATTCCCCACGCCCCCAAGCATTGGCCAGCCATTTCCCTCCAATGTGTAACCTAACAGGTAGGTAGCCATCTCAACAGGGAGGGGTCTTTGTGGCTGGGAAGTCTGCACTACAACTCCCAACAGGCCCCCTTGTCCCACAGCTGAGCAGGATGGAGCATTCCCCACACCCACAAGCATGGGGCAGCCATTTCCCTCCAATGTGTAACCTTACAGGTAGGTAGCCATCTCAATAGGGAGGGGTCTTTGTGGCTGGGAAGTCTGCACTACAACTCCCACCAGGCCCCCTTGTCCCACAGCTCAGCAGGATGGAGCATTCCCCACACCCACAAGCATGGGGCAGCTATCGCATTGCTCTCCCAAAACTTACACGTAGGTAGTGACTGCATGCACACCGCCATCCTATTCTAAATGCATGTAGCCACATAACCACATCAACACTAACATGTCAGCCAACTTAGCATAGTTTTAAATGCCACATCCAGTGTGCAGACATCTAAGTGCACGTAACTGACACATATTTTGAACTCATACTCACCAAGTCACAAGTGAAACAAATGCATCCCACAATCATGCACAGCAGAGAATGCAATGTGGAAGGCCCATCTCAACACCAAACATGCATGGTCTACATGAAAAAAAAGAAAAGTACATGTGATTCCAAAGCTAAGTATAACATGACAATGGTTCCTTGTAGCTCTGTTGAAATACATTACATGAACCGCTAAATGAAAAGACGCACAACAGAAAGTTTATGTCACGCAATTAGGTAGATGAGGACATGTCCGTGTAGTTACACTATCTGTACACTGCACCAAGTTTAATTCACAACGGACACCATGGACCACTAAGGTATGTACCTCAACGTCATGTCATGGTGCACAGTAAATAGCAGGCATACAAAGTCATTGCATTGTAAAGTGTTTGTTGTATCAAACGTCTCAAACAATTGTCTAACATCAAGCTTGCTTCGTGCAACTCAATTACCATATGACCTCTGTTCAACAGGAGATCAACAACTAACTGCAGAGGATGACACCAACATGCGGAGCCAGTCTCCCCCCCGGAACGTGAACTCTCGGATGCAGATGCCCCAACATTCTCGGCGAGGATTCTCAAGCTGGCCCCTCTGGTGTGGCAGGGACTAACATGTCTCAAGCCCTCATTGTCCCCACCACCACCACCAGCACCACGGCAACAACAACTGTCCTGGCCCCTGCCACTACGACCTGTATGGCCTCCACCACCACCACCACCACTGCTGCCTGCAACACACGCCCTGCCACGGTGGTTACCAACACCACCACACAATCACAGCATGCCAGGGAGAGTGTGCCAGTGCGTTGGGGGACTACGCCACAGGTCCATGTCAGGAGGGCAGGTGGGAGTACAACTGGGGCAGAGACACAGGAGGACAATGACCCTGAGTCCCTGGCCACCATTGAAAGAGTCCTTGGTGCCTACCAACAGAACCATGGAGTAATGGGCCAGCTTGCTGAAGACATGCATGAGATCCACCTGCTGCAGCAGTCCATGGACACACGGATGGGCCAACTTGTCGACCTTGTTGGCCAGCTAGTGTGTGTACTGAGGGACAGACTCCCAACCCCAAGTGCCGCTCAACCCCCCTCCAGTGTATTGCCTGCTGTGCAGCCCACCATTCCAGCTGCAGCCACAGAGAGGGGTGTGCAGGAGGAGTGTGAGTCCTCAGACACTGACCCTGCAGCAGGTGCCCCCCCCAAACGCACCAGGGGCCGTCCGAGGATCCACAGGGGAGGATTTGGTGGCAGGCCACCACACCAACGCCACTCACAGAGCCAGCCATGATGGTATCTTGTTGTACCCCTTTCCATTGACTATGTTGACTATCCTTGGCCACATTGCTATGTTGATGGTCTGAGTCTGTTGGACTGTGTGACTTCAGCTTTGTGGTGACTACACCATTTGTCTCATCTACCATGACTGACAACTCATTTATTCACTGTTCACATTTATGTACATATTCCCTTCACGTGCACAAAAACTAATTTGAAATAAACACTCTTCACATACCCATGTCTGTGTGAGCCACATGTTTATTCCTGTATGTACAATGACAAATCAGATTTCAATGTTCCAACTGCTGTGAAGGAGAGGAGGCATTGAGAGGGTGAATTAACCTAGAAAGACACAATAGAATGACATTTACTTAACAGGTGACGCCATCACAGCTGAAACACAACACCAGGCATCAAGGTACAAAAACAAGCACACATAGCAATGATCAACAACCTCAACATACACATGATGTACCTGGATACAAATACCCTGTGCCACACACATCAGCCCTTATCACACACACAACGACAGCCAGCAGTTAAAATCCTCTATGCCTTGATACTAACATCCAAGCAAACACACAATGTCACTGTTCTACAAAGTCACTTACATTCAAGGGAAGTAGTTGGCAATGAGCTGTTGACACAGGTCAACACCTTCCTCTTCACCACTATCGTCCACACTGGAAGTGTGTGGGTGTGCAGGAGGGGGCATCTGCTGCTCATCGTCATCCAGGATCAGCGGAACAGCTTTGCGCAAGGCAAGGTTGTGAAGCATGCAGCATGCTACAACTATCCGGCACACCTTTTGTGGGGAATACAACAGTGCACCTCCGCTCTTGTCCAGGCACCGGAATCGGGACTTCAGGAGGCCAAAAGTGCGCTCCACCACACGTCGAGTCCTACCATGTGCCTCGTTGTAGCTGACTTCACGTGGGGTACTTGGATTCCGCAGTGGGCTCAGCAACCACGGCCTGTTGGGATACGCTGAGTCACCTAGGTGTGACATACACAGAGAAATGTTGCAATACAAACAGTTGTTGAGAACAGCATGTCACACCCAGAACACTACTCAACTCAGTGTACTCACCTACAAGCCATGCACGCTCTGGATGTAGATTTTCCATCAGCCGGGGTACAATGCTGTTCTGCAGGATGTAGGAGTCATGGGCGGAGCCAGCAAATCGCGCACAAACATGGCTGATGATCATATCAGCTTGGCATACGACCTGCACATTAATGGAATGGTAGTGCTTCCTGTTCCTATACACCTGCTCATGTGCCTGTGGTGGGACAAAGGCAATGTGTGTGCCGTCAATGGAACCAACTACATGAGGAATGTGGGCAAGGGCATAAAAACCAGCCTTCACAGCAGGCAATTCTGCAGTATTTGGGAATCGTATGTATTGGTCCTTGTATAGCATCATTGCGGACACCACATCCCAGAGCACCATGCTGAATGTGGCTTGCGACATCCCACCGGCGCTGGCCACCGTGTATTGGAAAGAGCCCGTAGCAAAAAATGCAGCGCTGCCATGATCTTCACTGTTGGGGATAGGGCAGTTGGATATGTCCGTTGAGGCCTCAGATGGGGTTCCAACTGAGCACACAGCTCTTGCAGTGTAACGCGATCCAGACGAAATTTCCGGATGATGTCCACATCCTCCATGTCCGCCAGGACTGTGAAAGGCCGGTGCACATTTGGTTGTCACCTACATGAAATGGAAGAGGACAAATGTTATCCACATTACACAATGAGATGTGTCCGACTTCTCACATCTTGACTCACGCAGCACAAACAATGAATGTACTCCAACAATTGCTTAATCCACAACTCAGATGCTGAGACACCTTCACCACATGTGTTTTTACAAGTGGACATGTTGTACATACTGACTACCCCAAAAACATAATCAGAGGTTGTGAATGGTACAGCAATACATCTGGTGTCCCCAGGCCTAGGAGTAGGTGACACAGCAGATGTATGAGACAGCAACACTGCTGACTCATACGTAGCTGCTTTACCTGCCACACATTCTTGTTTAAGTTGCACAGACCACTAGTTATCAGCACAATGTGCAGAGTGTGTGTAAGCTGATCACATATCCTACATAAATCAGCTATGGGCACAGTAAAATACCACCATTATGTGTTCAGGCAATCATTACTGTTGTTTGATTGGCCATCTCACACATTAAGTTGATTTCATAGATGAGACAACATCATACAACCAATAGATGTACATTCACACACATATCATAGGTGACGTGAGTAAGTGCATGTCAATGCTTGTCACATATTCCACAGACATGGCATGTGTAGGCATCAGTGAGTTGAATATCACACCAGCATTCATTGTAAAACAACAAGTTCAGTAAGACACTATGTAGGCATAGTGTTCAATTGTTAAATTGGACCATTGCCATTGCATAATGTGGCCATAACCGCGGTAGGCGTGCACCGCCACCGCGGTGCCGCTCATTGGCCACAATTGAAAGATGCAGCATAGCGGTAACGACCGGCTGCCCTCCGCGGTGTGACACCACCAATGCCATTGCAGCCAATGGGACCCGCGATCGTAGTAGTGAAGTGCTACTTTGAAAACCGCGGTAGGCGTGCACCGCCACTGCGGTGCCGCACATTGGCCACAATTGAAAGATGCAGCATAGCGGTAACGACCGGCTGCCCTCCGCGGTGTGACACCACCAATGCCATTGCAGCCAATGGGACCCGCGATCGCGGTAGTGAAATGCTACTTTGAAAACCGCGGTAGGCGTGCACCGCCACCGCGGTGCCGCACATTGGCCACAATTGAAAGATGCAGCATAGCGGTAACGACCGGCTGCCCTCCGTGGTGTGACACCACCAATGCCATTACAGCCAATAGGACCCGCGATCGCGGTAGTGAAGTGCTACTGTGAAAACCGCGGTAGGCGTGCACCGCCACCGCGGTGACGCACATTGGCCAAAATTGAAAGATGCAGCATAGCGGTAACGACCGGCTGCCCTCCGCGGTGTGACACCACCAATGCCATTGCAGCCAATAGGAACCGCGATCGCGGTAGTGAAATGCTACTTTGAAAACCGCGGTAGGCGTGCACCGCCACCGTGGAGCCGCTCATTGGCCCCAATTGAAAGATGCCAGCCAGGTGGACCAATTGCAGCAGCTGCCTGCCACTGATACCAACCCAGGGGCCTATAAATCCCTGTGGGAGAGCCACACATTTCACATGCATTCAGACACTGCTGACTGCCATTCCTCTACAACTGCATATTTAGCTGTATCCTGGACCCAGTGATGGCGAGAACAGAGAATGTCAGGGCCCGTCCCTTCAGTACAGAGGAGCTGGAGCTTCTGGTGGACGAGGTCCTTGCACAGTATGGGAGGCTTTTTGGTGCGCCAGATGTACTGGTAAGTGTTCCTGATTCCAAGTGTGAGAGTGATCAAAATGATACCATGATGTTGCTGTGCAGTAGTATGTGCCTGTGAGTGCAAGTCGATGTACAGGCATCCTAATAGTCAACATGGCATGCTCCATACATGTTCTGTGGGAATTGCATTTGATTATGTGTAGTAAATGGACACTCCTACAGCCATTCCTGCATAAACTTGAGGAACATGTTGGTCTGAGACTAGGTGATGTTAATGTGTGTTACACTGCCATGCATGCTAACTTCATGTCAATGGTGTCTGTAGACTTATGTCCACACCTACATAGGTTGATTGAAGGTAGGGGGAGACATGCATTGTTTCAACAGCCACACAGATATGATGGTGTTCTGAAACAGCACGAGTCGGGACTGATTAGTACTGTGCCATGTTATGTGACTGTCCACTCACTCTTCACAACCTCATATGTGACTGTTGAAATGTATTTTGTAATGGAGCAATAACTGATGTGTGTTGAATGTTTCTTAAGTGCACTATGTTGATGTGAGCATCATGCACAATAGTCCAATGCATGAGTGGAACCCACTTGATGTTGATGCAACTTTGACACTTCACATCAATGTAAGTAGTAGATGTCATCCTTACATTGATTTGAACATGTGTTCAGTCACGCATGTGTTGGCACTTTTCACCCTCTCATGCTGTACATCCATGTGATTTATCTGAGTGACCATGTTGTATTGCACTGTGAGTTCCTCTGGCCTGCACAGACACTGTCCAATGTTACTCAGAGCCATGCCTAACTGGACTGAGTCAAACATGTGTTCAGTCCACACACCTAATACTCACTGAGCCATCATAGTCCTGAGAATTGCACAATCGAGGACTTAACATTGTGAGAAGGGCGTGAAAATTCTGATTGTGTCCCAATATGTTTCCTGAAAAAAGCATTGAGCCATTCACAGGCCAAGGGCATCGAGGGGTATGTAGTGGTGGACACAGTGAGTCTGCCACTACACTTCATTAGCACTGTATTGCATGTCATGCTCACTCACATACTGCATCACAGATGAGGGCCTTCTGCACATAGCTGTCTGTGCTGCCATTGTGCATGTGTATGAGATGGCCATGTACTGTGTGCCGCCTCATACATGCATTCATTTCTATGTAGTATTGTAATGAACATGGACTATGTGTCATGCTGTATGGCCTCTGATGGAGATGTAGCGATTTGTGTGCCATGCATTTATGTTCACCTGTGCTGACACACAGTGTGAATGACACAGGGTCTCTGATACTTCCTTTTCTTGTCTCCTATGCCTGCAGCTGAAGGTCCACCAGCGTAAGGCCACATGGAAGATCATTGCACGGAAGGTGCGGACTCTGGGTGTATCCAACAGACGGCACACACACTGCCACAAGAGATGGGACGACATCTCCCGTCTGAGCAGGACCGTGGCAGAGATGACGGTGGGGCTGGTCCCTCGCAGTGGCAGGTTGGCGCGCCGAACCATGACTCCACTAATGTCCTGCATCTTGTCTGTGACACAGCCAGAGCTGTATGAACGTTTGAGGGACCATCAGCAGGGAGTTAGTGGTGAGTATTCTGTGTAGGCTGACTTTGTGTGTGCGAGACTGCATGAATGGCGACCGGGAGCCATTGCTGATGTTGCTGCTGTGTAAATTTTTAGGGATGACTTCTCAGTGGCTTATGTCTTCAGTGCAGGTGTCATGTATTTTCCCATAGCTGGACTTGATCATGTGTTTCATTCAATGGCCCTTGACATTGCATGATGAGATGTGGCCTTATGACATCTTCTGCATTCTGGGTGTCATGGACATCAACAGGCAGTGTACAGCAGTGTGCATCATGTCAGTGTGCATTTAACGATGTGTGCAGTGCAGGACTTGTAAATGGTGTGAAGTCCACATCTGACACCAACGTGCAACAGTTTGCATGATGAATTGCTCAACTTGTTACACATCAGTAGCTCATGGACATTCTTAAGTACAAATTAGAATCTGTATCTGTGTTGCCCCTTGCAGTGACTCCATATGTGACAGAGGCAACATGCTGAGATGTATGCCTCTCTCACATACAGGCACGTGGGTATGCGTGCAGAGATGTTTATGTTAGTTTACAAGGAGGCAGGGACCTGCTATTTGCCAGTGTGAACCTCACATGGCTCATTGATGTAAACGATGCATATTTCCATGCATCTTCTGTGTTCAGCATGATTGTTGCACATGCAGACTGCACAGGGTGTTGGGCAACTTGGGGTTGTCATTATGTAGTCTAGTTCTGTGCTTGCATTTGATGTTTGTGTGTATGGCACTGTACTGAACCTATGTCTCTGTTCATTGCAGCATCTACCGAGTGCACGGAAGGCCATGATACCGACACCAGTGCTGAAGCATGTGGCACGCATGATAGCCATGAGATCAATTACCATGTTTTATTACATATTGTATTACTCTTAGTTGTTATTGATGTCACCCCCATTACTGTAATATTCATGTTGGTACATTCCTCCGCTGTGCCCCCTCCTTTCCTCCTACATGGTACCTTCCGCTGTCCCCTGGAGGCTACCTTAGAATGTTGAGTGGTGACAGTTGCTGCACTGTTGGTGGACAGAGGAGACCGGGAATAAAGAGTTTTCCTACCTTACCTAAGGCCTCGTCTTTTCATCACTGGCGACGATCTGTGGAAGGGAACAGAAGACACCGGCTCCTTCCCTTCTGATGACTTTTCCACCAATTCTCCTGTAAGGTACTGTGTCCTAGGGAAATTAACAGTGCTGCCCCGGTTCCTCTTTCCTCTGTGGAACAACTTCTTTGGCTCCCGGCTGCAGTTTTCTTGTGACTTTGAGGTGTTTCACCTCCTCCCTTGCCACCTCAGCATTATTTCGCCCTTCCCTGACGTCGCATTACGGAGGGTGTTCAGGTGATTTTTCGCAAAACTCACACTCCATCCGACCAAGGGCATTTTCATATCCTGCGCCCCACGTTGCATCCAACGGTGAACTTCCAGCGCGGAAAGCCGGGGCGCGCCTTGCCTCTCCACAGACTCTGCCTCCACCTCTTTCCGCTACTTACTTCTTCCCGCATAGGCGTGGTGATCTTCTGTGGACGGGCCTCGGCGAAGCAGTCCTCCTGTCATTGTCAAGTGCGGCGTGCCTGGGAGTAATTATTCCTTGTCATCGCTGGGGGCGGCTTTCTGTCAGCGCTGACGAAGAATTTGCCAAGCTGTGTGTGCTCTTACTGGTGACACGCACACCTCTTCACCATTTTCTCAATCATTTGCGTGTCATCTACGGTGACACGCACACCTTAATGTCAAAAGGGCACTTTCAAATATCGGAAGAATTTGGCAAGCAGATTGTGCCAAGCAGTGTGTGCACTTGCGGTGACACGCACACCTCTCCACCATTTTCAAACCATTTGCGTGTCATCCACGGTGACACGCACACCTTAATATCAAGGGGCACTTTCATATAATCTGAAGAATTTGGAATCAGATTGTACTAGCTGTGTGTGCTCTTGCGGTGACACGCACACCTTTCCATTTTCACAACCTTTTGCGTGTCATCCACGGTGACACGCACACCTTAATGTCAAGGGGCACTTTCATATTTATGAGTCAACCATTACTGTCAGTTTAGTCAAGGTCTAGGTCTTTTCTACGTTTTGTACTGTTGCAGTTTCCAATTAATGGCACCAGATTTAAACAAAAGACTGATATTCCAATACTATGGATTTTAACGACATAGATTTTCTTCAAGGGCAGATCAATGGTGCCATCTAGTGGTTTCCAGTGATAATTTTTTAGTGGTTTCCAGTGATAATTTTTCCTTAACATTCAATATTGTTTAAGTGCAATATTTTCCTCTTCACTTTGCATGTCAATCCATGGTGACACGCACACCGTAAAGCATTTTGTGCACTTGTTCATTGTGGTATTGGTCTATCCCTTCAGCGTGTCATTGGTCAATTGGACAGAGCATCTAGTTTACCTGCATGCATGTTATTTCACGGTGACACGCACACCACGGAATATCCTTACATTTCTATTTGTGTGTCAGTGACACACACATCTCATTTCAACGCATCTATGATTACACGCATACTGCGTTATCTTGATGCACAATTCGATGATCTTCTGTAAAGGTTTCCCTGGCAGCATAACGCTGTTTTCCTCTTTCTGGAGCTTTATTATACATAGTGCATTCTTATACATACAAGAATTCTCATACATATAAGTAGTCAGTTTTTCATTGTGGTCTGCACTGTACATTCTTGTTGTTGTATTTTTCTCCTTCTCCTGCATAACTATTTTTCATTGATAAGTTACTGTTATGATGGCTGCCGCAAGTATGTCCCAACCTGCACCGTTCTTAAATGAATTTGGAGAACCCAATGTTCCATGGAAGGAATGGGAAGATATTTTTGAATCATACCTTATAGCAATTGGGGGAGAAAAGTTTAGTGTCTTAAGGAAACAGCACATTCTTTTACACAGTTTAGGACCGGACGGCAGGAAAATATTTGGGACATTACCTGAACCTGAGGATGATACTGATGAGGAAGATGATGATGATACTTACACATCCACCTTGTTAAAGTTACGTAACCACTTTGGTGACAAAGTAAACATAGTGCTGGAAAGACATAAGTTCTTCAGTCGTTCTCAAGGCAAACAAGAAAGTGTTTCCACTTACGTAGCAGCACTTAGAGGTCTTAGCAAACTTTGTGAATTCCAGGATCTGAATGATTCCTTAATCAGAGACCAACTGGTACGTTGTACAAATAACAAAGAAATTCAGAAGAAATTATTACAAAAACAACCTAATCTTCAAGAAGCCATTGAAATAGCTAAATCAGTAGAACACACGGCCATTTGCATAAAAGAAATAAATTCCCTAGATTCCAACGGAACAGTGGCAGAAATTAAAGAAGCAGAAGTTAAAGAGATAGAAGTTTGTAAAATAAGGAACGAGCCTGGTAAAACTAAGAATGATAATTGGCGCAACCAAACAGGTGACTCAGAAAATGTCAAGTTTAAATGCTATCGATGTGGGAGCAGCAATCATTTAGCAAATAACCCCAACTGTCAAGCCAAATCAGCAATATGCAGGAAATGCAACAAAAGGGGTCATCTTGCAAGAGTATGTGGATGCTTTCCAAGGAAGACTTGGGGAAATGGTGCCTCTGATGACAAAACACAAGTCAAGAAAATCATACTACAAATTAATGAAAGTGACGATGATAAGCACCAAAGATATCCTGAATGCAATGTATCCATTGATGGCAAAGATGTTAAGATGTTTGCAGACTCATGTTCACCTTTCACGCTGGTAAACTTTGCTGACTTCAAATCCATCTTAGGTAAAGAACAAGATAAGTTATGTAAAGCAGACATTTCACCTAGTGGTTACAATAGAGATCCTATTCCAATGAAAGGCATGATCAAATCTCTCATCTCATTTAAAGACCGTTCTACAGTGGGGAAAGTATATGTAGTAGAAAATGGATCCAATTTATTAGGATGGCAACATCAAAGAGAACTGGGCATTAAATTGGACCCTAATAATCCGGAACAAGTTTTAATGGTAATTCCTTCAAGCAACAGTGAACACATTGCCAATGAATTTCCAGAAGTTTTGTCAGAAGATTTAGGTTTACTAAAAGACTTTCAACACAAAATCCAATTAAAACATAATGCTAAACCTGTAATTCATAAAACTAGACCTATACCCCATCTTATGTGGGAACCCCTGAAAAGAGAGTTATCCAGACTTGAAGGGTTAGGTATCATACAACCCATTGATTGTTCGGAATGGGTTGCACCCATTGTTATCGCAAAAAAAAACCACAGCCAAGACATCAGAATGTGCATTGACTTGCGTGACCTAAATAACAACATCTGGGTAGAGAGACACCCACTACCCCGCATCCACGAGATGCTAAGCACAATGGGAGAGGCCACGTGGTTCAGTGTTCTGGATCTCTCCATGGCGTACCATCAGGTAGAGCTACACCCAGATTCTAGGAGACTCACTGCATTCACTACTCCAATGGGTACATACATGTTCCGTCGCATGCCTTTCGGATTGGCCTCTGCGGCGGCAGTATTTCAAAAAATTATGCAACAGGTTTTAGAAGGTGTACCTAAGACATTATGCTTTCAAGACGATGTATTGATTTATGGGGCTAGCATTGATGAACACAATAATATTCTTAAGCAAGTCTTCTCTAGATTCAAGAAGGCAGGGCTCACATTGAAGAAAGAAAAATGTCAATTAGGTGTGGAAGCTGTGGAATATTTAGGGCACTGCATTTCAAAGGAAGGCTTTAAACCTAAATACTGTCTGCTAGAAGCAGTAAAGGATGCGCCAGCACCTACAAACAAAGATGAACTCAAGTCATTCTTAGGGTTAGCAGAGTTCATGGCAAAGTATGTAGATCATTTTGCTGACCTAACCTCCAACCTGAGAGAACTCACAAAGAACCACACTCACTTCCAGTGGTCAAATGATCAGCAAGCCTCATTTTTGAAAGTAAAAAACGCAATCCTTTCAGCTCCGTACTTATGCAACTTTGAACACAATCGTAAAACCATACTCACTACTGATGCAAGCAACAAGGGCTTAGGGGCTACTCTCTCACAAATAATCGATGGCAGAGAAAGAATTGTTGCATTTGCTTCACGCACACTCACCAAAGCAGAAATGAATTACTCTGTAATAGAAAGGGAAGCCTTAGCCTGTTTCTGGGGTGTAAAACATTTTAAATTCTTCTTATGGGGCATTCAATTCTGCATACGCACGGACCACAAACCCCTAATTTTCATGTTCAATCCTAAAAATAACTCATGCAACACTCCCCGTATAGCCAAGTGGATCCTTGGATTAGAGGGCTTCTGCTTTAGGGTGGAATATGTTCCAGGTATTCACAATTCTGCTGCAGATTTTCTTTCAAGAAGTCCTTTAGATAAGGAGGAGCAGTTTGACACCCCTGAGTACCCCATCCTTCAACTTAATCTCACCACCATCACTTCACAAGAATGGTTAGATTGCATGAGCAAAGACACTACGATGACCCAACTCTTAAATTACACGGTACAGGGTTGGCCCACTTCCTCTGATTTGGTAAGTGAAGTTGTCAGGAAATTCTGGGAGGTTCGTCATGAACTCAACATTGTACAGGGAGTCCTATTCAGAAATGACAAAATTGTACCACCTGATTCTCTGAGATACAAAATTGTTGATCTTGTACATGAGGGTCACCTTGGCAGAAGTTTGACTAAAGCTAGGTTACGTGAACGATACTGGTTTCCAAACATGGATTCGATTGTAGAAAACAAGGTAAAGAATTGCTCAACTTGTGCCAATAGTGACAAGTCAAAAATAACTAGGAAAGCACCCATCTTCCCAGTATCAGTACCAGATAAACCTTGGGAGAAGATTGCTCTTGACATAATTGGTCCGCTCAATTACAAAAGTACCCTAAAACGATTCGCACTGGTCTTAATAGATTACCATTCTCACTGGACTGTAGTGAGGATGGTCAACCAGATTACCACTGACTATGTCATCCAATTTCTCAAAGATGCATTTGTCCTGGAAGGCATCCCATCTTCCATAATCACCGACAATGGGGTTCAATTTACTTCTCATACCATGACAGAGTTCCTTAACAAATTGAATGTTAATCACTTGAAAACGCCCCTCTACTGTCCCAGGGCTAACGGCCTGGTAGAAAGAATGAACCGCATGATCAAAAGTTGCATACAGTTAGCTAGTGTTAACAGAATCCCAATAGAACAGGCAATACAAGAGATGTTATGGGCTTACCATACCACTCCCAATCAAGTTACAGGAGTCTCCCCTTTTACTGCATTAAAGGGTAGGAAACCCTGCACCAAATTCTTTCCTAACTGGTTGGGAGGTGGTACTAGTGTTATGCACGACGTTCAGGCATCAAAAGTCAAAATAAATACTCACCAAACCAAGTACAAAATCCATTACGACCTCAAACATAGAACAAAAACTCCACAATGGAGAATTGGAGACTGGGTATGTGTTAAAAATCCCAGAATTTGCAATTCTGACTCTAAATTTTCCGAACCTATGCAAATCACAGCAATCAGGAAAAATACAGCCATAATGGACAATAACCAGATGTGGAGCATGGATAGATTGACCAAATCCCAACCCATATATAGTGAGACATCCAATCACAGATCCACGAAAGAATCTCATGAGCATGCTCCACACGAGCTACCTACGATGCAGAGAATTCGCAAAACACCCAGTTGGCAACAAGACTATGTCATGACCAAATAACCTCCTTTGTTATCTTCCTTTCATTTTGCAGGGGGAAGATGTGTTACAATGTATTACCATGTTTTATTACATATTGTATTACTCTTAGTTGTTATTGATGTCACCCCCATTACTGTAATATTCATGTTGGTACATTCCTCCGCTGTGCCCCCTCCTTTCCTCCTACATGGTACCTTCCGCTGTCCCCTGGAGGCTACCTTAGAATGTTGAGTGGTGACAGTTGCTGCACTGTTGGTGGACAGAGGAGACCGGGAATAAAGAGTTTTCCTACCTTACTTAAGGCCTCGTCTTTTCATCACATGTGGCACGCATGATAGCCATGAGATCACTGGCACTGAGGTGACCAGCGCCTCGGAGGGGGACAGGAGTGTCCTTGAGGACTCACGCGCAGAAAGCACTACCTCAACATCATCGGACTCCAGTGGGGAGTCAGCGACAATGGTGGTCACAGGGAGTGACAATGCTGCCTCTTCCTCCACCACACATCGGCCAGTGCCCACCATCCCGGCTACTACCACTAGTGCTGTCCGTGCCCGCAGGGCTGTTAAGGGTAGAGTCACCTTCACCCCAGGCACCGCTGCCCCTGCCCCTGTCTCCCCTGGTGCCCTCAGTGTTGAGGCGGTAGAACTCTTGCGACAGCTGTGTGTGGGTCAGACAGCTCTCCTAAATGCTTTCCAGGATCAGGACAAGAAGTTGGGCAGGTTCTGGCATTTATGGAGGGCATTCATTCGGACGTGGGTGGGCTACACAGGACTGTCCAGGGTTTGTCCTCCACCGTGACGGCAGCCATTCAGCTATCACAGCATCCAAGTCCAGCCCCTATGCCTTCACCAACCACCCTGCCAGTGGCAACCCCTGAGGAGAGTGACCACCCAACTGAGCCCTCAGGCCCCGAGTCGTCGACACGCAGCACACGACAGCAGCACTCCAAGCGTGCCAGACCACAGACACCATCCCCAAAACGTGACACAGGCACACAGGGACGCAAAGATAAAAGCCCTTCACATGATACTCAGGGGCATCAGGCAAAGAAGCAGGCCTCTAGCTCACGGTCGACAAGATTGCACCCGTCACCAGAGACTCCCATCCACACAACTGCTCCAAGTGACAGACAAACAGTTGGCATGCCTGCTGTGGTGCTGGTGCCGCTGAAGGGAAAGCCCACAAAGCAACCTAAGACTGCTTCACCCAGGACCTCTACTCCCACCCACAGCCCTGTGAAGCGTGTTCAGGAGAGCAATGTGAGTGGTTCACCAGGACCACAGGGGATGGAGGGCAAAAGGCAAGCAAAAAGCAAGGCTAAGTCCATATCCAGCAAATCCCCACAAGGAGGGCCACATGCACCTGTCACACCTTTGGTGGAGAGTGACTCTGTTGTGCCAGCCACACTTCCCACTACTCCCAAGACACTTCTACAATATCGGAAACCCAAGAAGTGTAGAGTTAGCCCTCAACATTCACCCTCACCCACTGTGTCTCACAGCAGCGTCTCTCCGCCTCCACGTGCCACCATGCCACCCGGTCCGAGCAGCCCTACACCTGCCACAGCCACTACTGCCTCTGTGTCTCACGGCAGCAGCTCTCCGCCTCCACGTGCCACCATGCCACCAGATCCGAGCAGGCCTACACCTGCCACAGCCACTACTGCCTCTGTGTCTCATGGCAGCATCTCTCCACCTCCACGTGCCACCATGCCACCCGGTCCAAGCAGGCCTACACCTGCCACAGCCACTACTGCCTCTGTGTCTCACGGCAGCATCTCTCCACCTCCACGTGCCACCATGCCACCTGGTCCAAGCAGGCCTACACCTGCCACAGCCACTACTGCTTCTATGTCTCATGGCAGCATCTCTACGCCTCCACGTGCCACCATGCCACCTGGTCCAAGCAGCCCTACGCCTGCCACAGCCACTGCTGACTCTAACTCAGATGATCCTCTCTCTCCCAGGTCCTGTTCCGCCAGTGGCCATGACAATCAGCCACCTCCCACTCCAACTGCCAGGCAAGTCTGAGGCACAGACCCCCTCCCATGACCATCTCTCCCACAGCGGTGCCTGGACTGAGCTTTGATAGCCCCGGTGCTTTGGTAATTCACATGTCAGTGTACGGTGTTACCCATTCACTGTCAACATTTTCATGCACACATGTGCATTGTTTAGACTGTGGACTGGCCAATGGCCTTTTATTTGTTAGAAATTTTGTGACTATCAGAATTATTTGCAATAAACACTGTTACTCCTGTTGTATCGTTTGTTACTGCCCTTGCTTCATTGAACATTTTGATGTGTGGGTCTGGATATATGTGCCACATGCTCTGCATGGCAGTTCCACATTGCCATTTACTTCATTCACTTTGTCATTGTTTGGCAAACGTAACACACACTTTTGGTCTGCTTGACTCTGAGGTTTGGGGGTGCAATGATGTTTGTGGGTGTTGATGTACTCTTGCAATCATCATTCGCTATTGATTTCAGTATGATTGTACACATGTCATGTTAGGGGGCTATACCACAACAGAGGTGAATTCTACACACAGTCTAACTTGCGGGGTGTCCAATGTTGGTGATGTCTGTGTGATACGTTTGGATGTGTGCACAGCAGTGTGTGTGTGGTAATGTTGTGAAGGCCTGTCTTCATTCTCACATGAGTATATTTGGATGTGTGCATTTGAGTGGTCACACAGTGTGCTTGGCCTGTCCTTGTCAGTGGTGTTGAGGTGTATGTGGCCCTGTACATGCCATCTACAAACGTGTATGTTCCATGTGGGGTTTTCCCCCTGATGCTCATCTTGGCAGTGGCAGGGAGGGGGTGTCACACCACAAGCAGCTTTTTAGCATCACCTTGCAGGTGGGGTTTGCCCCCTAATACTCATCTTGGCAGTGGCAGGGAGGGGGTGTCACACCACAAGCACCTTTTTAGCATCTCCTTGCAGGTGTTGTTTTGCACCCTCATACTCATCTTGGCAGTGGCAGGAGGTGGGTTTGACAACACAGGCACCTTTTTGGCATCACCTTGCAGGTGTTGTTTTGCACCCTCATACTCATCTTGGCAGTGGCAGGAGGGGGATTTGACAACACAGGCACCTTTTTGGCATCACCTTGCAGGTGTTGTTTTGCACCCTCATACTCATCTTGGCAGTGGCAGGGAGGGGGTGTCACACCACAAGCACCTTTTTGGCATTACTTTGCAGGTGGGGTTTGCCCCCTGATACTCATCTTGGCAGTGGCAGGGAGGGGTGTCACCCCACAAGCACCTTTTGGCATTACTTTGCAGGTGGGGTTTGCCCCTAATACTCATCTTGGCAGTGGCAGGGAGGGGTGTCACACCACAAGGACCTTTTTAGCATCACCTTGCAGGTGGGGTTTGCCCCCTAATACTCATCTTGGCAGTGGCAGGGAGGGGGTGTCACACCACAAGCACCTTTTTAGCATCACCTTGCAGGTGTTGTTTTGCACCCTCATACTCATCTTGGCAGTGGCAGGAAGGGGGTTTGGCACCACAGGCACCTTTTTGGCATCACCTTGCAGGTGTTGTTTTGCACCCTCATACTTATCTTGGCAGTGGCAGGAAGGGGGTGTCACACCACAAGCACCTTTTTGGCATTACTTTGCAGGTGGGGTTTGCCCCCTGATTCTCATCTTGGCAGTGGCAGGGAGGGGGTGTCACACCACAAGCACCTGTTTGGCATTACTTTGCAGGTGGGGTTTGCCCCCTAATACTCATCTTGGCAGTGGTAGGGAGGGGGTGTCACACCACAAGCACCTTTTTAGCATCACCTTGCAGGTGTTGTTTTGACACAATACACCTATGGACTTGTTCATATACATCACTATCCCTGAATGTCAGATGGGCACACATTTTGCTGTTCAACAGGGTGGGATGGTAGGAGCTGTGATGGTATGAGGTAATGACAGCTGCTACCAACAGAGGCACACAATGTACATTTGGGCCAGGGCCAACATAATCCTTACACGTCCCTGGGACTGCCCATGCGTGCCGCTGGACCTGCCTACTGGATTGTGTGGAACGTTTCCCACGTCTTCACCACTGCGGTGACGTGACCGGGAGGATGCGGTGATGACGTTGTTGATGGATGACCCCGATGCGGAGGTGTGGCCTTGACGTACCTGCGGTGTTGTCGACAGCGGCGGCGTCTTTGTTGATCGTGGATCAGGAACAGCAGCGGTAGGGCTTGTAGTGCAGGATCCATTGCGGTAGCGAACGCGTGGAGTTGTATGTTATTGCCGTTTTCCTCCGCAGTATTGCTTCTGCCGTGTTTCAATGGGTGGTTTCTCCGTTGTGGTCCTATTGCCTATTTGAGGCATTGTGATTCGGACGGCGGTCTACACGTCATTCCGCACGGCGGTCGCCCGCTATTGGCTACGTCCGCCCTCGTCGCGGAACCAAACTACTGGCAGAACTAAAAACACTGCGGCGGTAGTCATTTGGCCTATGTCTGCCCATTGTAATATGGCGGTCGGGGTTTCGCGACCGTGGTTGGCAAAACAGCACCCGCTAGGGCGGCGGAAGCCACCGCTGGCACGGCGGTGCCGATCCGCCCGCCATCGTAATCGACCCCTATGTGCACTAAAATCATTGAGAAAAACAACATTGGTTATTACATTTTAACCATGATAACAATAATACCTGTCTGGCAGCGAGTATTATAGGTCTGCTCTCAGATAGTTGCACAACAGACGCTCTTATATTATACAACCCCATGCTGATCTTGAAATAACCCATAATCATATGGTAGGATTTGGGGAAATTGGGTTTGTTTGAAAATTACTTTGATGTGAGTATTAAAGTTGTCTACCATGATGGGTTGTAGAAGCACTTAGGGGCCGATTCCGATCTCGGCCGGTAGGGCTCCGAATCGGATTCGGCTTTACCGGATCCGATTCGGAGCCCTGTTTCCCGACCGAACCGTACGCGGGTCCGGCCGAGCGAGTACGATGCGAAATCGCCGACCGACTCGTCCGGGCATCCCGACCGCTCCGACCGACTCGCTCCCGGCTCGAACCGCTCCGACCGACTCACTCGGACTCGACTCGCACCGCGCAATGGAGACGTTTCCCGGCCGGGTAAGTACGATGCGCGCCGCGAGCAGTCCGACCGAGCCGCGCCGTCCGGCTCGTAAGAGCTGTCGGAGCCGTACTTTGGGGGTCCGTGTCGGACCCCCTGTACGCGTAGCCGCGCGAGTCGCACACAGGGGGACCCATGGGTCCCCCTACCTGTGCGTGTACGGCGCGAATCGCTTCGCCGCGTACCCGCTGTAGGGGCGCACTTGTCCGACTCGCACCCATTGAGTCAATGGGAGCCCGCGTACGCGTTGTACGACCGGCTCCCATTGACTTCAATGGGAGTCCGACCGACTCGAGTCCGATAACATACGGACGCATCGTACTCGTTCGGTCGGACTGCACGGGTCCGATTCGGTCGGAAATCTCTCCGGGTCCGGCTCGGTCGGAGAAATTTCCGGCCCGAATCGGAATTGACCCCTTAATATCTGGAGAAAGTTTAAGAAGTAAGACTGTGTATATTCTACATCATGACAAGCTTTTGTATGGTATATTAAGCTTAAAAGGTTTTCTTGGGGCGAAATATGTGTGTTCGCATTGTGACCATATATATAACACAAAGTCTAATCACCAGTGTGAAACGCACTGTAAAATGTGTCAGTCTGACAGCTGTACACCAGACCCCAGTCACAAAGTCAAATGTCTGCGATCTAATTTATTCTGTCACTCAAAAAAGTGCTTACCAAAACACAAACAGGTTGCAAACAGTGGCCTGATCAAGTGCACCCCCAATGTAAATTGTTTGCAATGTGAACGATCACCCACGAGTGTAAAGGACTGAAATGCTTATGCTGTAAAATTTATTTTTCTGTAAGAAAAGAACATAAGTGTTCCATGTGTAAAGCCCCCACTCAAACAAAAACAGAAAATTATATCATATTGGATATAGATTATACACAGCAACATAAAGTGCACAAACCCAACTATATCTTTGCACACCATTTAACTTCCAATGAAAAATGGGAGTTTGCACGCCTATTCTGTGTGAAATGGGAGTTTGCACGCTCATCTTGTGTGAATGATTTTCCTAACATATTCTTACAAAATAAATGTATGGGTTTTACAATGTTAGCCCACAACTCAAAAGGTTATGCCATATTCTTCATCTTACGCAGATAATTATTGGAAAAATAGAGATGAAATGTATCACTCTAGGCTCCAAATTGATGCTGCTAACTAAGAATAAGGTTAATTGAGTCCTTGAATTTTTTACCCATGAAGCTCAACAAATTGCCAAAAGCCTTTGTTTTTCTGGGTTCTAAGGTTAATTTTCGCACTATTTTAACACCTCAGCAAACCAAATTATGTGGGGCCTATTCCTACGCCTGAATACTATGGTGTAGACTTTATGATGCCAGATGAGAAAGAATACTTTTTAAAATGGTACACAGAAAACCATGACAAGGCATTTGATTTGGGTTGAAAGCATTCTGGTAAAGAAGATGTATTTATCCTAAGGAAGGCTTGCTATCTCTTTAGAGACTGTATCATACAGATGACAAAACAAGAAATGGTTCTACAGCCAAACACTCCTGACAAGGTAAATTGCATTGAGTACATAGACCCTTTTCAATATGTGACTCTGGCTTCAATGCATGTGGCAACCTATAAGCACATGTTTTTACAACCTGAAAGCATAGCGCTGGTGCAGCCTGATTTGCATAATGGTAAACAGAAGAGAAATGCTACACCCTCAATTCAATAGCTAATGTATGTCTCTGAAAAAGAAAACTTGTTCATTCGGAACGCTTTGATGGGTGGTGAATATCAGGTGGGTTCATATTACCTAGATGGATATGCTGTAGTTAATGGTGTACCAACCTCTTTTTAAGATAACAGTTGTTTTTATCATGGTTGCCCCCAGTTCTACAAACCACATGAGTTTAATAGTCTGCTGGGTGCCACTTTGAGCAGCTGTACCACCAGACAGTATTAAAGGCTCATTATATCAAGAATCGAGGTATAGTTGTGAGATCCTCGTAGGAGCATGGGTGGCTAGATATGGTCAAATCAAATGAAGAACTTGTGTGTTTTATTAAGGAATTGCTTGAGCCTCTTGAACTTTGATTCTTTTTTGGGGGCCATATGAATACCATTCAGTTGTGCAAAAAGGTGGTTGGTAGCGAAAAAAAAACTACTATGATTTCACAAGTATGTATCCTTATGTAAACTGAATGAAACTTTACCAGTAATGACTCCCGTGCATCATTTATCAGAAATATGAAGGCCTCAGTGATCACTTCAGCTTGAATAAATCTCAGGTGTACCCTCCCCGTAGGCTTTATTTTTCTGTTCTCCCACACAGAGTTGTGGGAAAGCTAATGTGGAGAGGGGAGAGGATGTAGCCTTACGGTTAGAGCGCTCGACCTCGAAGCTTGGGGAACCGGGTTCGAGTCTCGGCAACGTCGCTCAACATCCTGTGATTCTGGGCAAATCACTTAATCTCCCCATGCCTAACAAAAAAAATGAATGTGTCCTCATGTAACGCAACTGGTGCTCATGTAAAGCGCTCTGATACCCGATTTCTCGGGTCTAGTTCGTGCTATATAAAACTCTATTAAAAAAAAAAATGTGCCCCCTATACAAGACATGCTCTGAAAACAAACAGACCAGCAAATGCAGACACACTGATGAAGAAATGTCAATCACAGGTACCTGGTATAGCATAGATGTACTGGCTGCCTTAGAAAAAGGTTACAAGTCTGGAAGGTCACATGATATATGGCACTTTGACCAGAATACGACTGAACTTTTTTCTGAGTATATTAAATAATTTTTCAGAGATAAGCAGGAGGCTTCAGGATTTCCAGACTGGTGAATCAACAAGACCACAAAGCAACAATATATTGACGAGTACTTCATGCATGAAGGCATTCTTTTAAGACCAGAGTACATTGAAGTAAACCCTGCTAGACGTTAGTTAGCTCAACTCAGTCTCAATTCTATATGGGGAACATTTGTACAGCTAAATAAAATAATGACAGATCCGGATGAGCCATATATATAAATATTTGGCTTGTGTTACGAGATCTCCAGTTGTGACTTTATAGATGATGAAACTGCTTTTCTGTGTTGGAAATATACAAAAGGATACCCGACTACTTCTAACAACATAAATATTTTTATAGCTTGTTTTACAACCATTCATGCTCGAATAGAGCTTATCAAGGTGCTGGATCAATTTCTGGACAGATGCTTGTACTATGATACTGACTCTGTGATTTTTGTGAGTAGACCAGAGGATGAAGACCCTCAACTTGGTGATTACTTGGGAGATTTAACAAGTAAGTTATGTCCTGGTGAATAAGTTGTACAATTTGTGTCAGTTAGTCCTAAGACTTATTGCTATCACACATCCAAAAATGTAGTGTGCATGAAAGTGAAAAGCGTTACACTAAATGTTAACAATAGCATTGATTATCCTAATGGATCTGGTCAGTGATTATATTGAAGAACATACAAGCAAATTTAATAAAACTATTGTGGTGGAACAACCTAGTATTATCAGATCCAAAAAACAGTGGCAAATTACACCCAGGCCCCTGCAAAAAACCCTATGCATAGCGTTTGATAAACAGGTACTGACAGAAGGGTACAAAACACTGCCCATAAGTGTCTTTACCCACATAGTGGACACTAGACCGCAACATTCATCTTCCTGTGTTTTAGGAGGTTCTTCAAATTGTGGTAAAAGTTATTTTATAAAAAGTTTTTAGAAAATGCTTCTAGTGATTTAAGGCAAACCCCAACCAATATTGGATGGCTTTATTCATGCTGGCAAAATCTAGGGCTAGCACAAACATTTCCATACATAATGATTTATTGAAGGAATACCATGATACTCTCAATGATGATAATATGCTGCCCTCAAGTCGTGTAAACATTGTTATTATAAATGACCTAATGAATGAAGCTGGTGATAACCCAGAAATAGAGAAAGCCTTTACTCAATGTTCACACAACTGAAATCTAAGCATTTGTTATATAGTACAGAATTTGTTTTATAAGGGTAGATGTAGTCATTCAATAACTCTTAATGCATCTTACCTAGTGCTGTTTAAAAACACTAGAGGTAAACAACAAAAAACAGCTATAAACCAAACGAATGTATCCCAGAAACACCAGATTTTTCTTGGAAGCCTTTAACGATGCTACAGAGAAAGCCTGTGGTTACTTGCTGGTAGATGTAAACACAGCTACCCTAGAAGACCACAGGCTCCGTACTGATATTTTCCACCTGATCTCCTGGTTGGTTACATACTCCAAAATAAGACCAAACCCTAGAAAAAGAATCGCAAGTGACTCCCCATTAACATTTTATCATCTAAACGCTGTACTAAAGGTCACTTTGTCAACTCATCTATGTAGAAATTTAGCCCTCCTAAAATTGTTTGTCACAGCGAGCCCTCAGCAAAGAAAGGCTATCTTGTGCTCTGCTTCTGATGATTTACTGGCTCCTAATTCAGAGATTGCGCTAAAGACTCTAAAAGTTAATGTCCTAGTATCAGATCATCAGTTAAAAGCTCTAAAGATGAAGCATCATCTTATTAAAAAGCTTAGTAATAAAAGCACATTCCTGGTTTCTAAAAAGAAATTGGTGAAGCAGTCTGAAGGATTTATAGGGTCTTTGTTGGGTTTAGCTATTCCTCTCATCACCAGCCTTTTGAGTGGAAACTGATGGAGTACCACTCGCCTGGCTCTTGTCTGCAGAGATGATGCTGGACCCCCTATCTCTCCTAAGGTGGCGTCTGATCAGGGAATTGCAACCGTGAATCAACTGCCACCCAGAAGGGAAGGAGTGTTGGCAAAAAATAACAAACTGTGAGACTTGCGTGCCTTCGAGCTCAGCCACCATCTTCTTGCCGTCGTATGTACATCTCTTCTCAGTCCTGGAAAGCATCATCGTGATATGTCCATAATATAGAGCGCAGTGCACTGTACTGCAAATACAAGTAGAGAGGTTATTCAATAAATGAGTAGTTGTGAAATATTCCCTTCCGCCTTTGACATGTATACTAACAGTCACTTACACTATAATGAATCTATTGCTGCATAGACTTCCAATAATCAACTGTTACTCTTGGAGTTGCAGCACTCCCGGCAGAAGCTAAATCATGTCTTCACATCACACACTAAGGTGCACCTTTTTGTTCAACACTAGGCACAAGGTGCACTAGAGTGTGCTTTTGAATTCACAGACTACAACACAATAATGGATGGCACATAAGAATGTCACTGGGCGCTAATACCAAGGCCTCGGTATGCACGTTAAATAATACCCACAATGTCTCAATGTTCAAGAGCTCTCCGTTTTCCTGATTTCCAGCATCATAAAAATAAGTCTTTGGTTGATACGCTTCCTGTTATTGCTCTAAATTTAAGGATAGCACTTAACCATGTTTTCTCCTTTTAGGTGCAGCGTTGCAGGGATGGAGTTTGCTGCATCTCTGGATTTGCAGGGGAGAAGATGTCTGCAGCGTCGGAGACTCGCAGGAGAGCCACAATGCAGAAGAAGCTAGGCAGGGTCGTGGAGATGTGCAGCTAAGCGGGATTGCTGAAGTGAATCCGTCCTCTTCAACCAGTGGGTAAGCCAAGCACTGCTTTGTGATTTGAGTGCGGTATAAATACTGTTCCCAAATCCTGATAAGTCTATGAGTAAGCCCAAATATCCCCATAGTCATGTGACTATGAGTCAGCCCAAATATACCCATAGTCATGATGAGTATCATGAAGGCCCAGGGGATGTTACTGTTTGTGCTTTGGCGTTTTATGACTCAGTGACCTAGGGCCCCAGGAAAAATTACCATCCCAAAAACGTTGTCAAGCCTACAGGGCAATGAGTCTTATGAACAGCCAGGTAGGCATTGAGGTGTGTGCTCGATCCTGCAAGCCCCTCAAATACAAGATACAGGAGGAGTGAGAACACAAGGAGGCCAGGGTCATGACAGTGCCCAGACATCAGATGGAACATTTGGAGGCCACTACGCATGTCAAATCCAAGCTGTACTCGACAGTTCTTCAGAATGTTTGAAAAAAAGAAACTGACTTTATATACTACTAACCCTGACAGTTCACATCAACCAGCCACTCAAGAATCCCCGCCGCCCTCAGACACTTTGATTCATGAACTATTAAGCAACATCAGATAGCAATAAAAAGAAAATGCTGAAATGTGGTTAAATAAAATATCCAGCGAAAAAGAGACTCTCTCATGGAATGAGAAAGGAGAGTTTATCTACAGAGGGCAACCTGTTAAAGCATCTAACATCTATGACTTAATCGTGCCATAACAAAACTCCAGACCTCCACATGGTGGAAAGTCCTAGAGGCTGGGATATGTTTATGGAGGCTGTTGAAAAAATAAACACTCCTTCTTCCATTGTAGGTAATGCCGCAAACAGACATCTTTTTGACTCTCTAAAAGATGCAAGCAATCACCCGTTTGCAAGCCCGAAGAGTCCTATGCCTGTTTTATTTTACCCCGTTCAGACATGCCCACTTCACCTTTCTTTCCACAAATTGCACCACTTGGACATGATGATGGCTTAACTCTGGAACCCAAGTAGAAACTTTTCAAGATGAACGGATGGTTGCCTGTTTAATATTTCTTTTGAGTTTGCCCCGTGGAACCGACTTTACATTTGTTTTATTTATGTCGGTGTATCTACATATGTACATATATTGTTGTTTCATTTTCCAATTCTGTTTTCCTTTCTGTACCTTAATCAATTAATTATAGTAACAAGTTTTTTTAAATCTTTGCAAATAAAACACTTTTAAACTTTTTACAGTTTCCTTTCTTATTTTGAATTGCTATGGGGCTTAATATTTGGTAAGTACAAAACATGCATCATGCAAAATATCCCACACGCATATAAAAAGGTTATATGTATGTTTGAAAATATGTACTGCTTAAAGTTTGTAATAATAGAGAATCATTACTGAGACTTTAGCATAGGATTTTATCTCAGCGTTACAAAATAACTGGTTCAATATTACATTACAGATCCACTTAAATTATTTTACAGAATGTGTAAGCAGCTTTAGACACTTTTGTTGCTCCAATCAAGCTTACTTTTATGTATTTGATAACAATGCAGTCATTTTTCACAAGGTCATCTGAGTACAGTTTCAAGAAATTTTCAAACATACCCTCTGACATTTTACTTATAAAATAGAGCCGCTGCACGCCACAAGTGAGAGCCAGAGTATCATGGCCTGGTATTTTATTATATTCTAACACTTTTGCTGCTTTTTTTAAATAGGGGAATAAAGGCTTTGTTTATATGCTATATTAAGGAAAAGCTGCAAAACTGTCAAAGACAATTACTTTGTCTGTATCTAAAAACAAATCGGCCCAATGAGTTCCTTCCTTCTACTGGGAGTCTGTGTAAAATAGAAGAGTTTGGGGGAGATGTACGACCTTTTTTGCTGTCGTAAATGGGAATTTGGCCCGTTTGTGACCGCAAAATTGGGTCTGCCACATGCACAAACCATATTTTGCGAGTCAGTAACCTATGACCAACTCGCAAAATATGGTTTGTGACTCGCTATTCGGAAGGGGTGTGCCAAGGGCGTCCCTTCCTAATAGCGAGTCTCACTGCAATGTATGATTGTTTTGCGACCGCTTTTGCGGTCGCAAAACACTCGCAGTTTACAACCTACTTCAAGTAAGTGGTAAGTCACTCGCAAACGGGAAGAGGTCCCCGAGGAACCCCTTCCCCTTTGTGAATGGGTGCAAAATATTTTTTAAGAGCAGGCAGTGGTCCCAGGGACCACTGCCTGCCTTAAAAATGAAACTGAAAAGTTTCATTTTTCTTTTTAAATGCAGCCCGTTTTCCTCAGCATCTCTGTTGATGAGGCAAAATGCATCTTTGTTACGGGAAAGTTTTACATGAAGATCAACCCCATTAATAAGTAGTTTATCTTGAAAAAAGATATCAGAATGTAAACGGCTGTAGAGGTCAAATAATTTACTTCCAGATGCAAAGCTGGCTCTCTACAAAACTCTCATTGTCACCATCCAGGTTTGAATTTCCAAGATGGGAAAACGTGTCCTTGTAAAAGAGCCCTGCTGAAAGTTGGGTATCCACGGCGTCATTCCTGTAGTTGAGAATACTCTTGATATAGGCTCTTTAAGCATACATATTATCACTTTGGGTTATGCGACCTTATGAGAGTCTCCCAGGGTGATGACTACTTGGTTAAAATTAGTAGCAGTGGGGTAAGAAATTGTTGTAACTTTGGCATCCAGTTCTATATTGGCCACATCAGATTTTGTGATTTTACAAATCAGGTGTAAAGGGTATTGTTGAGATCCATATACATGTCTGAAGATCCAGATAAAAATAACTATTTATTGGGGCCAGAGGTGTTAAAGCCGCTAAAGGTAAACTTTCATAACAAGTCTGACTCTGACTTGACATATTCTCCAGAGACACAGCTTACAAAGGACTTTACTATTGCTTTTTGAGTTGTAAAAATATTTATATGCTCGGCGGTTTTCCTGTTCTTGGAAGACCATTTCCGACATGCAGATATTGTTTTTTTGTGAGAGACTTTCAAAGTGTGCTACCTTTTTTTAAGGGGCTGTGGTGGCCTCCATTGGCATGAAGATTTCCACTTCCTTTTGCTACCAATCTTAGGCCTGTACAGAAGTTCTGCTCATTCTTGAAGCTGTTTGTTCATACGCTCATCAACAGCTGATGTAACGGAGCACACCACATCCTGAGAGATGTTTGCAGCTGCCCCTTTAACATGAGGTTTGGGTATTTCAAATCCCTTTCTTAAGAAAGGCACACACTTCTAAACAAGCTTAAAAAAAAGCCTCCCAGACCGGTGTCATACATAACAGGAGCACCTTGGAAAAAAGCGGGACCTCAATGTCCGGTCTGATTACAGTAATATTCCTTATATAGGGAAGGGTCTCCATATGTTTTCATGAACACCATGTTGATATCTTTTCACTATTTACTGTCACGTCATGGTCTTAAATGAAGCTTCATAATCACTTTCCCGTATTTAAAGGCCTGACCGTCAGTTATCAAAACTGGCAAAGTGTCAAAGTGGTTCTTAGAAATTGTTACGTAGTCAAGCTTGACATACTGAATATTAACACAGATGTTGTTGTCACCCTTGACATGCACACACCTTAGCAAAGGGGTGTAGCTATCACTGATCCTTTGAGGCTTTATAATATCGCTGTATACATAGAGAGCATAGAAAGCCCCATTAATATCTGAACATGATCGATTTAACAGGGCAGTGCTTTTCACATGTTGTACTGTTCCTAAAACTCTACTTAACTTGCCAGTGCAAATACATTCTATATCAAGGTAGGTTCTTTTTAAATACTTTTCATCTGACACATCTAAAAACAGCTGAATATCTAAATTCTTGTCACTGTCAGCTAGAGCTTTGTTGATGGTGTCGAGTCGACCTCCCCTGTGATGCTTGTGTAATATCTCCAAGGAAATCCGGCATGAAGTAACTCCATTGCCTAGTGCTCCTTAATAATAAACTTAGCCTCTGATCTAGTAAAGGTGTTCCAGGACCAGGGGTACTGAATTTATGTGAGGGTGACTTCCCAATTCCCTTTTAAATCCAGCGGTTTAGCCAGTTTCACAGTAAAGTTAGAAATCCGATTGTTGAGGAACATGTCTGGTGAAGCATTTGACAGTAAGGTGATACAAAATTATGAGGTCTCCATATTTTCATTATTTCAATTATCCTTAGGGAACTAGCCTCCACTCAACTGTTAATTTTCTCTGGCCACCCCCGCCATTTGATGAAAGCTTGCTTCTTTGCACCTTTACCTTTCCATTTTAACATCTTTTTAATCCTGTTGACCCTGCACAGATTCACCATGACTTGTTGTAACTCCTCACTGTAAAAGCCCACTGAAAACCTTCACTGCCATAATTTCATAAGTGATAATTATAAACGTCTTCTTTGAGCTCCACCTTCTCCACTATAAATATTTAATCGCTGAAAGTCCGTTGTTAACCTTTTGTAAATACATCTTTCAGCTTAGACACTCTAACGTGATCCCCTTCTTTTAAAAAGGGCTTCTTTACCTGAGCCATGAATCGATCAATCACCATACACAGTTCTCCAAACTGCTAAAGCATTCTGGGCTGTTACCAAATTAGGTGTAATCTTGATAGTCAGATACTAACTAGTGTTACAAACATGCAAAAATGACTATAATACATCCACGTGGCAGAAGGTGTTGTATGCTGTGAAATACCTCCATATTTTAGATTTTAAAGTTCTATTAAAATGGTCTATTACTGCAGCTTTCACTTCTGTGTCCATAATAAAATAATGAATTGCATGCTGTTTTAAAAATCTCTGAAAAGGCTTGTTCAAAAGTTCTTTCCCAGCATCCGTTTGTAGTTTTTGAGGTGTTCAGCCTTTGCTAAATATAGCCTTAAAGGCTGCAGTAACACTTGGACTGGTCTTGCCTTTTAGTGCCTCTGTAAAGACATATTTAGATAATACATCCATGACAGTCACTATATATTGTGCACCATTATTATGTTTAGCACATTTCTGAAGGCAAATTAGATCAGCCTGCAATTGATAGTCTATAGTCTCCAAAACTGTTAGTCATTTCCATATCTTCTAAACAGGTTTATTTAGAGAATATGGGGCAGATTTACAAGAACATGCGCATCTCTGCATATTAGCAAAGATGCGTCAGTTCATTTGCGTCCCGTAAAAAAACCCTTGCGCCACCATTGATGCGTCGCATTTACAATGCGGTGCACCGTGGAGCAAGGATAGACAGATGCGTGACGCATCTTTTGGCGTACAGGCAGCGCATTGCTGGAGTCGTGTCGCAAGCACGACGCAACTCCAGCAATGGTTAGGAATGCCTATTCCTAACATGCTGCGTCACTCCTTGCTTGAAGCAGGCGTAAGGTTTTGACGCAGTGGCGTCGTCAAAGTGACTCAGTGAAATCTTGTAGATTTCACTGCCTCACTTTTACGAGGCTTTCTCACGTCGGAACGCCCACCCTGCATATATTATACCTGACGCAGGTATAATGTAGCGCAGGGCTTTACAAAGTGACGCATCTCCCTAGATGTGTCACGTTGTAAATATGTCGCAACGTGGCGCATTGTTTACGACGCCTTGCGTCACAGAAGTGACGCAACAGCGGCGTAAAGTTGTTGCAAGGGGCTTGTAATTCTGCCCCTATATATCTTCCAACAATAACCACTTTTTCACCAAAGTTCTTGCAACAGACTCTTTTCTTGCCCCAACCCTTCTTATCAAAGTTTCAGCAATTCCAAAGCTTCAAACCCTTTTTCATCATAATAAAGCTTCCTCAGCAGAGCTTAAGTCATGTTACTTACAGGTGCAATCCATAAAATGAAAGACACTTGTTTTGTGTAAGATCATTTTATTTAAATACAATAATAATTATAAAGACATGGATTATATTTTTAAAATGTAAAGCTTGCAGATAATAGGGCTGTTTCAGTACACTAACTACCTGTCACCATACCTATCAGTTTATATTCAGAGAAGGGCATCTTGTGCATTTATCACTGCACTGTTCATAGACACTTTGACATAAAGTCACCATCTTTGCTATTTTTGATGTTATATATTAATGGCATAAATTGTCTGTCCCTCTCTCCACACCTATAACTTTGTATACATAGTTCACTTGTGTCATTCAGTAGTTCATACATTTCTCTGTCAAAAAGTACATAACACTTGTTATTGAAATAGTCCACAATTAAATGTTCTAAGCCATCTTCCACTCTGACTTTTGTGGTAAAGTCAATCCATTTATATGGTACTTGTATAAATGCCAATATTGATCCATTCTAGGTAACCATGTGTTTACGCATAAATTGGCAATGCACATGACGCTATTACACTGTGGAGTATCAGGTGGAACCAAAACTTCAAATACTTCAAAGCTGCAGGTTGTACTTCTGCTAGTCTTTCTTTAAGCAGCAGGTATAGCAAATTTGCCGTGCATTTGTATCCAGGCCTCAGATAACAGTCAGATTGCAGATGGTCGTTCTGTAATTTGTCCTAAAAAGTAAGTATATAAACGTAAGTAACAGCAATATGTAGCAATAGCACATTTTTAAAAACAGCCACTTATAGGTTAAAGAACCTCTAAGATGTCTATTTTTAAAATAAACATCCCACACGTTTTTCTGTAGCTCTTTCAACAATCCTTTAACAAAAACCGAACATTGGCCTTGTAGCGACTCAAGTTTTCTGTCAGGGTTACAAGTTGCTTGAATCTCTCTGAATATTTTTACCAAGATATGTATCATATCAGCATACACATTTTTCCCTATCAAATTATACAACAGCTTTAACAATATGTAAACTTTGAGAGAAGCTAACAAAATCATATGTGGTGAATAGTTCTTGACATGTATGAGGCTTGTATACATTTGTGGGCGTCCTTTTAAGGATCTTTGATTTTATCTCAATACCAGTGAGTATAAAAATCTCACTTTAAACAGGCATTTACAACAGCGGCTGCAAGACCCTTAATCTCCCAAATGTCATTGAGGGGTACGCCCCAGGTTTCCTTTTCAAAATTGCCAGTATCATCATAGTATACACAGTTCTTACACATCTCTCTGCTTTGGGTAGTTAAACTTTCATTCTGTTTTGAACAGCATAAGCAATAAAAATTAATTGATGGAACTGCCGGCTGTGGACCCTCATCACTTTCAATTTTCTTAGATGCTTTCTACAGTTCAATAGGAAAGAAAGACAATCTATTCAATCCTATTAAATATGTATGTGCATGCAGTTTAACAACACAAGTGAACATATTCTACTCACTTCAAATCATTCTGCTCGTTCAAAGGCACCTCTTCACTCCTGAGAGTCATGTACTTATATAGATGTATAACCTTCTTCAGGGTTGGTGCGTGGGCTCTGGTCGCAAGCAGCATCATGGGTCATATCATCCAAAAATCCCATATCTTCATAGACTAGTGAGTCAGGAACTTTTATAGAGTCTTCCACAATTTCCATGTCAGCAAAGTTATTTTCAGATGGGTTTTCGATGTCTAAGACATCACTGCATAGGTTCTCCTTAATAGAAGATATTGACTGTGGCACGTCATGCATTCTGAGGTTTGATAAGTGCTGGCAGGCTCGTCCTCAAACCCTGAGACATCATGGCTTTGATCTTTAAATATAGGGTGCTGCGACTCCCCCTCTGGTGATGGTGGCATCAATCGATTGTAATAATTAACAATATATTCAGACGTCTAGCAGAAGGCATATTTTTGTCATAGTAACTATATCTCTTCATGATGCACGTGGCTCTTGTGTGCAACGTAGCACAGTCTTTAGCTGGGACTGTCTGAGGACCTCCTTATACATCTATCCTTAGCTAAAAAAACAATAATTCACTTTCTACGATGTCACTTCCTGGTCATATGGGCCATGGGGGAGTGTCACATCAGGGTATGCCTTCTGTGTCAAGCCTCATAGAAAGTATAATTTTGTGGGCTGGACTTTCAGGTCAGGAGTTGTGGGTGCTTTCAGGATAAAGGGTCATGGGCAGCATCACTTCCTGTTCAGAAGGACTTCTGGGACAGGGGTCTGATAGGCAGAAGTGGTATCCCGATGACTTCATTTCTGGAGGAGGGATGTCCAGGTTAGGGGTCACAGGTGACATCACTACCAGGTCAAATGGACGTCTCAAATTCTTCATTTCCGGACATATGGGCCAAAAGTGATGTCTTGATGACTTCATTTCTAGAGGAGTGACTTCCAGGCTAGGGGTCACAGATGACATAACGAACGGGTCACATGGTCCAGAAGTGATGTCTCAATGACTTCATTTCCAGAGGAGAGACTTTTAGATTAGGGGGTCACTGGTGACATCACTACTGTGTCACATGAGCCGGAAGTGTCGTCACTTCCAGGAAGGGACTTCTGGGGCTTAACCACCTGTTACATTATGCAAACCATGCCCAATTTTGAGGTTGTTGAAAGGTATCCCATTACTCTACTTCCTCTTCCTTGGTCCTTTTTGGCCGTAACTCTTCAGAGGCTTCCCAGGCCACCACAGAGTTTTCTGTTTGTACCCTGATTTTATTTTAATTAATTAGCCCCACTCTGTGAGGGAGAAGAGGCCATGGGAAAGCATATTTCAAGAATCATTAGGTATCAGAAAAAGCACTTACATATTCCAGGCTGGCTGGAATGCACCATGTCAGTCCACAATTCTAATACTATACCAGAAATTATAAATGCCTGTGTCATTTTCCCGCTCAGTGCTCAAGCAAATTCTTTTCAAAACAATTTTCGGGAAAACAGCAAAAGTAGTTTCAAGTTTATTTTTATTAGCATAGTTACTTAAAACCATTGCTACAAAATATATCGATAAAAGGTTTCATTGTAAATTACGACTTTAAGAGAAATTTAAAAAAGGAATTTGGTTAAAACAATTAATCGGTCATTTCAAATGCAATTTGAAGTAAATAGTTTGTTTGCTGAGTAACTTTTAGCTGCCGTGCGTTTAGGCGGAGGTGTTGCTCTGCCAAGTGCAATATTAGTGCTAGAATGTTCCTCTCATAATTATGGCATTTTCTTCTCCTCCTACATCAAGAACGTCACCAGGCGACAGCTCAGCTGCGGGTCCTCTGGAGCAAAACAAGCTAGCACAGCTTGTCTTCATGTGCGAATGCCTCTTTGATTAAAAAGTGGTTATAAAAGTTGTTTTCGTTCTAGTGTCAGTTCTTTGCAGATGCATAGTAGGTGCAGCATGTCCTCCTGTGCTGTGCCACACAAACGGCAGGTGGAGTCAAATTGGGCTTTCAGTCAGTGCGGAAAGTGCTTTGTGCAAGGTAGTAGGCCAAATCGATACTTGAGAAATTGGATTTTGGTAGATCTAGCAAATCCCAAGGCTAGATATTTTTGAGCAGCGGGGATGGAATAGGTGCTCAGAGTCATCCAGCCGTGTGTCCATTTTAGATAAGGCTGCTTTGTCCTCAATCCATGATAGGCGTTTTACTGTTTTCCATACTATTTTTTTGAAAAGGCAGTAATTGGTGGGTGTTTCCCAGAGCTCGGTTAGCCCCAGGGTGGTCAGACTTGTTTGTAGATATTTTGCGGCAGGTGATGATATTTTGTATTGTAACTCTAACCACAAGCACCAATTAAGAGTTCCTGGTTTTGATTTCCGTACCTTGTCCCAAAAGATAACAATAGCTCCTTGTCTTGCCAGGGTCTGCTTTTGGACACCAAACTCATGCCTGATCTGTGCAGGAGAGACATATTTTGACAAGCCAAAGATTATTCTGTACGCTGTTGCAACCATACCGTCTAGTAGCTTGGAGTCTCTGCCCCTCTGTGCCTCACTTCCATAAGCTATTGTGGGTAAAAGCTTTGCCCGAAATACTTCGGCTAGTGGAGCGAGTGAAGGGCCATTCAATTTAGAGTTGAGGCTTCTTATTGAGACTGCCAGGGCTATTCCTTTCCTCCTGATTGAGTCCCTTTGGTTAGTAAAGTGCCCACCTTTGTCGATGACCACTCCTAGATATTTATATTCTGATGCAGAATCTATGCGGGTATGCCCCCAAAACCTGGCCGATGTTTTCTTAGAGTTCTTTTTGATTGTCATGGCCTTGGTTTTCTCCGGGTTGATGTTCAGGCTGTGAGCTTTGGAGTATTCAAATGTGGTGGTAAGGAGACACTGTAGACCCACCTTCATCTGACTAATTAAGACTAAGTCATCTGCATAGAGTAGGCATGGTAATGCTAGGTTCCCTAACCTTGGGGAGTGTGAATTACTAGCGTTTAGTAGCGGGACAAGGTCTGCAAGGAACAGATTGAATAGGGTCGGTGCCAGCACACAGCCTTGCTTGAGTCCTTTCGTTGTTGGTATCCATCTCGAAAGGGTTGACCAGTCACCCAGTTTTATTTGGATCTAGGTGTCGGTATGCAAGTTGATTAGCAAATTAAGCAATGCCTGAGGTATGCCCCAGCTGGCCAGTTTTGTCCATAATCTGTTGCGGTTTACATGGTCAAAGGCAGCCCTATAATCAATGACGCATAAGTGTAATGTCATTTTTGTATTCTCTGCCTTATCAATAAGCAAAGCCATGGTCGCGATATTTGTTACCGTTCCAACAGATTTGGAAAAGCCAGTCTGATTTAGAGGAATAATCGAGTTGTCTTCGACCCATTGTTGTAATTCGTCCAGAAGAGTGCCTGCAAAAAATGTTGCCTCATTATCCAAAAGAGCAACTAAACGGTAATTTTTTGGCAGGGCTTTGTCTCCTGACTTAAAGATTGGCGGGATTATCGAGGCCCTCCAGGACGAAGGTAGTAGGCCTGTCTGCCTTATTTCGGTGAAGAGAGGGCTGAGTGCCTTTGCCCAGTAATCTGCGTCTTGTTTGTAGAGCACCAGTGGGATTCCATGGGGGCCCGGTGCCCCTTCTCATCTTCCCTTCCCGATTTGTCGTTTGATTGCTTTAAGATGGTCGCTTGGGAGTATAACTCCCCCTTCCGGTGCTGTTGCACTTTCCTCGCCGGGTCGGTACTCGAGTGTGGTGGTTCTCGGAGTTACGGCCGACCTAGTTCCTGTAGGCAATGAGATCTCATCTTGATGGAAGTGATTTCCAAGGTAGGTTGCCCAGTCCTCCTCTGATATGTTGGATGATAATCCCTCATGTGCAGGGCGGATGAATCGATTTATTGCCCCCAAAATCTTGCGCTGGTGTTCTGTTTACTATCGGCGTGCAGTTTTGCCTATAACGCATCCTCAGAGGCTCTCTTAGCCGCCCCTAATGCTTGCTTTAACTGGGTTTTCTGCTGTCGTAGTGCAGCTAGGTTTATGATATCGGTTGGTTTTCGTCGTAGGTGCCGCAGCGTGCGATTGATTGTTATTTTTATGGATCTTATCTTAATTTTTTGCAATTTTGTAAAGTTGGTTGTGCTGCTGTAGCTCTGCTATGCTCTTGATTTAATTGGGACTGCAAAAGACTTTGCCATTGAGGTTGTGAAGTTCACCCATTTATCTTTTTCGTTGCCCCCTTCCTGTGTTTCAAATAAAAGTGTTGCAGTTTGCAGGAAGCTCCCTTGCGATGCTTGCACAAATTTTATTTTCCTGTGATTGATTGTAAAATTCGTTCCTATTGGGCATTTCGATTTCGAGAGCTTAGGCATATTTGTGCAAAGTGTGAGTTCCTGGGGCCGATGGTCGCTGTCCGCTTTGTCGCCCATGCTAAATGGGGCAATTTCATTAAACAGGGTTAGGGACACGAAGGTATAGTCTAGTGTCTGGTTTTTGGTTGATGAGTAGTGAGTGATTGCTGGGGGGTTGTCACTTGTACTTCTGCCATTCAATGATCTAAAGTTGAGGTGTTCGAGGTCCTCTATAAAACGCTGGCTGGTTTTTGTAGGCAGTTCTGATAAGCTCTTCCCCTATGGTGGGATGTTCCATAACCGGTTTTGTATAGGCACTTCCTCTGCAGTCGATGAGCTGGTTAGATATAAATTAAAGTCCCCTGTGAGTATCATGTCTGATGTGTTGACCTCACTTATACAGAGCTCTAAGAAATTAGTCAGTTGTTTCGCAGCCTGGATTTTCCTGTTCGGGTGTATGTAAGCGTTTATTATTACAATGTCCTTACACCCGTTCCCTGGTAGCCCCCTTGGAACAGATATTTTTATTGCAATAGATTCTGGTGTTATTGGGCCGACTAAGTGAGCTGAGGATGTACTCGTGTTGTTCATGTAAATTGCGAGGCCTCCCTGCAGGTGTCCGTATCTTGCCCCTCTGACCGCTGGTGCGAAAAAACGTAAATATCCTTGAAAGTGTGGTGGATCAATCAGCCAAGTCTCCTGCAGTGCGATGATGTGGAATGTCCTTTGATATTTGATAAAATCCAAATCTGTCATCTTGCTGGACAGCCCGTTGATGTTCCATGAGCATATCCGCAGCCGGTTCATTTCACCTGTTAATGATTGTTGACTGCTGGTTTGTCAATTGTTTCTTGCTTGGTTGTTGATTGTCCTTGTGTGCCATGTTAGATCTTCAAGACGGGTTCCTTGATGTGCAGGTTCTGGGAAAATTCTCCATGTTTCCTGTGGCTGCCTCTTTGAGAGAGGAGTGCGTCCTCTTGCCCCTTTCAATACAGACCTTGGTGTGTTTTTCCGGGCTGTCGGTGCTTTATCCGTATGCACCTGGGCCAGCAGAGCTGGATAGCCAGGTACCCTAATGGGGGTGATCTCTATCCCCCAGCTTTTGAAGGTCGAGCTTTCCAGGAGTATTTTTTGTACAATAGTTGACTGTCTCCATGTGGTCAGTGTATCCCCTCCTCCCTGGGGGTCGTTACGGTTAACGAACTCTACTGAGTCCAAGTCTGTAGTGGTTACCTCTGTCAATGTTGGTATATGCGACAATAGGCGGAGGATATTCCCTCGATTTAGTATGTTGTGTGGCCCTCTTGATCTATATTCTGGTGTGAACTTGAGGGTGTTCCCGTCCTCGTTGAGGTTACCAGCTAGGTTGACTGATTGCTGATTGATAGTAGACCGATAATTGTTGATTCCTGATTTGGCCGATGTTGGCGGTCCTTCAACCCTGCACCGGTCGATCTGAGTTTTATTTGCGGCCGATCCAGTGCTGTATGGGTCCTCCATTTTTTCTGCAGAAACGGCCTTAATGCTTGACCAACCTTGCTTTGATGCGATCAAGTTTGCTGGTCACTCGTCCTTTATTGGAAATAAGGCGGAATTGGTCGGGCATTGAAGTTCCTTTTCCGGTTGTAGTTTGGGTTGGCTAGTTGATGGACTGACAATGCTGTTGTTGGAGTGGGAGAATGACAGTGTGGTGTGTTTACTTCTGGCTTCGTTCTGCATGGTGTTTGGTAATGTGCGTCTGCCTCCTTTCTGAGATTGTTATGGTTAAAGACGTGTTTTTCTTCGTCTCCAGCCTGCGTTGGTTGCCGTGGTGACCCTAGGGTAGTGGGCTGTTTGTTGGATTTGGAGGCTGCCCCTTTTCAGTAGATGTGGGATTTGTGTTCCGTACACCCATTGCCGCTGGAGTTAGTTGATTTGAGAGTTCAGACATCTCTGGCGGTGTCAGTCTAAAAAGGCAGGCAAAATCTTCCTGATTAGAGGTGGGCTTTTGGTTCCGCCCTTTCTTCCTTTGGGCACGTCGTTGTTTTGCATTCGAGTTGTCATTTGATTTTGTTCCTTAAATGTCTAAATCTGTCTCGGGTCACCGAGCGAGCCCGGTTGCAGGTGCCTGTTCTTTATTATGTCCGTCGTTTTTGACTTTGCCTCTTGTTAATGGTTTGAGAGGGAGGGGCTTTTGGTCCGAGCTCTCCATGCCATATGTAATCGTTCTGATTTGTGCCTCAATAAAGGGAAGCTCCTTTGAGTGGAGGTTGATGGGGCTCCGAGCTGAGTCTTTTATTTGTGCACACAGGTTGCTCAGCATTGAGGGAAGGAAGGCTAGTTTGTCGACTATTGGGCCGCACCCACAGCTTAGTTCCCTGTCTTGAGTATTGCCCCGTGTGTTCTGAAGGAGAGTGTTTAGAGCTCCTAATTTCCCATCAATTGCTACTACAAAAACGGCCAGGGTGTTTAGTAAGGTCAGCAGTGTCCATTTTATCTGATTGATACTGGAGGGCTTCCACCAGGAGTTGCACTGTTTTAAGTAAACTTGCCCAAGCACTTTCGGAGTACGATTTTTGCTGATGCTTGGTTGGGCTTCCAGATCAAACCTTAATGGTGGGTCCTTCGCCCCCTGGTTCCCACCGGCCTCCAGGTGCTTCAGAGCATAGGGGTTTTGAGAATCCGTCTTGAGCTCCACTGGTAGCTGTTGTGTGTAGGTTGCCAGCAGTTCCTCCCATTCCTTTGCGTCAATGTTGGAGTACTGCTCAGAGTCTCCGTTCTCATGACCTGATACTGATTCTAGCCTAGATGGCATTGATGTTGGTGGTAAGCGAAGAGCAGCATATGGTTCTTCTGGTGTTGAGGTAGGTTTGGGCTTTGCTCCGTTGATGGAGTTGGGCGTAGTGCCTAGCTCTATTATGGGCAGGTCCTTATCTGTGGTGCAGTTGTTCCTCGTTTTCCTATTGCAGCCCCACTCTTTCAGTGGCTCTGTGTCTCCTCTCCCGACTCCCCCAGGGGGCGTTGCCCTCTCTGTTTTTGGTCCTTGTTTACTGGTTGCTGTTACTTCTGCCATAATTAGCTTAGCAGGACACTGCGGGTCTTGTGGTGGAGATATGGCATGAGTTTGTGAGTCTGATGTTGAAGCAGCCGCAATGGGTAGTGAGACGTCGGGCCCAAGTTTGATCTCTGGGCCGGGTATTGCGCATGACCCAAGGGCCAGGCTGCTGCTGCTTCCGTGATCAAGCGGCTTGAGTGGCGTATGTGGCGTGCGTAGACCCTGGGCTGCAATTGTGCTCAGGAGGAGGGCGTCGCCCGCATTTTTCAGAAACTGGAATTTGGTGTAGATCTTAGGCTGTAACAGTGGAGGGCAGCTCTGGGTGGCTCTCACCTCATGTGGTTTGTCCCCCGTGACGGGGCCCCTCCCTGAGAGGATGTCGCCTGATCTGTTTTTAGGGTGGGTCTCAACCATGCAACCCTGTGGCGACAGGGACCTTCTTTTGCGTTTGTTTTTGTCTTGGGCAGAGGGCACCCTCTCACCTGCCTGATCTCATTTTCCCTTGGGCGAGTTTCCCTTGTCGGTTGTCCCTTGTCTCCTTGTTCCTCCTTGTGGGCTGCTGACTCCTCCGACCCCTTCTCTCTATATGCACTGCCCTGCCCTGTACCTTGATTGCAGGTAGCACGCTCCGATGATAAGTGTAGGTAGCCGGCGTAGCTGTAGCTGGGGCTGCCTACCGGACAGGGCCTAGCTGGGCAAGCTAGGGCGGACTGGGGCAAGCTGGGGCAGGCTGTGGTGGTGGTTTCACTCCTCCCGCTGCTTCTTCGAGGTCCGGACTACCTTAGTCTGCCCTTGACGTTCCAGGCCCGCTGTCCCAGTGCCCGAAGGGTCCCAGTTGCCCCTGTGTCCCAGTGTCCCAGTTAGCCTCAGAAGCCTCAGATACAGTGAAGTTACTTGCAGCTGAAGCAAGATGGAGCGAGGTGGAGTTGAGGTGGAGTTGAGAGGGGGTTCAGCAGCTCTGCCGGCGGGTCTCAGAGGTATTAAAAGAGCTCACGTCGCAGGGAGCGTTTTGCCGAACCTGAGGCAAGTTTTGACGATGATTTGATGGTATACCAGCTGGTGAGAAAGCTCAGTTGGGGGGTTGCACCTAGTGTGCAGACGGCAGACTGGCTGAAAGGTTGACTGCTGCTATAGGACGCTCTTGTGTCTCTTGTGTTCTTATGTCCGTCCTTCTGGGGCTTTCTCTGGCTTCTAGGGCTACAGCTCGAAATGGGTGCAGACCAAAAGCGGGATGGAGGATGTAGCAAATTGGTGGCAAGTTGCGGGTGGCTGCGTTTGGTAGTGGAGGCGGTGGTGGAAGGGCAGGCAGATTGAGAGGAGAGGGAGTTTAGATGGGGCAGGGAGGGTGGGTAGACTGCCTCCTCTGCGCTGCCCACTTATAAGCCTATGAGCCTTACGCCTTCCACCTCCTGCGGCTGCTGCCCCATTAGCCCTGGCTCTATGAGGCTGGAGACGAAGCAATCAGGGCAAGGAGGGCAAGAGAGAGCAGGGCACACTAGTGAGCCGCAAGCTGCACCTAACCTAGTTGGGCCTCATCCACGGACTCTCTGGGCTCGCACTCAGCAGCCGCACCTAATGGCGACCAAGCTCGCTACTCTCCGCTCTCCATGCGCCGTGGCTGGTCCAAGGCAGATTTTACAGGGGCAGACTGCCATGTTGTACCGTGGCTTCCCAAAGCGCCGCTGCCCACCTTTTTTCTGGAATGCTGGTCCTGCTGAAAACCACCGTCCGCCGGCTCCTCCGGCGCTCCGCTGCCTCGCCGCTGCCTATCCGCCTTGCTGTTTCACTCTGCTGCGTTCTGCGTGCTGCGTGCTGTGTTCAGTGTGATCATCACTGTAAATTTTTCAAGCTTAGTAAGGATGGCTGTTCAGCTAATCTGATGCTTTCCAATGCTGGTTAGAATTGGAATGCTGAACAGAGCTGACTGTGAGTTACAAACATTCTGTTTATGTGCTCCAAAAGAAGGATCCATTCTCCGTCTAATGAAAGAAAAATGTGGTATTTTGAGTGTAGGTGAGGGTACTAGGAAAGTGTGTGTCTGTGGAAAGGTTATCTGTCATTAGAATAGGAATGTTGGTGTATGTATGGGATTGAATGAGAAGAGGCAATTGAAATGAGCATTTGACATACTATGATGGTGTAGAAGCTGGCTGGGCTTCTGTGCAAGTACCTTCTTATAATTGGAATAAAACATTCTTTAATACATCACTGTGTGGGCTTCACCAAACGTCTGCACCCTCCAGGAACAATCTGGCAATCACTAAACTGTGTTTTTAATAATTTATGTAGCTTTGATAATATGTTGGTTTGACATGTTGTGCTGCTGCCCCCTTTTGCCAGGGCAAAGATGTGCTTCTTTGATGAGTTTTTATAACAGTTAAATATGAATGAAAGAATCTGCTTTAGTTGTTTGGTAAGGTTGATACTATCCAAACCATAGCATTATTGCTGTGCCTTGAAATGGTAAAATTAATTACTCATGGGGCACCATGTAGCACACTCTAATAATTATATGCTTAAAAATAGCAAATGTCTTTCTTCTTATTTATCCTGGTATGAATTGCACTCGAGCTAATCCTATGATAAAAAATGTTATATGTTAGAACAGACATTTGGGGCAGGTAACAGCATGAACCTATATAGAAACACATGTGGATGGTGTTTGTAACTTTTTCGAATCTAGGTGTAAGTAAATGCAAGTAAACGCATACAAAATGTATTTACCCTCTTTCTGGTGCACGTTGTCACATGTGTACTTGTTAGCAAAAGCAATTACCTGCTGTTGCCACCTAGTGACAATTGCCAGTGGGCACAAATTCTTAATGTGTATAAGCACTAAAGCGGAGTAATTGTAATTATACCCATTGATATTACTGACATGTCTGACTCTATGAGCCAGATAGAGTGTGTTTAGCTTTTGTAAATGTGGACTGTGAGAAGGAGCTACTCTCAGCCTAAATAAAAGGGAGTTATACTGATATATCTTATCGTGTCATGTATCTTCATGTTAGTGCTTAGTTCTAGTTAAGATATTGCAACTTATATTGGTCTTTGCAAATGTGATGTGTTATCTGACATAAGGGCCAAAATGCCCCGAGGAAAATCTATTAGGAATGTAATGTAGACATTGGCGTTCAAAACAACAATAATGATGGCATTAACTCTAACAATATCATGTAGGGAATATCTTATCAAACTTTGCAATTGGAAAAACAATTAAGCTGGGCAGCCATCTATGAATACTAAATGGAACGCCTGCATCTGCATATTATATGAGGATTGCTGTAGACAGTTAGCAAGCCAATAATTGCTAGTGTTGCTGACTAGACAAATTGCTTCACACTGAAGAAATAGATTGCGTCTATGCGCTGAGTTAATAATATGGTATTCTTTGTGGCTGTAGTGTTGCTGACTAGACAAATTGCAGCACTGCCGGACACCCATTTGTACCCTCTATACTTCAAGTTATGTATTCTGTTCATATCTATGTTTTTATTCATGATTATCTTGCTTATTACGAGCACACTGAATAGCTCCTAGGCACTGAAGTATTAAGATGGAATTCATTGTGGCTGTACAGTGGACATAGTTATAAAAATAGCGGCACAGGGCAGCACAGCAAGTCATCTAGCTGCACTTCCCTGCATCATTGGGGAAGGGCAGGAATGTGCTATATTTAAGCAATACGGTGAATTCCTGTCCTTTCCCCCTGCACTGGCATTGTTTCGGCAGCCTAGCACCAATGCAGGTACCCTTGCACCATGGTGCATGGGTGCCTGTGTTGTGGGCAGGATTGTTTTTGTGCAGGAAGGGGCACCTTCCTAAACAAAAACAATCCATCAAGGCATTTTCCTCTTTCTGTGTGTGCTGCATTTCTGCAGCACACGTAGAAAGAGGGAAAAACAAGGAGAACTAAACATATTTCTCCTCATTATGCCTCACCTGGTGAGGTGTATCTTGTTGGCGCATTTCCTGATTTACGAGTTTTGATAGATCTGGGAATGCATCAGAAACCATAGGATTTGCTTGGGAACACCCACCATAATGCCCATGGAACGCCTCCCTTGTGCAGAGTAAGGCAACACAGTGATTTGCACTGTGTTGCCTTCTCCAGATTTATGAAGTCATTCAAAGCCACGCAATGTGGTTTTGCATGACTTCATAATTCTGACTTAGAGGCTTGCGTCATGCATGCACCACTTTGTGTGGTGCAAAGGTGACGCAAGACTCTCTTATAAATGTCCCTGTACAGATAGCCAGGCTTGCCAGAATAGATAACATAGAGAAAGCAAAAGATGGGAAGGTGGAAAAGACAAAACATCCCAAAAGACTGGGATCACAGGATTACAGCAGTCAGGACCAAGTCCAAGAGAAGCCATGGCTAGGCAGTCGTGGTTATATTGACCATGTCCAGTAGGCATTCACTAAACATATTACAGCATCAGAGAAGTATAAATTGGGCTGTCCGAAGGTATCTGGCAGAGGGTACCCCCACTTTGAACTCAATAGGGTAGGTACTATTAGGTAGGAGTATAATAATAAATATAATCATAATCACACTGTAACATTATAATGTTTGAACTGTTTATCTTTTTCACCATTCTTTTAATGCAGGTTATAATGCTTTGTTTCATCCTATTAATGATTGCAGCTCACGCTGTTAACACACACAATAATACAATTGCTTCAATAAATGTTTGATAAGCCAATTTGTATCATTTTTTGTGTCTCCCTTGGGCATGCCAGAGTAACAATGAAAGGGAAGATCTGTTTCCACGATTTACTTGGGAAATTAGAGTGGTTATGTTCTGAGGTTGCAGATACCATCTGGTACTCTAGAAGGTTAGGAGTCCAGATGGCACACTGTGAGCTAGCTAGGAATTAGACCAACATACACTGAAATGTGTGGACTCAGTCCCCATATTCTGACAGTTATGTTGTTAGGATACACAGTCTTACTTGATTCCTAGGAACCGCATGATAGCATTTTGGGTTTAGTGCCCAATTTTATTTTGCATGTATTTTAGGGCAGTATCTTTGATGCAGTTGTATGTTACTGTCGGCACTTTGTACTAATAAACCACCAAAGGACCGGTTTGGCAGGACCAGGGACTTGTGAGTCCCAAAGAATTAAAGCCAGAGGAAAATAAAGAAAACCTACACAAGACAAGATTTGAAGACCATGAAAGAGTATTCAAAATTAAGAATCATTACAGAAAGCAAAAATGTAGTTAGTTTGAATCAGCACAAATATACCTCATAACAAGTGAGAGGTTTAACATAAGGTCGACCTCCACAATAAATAAATAGCTAAAGTCTATATATATTCTAAGTACAGGGTCAAATAACAGTCTGAAAAATAGACTGCTCAATACTCAATATGAAAGCAAGAAAAGGTCTCTTAAAGGGCCTGAGAAAGATTAATATAAATCAAAGAACAATCTTTCATAGAGACATGCTTGAAAGAAGTCTCAGAAATAGAATGCCACACATCCCAAAAGAAGCACATTTTAATGGCTCAGAAGAAATTAATCAACATTTCAGAAATTATTTTATGTAAAACAGGCTTACTCTAAGAACCCACCTAAAATGAATAGTCAAGAATTCCCTTCACCTACATACAAGGGGAAATTACACTACACACTAAACTATAAACCATTTGAATGAATAAACAAACATTTGTGGCTGTGGGCAGCAGCAACCTTCATTATCTGCAAATTTACAAGAAAATCTCCAGCATGGTTTTCTTCGTAGCACAAGATAGTAACAGTAACTGATCCTTCATAACAAAATCAACCCCATTTTGACTATTATAATTATGAATAGCAAAGCACCATAAAGAGGAAAATAGGAAAATAGGAACCTTTCCCTTGCACCTTTAAAAACTACGTCCAGGAGTCAATGCAAAACGAGAAAGGCCCAGTAGATTTATACTGGACTTTTAATGAGTAAATCTGTTCTGATATTAAACAAACTATCCTAAATGTGATCCGGTCTTTTACAGAGAGTAATTGTAGACCTTTGAGGTGCTACTGGTCAATTTTACTTCGGGCAAATAGTTTCTCTTCATTGTTCTGCACCTTCTGAAGCTTTTTGAGTTGACATGATGGTAGCCAGTGTACAAGGATTTAGAGTAGCCAAGTCTTCAGTTCACTGAAGCCCCTACTATCATGCAGTGGTTTTATATTTAGATGAATGGGAGGGTTTTCTTTATAGGGATTTTGATTCGGTAAAATTATGGTTTTACAACTGTTCCAATTTGTGAACTTATGTTCAGGACATCATCCCACATAAATTCCAGATTTTCACTTTTATTTTGTTGTGTATCCAAACACCAAAGAATAAAGGTGTTTAGCACATTTCTGTCCCACACAAAGTGGGGACCTGACTAATATACACATCGACTTATATAAATTCATAAGACTACTCAAATTAAAAGATTACTTTTCGAGCAGACCTTGTGATCCAGGGGGGGTCCCGATTGTTAGACATCCTGGGACACACACCATCTGTGATATCCGTAACGTACAATGTTTGCTGTCACTTAGTGAGGAAGAGTATGATATCCCGACTCTACTTAATGATTTTGACATCAGACGGAATCAGGGAGTGCCCTAAGTCCAAGTTCATACCTGCGAATTCCTATCATCAGAACATTGATATTTTTTACAACAAAGTCTCAGAGGAACTCTATGAGTTGGAAACACCCAACAAATTTGCATCAAGGGTCATTCACAACATTTCGGCCGCTGAAAGACTAGCCCTAAGTAGATTGAGCAAGGATTCCACTATTGTAATCAGAGAGGCCGATAAAGGCGGAAACGTCGTTATAATGAATCATGGGGATTATATGCAGGAAAACATTAGACAACTCAACAATGATCAGTGTTACAAGGAAATTCATACTAATCCTATCTCTAATCTTACCAACATGATTAATATAAGCCTTAATGAATGGAAGGACACATGTCTGTTAACGGAGGAAGAATATAGATACCTGTGGGTGTATTGTCCTACCTTTCCCTGTATATATATACTACCCAAGATTCATAAAGGAGGACAATTCCCCCCAGGTAGACCGATTATTTCAGGGGTGGGTTCACCCACTGAAAAATTATCAGAGTATGTAGACCTTAGATTGCAAAAGTACGTCCATAACTTACCATCTTATGTTAAGGACAGTAAAGATATTTTAATGAAGTTCAAGGATTTTGAGTGGTCAGAGGACCTTATGTTTGTCACCTTTGATGTGGAGAGCCTCTACACATGCATTGGAAAAGAATATGGGATTATGGCAGTACAGTCTTTCCTGGATAGAGAAGATGCTGAATTGTATGATTATAATGAGATGGTGGTAAAAATGATTGATATCATTCTAACCAATAACTACTTTTATTTGACAACCGCTGGTTCCAGCAGATAGAAGGGACCGCGATGGGCTCCAAGTTTGCTCCCTCTTATGCCTGCCTCTTTATGGGGTGGTACGAGAGGGAGCATGCTTGGGGCAAGAGTGCCTCCCCTGGACTAATTACATCGTGTACTGGGGGAGGTACATCGATGATATCATTTGTTTATGGTCAGGTACAGAGGAACAACTTCAAAAATATTTTTTGTTTTTAAATGACAATGCCTTTAATGTTAAGTTGACCATGTCTTCTAACAAAGAGAGTATCAACTTCTTGGATATTCAATTTTACATAAAAGATGGCACTGTACAAAGCACACTATTCAGAAAGGAGACGGCTTGTAATGGGATTCTACATGCCGCTAGTGCTCATCCTAGCTCTGTCATTAATAATATCCCCTTTGGCGAGATGACACGAATTAGGCGCAATTGCAGTGAGGAGGACTCATTTAAATCCCACATTACTGCATCTAAACAGAGATTTGCCAAAAGAGGATATGCTAATAAGATTCTTGATAGAGCTGAACTTAGAGCACATCAGCTGAACAGAGATGATACATTGATGGATAAATCTAAGAGTACCAGTACCATCAATAACAAGGCTAGGTTCATTACTCAATACACTACACATAGCAGCAAAATTTTCAATATCTTTAGGAAGAACTGGCACCTCCTTACAGATATTCCTGGGCTCAGGGATGCTATTGATGGTAGACCAGCCATCACATATAGGAGGGGGGTATCAATAAGGAATTCCCTATGTCCGAGTTATGTGGTTACACCTACACACACAGTAACTTGGTTTCCTAAAAAACCAAAGGGCTTCTACACCTGTGGAAAGTGCAATGTCTGCGAATGGGGAAAGAATAAAACTAAGACATTTGAATATAACTCACCAAAGCAGTATACAATTGGACAATTTCTTAATTGCAATTCTACCTATGTGGTTTATGTGATTGGCTGTAAATGTGGCATCGTGTATGTTGGCAGCACGATCCGCTGCCTGAAAATGAGGAGACAGGAACATCGTAGGGCTTTAAAAAACAGAGACGAGAGATATCCCATTACAAACCACTACTACAATGAACATCCTGATGATCTGACGTTTTGGTTTCATGCAATTGATCATGTACCTGTAAATAGACGAGGAGGCAATAGGGAATGTCTGCTGAGACAGATTGAGTCCAAATGGATTTGTCGCCTTAGGGCTACCCTGTTGGGGCATAACACGGATGGAGAGATGCACTACTTTCTGTAACTGTGGGTTATAGTGATGAAGCATTTGTGTTGATGCAAACTAATGGGATACTCATTCTCTGAATGAAATCCGACTTTGCATTAATTGCCAATCGCCATTGGTGATTAAACATTTTGGTTGTAAATTGTAATAGATATATGGTTTTAACCTTATTCTATCCTTTCTCAATCTGGGTCTGCTAATCATCTTTCCGACACTAGCCCTCTAATATCTATTACTGATCACCTTTCTGACTATAAGACCGTACTCTATTTGTTTATTTCTTCAACTATTTTGAGATAGATAAATGTCTCTCTGAAGTCATATTGTGATACAGGTACAAGAATATTGTAATCGGTACGTCCTACCTTTTTAATTAATTTATCTAATTTTGTGTCTGTTGATGGTCCTATATCTACATAGGGGTTTTGCTATTCTTTGTGGATTTCTTAAGATGGCGATCGTTTTCAAGAATACCCCCCTTAACTTCTTTGGTGGGATTCACTGACACCTTTTTGTTGCCTTGGTCTTATGTCAGCTTATTGAATATGGACCTTTAATTATGTGACCCCTAGGATGTTGACGCTATTGATATTGTTTTTTAAGTGTGGGCATAGTAGATGTTGCCTCCGTGATTACATGATATATTTTTCAATCCGCGCTATACGGTCCACAATAATGGGCCCCTTATTGCTTTTCTTTAAATTAGCCTTTTCCGGTATATTAGATGGAAAATCATTATATACGTTACATATTGCTAATTCAAATATGGCGCTTAAATTAGCCATATTGCCATTGGTACGCAGTGTGTTCTGTTTTGGTTCAGGATTCCATGACGTCATTGACGTCACGTACACCTTGTTATTAATGAACGACTATGGCGCCCGAATTGAATATCGCAAGGGAAAGATTACAGGCAGAGGACGTATCGTATCAAGGTAAGATTACGATACATTCGTGATTCGCAACTCGATCTTGTTTGTTAGTTGGGTAATGTGACCCCTTGGAATCATGGATTTGCATGGGGATTTTTAACGTTGTTTGCCCTGATGGAAACTTGTGGTCGGGCACTCGTTATAAACTGTTACGATATACGAGTTGCTGATCAGTTTACACTACATATTTGCGGGTAACAGAGAACCCACTTAACATTTATTTGGTCGGGCGCTCGTTGTTGAAAATTGTTACGATATACGAGCAGCTGTATCTATGCTCATTACGACTATTAGCTTATTCATTGACCTTGGCACAACTTACCACCGTGGGTTATTGACCACAAGGTGGAAGTTTAGTGTGACCCCTTGGAACCATGGATTTGCATGGGGATTTTTTAACGTTGTTCTCCCTGATGGAAACCTGTGGTCGGGCACTCGTTGAACACTGTTACGATATACGAGTTGCTGATCAGTTTAAACTACGCATTAGCGGGTAACAGAGAACCCACTTAACATTTATGTGGTCGGGCGCTCGTTGTTGAAAATTGTTACGAGCAGCTTTATCTATTCTCATTGCGATTATTAGACCTTTTATCATCTTTGTTACAATTTACCATCGTGGGTTATTGACCACAAGGTGGGAACTTTAGAATGCATCATGTGCGATTTACAAGCAGTCTATTTTAAGTTCTTGGTGATTATTGGACCATCAGTGTATTTTGGCAGAATTGACAACCGTGTGTATTTGACCACATTTTAGATTCTTGGAACCCATTTGGAGCATTTGTGTGTCACATTACTTGGGGTTATATTTACAAATGTATCCTATGTTCCATCTTCTTTAGGATACTGGTTTACAATTTGCCATTGGATTTTTGGAGCTTAAGCGCTGAGAACAATACAGATTGATCATATTCACTATTGTTACCTAAGTGTCAGGTAAGATCCCGCTTTGAGCATAGAATTTAAACATGGGAAATTTATGTTTCTGCCGTCTAAAATATGATATATGGCCAACTGTAGTCAATTTTGTTCTTTTTCTCTTTTTAACTTTTCTTACTAGATTTTTGGACCATTAGGACTTAAATTTGAAATATTTTAACATAGAGCACTGACACACTACACCTCGTCTTGATATATGAGGTGAGAATGGCGACTTTGTGATTTTGTGGTTATATTGTATAGACAGGTATTTATATTTTAGAGATTATTTTCTCTACTTAAAGACAAATTGCGAATTATGGCTACTTGTTGTGTAATTGTTTCCTTATTGGGAATTTGGATGCTTTTTATTTCTATCTTGGATATAATTTGATTTTGAGCACGGATATATTGTACCTCGTATTGTTACATGAGGTGAGATATATGGTTCTGGAATTTATTCTTCTGTTTTTAATTATTACACATATGGTTGGATTTTTGGTTCTTTTCTATTTTTACTTCGAACCGACTGTCTTCTTTACTTTTTATTTTCTGTCTTTTGTCTGATTCATTTCAAACGGGTTTTCTCCCACCCTTTATTGATCTTGATAGGAATGTATTCGGACATTGACATTCTTAATTATGTGGAATTAATTTCACTACTGTGAATTATGATGTTTATGTTTGCTTTTATCCTGTTTTCTTTTTAATGTGGTTTTAATTGTATATATCTATGTGCCACATGGTCTTTCCATGGATGCTTTGTGTAAAAAACATTTTGTAGTTTGAGCCGTTGTTTTGTTTTGTGTTGTATTTGAATTATGTGTGTTTTATTTGTATGTTTTTATATATATGTAAATTTATTTTTTGGTTTGTGGTGACTTACGTTATGTCTTATATATATGTTTTCAGCCCTGATGAAGTTCCCTCAGTGGAACGAAACGCGTTGGCTGACACCTATCTTTTAATATCAAGAATAATAAAAGGATACTTTTCGGATAAAGTTTGGAGGACATTTACTTTGTTTCTTGGTGCACCTTCCCCTTCGGATAAAGATTTGTAGGAGGTGTGTTTGGTGTAGTCTTGACATTTTTGCGTGGGGTGCAGTTTTCGAATTTTTCACTTGGGAATTAAAGATTTTTCATGGGCTATTGCATTTGCTGACAGGCAAGTATTACTGACATTGCTGACAATTTTAAATCATTTAGGGGATGTGTTAGAAATGGGGGTCTCTAGTTGGTAGAGGTAGGTACCTTTGTCCAAATAGGGACCCTTGCTTCTAGTCAGGGTAAGGGGGATGCACACTTTAGATAACCCCTGCTCACCCCCTTGGTAGCTTGGCACGAGCAGACAGGCTTATCCCAAAGGCCATGTGTAAAGTATTTGTACCAACACTCACAGTAACACAATGAAAACACCACAAAAGGACACCACACCAGTTTAGAAAAATAAAGTATCTTTATCTAAACTAAACAAGACCAAAACGACCAAAATCCAACATACACAGTGAATAATATGACTTTCAAAAGGTTTCAAGAACTTGCACCATAGAAAACTATGGATGCGTGACTTTTCACCAAAGTCCCTGTAGATGCGTGAAAGTTCCAAAAGCCAAACAGCCGCAGAGTCGTAAAACAAAGAGATGCGACACTCCTGAGACCTTGGGGAGGCGGTGCGACAGTCCCGCTGCACGCACAGAGGAAGGGTTGCGTCGAATCCGGTCTATATGGGGAGTGATGTGTGGAAATCTGGGATGCGTCGGCGATTGATGCGGCGGCGTCGAGGGGCGCTGCGTCGATCCTCTTCAGCCACGGTCCCTCGATGCGCCGATTTCTGTAGTTCTTTGAGTTTCTTCTTTCTTCCAGCTCCCAAACAGCAGCAACAATCTCCAGAGGCCCAAAACTGGCACAGGCACCTCTTGGCAGGTCAGAACTCACTTTTTGTCCCTGAGACTTCAGATCAGGAGGCCAGCTCACTTCAGGCCCTTGGAGATCTCCTTCAAGCAGGGGACACAGCACACAGCAAAGTCCTTCTCCTTTCCTTGGCAGAAACAGCAGTTGCAGGCCAACCCCAGACACACAGCAAGGGCAGTACTTCTCCTCAGTCTCTCCAGCTCTTCTCCTTGGCAAAGGTTCCTCTTGAATTCCAGGAATGATCTCAAGTCTGGGGTTTTGGGTCTGGACTTATACCCCAAAATGTCTTTGTTCTCTTTGTGCAAGGGGCTCTGAGCCCAGTTCAAACCAGTTCTGGGGGGCACTCTGCAAGTGCACAACAACATCCATTGTCAGTGTGAGCCTTGGTTCCATACACACCACAGGGGGGCGGAGCCAGCATTGTGGAAGGCAGGCACAGCCCTATTCAGGTACAGGTGCTACTCCACCCACCACTCCAAATGCAGGTCAGGCCTATTCAGCCTAGTGCTGACTCATCCAGTCTCCTGGAGCCACTGTACCTCCCCAGCCCCTGTCACTCCAAAGCCAGACAGTCAATCCACAAACAGGCGGAGGCACATAGGATGGTTGAACAAGAAAATAGCCACTTTCTAAAAGTGCTTTTTTGAAACACACAATTTAAAAACCATGTTTACTAAAAGATGTGTTTTTAAATCCTGAGTTCAGGGATACCAAACTCCATTTTACCATCTTATCCTTATAGGAAGATATGCTTGTAAAATGTTACAAAGCTTTCCCCATTCTGTCCTATGGGGCAAGATAGCATTTCAATAGTGAAAAACGAAATTGACAGTATTTCACTATCAGGACATGTTACACACACCAGTACATGTCCTACCTTTCACATACACTGCACCCTGCCCAGGGGGTACCTTGGGCCTACCATAGGGTGCCCTATATGTAAGAAAAGGGAAGGTTAGGGCCTGGCAAGTGGGTGCACTTGCCAAGTCGACATGGCAGTTAACAAACTGTGCACAGGCACTGCGGTGGCAGGCCTGAGACATCTTTTCAGGGCTACTCATGTGGGTGGCACAATCAGTACTGCAGGCCCACGAGTAGCATTTGATTTACCAGCCCTGGCACACTCAGTGCACTTTACTAGGGACCTACTGGTAAAACAAATATGCCAATCATGGATAACCAATCACAATAACAATTTACACAGAGAGCACATGCACTTTAGCACTGATTGGCAGTGGTAAAGTGTCCAGAGTCCTATAGCCAACAAACACAGGTCAGGAAAAAATAGGAGGAGGAAGCAAACAGTTTGGGGATAACCCTGCAAAAAGGTCCATTTCCAACAGGATGCATGTAATGATGTATCACTCGTGAGAAATTAAACGATTTGGTTTTGTCCTGTAGTGAGGGAATGTAAAAATGGGGTGTTTTTGAATTGTTAGTCATGGTGTCTAGATTTTATTTTCTTTTTCCAGTGATGAATGCAGTGAAATGGCTCTCATTATTCCTAGATTTGTGCTATGAATGAACATGTGTATTAGAGGCTGATAACACGTTGCACTAACTTGATAAGTTCTCAAGTACTGTTTGTGAGCTCTATTATTTTGTTAGAGAAGTAGTTTGTCTTTGAATTGAAAACAGCTTGATGGAATTGTATGTCTGGCAACTTTAGATATTTTATTGAGCTTGGAGTGTTTTTTGGTTGTACTAGTTTGCTTCCGTATGATTTGAGTTTTTATATGGTCTCAAAACCTGGGTGAGCAAGAGGCCTGTTTTTACTTCTTATAATGAGGTATATGTCTCCAAAATCTAAAACTGATAAAACCCTTAATTTATGCCGTTTTGGTCAAAACGTTGGATGCACAGCACATAATTAACAAAGAGTTCTACGACGTTTGATAAGTCCCAGAAACATCCTTATACTCTGTTTAGATTGCTCATAAACATTTTAAGCAATAACATTTATTCAACATGTTTATGAGTTTGGTATGACCATGCTTGCAAATACATCCACATATTTTCTTAACGTACTGATATCGCTCTTTTTATGCAGGTTATCAACTTTTAATAATTTGCAGTACTACCAGTTCCCCCTGTCTTTTAGTTTACTTTCCATTTTATTTTCTCACTCAAGGTCTTATTATTTATGTTATCCTGCTTCCAAGCAATGCAATACATAACAGAAACCCATCTTCAGACCTGCCCCCCCCCCCCCAAATAGTAGCCACTGGTTTAATTAGGGTCAGACTGGTGCAGACAATAGGACCGAGTACCAAAATAAAAGTGGCCCCCATTAATGAATTAGACAGCTACCAAATGTTCTATATTTGCAGATTGTGGCAGTTTTTAACTTGTAAAGATATGCCTGTTTTGCAAGATATGGAAGACTGCATAAATCTGAACTTTCTGCAGGCAATGTTTGTAGAAATCGGCCCACCAGGCCATAAACCAGGTCAACAAACAGCTCAAACCCGGCCCACACTCTGACTTGCCAGCCGAGCCCTTAGGGCTGATTGCCACATAGACCAGTCCGACCCTGTGTGTAATAGCTGCAATAGATAACTAATCACTCCTTGGAAGTTGCTCACTAGAAAACAGATGCTGTTTTGCGGTATCATGACATAGATTTATTAGCTAGCAGGACAAAGAATTTTAGGTCGGATCGATCACGCCATGAAATTGTGTGGGAGACAATCTACCAATTTAAAAATGTATTTGCTAAATCGAAATGCAAGTTCAAAAGCCAGCACGCAGCAATCCAGCATACACGGTTGTCAAACGGAAACCTACACAAAGTGCGGACATGAAAATATCAAAAACACACAAAAACGTTCTGCTTATACTGGCTCAATAAAACGCTCGCAAACCTCTCTGAGAATACACTACAGGAACCACACGTGCTACTTACTACACGGTATGTTTTATGGTTATTCATGCACCAATATGAATACATCTGGTAAGAACGAAACCACAATTAACAGACTCAGACAAACACCATATACAATGAAAAAAATGAAATCAAAGTGATACTTCACTGGCATCCCTACATCATTATTCTAGCATAAAGAGAATTGTTACCAATGTCGAAAACAGCCTCCGCAATGCACAGAGATATGGATCTTGGCAAACATCTACCGAACACAACACTAGCTGCAAGTCACATCCCACAAATGGGCGAGCAAAGACAAGGTAACACTGATTTCAAACAATTCATACACTGTCACACAGCCTGAAAAAAAGTAATTGGATGTATCCGTGTGATTGTCATATCTGACATAAAGGGAGTAGTTGAGAACAATAGGCGCTACTACCACTACTACCAGGTTACGATGAACACACAGCTAAAGTAGAAAATACCAAACAAGGCAAATCAGCTGCAACCTGACCAATGATTTGTACCAAACTACATGGCAATATGAATGGTCACCTGTCCGACGGTATTCAGACACTTGAACTGCAAGGGAATACCTCTACAGATAAGGAACACCAAACACCAAGATCACCATTGGCCCAAATAACATACAAAGCAGAATGGGCTTTCTCAAAAGAAATTGATTTCAGGAACCTGCATCTGCCATGGACATCCCAGAGTATTATTCGAATGCTAGCTCGACCAGTAGAGGTAAAAATGATAGATCTGCAAAGCCCAATTTTATTTCAATTACTTACAAAATATGTTTGGCTGGAAGTGGTGTTTACTGCCACATAGCACTTTATGCGTACTTGCACTATCTCTCAAGCTAGGATTTGCAAGAAATATAATACTTATCCTACCTGTTGGCATATATGAAAGTATCATAATTCATAGATACTTACATAGATACTTACTTGATTAATATTGATCTTTTAAATAGCCAAGGCTTAAATTTAAATTTTTAAAAATAGAGTAAAGAATGATATCAAATGATTTTATAACGTTTTATGAAGTATATTTGTTTTCGGAACAAACAATCATCAATTTAATTATATATGTATATATACATTGGTTTTATTGGATAATACTGGTGTCTTTGGAAAAAGGTATTATGTTTTTATGCAAATGTACTTTTATGATGATGATTATTCCCATGTGCCACCCATTACCTCCACACAGAGTTTAATATTATCACTACCAACCAAACAGACTAGAGAGGCACAGTGTGGCTACAAATACCACTGACAACATTACCAGTGACACTATCTCCACAAATGAAAATCACAAAGCTATTTCACTCCTAAATGAAATGAAAACCAGGCAGGAGACACCTGGCGAGATAGTCAACGATGACGATGCTGGATTCGGAGAGCCTTTCCGAATCATGCCGTCCGACTCGAATCGGCAGTTGGAATCAAACTTTGGGGGCGGATACGCCCCCCCTGCACCCGGAGCCTTCCAAATCGGGCCTGTGGGGGTACCCATGGGTCCCCCCCTTACCAGCCATGCACAGTGTGGCAGGCACCAGGGGGTGCCTGCCACAGGGTGCCCGGTTTTCCCCAGCCACCCCTTTCTTCAATGGGAGCCTATGAATTCGGTCGGAACATAGGCTCCCATTGAAGTCAATGGGAGTCCGACCGAATCGTATCTGGAAGCATCTGGATGCATTGTACTCAGTCGGTCGGACTCTCCCGATCCGAGTCAGTCGGAAACCATTCCCAAACCGATTCGGTTGGAATGATTTCCAAACCACATCGGAATCGGGCCCTAAGAATTATGCTAGAACAGGGAATGCCATTGCCTGCCATATGTATCTCATTGGCATCAGGTACTACATTCGCACAGGGGTAAGGTTGGGTCCTTTCCAAGTGGGGCAAAATGAAAGGGACTCTGTCACATCATTCCAGGCATGTTTATTCCTATGTATATGTGGTATATGTGTATGTGTGTGTGTGTATATATATATATATATATATATATATATATGTATATATATATATATATATTTATATATATACATATATATGTGTGTGTGTATACGCTAAATCAACTCCCATGTGCCACTGGTGTTTTACAATAGCACTCTTTGCCTGAGCATGATAAAGTCATTCTGATGTGAGATGGAAATGCCCACAAAGTTGACATGCTTTATTCGCCTGCTTTCAAGCAAATCCTCCAGAGATATTAACATCTGTTTGCTAGTTTGCATATGTGGACACCATGGAGCTACAGTAGAGAAATAAAGGTTCATGTTAGCCTTACAGGACATCTGCCGAATTGTAAATTGACAGAGTACTAACCTCAGAACCAGATCTTGCAGGTGGCACCCCCACATGTATTCCACTGCTATAGGTTGCTACTGGAGCTCTAGTTCACTTAGACGATAAAGAAATGGGACAAGAGAGCAAGAGATCAGTGGTGTGAAATTGCAGGAGCATCAGCAGCTGCACATTAGTTCTAAAGTTCAAACCAGGCTCTCGCTTCAGATCACAGAGAGGAATCTGGAACAGAGGGAAACCATTGGATATTTCCACTATGTTTTATTCGAACCGTAATGATTATGTGTTATGATGTTTTACCTGACTAACTTTTGCCTTTTATTCTCTAAGAATTGTACAATAAGCTTTGCATATTCTGGTTTTCTTAGGATCTAGAAAGTAAGAGCAATGTTACAATATCCTTCTTGGCTATTCACTCTTCTTGTTTTGGGTACTTTCTATGACACTCACCATCTATGTAGTTGGTAGTGCCTTTAATTTGTTCCATCAGTTACTCCTGGTATTTTTACGAGGTTAGCCATGGGTACAGGGTTACTTGATTGTAACAAAGTGAATCTTGATAGACCTGTTTTCGTCACAGGGTTTACATTGTAGGTGTGTTGTTTCACTGGTTTTAGTAGACATGGAGGGATTGTGTTACTGTTTCCTCACATACTTTCCAGTTTTGTTATTGTTTTCCATTTCATCTTCAGTTTAGCACTTTCTTACACAGTCCTGCTCTGTGCCTATTCTCTGTGCATAGATGGAATGTGCTTTGTCTAGTCAACACATTTGCACGTTACACTAACCTCTTGTTTCTTCTTCCTGAATAGGATGTCGGAAATTTTAGTTAATAGTACCTGCACTGAATTACTGGACCTTGCTAATGAAGAAATCAGGTAACTTTTTGATCCAGCACTGTTAGGGCCCTTTGAACCGTAAGTGTTGGATTGCCTAGCAAGGTGTCAGAGAATAAGCTGTGGTTTAAATACAGCACGTCAGAAAATGTTTGTGGAGACGTTAGGACTACTGCAAGACTTTGTTATTCTTGTCTTGATGGAGAACAACAAGTCCTGTGCACTCAAGTACCTGTCCTCTGTATTGCCAACCATTGCCTGACCTAACAGATACCAGGTGTACTATTTGTAGCTTCTATTCTGCCACTGCTGACCCCCAAACGTATTCTGGTGCTTAAGTGGGAACTACTTGTGTACTCTGTGGTCAGAGGCGTCGGAGACACAACATTTCTGGGAGGGAACAGGGTCAGCCACGGGGACCAAATACAAATTGCCTATGGTGTTCACGCCACTGGCTCAGCTAAACCTGTACATCACAGAGTTTTTAAGTGAAATAGTGATATTAAAATAAGTAATTTTTTATACAAAGTTCAGATGCGGTTGATAGAGCAAATATTTCAAAATCACATTACATGACACTTTACTGATTTAGATACAAAAGCCTGAAGGTGCACATTGCACAAAATAGACAAAGTGATACAACCATAGAGGCAAGTGAGGTAACAGCACCATAAAAGAGTTAGAAAAGAAGAACATACATTGCTAAATAGTTATAACACTGATTAATAGATATTCATAACAAGATTACACCTGAAATTATGTTTTATTATTTACGTACTGATGAAAACTAATGGATTTAATGATGAGGCCTAGCAGTTCTATTGCCCTTGATTGCAAATGCATTATAATTAGAGTGTGGTGCAAATTTGCGATAAAATTAACTCGAAAGTTGAAACTTACAGAGATGATAGTAGAAATCTTAATGATTTTAAAAATTTTGAAACAATTTTGGTAAAATGGTTTTAAAGAATAATTTACATGTATGGATGTTGATAAATTTGCTGCAGTAGACCATAGCTAACGCTTATCTATTTCGTGTAATAATACATTGGTGAAACCTTTATAATTCTTCTTTTTTATGAGTGTGATAATTTGATGATGCATTATATTTCATTCTAATTAAGTTTAACTCATTTAGAGCGGATGTATGCATTTTACGCTTTAAATATGTTCTTTCTTGAGCTGGTATTTTCCCTTAGCAAGCATAATAATTCATTGACATTTTTGCAAATGTTGCTTTATTTTTTCTGTGCATGTTTCAGTATACATACAAAGGACATTCTTCCGTAGTTCATTATTCTAAAGTTCATGGTGGAATATCTTGGTGGGAATATCAACTCTCACTCAATGCCATAGTCTGTTACATTGCATTTTGTCTTACCATTGACAAACCTGTGAGGCCTGGAAACCTAAGTTGTTCTCATTAAATGCTTGGGAAAGAATGCAGGAGTACCTAATGTATTTTGTGACTACATACAAAAACGTATCATACAAAGTCCTGACTAGTGGAGTGACACCATGCCAATAAGGTGTCATAAGGATTTTAAAGAAGAAACTCCAAAGGATGGGCAACGCCATATTATTTTTTCCTTTGGTAATGAAATGCCATATTTTCTTTTCCTCTGGTGCAACTCCATACCTTTATCCATTCTGACAAGGCATCAATATTTTTTCGATGGGTCACCACTCATTGCATTTTAATTTTATCCTTTCATCACAATGCCTAAGTTTCCCTACCTTGAACTGCCCTTTTGCTAATGCTGCTACATTCATGCAGCCGACTTAGAATTCTTCTTTGCCGAAAGAATTGATTTTTGCTTCATGTTTTCTTTTGCCAGTGCTCATGGACTCACCCTTGGAAGACATTAAAATTAATTATTCTACCTGTTTGCTTTGAATCTTAAATGGATTGAACTATTCTCCTGCCTCTAATGGTGGTAGAAGCCTGAAATCTTGTATCTGATGTTTGTTTAAACTCATCCTTTTGGATGTGAAATTCTGACTAAATGTGTGGTCTCGTACTACATGCTTTAATATTCTTGACTGAAATGCTTAAAAAGCTGCTTATTTGTGTAGATTTTAGAACATTAATACAATAACTAACTATCTAAATTGCCTGAGTGTATTTTTGTGTCCTGATATTCTTTATTTGAAACTGTACTGAATTACTCGCCTAAGTCTAAGTGCTTTGTAGGGAAAATCAGCCAATCTTTTCAGAATACCAAGTTTTGTTTCTTTTATTTTATGTTGCAGTAGCAGAGCTTTTAGTTTGTTTCAATTTGGTTAGACTTAATTTCTTTAGGAGATTGGGTCTTCCCATTGAAATACTTTATTTTTACAGTATGGTCCTCGGAGTAGTGAAGTTGAATCTAATTTCAAACTTGTGAGTTGGTCATCAATTAATGGGCCTCATTGGGTGGCTAACTTTGTTGTTTTGGACACCCTAATTCCCACCCCTGCTATCGGCTGAGAAAGAGTCATCACAGGACCATTCGCCTCTGTGGTGAGGGTAATGCTGAAATCCTTCTAACTGTCGGGGGTCCAGTGGAGTTAGAGGGATAGATGAGTAAGCAGTGAAGTGGAATATAAACTTTAATGATTTATACCACTTACACTGGATCATGGTTTTACCAAACAGTCTAATCTATGGTAGCACAGGGAGTCAAGGCATCTGCTGCCAAAGGCCAAATGCAACCTGGAAGTCACAGTTTGAATCTCTGCAGGATCTGCATTTTATCCTTTGAAGGTTCATAACTTTAGTGTAACTGGGTTGGTATAATATTAACCCCTTTTGTTTTCTGTTATATTAGGGCATGAGAACATGGCTGGAAGTGCTTCATAAGCAGAGAGAGGGCTCTTTTTTGGGGGTTTTGCAATTTTATTTAGCGGGAACCCAACCCAAAGGTATTGGAGACCTCTAAATGAACATCAGTTACATTTGAGAAGATCACATAAATTTTTTTAGGCATAGGAAGATTAAGTGATTTGCCCAGAAGCACAGGATTTTGAGCTGATACCAAGGCTTGAGCCTAGTTCACCAGTTCCAAAGTCAGCAACTCTGGCTATAATGCCACATTCTCTCCCTTGGATAAAATACAACTAAATGTATTTTGAGAAGCAGGTAGCTCTCCTAACTGGATTTTATGGTCAGAAGAATACATCTAACTCGCCTGATTGCACGCAGATAATCCATCTTTATTGTTTAGTGTCCAAGATGTCTTTTCAACCACTGCTCTGAAGTGGTTGAAAAGACATGTTGGATACTAAACAAAAGATATACTAAATATGGCTCAAAGTAGGGAGGCAACAGAAGTAGAGAGAGACCCTCAAAAAATGTGTCTGAGCCTTACCTGGAGCTGGGAGCCTTGAAACTGCTATATCTTCTCCTTTCTATGGTCTTTTATTTCTAACAGACTGGAGTAATCATAGATGGCAGCACCCCATGTTGCTCACAAGTCTGCTACAAATAAAGTGAGGCAGTCAGGTCTGTGCCTCGAGAAGTAGAGCAGTCAGGAAAGGAGGGGCATTGTTTCATACCACTATGGTGTATGTTAGAAAAGAATGAGGTTGCTTGGGCCCATCTGCCATCTCCTTTCAAAGGTTGTTGAAGAGCAAAGGGGCTAGCCCTGGGCATGTGTAGATAGAAAATGCATGAGCCCTGCTGGGGCTAATTAAGTGCAATGGGAGGCCCAGGGAAGGTGCAGGGTAGAAAGTGCCCATTTTTCTCTAGTTCTGCTGAAATTGGGTAGCAAGCCGTTTGTAGTCACATCTCTGACCCTGCCTCGACATACTCAGGATCACAGTTCCCATCGATTTTGTATGCAACAAATTGCATTGATGTCACTTTAGGGGGGACCTTTGTGATATCAGCATCACTGTGTATCCCACATGGTAGTCATAAGTACTGGAGGCAGTGTCTGACTAGGGCAGAAAACAGGCCGGGGCACCAAAATAAAAGTGGCCCCATTAGTGAATCAGGTAGTGAAAAAAGTGGCCACATTTGCAAATCAGGACAGGACTACACTTGTAAAGACACACTGCATAGGTGTTTTGCAAGGTATAGCCAGGGCCACTGGAATTATGCATCAGGGAAGGGCCAAATTATGTGGCAGGGTTCAGTAAATTATGTGGCATGAACATGCAAATTATGCAGCGTAATACAGAGCATTTTGTAATAGTATTACTTCATTATGTTGTCATTTCTGTTCTTGGCAATGGTTGCACCTCATTAGTACCAATTTATTATACAAATACAGTAATAAGCAACAGAAAGATGACCAGTCAACTTTGGCAAAGGGCCTTCCACTGCGCAGCAACACATGTTGCTGCATTTTAGTAACTTTTGAACCATTTTAGCTCCAAACACATTTTGTTTTCATTAAAATCTGCAGATTATGCCGCAAATGATGGATTATGCTGCAAATCCATAATTATTGGAAAAACGCTGCAGCTGCACAATCGCATAATTTCAGTGGCCCTGGGTATGACAGACCGCATGCATGAGCGCTTGCTACAAGCAATGTTTGTGGTAATATCAAGGGAATTAACTGTTAAAACCAGCCCACTGGACCATAAACCTGGCCCACTAACAGCCAAAAACACTGCCAAACACTGACCTGTTGGACCAGCCCTTCTGGTATCACCAGATTGCCCTACAGGCCATCTGACCCTGCCAATGCACCACAGTAGAAAGCACTCAAATAAAGTGAGTTCTTACCTATTAAACTGCAGGTCATAAACACTTTCATTTTCACTCGTTTCGTTAGAAAAGAAAAAGAAGTGCATGATCAAACATTTGATCTGTTTGATAATTCCAAAATGCTGTATTTGGGGCCTCTTCTTGGACTAAAGTAATTGAATAGCTAGCCTGCAGTAGCCCTAAGGCACAGCAAACATATTGCTCAAGGCATCTGTTGGCAATGCACTTCCATTGAGTGGTAAACCTGCAATAAACAGGTAAGGAACAGGTTTGCTTTCCTGTTTATTTCTAAATTTGAGGTGTGTTGCATAAAAATTTATTTTTCACTTGTCCACCGAAATTGTGTGGGTGGTCATTCACTCTGGGGATCAAAGAAGAACGCCTTTTATAGCCCAGCACTTCCTTTGCCAAAGAGGTGTGAACCCACCTACCCAGAAGCAGTGGCAGAGGTCTCCCTGCTGTGCCATTAGCCCAGGATAGGAGGAGACATCCCACATGTACCACACAATATGCCTGCTCTGGCTGATCATTGTCATTCTAAATAGAATGACAATGGCTGGCCAACAGTTTGTGCTAGGTAGGGAGTCTGCCCCAAGCCTGAAAAAAACCCAGCCTACATCTGGCCTCAGGAATTTGTACTCTGGCACCGGTGAATAACCCATCTTCTAAATCCTACCTTGACTAAAGGCAGGTTAGCAGGTCAAAAGCAGGGCCATCATAAGTAGCGTTGTAACCTGTCAATGGCCTTTGAACAGTTGAAGTGCGCAGGAGATTTTTTTGTTCCCTGCGTCCCCCTACACTTGTCCCCCATGTTTCCCCCACTCCAAAATCTGGGGGGATAAATCACCCACATCCCCCACACTTCCTATGCCCATGTCTGCAGTAGGGTGGGCAGGGAACCTCTTAGGTGCCAGATGTCATTACCCAATGTGACTTCCGCTGTAGAGACCACTGATTATCAACCTCCTGTCACAAGACCATGGTACAAATAAGCAGGTTTTTATCACATCAAGGTGACAGCTATGATGGACTCCAATGGTACAGTTGTACAAATCTGCACCCAATCTCAGCAACATCCCATAACTGAAAGGGTGTTGTTTAACAATATTGTTATCTGTTTTCTTTACTTTTATGTATATGCATGTGGTTGGACTCAATACTGTCCCACCACCAGCACTTCCATGAGACACTATTTGTGCAGAAGTGAGGAGATTTCATAGACACTTTCCATATTCAGATGTATATCACTGATCATTTGAGCCCACTTCCATGTGACTTAATGCTATGGCATCACATATATTTGAATTCCCCCCGCACCCAGGGTTTGCACATCTCTTGGGAAAGCAGTCACTTTTACCTTACTCTAGATAGACTGGTTGTCCTACACACCACATGATTTTCATACGAAATGGTTACACTTGATGAAGGGAGGTGGGAGGGTATTGCTCATAGATGATAATGAACAGATGATGTACTACTGAATGTCAAACATAGAAATATCATGATCTAAGAATATTGTCAACAAAATATTGAGGAACAATACATCAAAAGGAAAATGCTTATAGAGGGAGAATATGTTTACTAGGTTTACTGTTCCAAACTTCACATCTATGCATCTTGAAGATATATATTGTCAAGTAACATATATTTGAAGTCAGGTATAGAAGATCTATACTTACTTACCTTTTGATATTTTAGTTTCAACATTTTGTCCTCAATATTTCCAACAATGATATTCTGTCTTCAATATTCAGGGGCACACTTGAACACATGCCAAGCATGAGATGGACCTTGGCAATTTGGTCAATGGATATCATAGGCATTTCAGATCATATAGGGGCTGATGCATAAAAGTAAACTGTAGCTATTTTCAATTTGCGTATCCAACTAATTTCTCAAATTGGGAATCTAAACTAAATGTATGTTGTTGCCAAGCCAGGATCACAAATCAAAATGATTCACAATTGCAAAATAAAAAAATCATAATTTGCAAACTGACTAATGCAACAAATTATGGCCATCATATCAGCAGTCACTGATAGCATGATAAATCTGAGTCCAGTCCAATGCTACCTGAAAAAATGCTGCTAATTAACACACTACTGTAGTGAAGCAGAGACCATATGAGACCAAGCATGGTAAATGTGCCCAGCCAAGCGAGTGCACCTACACTTTATTCATAAAAGAAGCATCTACTGAACATGACTTGCTCTTGGGAAAGCAATCTATCTAGGAACGTGTCAATACTGTAGTAACCACAGGCTTCATAGAATAGGAACTCTTTGTATCAGGTAGGGGGGTGTGGTTTGGAAGCCGAATATGGCGGTCGTGTGAGCCTGTAGCTCCACTCCGGCCCGCAAACATCCTTCTTCCCCGGAGGCAGACGGGGCCCGAACGTTCATCCTGGGACAGCCCTGGAAAGCAGAGGCACCCCTGAACTGATTGCTGGATCTCCCACTGTGTGGGGGAGCCGATACGCTGAGAAGCTGTGTGACAGAGGAGCTGTCCTGAATGCCACTCAGATGGCGGCATGACCTCCGAAGCCTGACTGGGGAGGAGGCCCGGGAACACCTTGTGGTGCTGCAGTGGTAGGTAGGCGAAGCAAGGGCTTTAGCGAGAATTAGCCACCGGCGCTGACGGAGTCCTGGGAGTTTGGCCGGGGAACCCGGTGACCCGATGGCAGCAAGGACCGATGCCGGTAGATCCGAGGGGACGATGACTGCGGAGTGGTGAGATCCAGCGGCCGCGAAGGCAGTGCAGAGGCGAGAACATGCACCGAGTACTGGCGGCCAGCCCCCAATATCGTGGGAACACTGGCGAAGACTGCGGGGCTCCACGCTATCAGGCGGGCTAGTGCGGTGATTTCAGAGGGAGGGAGACCCGCGCCACGATCCTTCAGGTGAGCAGCTCAGCTCCTGAGGCCCTCCTTGGGGACTGCGAGAGACCAAGAAAGAGACCCGCTGCAGAGGTGCTGCGCAGAGTGCGCTCCAGCGGGGTTTGACCATCCGGGGTGCGGGCTGAGTCTTGACAGCCCTGCCGAGAGAACCCGTGGCCCAGTTGCAGAGTGTGCTGAATCCGGGGTACTGGCAAGAAGGGCTCCTGGTGTGGAGTGAGGCCCTGGGACCCAGTTGGCGGCGGGGAGTCGGGGCTGTGCACAGAGGCCGGACTGGCGGTCAGAGGGAACCTGGAACAGACGAATAAGGGGACACGCGCGTGCCTACTCTTTATTTACCCCACCGCCTGAGAGGTGAATTAGGCCCCAGAAAGGCAGTGTGGAGCCTTGTGAGGGAGCTGATTGTGGCTTGCGGTGAGCTTGATGAGGCGCATCTGCATGGGGAGGATCCCCCGACCTTAGGGCACCCTATGGGGACCAACTTGGTGCCGGACGCCTCTGGATGACCATATGAGGGCTGAGATCTACGGCCGGGAGTGAATAGCGACGTGCTCAATGTTGGAGAAAACCATAAGCCCCCAGGAAACACGAGCTGTGTGGGCACACCAGCTAGCGGAGACCACGTGAGTGCAGTTGCCCTCGGATCTCATTGGGGGGATCCCTAAGAGTATTGGGCGTGGCTGTGCCCTACTGTGGCTAGAGTTGCATCGCAAGTGGGGAGCCCCGAGGCCACACCGGACCACCTGTGGAAGCTATAAATAGACCTTGAGCTGAAACCTGCCGGAGCCCAGTGGGGTTGCAAAGGGGTAAGCAGTTGTGGCTCCCCGCAGTACTGGGAGGTGAACTTGGGCAAAAACCTCCAGGGCACTCCATCATAGTGGTGAAGAGGTCAAGACCATCCCGACGAAATGGGCAAACCACGAGCAAAGCAAACGGGGGCCGCCCAGGAAACTGAAGAAGCTCCGCAAAAAAAGGTGCAGAGTGAACCGGGCGACCCAGTGCAGCAGCAACTAACGAAAATTTTATAGGCTATTGCTGATACTAAGGCCAACCTCCACCAGTACATCAGCACGGCGTCAGTGGGCCTAGGCCTGCTCAGGGAGGAGCACAAGAAGCTGGCCGAAGGAGTGAAGACCATAGAATCCAGACTAACAGTTCTTGAGCCGGCGCAACAAATACTAGCGACACAGGTGGGAGACCTCACAGAGAGAATCCGCACCTTGGAGCGGAGAGCAGAAGATGCTGAAGGACGGAAAAGGAGGAACAATTTCAAGGGTTCTTGGCCTTCCTGAGAGAATTGAGGGCAACGATATGGTGTCCTTCCTAGAACAATGGCTCCGAATTGTGGTGGCCCCGGAGGACCTATCGACCTTCTACACCCTTGAGAGAGCACACCGTGTCCCGGCTAGACCGCCAGCTCCTGGCTGACCCCCGCGCCCGGTGGTGGCTAGACTCCTCCATTTCAGAGACACAGATGCTCTCCTACATAAAGCCCGGGCCGAAGGCCCATACACGGTAGACAACAGTAGAGTCTCCATCTTCCATGATTACTCTCTGGATGTTCAGAAAAATCGAACATCCTTTCCAGAGGTCAATAAAGCACTGAAAGAGGAGGGGCTCCAGTATTCTCTGATCTTACTTGCCCCACTACGCATACTCCTAGATGAGAAAGCACACTTTTGCGATGATCCCAAGGCTGCCTGGGAGTGGCTAGAAGCGTACAAAACCAGAGTTCCCCAAACTGCACAGGGACAGGCGGCAGCATCTGAGAAGCGGGAACCCCGGAGAAGATCCAGGAGATGCGCCAGACGGGAAGCCCCAAGCCAGCCAACATCCTCATAAACTGAGAGAGAGAGAGCGGAGGTGCTCCAGGTGGTAGCGGCCATCATACAGGACAGTAGATCCCCTTCGGAGGCTGGGACTCGCTCCTCGAGGGAGACTGAGGGGATCGAATTGAATTCTTCCCACAGTGGCAGCGCTGCACTACCGATGGTGACCCCTTGCACTGCAGACAAGATTATTTGACATGGGGTGGACCGGTGACTCTTGGTGAACCCTTTAGGGGGGCGAGAGGGCTCCTGATGCCTGCCAGGGACCAGACCTAGCTTACACTGCCTCGGGCCAGCACGCTATGGGCAATTTACATGTTTTTCATTACACCTTTGTCTTTGCCACCCCCCGCCGAGTCCCCTATCCCTTTGGAGCTGGGCCTCAACTAGTGTTCGATGTTCTACACGCAGTTTGGGCGGATGGCTGTGTCGGACTGCCCTAGGGTCAGGGAGTTGTTCAGCAACGGGGTTGTTATGTTAATTTCTTTTTTATTGTTTGCAGAATAGAGTGGTCTAATATGATTGAGGAAGAGAGAGCAGGGAATAGCCCACGGGGTGGCCTGCGAGGGATTCAAGGCTACCATGGCACAAACACATAATAAAATAAGGTTTTTGACCTGGAATATAAGGGGGATGGGATCCATGACTGAACGCCACAATATTTATTCTTATCTAAAGCGCAGGGACATACATATACCCCTCCTCCAGGAGACTCATCTAACTAAGGATGAAGAAGGGAAGCTTCGTAAAAGGTGAAGGGGCCAGGTCTTCGCACCAACACCTCAGCCTTCTCAAGAGGGGTGTTAATATGGGTAAAGCCCGGAGTCCCCTTCGACCTCACACATTTAATGATAGATACAGAGGGTAGGTATACAATACTGACGGGTAGACTGGCGGGATGAGAGATAACACTGGGGAACATTTACGCGCCCAATCAGGACCAGGTCACCTATCTGACCTCTCTCTCAGCCACAATAGCTGTGTATATGAGCGGGCAGGTATTACTGGGAGGGAATTTTAACTGCGTAGCTGACATCGGGGCAACCGCTCCCACCCACCACTCCTGGGGGCGCAGTCCCGGCGCACAGCGGTGGGGTTCCGGCACTGGATCCACCATTGGGGCTTGGAAGATATTTGGAGAAGGCAACACGAAAGAGAGAGGGAATACTCTTTCTTTTCACTGAGTCACCAGGTGCACACTAAACTAGATACCTTTCTCTGTGCGCTGACACTTTGCGGTTCCATCACGCACACCAAATACTTGGGGCGCACTCTATCTGATCACAGCCCTTTATTGCTGTCCTATCAGCCTTTAGGGAGACGACCCCCGATCCCTTTCTGGAGACTTAATCCGCTGGCATTGGAAGATATCCCATTTCGGTCTTCTTTGACAGCACTCACAGAATCTTTCTTCCCCACAAATGCACATACTGCGTCCTCAGCCCTGTTAAAATGGGAGGCCTTTAAGGTAGTGGTGCATGGTCACTGTATGGGGCAGTTGATTGGAGCACAGCGAGAAATACACAAAGAGATTTTGGAATTAGAAGAGGAGCTGCACTGGTTAGACAATGCTCAGGGAGCTGATCCCGCTTCCCTGCTTGGGTTACAAGAGATGTGAGTGAAATACCAGGAGGTGCTGAACCCACTCCGCTGCCATAATCAGAAAGAGCGCCTGGACAGGATGCAGAGAGAGGAGGGGAGGGCCGGACGGCTCCAGGCATGGTTAATCCAGCCAGAAACCCGTGGGTCACCTATCATCCAGCCAAGGCTGGAAACAGGTGAGCTGCTTTATAGTCCGAATGAAATATATGCTACCTTCCAAAGCTACTACGATAGGTTGTATGCTGCCCCGGCAGCAGCTAGCCCATCCCTTATTAGGGACTTCCTAAACCCCCTATCACTTCGGACCATAGACCATCAGACACAGGAGGAGTTGGGAGGCCCAGTGACAATACACGAAATTTGTGTGGCCATTGGGGACATGGCAACGGGTAAAACGCCGGGGCCTAATGGCCTCCCGGCAGAATTCCATAAGTGGTTCGCCACCAGTTTGGCGCCACAACTAGAGATTTTATACGCCAAGTCGCTCAAGCGGGGGGAACTCCCAGGTACTACTCGGGACGCGCTTGTGGTCCCACTCCCTAAAACCAAAGACAAAGATGCCAGAGTGGTGGATTTTAGCCTCTTTCAATGTTAAATCTAGATTTTAAAATCCTTAGTAAAGTCCTGGCGAGCAGGTTGCTCCCCCACATGAGATCCCTTATTCACTCAGATCAAAAAAGATTTATCCCCTCCCGCTGCACCTCATATAACCTTTGTAGACTCTATTCTGTACTCTATCACGAGGAAACACCACTTAACCAGCATGCAGCAGTGCTGTCAATTGACCTGGAAAAGGCATTTCAAATGGTTAGTTGAGAGTATTTTTTTGATGTTATGCTGTGAATGGGCCTTGGGAGCGACTGGGTGAAATGGATGCGGCTTCTCTATGCGGCACCTAGTGCGATGGTCAAAATGGGCAAAACAGTCTCTAATCAATATACGATCTTCCGAGGCACTTGGCAGGGGTGCCCTCTTTTGCCCCTTTTGTTCGCTTTAGCGATAGAGCCACTCGCAGAAAGGGCCCGACTGGGGGGCGAGGGGCTGGGTCTTAAAGTGGGCACACAAGTGTATACTATCTCGCTTTACGCAGGCGACCTACTGATCTACCCGGGGGATGCGATGAAAGGCACCGCATCAGCAATGCAGATCCTGGAGGGCTTCAAGCAACTATCAGGCCTCCGGGTTAATAAGACCAGAACGTATTTATTCCCTATAGTGGGACCATTACCCAGACCAGAGGCTCTGCAACCTGACATCCTATGGACTCCCCAATTCTTTAAATACCTTGGCATCCACGTTTTCCATTCCCTGGAAGACTTAGTGGAGGGAAACCTAGGCAGAGCAATGAGGTCTCTTAAATCCTGTGTCCAATTCTGGTGTATGCTGCAACTCCCTAACATGGCCAGGATTTCTTTGTCCAAAATGGTAATGTTACCTAGGCTCTTATACTACTTTGTCAAATTTCCAATTTTGATGGCACCAGGTTGGTTCCGCCCATTAAATTCATTGCTGCGAGACCTAGTGTGGGATGATGGGCGTCCGAGAGTCTCCTTGAAGACGCTACAGCACCCCATGGCAGAGGGAGGGCTGGGGGTACCGAATTTCGAGTTGTACATGTTGGCCGCTCAACAGCAGTGGTTGGCGCAGTGGCTGGAGGGGGTGAACGAGGAGGGCACATGTCTGACAGAGCATGATAGCCATCCCCGTCTGTTGGTGGCTAAACTGTTAGTCCCGACTACATCTACCCTGTACCACTCGGTGCTACAATGCACCACGTTACAGGCCTGGAAGAGATCTTTAGATAAATTAAAGTAAGCCCCGAGATATACCCCTATGTTGCGCCTTGTGGGCTTACCGCATGGAACTCCTATGTCACTATTTACTGGGGACCAATTGGCGCCTTGGACACAGGCAGAGTTGGAAAACATGGGAGATTGTTATCTGGAAAAAAGACTTATCCCCTTTGAAGAACTGGTGGAGAGCTGCGGGCTTCCTCCGGGACAGTTTCTGCATTATGAACAACTAGTCCGCACCTTTAGACACTTGTGGGGAGAGGGGAGGGAGGAACCTAAGACGCACCCAATCTTGCATGCCATGATAACCTTGGGTGCAGTCGGGCACCAAGTGAAGTGGTTCTATGCCACCCTGCTTGCAGCGTCCCTGGAACCATTGGGTGGACTGCGAGGGATATGGAAAAAGATAGTGGGAGGGGAATTCACAGACGCTGAATGGGGTAAGATCTTGCAGTCCCCCAAGAGGATCTCTCGTAACACATGCCTAAAATATATATAATTCAACGTCATACATATGACTTATATGACACCACACTGCCTTAACATCACTTATGGGGGGGACGTATGAAAATGCCATAGATGTGACCAACCCGATGCTAATTTTATACACATGGCATGGGAGTGCCAAAAACTACGCCCCTTCTGGTAAGCAATTATCTCCAAACTTAAAGAAGTCCTGGGGAGGGAACTGGCTTCCACGGTTCGGGTGTGCCTGCTGGGACTCTTTCCCCGTCCACATAAACGTAAGGTGGGAAACAGGCTGAACAACTTAGCCCTGGGTCTTGCTAAACGCAGAATAGCGCTAGAATGGAAATCAATACAGGGGCCCAGGGTTGAAAGCTGGAACTGGGATGTGATTAACTGGGCGGGAGCCGAAGGTAGAGCACTGAGCTGGGAGGAGGCCAGAGGAGTGCTGAAGCGCCACATAGCGGAATTATGGAAAGAGATGGTAGTGTCATGGGAACAGCCGAAACACACTAGTGATGGGGGAGGGGGGGAGCGGGATAGCCCAAGTGATGACACTGAAACATAATAACCTGATGTTATCCCTGTAAAGATGGTGGTGACCATGATGTTTTTTTCCCAAATTATGCAGTGTGCTGGAATGTGACCATGAGAATGAATGAAATGAAATGAAAACAAGATTTATAAAGGGCCTGGTTACCCATGGAGACAGATGAGGGGGAGGCCCTTCCCTTTCGCCTGCTATGCCCCTGTGGGCCACTAGCCCCTAACACCTAAGCTCTGACCCCCCAGATTCGAACAGTTGATCCTTAATATAAACCACTCTTCTGCACAGGTTTAAGTTTGTATTTAATTAGAAGTTTTTCAAAAGTATATTAATTAATACTGGCCTATATTGCCATACCCTACTGTGAGGCCACCGGCGGCCCATGTGGTAAACTCGAACTAACTGTACTGCGAGTAATAGAATGTACCATTGTACTGCAGGGTCTCGATGGGGCCATTACTCCGATCACCGAAATGCAACATGACATCAAATATACTAGCAATTGTCCACAGTGCTCCTGAGAAGATATATCTTAAAGTGCAATGCTGCTGCAACGGAGGATGATGTACGTAGATTTGCCTGTGCTTTGAACTGATGTATAAGAAATGCCAATAAAAATAAGATTTAAAACCTTTGTATCAGGTATTATGATATCTGTTCCTGTAAGACGTAAAATGTACCAGGTCTTCTTTGTGAGACATCTACAACTGGCCAAGTGCCAAGTGAGGAAAAGAACTTCATGTAAACATAGGACATGATTGAGAGCACCCTTATGCCAGAAGAATTCAGAGGAAGCACTGATGTCAACAACACTGCAGATGACGCAACTGTAGATCCCGCAAAAGGTAAGCTCCCCACTCAGAACCAACACACAGGCTTGTGAAATGTCCGAGATGTAATACTGCAGGGGGGTATTAAAGAAGTCAAACAGTGTAGCTTCTCAGGCTGAGCCTCTGTGGCTGCTCTGCTGAAGACTTTAATGTTTTCGTGTCCAATGGCCTTGACATGCTAGGACTTTACTCCCAGTATTTGTAAGTCAATTCTAGTATTTGCTGTAACTGACCTACCTTGGTGAACACATTCCATAATTGCTTGCCCCAGTATTTCAGTTTAGCTCCTAGTAAAATTGGAGGCATCTATACTAGTAAGTGATGCAGGCCTATAGATGCCAAAAGATACAAAGTGTCACTACCTAATATGTGCAAGAGAATGACATAAATCTCCTTCACTGACCTGACAAAGTTCAAACTTGATATAGCAGTAATAGAGTTAAAGACTTCAGGCAAGATTAATATTAACACTTCTGATAAATTCTATGATGGACATATTAATGATCTTTTCAATGTCCATGCTTTGCTGAGCTTGGGAAATTTTATGGTGCCTGAGAAATATTTTACCTTATCCAGAAAAGCATTTTCTTTAGAGTACAAGCACACTAAGAGAGTTCTGAATGCAAAGTTATTGAATGTACTGCCAGAGTTGTCTTGACTTTTCCTATCTTATTGAAGGAAATATCTTGCTGTTGTTTAGTTACTTGAGACTGTGTACTAAGAGCCCACTTCAATGAGCCACACTAATCCCAAATTAGGGTTTTTACACAACAGAGAGAAGCCTTCTTTCTAGATTCAAGTTTTGTTAAGTTCATATTTAATGGAGATAATGGATTGCTTCAACCTGGAGGTCTACCCTGAATTGTTACAGTGATTTCCAACTCCTTCACATGCTTACAATAATTTTGCAAAAGTTATTTTGTTTTTTAACTCTTGCAGCCTCACAAATAAAAATTTCTCATAAACATGTCCAAAGTATTGACACTATCCAAGTTTAGCTTCAGACTATAACCTTCATTACGAGGTCCCTGGTAAATCAGATGGGGTAGATAACAGGAGAAAAGAAAGCAGCTGACATGGCCAGGTGAAACCCCAGGGGATAATGAGGATTTGTTGGGGAAATGGAACCCAGATTCACTGATTCACAAAGTGACTCCACATTTCTAATAGGACCCTCTTGGTCCCACTTGTAATCTCCAGTAACTCCACCCCCAGAGTAACCGATGCCCCCGATTATTAGTGGCCCAGAGTTTTTGAGCAGATTACTGGAGCATTCATAATGACTTCCTATGTGTTATTTCTTCTCTTGCTTTTTTCTTACACTCAGCATTGTTCATTTTTAAAAAGAAATCTAATTTCAATATGAAGCATTTATCCTGCTAGAAGTATACTTAAAAGATAATTACCATTGTGGGTATTTTGTGACAAATAAATAGTACCCAAAGCTGCTGAGGAAAGTCTTCTGAAAACATTGGAAACAATTAAAACCAAGTTCTTGCTAGCGTGTGAACAGTGAGCAGCTGAGAAAAACTGTAATTCTTCATAGTATTTTCATATAATCCCTAAATATTAGATATCTTAGGTCTGTTCTAAAAATGAAGAGAAAAGTTCTCCCTGTAACACTAAACTATTTTCCGACACCAGATGTAATGGTTTGCAGGTACATTAAAATCTTCCACAATTAAAAGATGTTCTCCATTTGTGTTGGTCAGATCCTGCTGCGTCAGAAAAAGCTTCCTGAGAATTTAAACATAGAATACACAAAGGGTTCATGATAAAGTAGGATAATGAATAAGAAGATGTGTAAACAAACATGTGTCATTTCCATCTTCATCTAAATATGCTGCAGCCATTGTCCATCAAGAACCCCAACTAAAATGAAGGCAAGCTTCATCATCAGGTGAGCAGTCTTGTTATGTTACGTATATTTGTATAGCGTGCTACTCACCCATGAGAGTATCCAGGTGCTTTGCAGGAGCTTTAGGCAGCAGTCTTCTTGGTTAGGTTATTCAAAAAGCCAGGTCTTCAGCTTCTTGCAGAATCTGAGAAGCGATGAGGAGGCTCTGATACAGTGTGACATGTCGTTCCATGTTTTGGAGGAGATGTGGGAGAAGGCACGACCTCTGGCTATGGCTTTATGGATACAGGGTACATGTGTTAATGAGAATCTGGCTGAGCAGAGGTGCCTGGGAGGAAGGTGGAAATGTATGTGGCTGTTGAGGTAGGCATGGACGGTATTGTAGAGTGCTTTATACGTGTGTGTGAGCAGTTTAACTGGGTGCATTTGAGTATGGGGAGCCAGTGGAGTCCTCTGAGGTGTACAGTGATGTGGGTTTGTAGAGGTAGGTTGATGCTGAGCTTGCCTTTATATGAAAAGTCTTCCACTGCCCTAGAGGTCCATCTCCCTGCTTGGTTACACCAAAGAATAACTCAACTAATAAAAGATAAGTTCCAGTTTCAGCTCAAAATATTTTGACCCATGAGGGCGACCATTATGGTAACAGGCTAATGTCTGGAACACAAAATAGTAACAAAAATTCCTCTACCTATATATTTTCGATTAAGCTATGCGTCATAGTATTACAACACCCGCTTCTCATGGAACCATTGAAAAATATGGATGTCAATCAAAATAGTAAGATCATATCAAAATGTATTACATTTATATATTAAAGTTTTTTATATACATCATAATTCTTCACATAAACATATAATTGATGATAGTACTATAAAGACAATTAGGTCCCATTGCACACCTAACACTCAATCAACTACATTCATTCAAATACTCAGACAGACACATACATCATCAAAGGTCACACGCATCACAAATATGTCTAAAAATAAAACATGAAGTACGTTCAAGTCTACCTCACCGAACAACAAGAATGTTTTAACAAAATATCAGGAATATCAATATAACATCAAGTTATTGAAAAATATACAATGAAAGAAACGGGAGGGACTTTTTCAAAAGCGCCGACGCGCGTTTCGGTGGAACCCTTATTCCTTTCTTGGGGTATCACCTTCTTCAGGGCGCAGGAAAAGAATTAAAATTACAAACAGAAGGCAGTGGGACCGATAGCAATATCTAGGGACAAAGTTAATGAACACCCAAATGGGGTTCTATATAAAAGGTTGAAAGAATAATGACAGCAATCTGTGTATAATGTGGATAATCACTGATGGCGTAAAATGAAGAATCTGGCAACAGTAGTATGTTTTAAAGGATCTAGCTCCATCTAGTGGGCATTAATTAAGTGCAGAAGAAATCGTGGGTCATGGAGTTAGTGCTCATATGTTTCTTCAAAATACCGGCAAGTTCAAGAAACTGCTGGTGAAGATAGCTGCGGTCGATAACGGCGTCTCGATAGGACGGACCGCTGATATCGTGGATAAAGCAGGTCAATTTAGAAAGCTGGTCGGGATACCAGCAAGTTCAAAGAACTGCTGATGGAGGTAGCGGTAGTCGATGGCGGCGTCTCGGCAGGACTATCCGCTGGAATTGCGGGATGGGCGGGTCTGGAACACAAAAGAAAAAAAAACCTCACAAGTTATCTTTGGGTGAGGTGGAAACAACGCAATGCAACACAAAATAATCCGGAAAAATCCCTAACAAAGAGACAGTGAAAAAATGTATAATTAAAAACAATGAAAAATATATGGAAGTCAAAAGGACTGGAGTCAAGACATAATATACCATAATCTACCAGAAATGCTAACCAAATCCTGAGGCAGAAAATATTCTCTCATCAACACAAATTGAAGCCAATATCTCCTATTGAAACTCACTTAAATGATATCATCATCATCAAAGAACTTTATTCCGATGACTGTGGATCATAAAAGAATAAACAAACAAGACAACCAACATCACACACATATATAAAAATACAATTAAAAACAACAATAAATATAGCTATAAAAATAAACGAAAAACTCCTTTAAAATGTGACTTAAAAACAGTATAAAACCACAAATTTGGTGAGCATGAAACCACTAACTATAGTGCATAGGAAAGACCGCAACAAAAATTGAGGCCTACAGCAATATTGCACATCCAACCATAATGCATCATATGCATCGGATAATTCATTTAATAAATTACAAACTGACTGTAGAAGTTTCAAGCACTTTATCCAAAATGCCACTAAGAACTTGGCCAGACAAAAAAACACAATCAGTCTGGTATTGCACTGCAATAGTCTAAATGTTTCCAGGTACTCCCTGAGACCCAAGTTTTTACCAAGGGGAACAATCCATTTTGCATGCAGTTGTTTGTAAAGGGGGCAGAAAAGCAAAACATGAATAAGGGATTCAGAACCCCCTTTACAGCCTACACACAGATCATCGTTTGAACCACTATCCTTTTGCCGGTAAATGATTTTACAGGTAGATAGAATTCCACACCTAAATTGAAGGTAGAGTTTCCTAGCTAATGGCAGAACAATTTCATCAATGGTACTTTCATAGAGAGCCATTGGTTTGTAATCAGTAAAGGCCACAGATAGGGAGCCCTTACACTGCATAACATTATCAATTGCAACACTCTCCCCAAAAATTGCTTTTATGCTGGCTTTGGCAATTAAACACATGCGCACTGGCAAAACCCAGTATTTGTTCAAATTCAACCTTCAAATTAATGCCTTAATAGTACAAAGCCACAGAATTTTCCATGCACACTGTGGGACCAAAAGGTCTTTAATACCCTCCCGATAAGACTCGAGGACAGGTATTGTCCATGGCCGATACCAGTAGATGAGTATTCTACACTCAATCTTGTGGGCAATTTTCTTTTGGGCCAAATCTAAATATAATGGAGTCAGTGGTGACCTTGCTGGCAGATTCAATAGAGTTCTTATGAACCTGTGCTCCACTGTGGAAAGGCACTGGGTTTGTGAACAACCCCACAGCTCTACTCCATTTATATAACACCCCCTAGGGCCTTCACATTGTAGAATTCTAATGCCAGAACCACCCTTCTAGATGAGGGTTTTTGTGTATATTTTCCTTTGTATGCAGTGTGTTGAACCAGGAACAGCTGTGCTTTTTCCACCTGTGGTGCCCAACATAAATTCTTTGTGATTTTAATACCCAAGTACTCAATATTTGGTACCACATCTAAGGGAGTGTCATCAACTAACATCCTCCTCTTACAGAGAGTCAACTTCTGTGAAGTAAAAATCATACATTGTGGGCCAGATGTACGGCCGTTTTTTGCGGTCGCAAAACAGTATTCTACCCTTTTGCGACCGCAAAAAACGGTGGTGGTATGTACTAACATTATTTTGCGAGTCACAGACATGGTGGTCTGCTAACCCCAGCAGGCCACCATCCCTGTGAGTGCTAGCCACTCCCAATGGGGTCGCAAATTGCGCTTGCCTCATGAATATTGATGAGGCATGCAATTTGCGACCCCATTGGGAATCACAAACAGTGTCTGAGACACTGTTGTACATCGCATTTTGCGAGACGCAAATTGCGAGTCGCAAAGCGATGCAATTTGTGAGTCGCAAAATGCAAGCGTCGTACATCTGGCCCTGTGTCTTGGGGCTATTGAGCTCCAGGCCCAGCTCAACAAAAAACATTTGAAAAGAGTTCAGGAGCTGTTGCAAACCCTGCGGCGGCTTAGATATTAGCAAGCTGTTGTCCACAGAAAGGAGTGCAGGGACCCTCCATCCTCCTAAAGTAGGTGCATCACAGCCGTCCCTATCTAAGAAGTCAATTACACCATTACTATATAACTTGAAGAGAGTAGGTTCTCTTATAAAATCACCAAAGCTACAAAAAAAAGGAGAGGATAAATCAAATTTTCACAAGCAGGGAAAAACAATGAAGCAGCAAGGTTTTTCCATGGTTGTATGACAGAATATGACAGAATATAGAGGACAAAAATATCATGGGGCCAAAGTATTGTGGTAAAATATACAAGGACCAAAATATTGAGAAGGTATGTGCATATAGGTAAGTACAGATATAATATTCTTAACTCCATATTTTCACATTCTGAAGATCTGAATTTAAAATTAAGGTACATATATGTGGAGTTAAGTATAGTAAACCTATGCTTACCTATACAAAATTCGCAATATTTTGGTCCTTAATATGTTTTAACAGTATTTTGACCCCAAGTGTAGAAAATTGGGTTACAGGTTGAGTGGGGTGAAACCCTACTCAAGCAGCAACCACATTCCTATTAGGGTAAAGTCACAAGCAGCCCAAATTAACATGTACTTAACCCACTGGTAGCTTGGATCAAAGCAGTCAGGCTTAACTCAGAGAGGCAATGTATAAAGTATATGCAGCACTTCAAACAGTAATAAAATGTAAAAAAAAAATAAGAAAACTCCCAAACCAATTTAGAACAATCGAGTAAAATGTAATGAATTATTTGAGACCAAAAGAACAAAATTCCAATCAGTAGAACTGCAGCTATGTAATTTTGAATATTTAACTGAAAATAAAGGCACCAAGCCCAGACGTGGGTCCCATGCTCTCCATGCCACTGGAGTCAAGCTAGCCTGGCCGATGAGGGGTGATACACCAGAACCGGTACTAGGATGTTTGTTTCCGGTCCAGGGAGGACCTGGCCTGGCAGTCCGGTAATGGACTGTTCCCATTGGGAGCAGGGTCAAGACTGGTTTGCATATGGTTGGGTTTAAACTAGAATGGCATGAGGAGCAAAACAATGATGGATTTAGGCCCAGATCTCTGTACTGGGATGAATGTTTGGCATTGTTCAGCATTCTATCCATCAATTGTTCTTTTCGAATTTGTCACCCCGAGTGGAACGGTTATGCCCAGACGTGGGTCCCGTGAGTCAAGCTAGCCTGGCTGATGAGGGGTGATACCACAACACTGGTCCTAGGATGCTTGTTAACAGCCCAGGCAGGAACTGGCAGTTCGGACTGGACTGTTCCTATTGGGTGCAGGGTCAATACTAATTTGCATATGGCTGGGTTTAAACTGGAATGGCATGGGGAGCAAAAAAACGATGGATTTAGGCCCAGATCTCTGTACTGGGGTGAACGTTTGCCATTGTCCAGCATTCTGTCCATCAATTGTTCTTTTTACATTTGTCACCCCGAGTAGGACGGGTATGCCCAGACGTGGGTCCCGTGCTCTCCATGCCAATGGAGTCAAGCTAGCCTGGCTGATGAGGGGTGATACCCCAAAACCGGTCCTAGGATGCTTGTTTCCGGTCCAGGGAGGACCTGACCTGGCAGTTCGGGCTGGACTGTTCCCATTGGGAGCTGGGTCAAGACTGATTTACATATGGCTGGGTTTAAACTGGAATGGCATGGAGAACAAAAAAACTATGGATCTAGACCCAGATCTCTGTACTGTACTGAGGTGAATGTTTGACATTCTTCAGCATTCTGTCTATGTTCTTTTTCCTATTACGAGCCAGTTAGAGTGATGTCACCATCAGGGATACTGCTCTGGAAGATCATGTCTGGCTCGGTGATCTGGTTGTGGAAACACAAGGCCCAATTTTACCACCCACATAAACTCAGGCCAGTAGTATTCTGTAATGATCTGGAAGGGGGTGTGAACGAGAGCATAGACCACCATGACCAATCCCTCCCGTGGCAGAGGTGCAGCATGGATTTCTTCGCCTGCCAGATCTGTCAGCCTACAGCACCACCCAGCCTGACCTACTCATTCACATCCTCCTGACCCCGTTCCCCCCCACCCTGCACCGGCACCCCTCCTCCCGTGTATGACATACTCAAAGTAGGTGATAAATGGCAGTGTTTAACTCTTCAGAAGTGGGAATTTTGTGCGGATTTATGCCAGGTAAAAGTGGGTCTGTATAATTATTGCCATTTCTTTGGCATTTTAACTTAGGTGAGTGTTACTGCATGGTACCTGCACAGTTTGCACCCCACGAGTACTGTACAACTTATATTTGTGACAATGAAGTCATTGCTCCAGGAGCACCTTAGGAACTCTTCTAAAACACTTCATAATTCAATCTGAAGAGTCCCCACAAACTCCCAGTCCGTCACAAATCTTACACAGGGGACTGTGCAGCTATCTGCATAATTCCTAAGCCCTATGATGTATTCGAAAATATAAATATACATGTACATTTCTGATTAAATCCTAGTATCTGATGCAACTATAACTGTATTTCATATACAACTGGTAATTTCTAGTGGAATCATAATATCATGTAATAATCACCACCTTCCCCAAGTGTAGGTAATCTTTACAGTCCCCTGTCTAAATCTTTGGCACAGTTGTTTATCGTAAAAAATATTGGGTTGCCGTATTTAAACATTGCAGGCCAAAATAAAGGTTAAATTGTCCAATCTAGAAAAAATGCTGTTTTGAGTGGTAGACTGCAAGTGCCGCAAAGAAATTTATCATTTCATTGAAATTTAAATGACATAATAAATTATTTTTCTGCAAACTAAACCTTTCTTCATACTTTTGGATGCATGTAACACAAGACAGTGTGGCATGGGCGTTGTTTAGAGCTACAATTCAGGCTTTGATTTTGGCAAGGTTACTTTCATTGACCCTTTAACTCTGATTACATTTGACATAATGCCTTAGAGGGTGGATGGAAAAGAAAATCCTACATGCATAAATGTTTTCAACTGTTTAAGCTTGTTTATCATTCTTTAGCATATACATCTTTTGCATTTATATTTACTTTTCTGTTTGCCAACGAAGATATTAACAGCTTAAACCACTTATGACAAGTACTAAGCTCCGAATTGACCAAGCTTATTCTAAAACTCTTGACAATTAGAAATCCGTAATAGAAGTCTGATTCTGCTTTTATTAGTTTAGATGCTCTAAATAACCTGTTATTCAGCTCCATTTATTTTCAGCACCTTAATGTATGTTCATGTTTATTTTGGAACAATTAGCTTCAAAAGGGTATTTTTTCAAATGTTTATAGAGCACAACAAATTAATTACCAGATTTTACTGTTTGGTTATCTGTAGTTGAAATTATAAAAAAATGCAGAGGGCCTCATGTGCAAATAATCGATTTAGTAAAAGTGGTCACAAATTGAGCTCCGACTTTTACAAAATAATTTTTGATTTTCCGAACTTTTATATAAACTAATAGGTCGATTCACAAAATCCAGAATTGTAGTGGGTTTCAATTCGACGAACCTCATCAATATTCATGAGGAAAGTCGCACATCGAGAACCACTATGATTGGGCAAAATCACAGGGACAGTGGCCTGCTGGGGCCGGCACACCACCATGTCTGTGCTTGCTTTTAAATAAATAAATCTTTTTTTTAAATACTTTAATGCAGACCATTTTTCTTAAACGAATATGGGATGCATTTAAAAAAAAAAAAAAAAGTTACACAAATCTTTTTTAGGAGGACCACTGCCTACACCTAAAAATGTTTTTGTCTTCATTCACAAAGGGTAGAGGGGCCTTTGGAGATTCCTAAATCTCAAACAATTAGGTCAACCATCACACAATTGCATTGGCTTCCGGTTAGCCATCGTATCACCTTTAAGGCACTCTGCTTAGCCTATAAAACACTCTACGAGAAAGCCCCAGCCTATTTTAAGAAAACCTTTGTGTGGTAGATACCAGGAAGAACTTTGCGTTCCTGTTCAGCTAGACTCATAAGGTTTGCTTCCTTCAAACTCTCCACCCATGGGGGAAGAAGCTTTTTTAGAATCACGGCTCTTCATTGGAACCGTCTGCCACTTGAACTGAAAACAGCGTCCTCACTCCCTGTTTTTAGGAAGCAACTCAAAACCTGGCTATTTAATCAGTGATCTCCTATAATACTATTCAGGTTATCGACGGCTCTTCTCTGCTGCGTATAGCGCCAAGACACCTCAGGGCATTCTTTCGCTTTATAAGTTGCATCATTCAGTCATTCACAAACCCTCATATTTACTGAATCAGAGTTTGCGGCAGTTACAACAGTTTACACACGAGGCTCTTAATTCTGTAAGCTAGAACATAGTATTTAAGAAACACTCATTGCTTTGCTCAAAATCACATTCCTTCTCCAGAAGGGTTTGTTGACACTGTGCTCTCCAACGTGCTGCTGCATTAGGACACTAATTTCACTTAGAATGTTGAGGTTTTGTCTGCTTTTCATTAATACAATTTTGATTTGGCTAATGACTTCGGTAAAGATCTGCGGCATGGTTTGGGGCAGTCAATATGATCATGGAACCATTACATAACAGAAATATGAAATTGTTTCCATATTAAATGAGTCTCTGCAAAATATAAGATTTTATACCACTGTGTATTCTGCAATAAAAACAAGTCTATTATTCCGGTAAGTGCCTTTGATGCATAAGGGCAGGGTGTATGCGCTGAAAGAGGTTGACTGAATGGGAAGAGTGGAATTTGTCCTCATGTTTTTATCATTGTGAATCTGGAGTCTAATTGAAGATGTACAATGCGCTCTAACAAAACATTATTTTGTCCTTGGGTGTACTTCGAATCTGATTTGAACAAGACAGCATCCTAGCGATAGAGTATGTAAAAATATTGAGGTGGGACACTTGCACTAGGGGAGCTCCTTGGTAAGGCACACATTAGGTAGAGTAAGTGAACCCTCAGACAGTAGCCTCTCTTATCATGTAAATAACACATCTCTTTTACTTTCTCTCTTGCACTCTCTCTTTTTTGGTCTTCAACAAAACTGGGATCTAAGGAAACTGGCTGTGTATGAAAGGACATCATTTTCTTAATAGTTCACTCAATTTCTTCTTGCCTGTTTTGGCAGATTTTAGCACCATGTGTTCTATACCACTGCTAAACAGTAGTATAGCTTCTGTACTCCTGTACTTTCCCACCCGGAACATGTGCTGTGCATGGAATTTACATGTTAGGCATATTTCACTTCCCTGTAAAGCCATGGCATATGCAGCAGAAAATGCACAATTGGCTTGGGAGTTAATTGCAATATGCATGCTCCAATATGCATTTACACCACCCAAATATATGACAAGATATCTAGCCCATGACATGTCTAAATCTGTGGTGTAATTTAAAAACACTGCAGTGACACATTGAAAGGGAAAATGTGTTTGCCATTATGGAAAAACAATTTTAATATATTATTAAGTCACCCATAAAGTGTGCCTTGTAAGCCCAGAGGGCTGGGTGTTTAATATATAAAATAGTGGCACACTGCATATTGGAAATAGGGTAAGGTTGGATCATCATCATTACCTTCTTAAAATACTCCTGGACTCAGGAAGGACAACTGAAAAAAGAGGACCGTGTGGGAAGAAAAGACACAAGAACTCCTGACTCTTGCTAACACACAGGCATGGAAACTGCTCTCAGTAGGTCAGGTGGCTGGCCTCCAGTTGCCTGTTACAGGGGCACAAAATGCATAAGGACTACAAGACAGTGCAGAATGGCCCAGAGAACAGGACCTAGTAAGTGCCCTGCTTGAAGCAAACCCGGTACCTTTGAGCCTGCCCAGAGGACCTGAGGGCTGCAAGTGTGACCAGAAAAAGTTTTCTACCAGTTGGAGAAAAGTGAATAATTTTTTCTTCCTCCTGAAAACTGTGACTTGCCCCAGGAGGGAAGACAAATAAAGCAAGTACATCCCTCTCAGAGCTTTTCCCGCACTGAAAACATGTTCAGCGAAACCTCACAGTAAAGATATAGGGGCATATTAGCAAGACAGGAGATAAAATTATCGCCGTTTTAGCGGCAGGAAACTGCCGCTAAAACGGCGATAATGGGCTTGCTAATATGCGTTATAGAATTCCAATAGAAGCCCAGGTTAGATGTGCAGGACATCTAACCTGGGCTTCTATTGGAATTCTATAACGCATATTAGCAAGCCCATTATTGCCGTTTTAGCGGCAGTTTCCTGCCGCTAAAACGGCGATAATTTTATCGCCGGTCTTGCTAATATGCCCCATAGTCTCATAAAGCTATGCCTGTATTCAGCTTCCTGTTTTGCCCCACCAGAAGATTTTGGGTAGGAAAGGGTAACCAGAGTAAATCCGTTTTGATTTCTTTTAGATAATAGTGAAGATGAAACAGTAGAAAGTCTATGCTCATCACAAATGAGATTCCACCATGTTAACATACATATTTTAGAATTATCTTTCCAACAAGTAAGAATAACTTTAAAAGCAAGAGCAGTAAAAAGGTCAAATAATCTCAATTTCGAGGAGGTGTCATGAAAATCAACAGACATGGATCCAAGAAAAACATTTCTGAATTGATAATGGAATACAACATTGAAATATCTTAGAACATTTTGACCAAATGGATTTCCAAAATTTAAAAACATTAGGGCAATAATATATTAAATGAAGTAATGTGCCATTAGAGGAAAGACAAGACCAGCACAGAGGTGAAGTAGGGGGATTGATTTTTTGGATAAAGACGGGTGTACGAACCGCTCTATTGTATAGGAAAAATAGGGATTGAGTGATGTTAGCAGCTTTGGAGGTAATAAACATTTTGTGCCATAATTTATCCCATTGTTCAGTTGAGAGGGACATTAAAAGGTCTTGTTCCCATGCTGTTTCAATTGAGGATTTATGTCTATCAGAGATAGGAGCAGATAAAAGTTTATATATGAAAGACGCTTTAAGATTAGAATCAGAAGAAATATTGTACAAAGGAGTTGAAGGAGTAAACGGAATGGGGTCAGCAGGAACGTTTTTGGTTAATAAAAACGATTGAAGTACCTGTGATAATTGGGAGTATTGGGGTAAGCATGACGAAGGTAGATCATAGCGTTCTTGTAATGTAATGAGGGTATAACAGAGTTTTGAGATACTAGTTGGTGAACATTTAAAATATCCTTTTCTTTCCAATGTTTGAAATAGAATGATTTATGGTGAAACTTAATTAATTTATTGTACCAGATAGAGGAGGCAAGAAAAGCTTGATAAAAGTTAGAGCCAGCCATGAACAGTGAATGTAACAGATGTTGGGGGTATTTAAGATAGGATGTTTAGAAATAAAAGTGTAGTTGAACATAAAGCTGATATCATAAATAGAGAATTTATGTAATAGAGAACATTCAAAATGAATCCAGCTCGGTATAGGGGAGTCTTGATATTGTCTTTTTAGAGCATACATTTGTCTAATTAGAAAAGCAGTATGATATAGTTTAAAATTAGTACCGCCCCCTTCGATTTTTGGTTTAATTAATTTGGATAGTGCAATATTGGAAGGTTTATTATCCCAGAGAAATTTGATACACAGAGAATTAATTTGGTTAAAGTAGTAATTGGGAATTTTAAAAGGTAACATAGAAAGCAAAAAAAGAATAAAGGGTACAATCATCATTTTGATAGTATCCAATCTACCCCACCAGGATAAATGGAGAGGAGACCAAGAAGAAAGTGAATTTTGAATCTTAAGTTTTAGTGCATTAAAATTGTGAGATAGGGTGTGAGAAATGGTAGGCGAGAATCAGACACCTAGGTATATAATGTTAGATGGACACCACTTAAAACTGGTGTCAGAGAACATAAATTGATAACATAAGGAGTTTAATGGTAGAATCTCAGTTTTAGAAAAATTAAATTTATAGCCAGAAATCTTGAAATATAAATCAATCTCATGCAAAAAGGGAGGTAAGGAGGTTGAGGGATTCGAATGGTAGACCAGACTATCATCTGCATAAGCAGATCATTTAGTTTCGTAGGAGTTGTGATGGAAACCTGTTATCAAAGGACTACGGCGAATGCGTTCAAGAAAAGGTTCGAGGCATAGATGAAATAAAAGAGGAGAAAGGGGACAACCTTGTCTGGTACCTGTATGTAAGTGAAAATAAGGGGATAAAAGACCATTGACAGAAACACAAGCACATGGTACTGAATATAGTAGTTCGATAAAAGAAGTGAATTTGGGGCCAAAACCAAACCAATGAAGAGTTTTAAACATAAATTGCCACTTTATACGGTCAAATGCTTTTTCAGCATCAAGAGATAATGCATCCAGAGGATCAGAATACTAGAGAACATCCTAGCATTATCTGAGGTAAGCCTACCTTTAATAAAACCAGACGGGCCGGGTTTATTAAGAATGGGTATAACATCATCTAATCGAGAGGCAAGGATTTTTGCAAACATTTTGCAATCCTAGTTATATTAGTGAGATTGGGCGGTAATTTTGGCACAAGGTGAGATCTTCGTCAGGTTTGGGAATAATTACAATGGGAGCATCTAAGAAGGAGCCTTCAGGCTTAGAGTTCAATAAAAAAGAGGTGAAAGTCAAGTAAATGTGGTGCAAAAGTAGGTGAAAAAGAAGAAATACGTTAAATGGAAAAACCATCAGGGCCAGGAGCTTTAGCTCTCTTCAAAGACTTGATGGAATCCAAAATCTCCTGAAGACTTATATATTTTTTAAGGAGAGCCATAGCATCCGGTATGGAAAGGGGAGAGGGGAGATCATCAAAAAATGACTGGGTATCATATTCAGAAGGATGGATATCTTCTGTATATAATGAATTATAATAGGATTGAAAATCATTAACAATATCTGAATCAGAGTGTAGTGAGTTGTTGGTAAGGGCATTCAGATAGGTCCAATAGCTTTCTTTTCCGATGTGAATTTTAGGTAGTTGGCAAATATTTTACCAGCTTTATTCTGACCCTCTTGATATTTGAATTTTATTTTAAGTAGGATGTTGTGAGCATCAGTTGTAGCCAACTTGTTCAAAGAGGATTTAGCTTTAATATTTTCCCGAAGATGAGAAGGAGATTTAGAAGTAACATGTGTGTTCAAGAGTCTTAATATGTTTGAGGGTGGAAAGGTATTGGGAATTCAACAACTTTTTCCTTCTGGCAGTATAAGCAACGGTAAAGGCTCTAAAGGAAGCTTTAAAAGCATCCCAGTTGTTATGAACGGAGGTATCAGCAGATTTATTGAACTGAAAAAAATCTCTTATAAAGGAAGTAGCTTCTAAAATAAAGGTTTGATCAGATAGTAAGGAGTTGTTGAAGCTCCATCGATCATGTTTGGAACTAGCAAGGGATAGATCAAGGGAGGATGAGACGGGGGCATGATCAGAAATAAAAATGGAACCAATCTCAGAAGATTGGATGGAAGGGAGTAAGGATTTTGAAACCAAAATATAATCAATTCGAGACATAGTGTAGAAGCCGAGGAAAATCCTAATTAACTTTCTTACGTATACTACGAAGGAGGCAATCTTATCCATGGCACTTAAGGAAGACTCCCTGTCGGCCGGATCATACTCCTTTTCAATAAGATCAGACGTTTGTCATACTACTGCCCAGAAACAGTGGGAAATGGGGAAACAGATAAAGGAACTGAACAAACTGGGGTCTAAGGCACAGCTAAAATTTCCGGCCTCGCTTCACACGATGTGGAATAACCATATGTATTTGCATGGCTAAGTGGAGGAGGCGGATAATCTGATTGCAGAAATTAAGAAGGTGGCAGGTACATAGGGGAGGGGGTGAAGAGGGAGAACGGAGCCCCGATATAAATATCCTGCACTATACCTGAAGATTGAGACCCATTAGGCTTCATGCCTAATATGGTAGGGAGGGTTCCCCGGGGGGGGTGAAGAGGCACAGGGGTTGGATGGGGGGATGGGCGAGGGGCAAGGGGGGAAGCACAAGGTAGGGGGCAGTGGGAGAAAATAAAAAAAAATATTCCTCTATCATGTCAGAAAGCTTTCTGTTCTGTTATAATACTAGTATTAGTTTTAGCTTGGATAGTATCTAGATTGAAGATCCTTGAAGATGGGAGTTAACGAGTTAGTATTCCTTTCATGGAATGTTAACGGTCTCAGATGTAAGCACAGGCAGAGATTGGTTATGAAATACCTAGAGCAGAGTAAGGCGCAAATATGTCTGATACAGGAGACCCATTTAGATATCTCAGAGAGTCGAGCTACTTTTACTCAGTACTCTTGAATAGAGTCCTTTTTTTCTTCAGAGCAGACGGCTCATTGCAAAGGTGTTGCTATATTGATTAAACAAGGGGCAGGCTGTGTTATAAAATCTTTTAAAACAGATAAAACCGGAGGTGGTTAATTGCTCTCTTAGATTTTAGAGGGATGGAGCTAGCCTGTGCAACTTTTTACGGCCCTAATATTGATGACCCTACTCATTTGTGTAATCTCCAATGGAACCTGATGGAAATCACTGCTCCTATAATAATTGGGGGGGGGGACTTTAACATTTTGCTTGATCCCCTGCTTGATAGATGGAAACGGAGTCAGCATGATGGTGGTCCTCGAGTGCGTCAGGCCTTAAATAATATGATGCATGATCTGGCACTATTGGATATATGGAGGGCCAAGAAGGGTGATACCCAAGGTTTTACCTTTCACAGTAAAAAACACAGGCATTTCTCAAGATTAGAATATCTTTTTGTGGATAGATCCATCGCAGAATCCATAACCTCAATAAATATTCTTCCTTATCATATCTCAGATCATGCTGCGATCTGTGTCCCCCCTGTGGGCTATTGCCAGTCACCAAGGCCAAGATGGACTCTAAAGAGAGCAATGTTGACTGATCCAGAGATAGCAGAAGTATTTAAACAAGCACGTGTGGGCTACTTTGCGGTTAACATCAGGTCTACGTCCCTAGATGTGGTATTTACACAGTCTTACCTGTGCTAAAAATAGAGCAGAATTTTTAATCCTAAAAGAAATGGAGGATAAAATGGGCTCATTAGAGGCAGATCTCTCCTGAATGCATTCAGGGATGGTCGAAGCAAAGACACAGGTACAGAAACTGTTGGAAGAGGCCAAACAGGAGTATAGGATCAAGTTAGAGCAGAAGTGTAAAGCACAACGGTATACAGGATCAATGCAGAAAGCTGTTGGCTTGGAAGGCCAGAGTAGATCGGTCTAGGAACCATATAAGCCAACTAGTGGTGAATCAAAATGGGGATGTCAGAAAATGGAGGATATGCAATCCTGCTTAGTCTCACTATTTTCTGCTTTATACAGGAAAGAAACTTTCCCAAACCCAGAGGCCCTCAAGGCCTGGTTAAGGGAGATACATTTACCAAGTTTAACAGCAAATAGCTGAGATATTTTAGATGCCCCGATAACAAGGGAGGAGATTTGTTTGAGCCTCAATAAAAGTAGGAACGGTAAGGTGGCAGGTACTGATGCACTTCCTAACGAGTTATATCCTCATTTGATTGAGGAGCTGGTGCCGACTCTGGAAACTCTGTTTAATTTGGTCTTTCAACTAGGGGGTCAAGTACCTAGGTCTTGGAAAGAGGCAACAATCATACTTATTTTGAAACCTTCTAAGGATCCCTCGCGAGCGGATTCCTATAGGCCAATCTCCCTGCTGAATGCAGACTATAAGATCTTTATGAGCACCTTAGCAGGGAGATTGGCAAAAATCTCCTTACAGCTAAGACACTCTGATCCGAAGGGCTTCATTCCAAAGAGGTATATACAGGAGCAGACCCAGCAGCTCATTGGAACAATAGATCTTGCCATCGAACGCTCCGTGCCCCTGGCCGTGGTGACCCTGGACGCGGCCAAAGCGTTTGATAGAGTGTGCTGTGAGTACCTGTGGGAGGTGATGAGAGTAATGGGTTTTGGGCCTACCCTCTTATATACTTTAAAAACGAGTTATGAAAGGAGCTTTGGCTAGGATCCTGCTAAATAGGGTTTTGACATCCAGTTTTAATATATCGAGAGGGACGCGACAGGGCTACCCCCTTTCACCTTTGTTATTTGACATATACATAGAGCCACTGGCCCAGGTTCTGAGATACAATGTTTCTGTAATTCCTTTCAGATCTCAGTCTTACAGTAGTAAGGTTGCGCTTGATCCATTATGGTTTAAACATCCCTAAATAATGCAAAGGGGCACGCGTAATGCCATCAATAAAATGAACACATATAAAATTCAACACACTGTGATGGCGGATGTTAATGTTACCAACTTGAATAACGTCAGTCCACTTTATCTTGCTAGGAGATATCAACCAATGGGAAAGAGAACAGATTCAATTAAAAAGGCCAGCAACGGACACCAATCTTATTAAGCAGTATTGAGAAAGGCAATGTTGCCGAAACGCATCTACTTGGTTATAATAAAGACATTTAGAACCCGCAGAGTGCTCCTATGTCCCGGGTGGATGTCTGTGTGTATATATATATATATATATATATATATATATATACATATATATATTCACTGAAAAAACCATAGGTTTCAGGCACGTTATAGTTAGAAATTAGCATTTAAAAAACCTTTGAAATTCACTGAAAAAACCATAGGTTTCAGGCACGTTATAGTTAGAAATTAGCATTTAAAAAACCTTTGAAATTCACTGAAAAAACCATAGGTTTCAGACACGTTATAGTTAGAAATTAGCATTTAAAAAACCTTTGAAATTCACTGAAAAAACCATAGGTTTCAGGCACGTTATAGTTAGAAATTTGCATTTAAAAAACCTTACAAATTCACTGAAAAAACCATAGGTTTTAGGGACAGTTATAGTTAGTTGGACATTGCACTCATACAAAACCCGTGAAATTCCCCGTTGTAGTTAGTTCAGCTAACTATAACTCGCGCCCGCAATGCACTGCTGATGACGTCACATATTACATCACTCATGACATGGTCAGTGACATCACTGATGACATCACTGATGACATCATCCAGTGACTGTGTGTTTCTGTAAAGTTTAAATATTTTTAATATATATAGGGAAAGGCGTATTGAAGAATGAGTGGGTGTATAAGTGTCTGTATGGATGATTTAGTAGGTGCGTGACTAACTCTATAAGTGAGTGATTAAACGTATCTTACTGAATGCATGGGTTAGTGACTAAACTGGGTGAATGTCTGTATCCGTCTGTCTGTTGCTGTGTAAGTGGCTGCATGGGTTTGTGAATAGCTACATGAGTGTCTATATGAGTTATTGATTGGTTGTCTGAGTATCTGTATGGGTGCCTGAGTGTTTGTGTGGGTGGGGTGGGTGCGACTCTGTGCATAGATGTGTGAGTGGGTGATTCACTGGGTGGATGGTTTCAAGAGTGCATCTGTGATAGACTGTATGGGTGGGTAAGTGTGTGTAAGAGTGTATTAGTGAGTGAATGTATGTCCCAGTGGTACATGTGTGAGTAACTACATATGTGAAAGGCAGTATATATGTGTGTTGGAGTATATAAATAGCTATAAGCGAGAGAGTGTGTGATTGTGAGAGTGACTGTATGGATGAGTGTGTGCTTGCATCAGTGATTGTATAAGAGCGTAAGAATGTGCTAGTATTTGTATGAGTAAGTGAGCTGGTGTGTGTATAACTGTATAGGTGAGTAAATGGCAGTGTGTTTAATTATTTGCATGACTGACTAAGTGTGTGAGTACCTCTATGGATGAGTGGCGGTGTTTGAGTGTCTATATAGGAGTATGAGTGCATATGATAGTCCTGTACTGAGTGACCGTAAGTATGAGTCACTGTACAGGTGAGTGAGTGGATGTGTGTGTAGACCTAAGAATCAATGAGTGGGTATGTAGTTATTGGTGTTGCAGTGTCTATGGTTTTGCGAATGGCAGTCTGTAATTTAGAGTGGGTGTATCAAAGGTTATATTAGGGTGTGAGGAGGTGCATCAGATTATCACGTGGATGATGTCATCAGTGATGTCATCAGTGATGTCATTTGAGATGTCATCAGTGATGTCATCAGTGATGTCACTGACCATGTCATGAGTGATGTAATATGTGACGTCATCAGCAGTGCATTGCGGGGCGCGAGTTATAGTTAGCTGAACTAACTATAACGGGGGAATTTCACGGGTTTTGTACGAGTGCAATGTCCGACTAACTATAACTGTCCCTAAAACCTATGGTTTTTTCAGTGAATTTGTAAGGTTTTTTAAATGCTAATTTCTAACTATAACGTGCCTGAATCCTATGGTTTTTTCAGTGAATTTCAAAGGTTTTTTAAATGCTAATTTCTAACTATAACGTGTCTGAAACCTATGGTTTTTTCAGTGAATTTCAAAGGTTTTTTAAATGCTAATTTCTAACTATAACGTGCCTGAAACCTATGGTTTTTTCAGTGAATTTCAAAGGTTTTTTAAATGCTAATTTCTAACTATAACGTGCCTGAAACCTATGGTTTTTTCAGTGAATTTCAAAGGTTTTTAAATGCTAATTTCTAACTATAACGTGCCTGAAACCTATGGTTTTTTCAGTGAATTTCAAAAGTTTTTTAAATGCTAATTCCTAACTATAACATGTCTGAAACCTATGGTTTTTTTCAGTGAATTCCAAAGGTTTTGTAAATGACAATTTTTAAATGTATTAATTGTTATATTTATTTTTTTGATACTGATTTACTACATTTTTTTAAACTATTTATTTTTAGATATTTTATTTTTTAAATTACATTGTAATTACATTATTCATTACATTACAAAATATACTTTCTCAGAATGAACTACTTTAGTTTAAATACTTTGCAAATAGGCAATAGACTTTTAAGTACAGTAGTTACAGTTGTTGCAATGGGCAACACAATTTCAAACACAATGCAACATTGAGCTCAATGTGAATTTCTAGTTGAATGCAATTAGTTACTTTATGGATTACTTTTCTAACCACAGGACTGGATCCTAGATTCAGTCCTGGGACATCTCCTGTAAACAGTTGAGTAAAAGCGTTTTGGTTACAGTAGTGATTTTTAAGGAATATTATTGTATTTTAAAAGTTGACACTTAGAAACTTTTTCACATAGAATCACCAATGTTATCCTATGGGAGGAAATTCACTTAGCAGGTAAGTAGTGTTATCGTTACTTTTTCTTACTCAGTGGTGGATCCTGGATCCAGCACTGGTGCATCTCCTGTAAACAGTTGAAAGAATGCGTTTAAGTCATACAGGCGATTTTTAAGGAATATTTGTAGTTTGTGAAAAACGGCAATTAGAAACTTTTCTGTGGAAAGCCAGACAATGGATTCCAATGGAAGGAAATTCAAGTTACTGGTAAGTACGGTTAGAATTACTTTTCAGGATCTGTACTGGGCTGAAAGATGCAGCACTGAGGTCTCTCCTGATAACAGGTGAGTAAATTGGAATTCGTAGTTCAGCTGATTTTAGAGGAATATTATAAAGTTCCAAAACTCAACACTTAGAAGAATTTCCAAGTGAAACCAGTCAATGTTAGCCTATGGAAGGAAATTCAAGTTACTGGTAAGTACGGTTAAAATTACTTATCAGGGTCAGTGCTGGGCTAAAAGATGCAGCACTGGGTTCTCTCCTGATAACAGGTGAGTAAATTGGAATTCGTAGTTCGGCTGATTTTAGAGGAATATTTGCACAATGGTGAAGGAAGGTGGTGGGGCCTGAGGTGACATGTCTGCAAACACGCCCTGTGGCACGTTTTAAGTTGGAGAATTAATTCCTCCTCAATCCAGAGGGTCCCTAGGGGCCAACTAGCCCACCAGATACCTCCAGTATGCGCCCGAGAGCTGCGTTGCAGAGAGGTGTTCAGAGGCCACGCCCCTTTTGCACCTCTCTGCAACGCAGCTCTGTGGCGCTTACTGGACGTACCTGGTGGGCTAGTTGGCCTCAGGGACCCTCAGGATTGAAGGTGATTTAATTCCCATCTTAAAACGCGCCACAGGGCCTGTTTGCACACATGTCACCTGAAGCCCCGCCCCTCCATTCACCACTGTGCAAACGCGCCCGTGGCGCGTTTTAAGTTGGGGTATTAAGTCCCCTTGAATCATGAGGGTCCCTGGGGTCCAACTAGCCCACCCTGTACCTCCAGTATGCGCCAGGGAGCTGCGTTGCAGAGAGGTGTTCAGAGGCCACGCCCCTTTTACACCTCTCTGCAACGCAGCTCTGTGGCGCTTTCTGGACGTACCTGGTGGGCTAGTTGGCCCCAGGAACCCTCAGGATTGAAGGGGATTTAATTCCCCATCTTAAAACGCGCCACGGGGTCGTTTGCACACATGTCACCTCAGGCCCCGCCCCCTCCCTTCACCACTGTGCAAACGGGCCCCGTGGCGCGTTTTAAGTTGGGGGATTAAGTCCCCTTGAATCCTGAGGGTCCCTGGGGTCCAACTATCCCATCAGGTACCTCCAGTAAGCGCCAAAGAGCTGTGTTGCAGAGAGGTGTAAAAAAGGGCGTGGCCTCTGTACACCTCTCTGCAACGCAGCCCCCTGGCGCATACTGGAGGTTCCTGGTGGGCTAGTTGGCCCCAGGGACCCCCAGTATTCAAGGGGAATTCGTTCCCCCTCTGCAAACGCGCCAGGGGGCGCGTTTGCAGACTGCTGCAGGGAGGGGGCGGGGCCTCCGGCGCAATGCCGGTCTTTTTTTTTTTCTTTCTATGGGAGGGGGCCAGCGTGGCCCCCTTCCTTCGGCCACTTTTGGCCCCGGGGACCCCATCCCCGGGGCCGGAGGATTTACTTTTCTTTTAAAAAAAAAACGGGAAGGGGGCCGCGTGGCCCCCTTCCCTGGGCCTGTATTGGCCCCGGGGACCCCATCCCCGGGGCATGCCCACTGTTTTTTTAATAAATATTCAGAGGGGGCTGCGTGGCCCCCTCCTCAGGCCATTTAAGGCCTCGGGACCCCATCCCCGGGGCCGGCCTTTAGTTTTTTGTTTTTTTTTAAATTAATTTTTTTGGGGGAGGGGGGCTGCGTGGCCCCCCTCCTAGGCCACTAATAGCCCCGGGGACCCCATCCCCCGGGGCCTGGCCACTGGTTGGGGTCTGTGGGGGGACCACCAACCCCCCCACAGACCCTGACGGCTCCCCGCCTCCTGCGGGAGCCGGCATTGCTTTTCCACATGGGGAGCTGCTGACATGCAGCTCCCCGTGTGGAAAAGCAATGTGCTTTGGATATTGGAAGAGAGAGCAGGTTTCCTGCTCTCTCTTCCAATATCCAAAGCAGTTTGCATTACAGGACAGGAGCCGCGAGGCTCCCGTCCTGTCATTGCAAACAGCAGTGTCCCGGTGGTAGGCACCCCGGGACACTGCAGGAGCCGGCCCTGGGGGGTGGCGGTCCCCAGGGCCATCACAGGCTCCAGGAGGGGGCCGCGCGGCCCCCTCCTAACATTGGCAAAGCCCCGGGAGGTGGTGGTCCCCGGGCTTCGAGGTCCGAAACGGACCCCCACATTTGTTTAATTAGTGCCCCGGGAGGTGGCGGTCCCCGGGCATGTGGGGGCACGAGCCCCCACACAGGTTAATTTATTTAAAAAAGAAGCCCCGGGGGTGGCGGTCCTCGGGGCTGCAGGAGGGCCCAGAGCCCTCCCGCACCATTTTGTTTTACAAAGCCCCGGGGGTGGCGGTCCCCGGGCTTGGGAGGGCCTTAGAGGCCCCCCATATAAATATACATTAACCCCGCATGCCCCCGGGACTTGGCCCACCCGGGGGCCAATTAACCACAAAGTGCGGGAGCCCGCGCTTCGTTTTTTTTTTATCGGCAGGATCCGCGCACCCAGCGCGTTTTCTGCCGATTTAAAAAAATAAAAATTGAGCCCTGGGGGTCCTTGTAGGACCCCTGAGCAGGGCTAGGGGTCAGGGTGTTTCTACCCTGCCCCCTTTGCGTTTTGCGCCCTTGTTTTTGTCTTTTCTTGTCCCTCGGTTCTACCGAGGAACAAGATGGCTGCCAACACTTCCTGGTTTGGAGTGTTGACAGCCAATTAGCATGTAGCTCGTGGTCGGGTGGGTGCGCGGATCCTCCGTGCCTCTAAATATCGAAACATTTATTTTGGATTTTCTCAGCAACTACTGAACGGATTTACACCATTTTTAAAAAGGGTGCTTTCTGAACCAAGCACTACCTTTTCACCAAATTTGGTGTAATTCCGTTCAGCAGTTTTTGCTGTAGCCTTGCATAAAGTTTCCTATGGGAAATTGATTTTTTCACTCTTATTTTTTGAATTTCTCGGCAACTACTGAACGGATTTACACCATTTAAAAAAAAGGTCGCTTTCTGAACCAAGCGCTACTTCCCCGGGGAGGTGGAGGTCCCCGGGGCGTGTGGGGGGGCTCGAGCCCCCCACACAGGTTATTTCAATTAAAAAGAAGCCCCGGGGTGGCGGTCCCCGGGGCTGCGGGAGGGCGGAGAGCCCTCCCGCACCATTTTTTTAAAGCCCCGGGGGTGGCGGTCCCCAGGGCTTGGGGGCCTTAGAGGCCCCCACATAAAACATAAACCCACCCCCGCATGCCCCCGGGATTTGGCCCACCCGGGGCAAATAGCATCGAAGCGCGGGAGACCACGCTTCGATTTTTTTTTTATCGGCTGGATCCGCACACCCAGCGCGCTTTTGCCGATTTTTCCAACAAAAAATTTTTGGTCCTTGGGGGTCCTTGTGGGACCCCCTGAGCAGGCCTAGGGGGTCAGGGTGTTTCTACCCGGCCCCCTTTTCGCGTTTTTCACGTTTTTCTCACTGCTTTCTGCCTCAGTTCTACCGAGGGACAAGATGGCTGCCAACACTTCCTGGTTTGGAGTGTTGACAGCCAATTAGCATGCAGCTCGTGATCGGGAGGGTGCGCGGATCCACCGTGGCCATAGATATCGAAACATTTATTTTGGATTTTCTCAGCAACTACTTAACGGATTTACACCATTTTTAAAAAGGGTGCTTTCTGAACCAAGCACTACCTTTTTGCCAAATTTGGTGTAATTCCGTTCAACAGTTTTTGCTGTAGCCTTGCATAAAGTTTCCTATGGGAAATTGATTTTTTCACTCTTATTTTTTGAATTTCTCCGCAACTACTGAACGGATTTACACCATTTAAAAAAAAGGTCGCTTTCTGAACCAAGCGCTACTTTTTTTGCAAAATTTGGTGAAATTCCGTTCAGCAGTTCGGGCTGTAGCCGTGGCTAAAATTTCCTATGGGAATTAACATGGAGAAAACACGTTTTGGGACCCCCCTTTTTTCTCGGCCCCCGCTTGATAAATCACCCCGAAACTTTCAAGACAGGAGCGGACCGGAGCACCCCACTAGTTTTGAAAATTTTGCGATGATTCGTCAAACGACGCCAAACTTATTGGGAATAGAATGTTGCGGATTTCCTATGGATAATAGGTCCTAACTATAACTATCTACTGGCGACCGCCAGTAGATAATATATATATATATATATAACAAGTAATGTTAAAGTGGCATTATAGTTAGGCCTTGTAATTAAAAGACAACTATTATTTCAAAATGAAAGATTCATTGAAATGCATGACTGATAGTTTACTTACCCAACTAAAATGTGGGCCCCATCATCCACTACTTATGAAAAATTGAATATAGTTATACGCACTTATGTATATACATACACACACACACAAATGCACATATGCACACACGCACACATGCACCGACGCGCACCAGACACAAACACACACATATTCACTTTAACAGTGAAAAGTATATACAGAACATGTCATTAGTGATGTAATATGTGAAGTCATAAACAGTGAATGACATCTGCGCGAGTTATAGTTACTTTAGGACATAAGTTACAGTTATTTGAGATAACTATAACTGGTAAATTTCAGTAGTTTTGTTAATTTAAAATGGTATGTTTTAACTGACATTTTCACCTAACTAGAACGTCCATTTAACCTGTGTTTTTTCAGCGAATTTCTATATCTTTTTTAATGTAAACTAAGGGCCTGATTTAGAGTTTGGCGGATGAAATACTCTGTCACAACGATGATGGATTTCCCATCTGCTGAAATATAAATTTCATAATATCGTATGGGATTTATATTTCGGAAGACTGGATATCCGTCATCGTTGTGACGGAGTAACCCGTCTGCCAAAATCTAAATCAGGCCCTTAGATATTTTTAAAATACCTAACTATAACTTCACCTTGTTTTTTTGTAAATTTCTATTTTTTTTATGTAAAGTAATATTTTATCACCAAACATATACCAACTTGGCCTTGGCCTTCGGCCAAGTGAGGAATCGGAGTTGGCCAGGCCTTGCATCCCATCCCACATAAGCAGGCATCCCCATGCCCGACGTGTGGTTGGCCGCAGGGACTGACTTGTGGCCAGGCCCTGCATCCAACCCTCTCCAGGGAGCCAACCCCACGTTCTGCCCTGTGACTAATCCCCACTGGTGCTCAACCTGCCCTGCTGCACACAAGCTATGTGGGCACAGAGCCTGCCATCCAAACCCCCAATGGTGCACAAGGCTGAATATATAGGGTGTATTTTAAGTAAGGTGGAGCTACTGACTTTGTCATAGGGTCAGAACACCAAAATACATAAAGGGGGTCTGCTGGCTATATGAAGGGGTCAGGATATCAACCTATATAAAGCACATGTATTGTCTTTGCTAAAAAAATGAACAATAATTACCATGAAATATATATTCCATTTATTCATACAGTTCAATGTTTAATAAAAGTGCTTGTCATAAAAATGTAATGAAGTTTAATTGAAAAAAACACCAACATGTGTTTGAGTTTTTAAAAAATAGTTTTCACGCTGCAGAGTGCATCCATAGAACCCACCACAAGGGGGCACAGTACCCCAGCTGAAGAGCAGAGAGATCCAGCTAGGAGTGCTTTAAAAAAATATGGTAAGCTCTCCTGGGTTCACGGATTTAATGACCCAGGAGACTCTTTTTTGTTGTTGCTGGGGGGCTCCTGGTGATCATATATTAGTTATATGGTTTTTAAAATTTTTATTTTGGGTGTCTTGGTGCCCATCTGGGACACCCATATCCTTATTTCTAGTTGGGGGCCATAAGAGGAGCCCCAGGATTCCCACAGCCCAGCCGGCTCCCCTGCCAGCACCGATCCTGGGTGACAGCGGGAGCGGGCAATGTGCATGTAGCTAATACTGGCCAAAGGGACTAGGCCTGGGTGAAAGTCACAGAGTTTTGCTCCGTGAAATTCTGCAGAGTTCCAAAAAAGACTCCGCAAATAGACAGAAGAATGCTCGTCCAGCTCTTTGCGCTGTTGTTTTCATGCCAATAGCACATTTCACACTGAAATTCATCGCGAATGGCACCATGCGATGCGCATGGGCACGGTAATTTTTTTTACCTGATTTCTGATTCTCTCCATGCGGCTGGGCCTTTTTCTGAAACTCTCTCAATCATCTCCTATCTGATTTTTATCCCACTCATCAACCCCTCATTTACTTATTTATTATCACTGTGTGTGTTTCTGTGTGTGTATTTTATGTTTTAGTTTTTATTACTTTTTAGTGATTTTTTGTAATTCGTTTTTTTTGTTTTCCCTTCCTTATGTGACTTCCCTCCTCCTCCTGTTCCACTTCCTTCTTCCTTTCTACTGTACTTGTCCTACTTCTTTCCACCAGCCCCATGGCAGAAGCAGGCAGCAGCACCAGTGCCATATGCACACCCTGTGGGCACCGGTGCCATTCATGAATAAAGCCCCATCTCAGTAAAAATGACTGTGCTGAATATTTGGGTCCAGCACTACCTCCCCTCCATGCTGGCAGCAGGTGGCAGGCCTGGGAAAGGGTATGCCCTACTAGAGCATTGGATGCTGTGGGGGAAAGTGTGTCGGTGTGTGAGCCTCAACAGTGGTTTGCAGCTGACGCACCTCTGGGCAGACCTTATACACCGTGAAAAGACAGGACCTGCTCGACCAGCTAGATGTCAAGGTTGCCGGGCTGAGGGAGCAATAATGAATTTTTGTTTTCCAAAAAATAAAAAAATAAATCAACTAGCATGCTGCTCACACTCAGAGGTAAGTTAGGTTTACGTTACGCATAATATATGATCCAGCTTAAGCTAGTCAGGTGCTCAGCGCTACCTACTCGGCGCTCGCTTGGGCTCATTATTTAAGAAGTGTTGCAGATTCCTCTATCCTGTCACTATTAAGATAGCAGAATATAATGGTCTTAGACTTCTTTGTGCCCTTCTTTATGTAGGCCATACAGTTCCAATCTCCCTGATGTGTACTACCCCTTGCAATGGGAGAATGAGTTGGCCCATCAAAGGGGCAGAGAAGCAAAGATCATTTGTTGCAATGCATTACTAGTTCAAAATGTAGTTTAGGAAATTAGGAATAGGGCAATAAGCTATCTGATTTAGAAATTACACTGCTACTGCATGCGGCTGTCAAAATATTTTGTAGAGGGTAATTGTACTTTAAAAAAAATCTTTTTTCTTTTTTACAGCAGCACCTAAGGTAACAGGGCGTCAGAACAGGGCAAAGGGGCTGCCATCACCAGTGCTGTGGTTGGTGGAACCACCACCACCACAGCAGATATTTCTGCTGGCCCCAGTGAGTCCTGTTTATTACTATTTCCCTAACTAGTAGAATAATTGGGCGTTGTGTTTTTTTTAATACTGTCTACATTTTTTTCAACTCCTCTATCTATTGTTTGATAAATTGTTATCCTTGCATTATGCTTTTTCTATATTTCCTGTTTCTTTAGCTGACTTTCTCCGGTTTGTAGCTTTTTTCTGCTCTTTTAGTAAGCTTTCACTCTCCCCTCTGTTATATGTCTTGTGGTACAGTAAGACAAAGGGAACAGATTTATGGTGAAGAAGATTGGAAGCTCAAGTAAACTATTATTCACCACACATTTGCTGAGAAGGCGTTCTTGCTCAGTCAAAAAGAGAGAGTGGAAATGATCTTGTACCCCACCACTTTTGTCTTGTCATTTATAAAGTATACCAGCAGTTTCCATGACAGTTTCCATGACAGTGCAGCATGGCAGGAAAGCAATGAGAAATCCCATTGCATTTGCCAACCAAAACTATATGTCCTTAATTGACCTGCCCACCACTTCATTGCGCTCCACTCTCATCCTAGCTCTGTCCCTCTATTAGGAGAAAAACGTTTTTGGTTGACTTGACTACCTGGCTTTTCTAACATATTCAACTATGCTAACCGCACTGTAATGAGGTATTGCTGTTGTACTTTGTTCAAAATAATAATTATATAGGTGGTAAATCCGGTGTCTAAAATGGGTATTTTTTTTCTAGACGCACAGACCTGCAATCCTAGAGCCAGTGACAGACGTGAGGCAGGAGGGAGTGGGACGGAGGAGACTCAGGTGATTGAAGAGTGAGGAGTCCCAGCAGTGGAAGGGTTGAGTGGTAATTCACATTGATTGCTTATTGACAAATTAAGCATGCTGTATTTGTTAAGCAAGGCAGATATCCCATCCATCATCAACTTCTTGCCCATGGCATTTCGTTACCCGTGACCTAACTGCAGCATGGTTCTATTCGGCACTGCAGTGTTGGCTGTGCAATGTGTGTCTGTTCAAGTGAATGTGGCCTTATTGAGTTTGCAATGTATTACAAACCAAGAACAGGATGTATTTCCCAGTCACCTCCTACTAGTACTTCAATCCATCATACTTTCCTTCTGTTCCAGCCTTCCAAAAAATGGAAAATTCAATTCTTGGCATGTGCCACAGTTTTCTGCCAAGTGATTAATATTTCATGGCTTCCATGCCTGATTTATGCATGCTCAAACTTTTATCTTTCCCCATTCGTCAACCACAGTGACTGACTAAGCAAAAGCGTAGCACATGATGATGATCAGTGACACCCTATTATTCCTTAGCTAAACCTCTACCTAGAGTAATCCCTCTAACTTACCTTGCAGTGGAGTAACTTTCCCTAATGCCAAGTGAAGGTATTTGCTGAAAATAATTTGTGGTGGAGTGAGAGGCAAGGGTGTAAAGTGGGACTAAGTGTCTGATTTGGAGTTTGGCTGATGGGATACTCTGTGACAAACGTGCCATATAAAATATATCCTTTTCCCTTCATCTGTTTATCAGTGCATTGTTTTTTCCACTGTCTACTTACAGCAGACAGGATATCCGTTATAAATGATGTGTGTGACGTGGTATTATTATTATCATTTCTCTGCCTCTTCTAAGTTTAGGCTTGCTCGAATTCGGAGAACAGCAGCAGGCCCGGTGCTAGCATGCCTCCATTAATGTTACACATCAAGAAAACTACTATTAATTGTGCTGCGTATAGGCCTTACTAATTAATGAGAGATAATTTTTGTGTGTCTGTTTAGTTTTACTATGAAATCCTTTAAACTTTTATTCTGGCGATATTCTTTGCAATCAGTGCTATTGTTATGTGATGTGTGAGCGGGGAAAACTTAACCCTGTGACTAATCACATCAAAAATTCCAATGGCCTTAGGGGACCAGCAGTGCACTGCGTCACTATAAACAATTGTTTGCACTGAGCATTACAATTTGTGTTTTTCATTTTTTTTCTTTCTTCATATAGCTAGTGGAGCTCCACCAACCCGGCAGGAGATATCTGCCCAGCTGAGGCGCAACAGGATGAAGGCCATCCAGGCAGAATATGCTGGTGGCTTTAGAGGAGGAGGAGCAGGAGGCAGGTACCTCCATTCCCTCTGGCAAGCTGGCCCTGCCTCCATTCCAGCCACACCACTTGCAGCCGAGATCCACCACTGCTGCCGCCCCCTCCTCATTAACAACAGTATGACTCCTCCACCGTGTACATACATGAGCTGCCACTGATTCACATGGGCCAGCAGAACCTGGCCCTAGAGGTGGCATGCCTTCACGCCCACCTAGATACCCTCTGAAGCCCTTTTCTTCAATATACGTTTTTTGTGGGAGGAACTTTTTTGTGGGTAGAGAGGGTGGGAATTTGGGAAGGGCAGTTGGGGAATGGACTTTGGACTTACTTTTGGACATTGATGCTTGGGACATTGGGGTGAGATTTATTTGTTTGGTGAGGGGGTGGGCCTGTTGTGGGTACAGAGGGTGGGTGTTTCTTTGTAAAAAATGGGTAGTTTGTTTGTTGCAGGTCTCTCACAATCTATCTTTTGTCTTTGCACTGCTTTAGTGCAGTCTTTTTTGTTTTACAAAAAGCTGCTCTCTAAACAGTCACATACTGTACATCAACGTTTCCCCCTAGACTTTCCCTATCTGGTTCTGAAGTCCCTTGCTATTTATTTATGACATAGCTTACTTGCTTTACTTATTCACAAACAGCACCCCACTACTAGAGTGGGAAAACACAGTCTAGGTCTGTCTTATTGCTTGAGAAGGTTAACTTTTGCCACTTTTGCAGCACTCAGTCACTTATCAAAGTGTATGCCAGGTAGTTACCCCCTTGTCCTACCACCCTCTGTAACTATATTGACCACTAGAGGGTATGCCTATGTCTCTTGCTTATAGCATACATTAAAAAATTGTAATCTTCTTCAGTATAAGTTACTTACTAAACTAGTTCACTTCACTTCTTAGTTCTCTTACCTTAATAGATGAAGCTATGGCTGCTACCTCTCTCACTTTTCCAAAACCTTATTGCAGGGTTTCCAAAGGTTCCATCTTAATGGTGACGGTCTTAGTAGTGGGCTAGCGCACTAATATGGAAGACATCATCAGCGAGGCCCCACTTCCACCTAGGTGAACTCCAACTGTGGGATTATTCAGAATGATTACCCATCACAGGCAACTAGATTTAAAGAAAACATGATGTTAATGGGTTATTTATTATCATAACGTATCAAAGACTGAGACCAGACCACCACTATCAAAGACCTGATATTACAGAAACTAGCAATGGTAACTTCGGAGCAATGGGGAAATTAGTATTTAATTTATTAATACAATTAAAACTAAACCTACGAAATCCTCAAGTAGGAGTAGACTCAGGAAAAGGTTAAATATTTAAGGAACACAAGGCCTGAATGTTAATGTTGATTGATGAATGATGTATCTATTCCTTTATTGCGTGGGTGGGTAAGTCGGGCTGGTGTGGGCTATTGCTCAGGTAAGATCCCAAAGTGAGTTGGTGTTGCTTTCACCACACCCCACCAAGCGTGTGATCCATTATGGAGTAAATTAAGTCACCCCTCAATAAATCACACACTGGGGAAGAGGGTTTGGGGTTTGATGAATGGATGGGAACGGGGAGTTGGGGACAAAGACAAACACTACACAACAACATTGTTCAGGTATATGAGCAGCACATCATCAAATCTGTTGGGGAAGGAAATGAAGGGCACAGTTCAATTAAATGATTGTAAACTTTCCTTCAAACCCAGAGAGAACAAAGTTATTATTATACATCTAAATGTTCTGTCACCCCCACAGTTCTAAAAATTATGATTGTTAAAAGAAAAATGATCTTGTTTATAAATGCCAAACTGGGCAATGCATCTGGAATGTCCATCTTGGGTCCCTGGCTGAACTGGTCCGTTAAGGTAAGCAGGAATGTTATGGCGCTTTCTCCAAGTTGTTTTGTGCCGAAGAAGAGATGGCCTGTGGACTGTAAAACAGTAATGATGTTGTAGAGTCAATGAGTAGGACAGAAGGTAAGCTTCATGATGGACCCAGAGGCAGAGCAAGAGCATAGGCTGCTGCAATCATGATGACTCATGCATGATTAAATGAGAACTGAGAGCAATTTTACAACCAATCACAGACAAGTAGCTGCATGCACCTGGCTGATCAATCTCACAACTGTCATAACATTTAACCGAGTGCGTGGGGTACGGCTAAACCAGCAACGATGGCGGACGCGCTTTCCTGAGGCTCCGCACACAGGCCTGACAATGGCCATCCATCTGCCACGTAGGGGCCCCAAAACCGACCAAAGGACTCATGCAAGATCCCACAACTGGACCAGCAAAAATAAACACCACCTGAGAGCGCAGGAGGGGGAGAGCGAACAACAGCATCCAGACAGCCACAAGATCGGCACGCCTGACCCCAAAATGGCAGCTGCCCGTGAACCGCTGTGAGCAGCCTAACGGGGCTGGCCACATCGCCACCGATCCACGACGGTACCAAACAACAATGGGAGCGCCCTACCAGCGGTCGCGGCAGCAGCAGAAGTGACACGCATCCCTCCATGCGGATGACACACTGGTGCGGGCAGTGACGCTACCACCGCAGAAGGAGCCGCAGCAGTGCCGCCACAGAAAGGGGAAGACCGGAGGCCAAACGTGCGGCCGAGTCGGAGGCCTCACCATGGCAGGAGCGGAACACGCCAGCCTGCAACTGAGTCCCATGGGGTAGATGAAGAGAACGAAGAGGGAGTACACCAAACAATGCCGTGACACCTGGCAGTCCCTAACTCGCAGCCGGAACACAGAGAGGACATCAATGGACGAGCAAGCAGTTAGGCTGAAACGAAGATGCGAGGAACCACATGACTACCAGAGGGCTGGTGAGTCCCAGCTCTCCCCCTTTCTTCCCCGCCTCCCCCCACCTCAATCATCAGCGGGACCCGAGGCCAAATACAAGACGGACACTGGGGGGCCCCCGGTGGGGTCATCGAGAACTCTGGTGCCACAAGAGGGGAGGGAGAGGTGGGCTTCCCCGCTCCAACATCCCTTGCAAGAGCCGAGACTTGCACCACAAGCGTGGCATGACAGGTCTCAGACAAGACCCCCAAGAGAGCCAAAAACAGCCGCCACTGGGAGAGGACCAATAGCAAAAATGGGCCCAGAGAAGTCAAACCACAGCCCCGACACACTACCGCCGGGACGGATCAACGGAGGCACTACACCCCGACGAGGGAATCCCAACACAACAAATGCAGAGGGGGAGCCAGGGAGCAAGGTCCACCTTCCCCCCCCAACGGCACCAACACACGGTGAGAGAGACCCCTTAGGTGCGCCAAAGAGCGAGGACAGTAAATCCAGGGCCGTCAATGAATTGGGGAAGGCCCAGCCACGAAACCACGGAGCGGAGGGTCTCCCCCACCCATCACCTCTAAGACGAACGATCAGCCCGGCCCAAGTCTACTAAAGAGGCCCACCAACAGTTACCGGTGGACAGAAATCACCCAAACCAGTCCATAGCCACAATCAGAACACCACAGAAGCATAGAGGCCCCAAACAACAGCAAGCCCACCACCCGCATACAACCATGGGAAGACCACAGGCGACAGGAGGGCCCCAGCCTCCCATCACGACATGAAACAAGTCTCCAACCCCCAAAAATCACCATCAGACCATGGATCCTGATGCAAACTCCACCATGTCGGACATGCTTGATAGAGTCCTGGCAGCCATAGAGCACTCGCCTGTCACTATGGAAGAGTGCTTAGGCACTCTCACCACCGACCTAACCCTGCTGCAAGAAGACCACAGGAATTTAGCAGACAAAGTGGCAGACGGAGAAAAAGCCCTCTCCACACTACAACCCCTGGCAAAAGCACAACAAGACTCCATGAAAGACCTACAGGCCAGGGTAACGCTACTCAAGGAGAAAACAGATGACTTAAAGGGACGCTCCAGGCACAGCAACCTCCGTATACTGAATCTGCCAGAGAGGATGGAGGGAAAAGATCCCCCAGATACACGGAAACCTGGCTCAGATCATTCACACCTCAAGAGGAGCTGACCGCCTTCTTCTCGATAGAGAGACCGCACCGCGTACCAGCAAGACTCCCACCCCCAGGCTCTCTCCCATGGCCTCTACTAGTCAAACTCCTCCACTTTCGCGACAGAGACTCCATACTGCGAGCCACCAGGCAGAATGGCCCCATCACAGTGGAAGACAAACAGGTCATGCTCTTCCCGGACTACTACAGAGCAGTACAGCGACGAAGATCATCGTTTCTTGAAGTGAAAAGACTCCTATGTGAAAAGAACATTCAATACTCTGCTATTTCCGGCAAGACTCAAAATAATACAGGACGAGGCTACAGTCTTCTTCACTGACCCGAAGGATGCCCTGGACTGGCTAGAACTGAATCTGCAAGTTAGAACAAACCCAAGAAATAACCGAAAGCACCAAAAAAACATGTCCAGACCCCCACGCTGGCGGGTAAAGGGCGCTCAGAGTCAATCAGGGCCACAATCGCAAAATGCAACACTGAAGTCTCCAAACACAGAGCAAATTATATCGGAAAGATGAAAGGCCTTGCAGGCAGCGGAGGAGCTGGGAGCGAACTTGTCAGCCTCAGAAAATGAAGATGGCCACCACATCTTCACACCTGAAGAAGACCCCAACGACTCAAGCAGCCCGACGGGAGCTCAGAGACTCTACTAACAGTCACCCCACAAACAGCAGATACACTCATATAGCCATAACAAGCAGGGACCTGCACAAGGACTCCCACTTTAACCCCTTCGATGCTCATGACGGAATGGTTCCGTCATGAGCATCGGTGCCCCTGTGCTCATGACGGAACCATTCCGTCTTGAGGCCAGGGGCACGAAATCCCTCTGCTGCAGACAGCAGAGGGATTTCTCTTTCACCCCTGTGACCTTGGCAGCTGGGGAATTGCTTCCCCAGCTCCCGAAGCCCCCTCCTTGGTTTCTGTGCCATGAGGATCAGCGCGCACGTCGCGCTGTCCTCATTACACAGAAAACAAAACTGAAATGAGCCTTTAGGCTCATTTCAGTTTCACTTTCTATGTGCTCAGGGGCTATCTCAGCCCCCGGGCACGTAGAAAGACGGGAGAGGTATCATTGGAAAGGGGAGAATCTCCCTTTCCAATGGTACTCCTCCCCAGTGGATTCCTGCTTGGGGATCGCCCCAGGAGGGCGATCCCCAAGCAGGATCCACCCACTAGACACCAGGGAGGGGGGAGCGGCCTCTTGGGCAAGGGCTTTTGTTCCCCCAATTTGTTTATGGTGCGATTTAGACTTTTGCCCTCCTGGGGCAGATGGGGGCAGTAGCCCCCAATCTGCCCCACCGGGGGCAAAAAGCCCACTAGACCCCAGGGATATTTTTCTTTGCCCTATTAATTTATTAGGGTGGGTGCTGCCCATAAAGGGCATGTCCATGCCCCCACCCTGCAAAATTTACAGCCTTTCTGCCCCCCGGGGGCAAAAGCCCACTATAAGCCAGGGATTTTTTTTTAAATTATAATTTGTGGTGGGGCTGCCCAATATGGGCATGACCATGCCCCCACCCACCCCCGCAAAAATGACAGCTTTTCTGCCCCCTGGGGCAGCTGAGGCATTAGCCCCAAATCTGCCCCCTGGGGGCAAAAAGCCCAGTAAACACCAGGGATTTTATGGGCAAATTTTAATTAGGTTGGGGGCATTGGCATGCCCATTTTGGGCATCCCCACCCTAATTAAAATTTGCCTAGAACTCCCTGGCGTCTAGTGGACTTTCTGCCCCCTGGGGGCAGATGGGGGCATTAGCCCCCAATCTGCCCCGCCGGGGGGCAAAAAGCCCACTAGACGCCAGGGATTTTTTGGGGCAAATTTGAATTAGGGTGGGGGCTCCCAAAACGGGCATGCCCATGCCCCCACCCCCTCCCCGCAAAAATAACAGCCTTCCTGCCCCCCTGGGGGCATATGGGGCAGTAGCCCCCAATCTGCCCTCCCGGGGGCAAAAAGCCCACTAGGCGCCAGCGATTTTTGGGGCAAATTTTAATTAGGGTGGGGGCATTGGCATGCCCGTTTTGGGCAGTCCCCACCCTAATTAAAATTTGCCCAAAAACTCCCTGGCGTCTAGTGGGCTTTTTGCCCCCCCTGGGGGGCAGATTGGGTGCATTAGCCCCCAATCTGCCCCGCCAGGGGGGGGCAAAAAGCCCCCTAGTCGCCAGGGATTTTTTTTGGGCAAATTTGTATTAGGGTGGGGCTGCCCAAAGTGGGCATGCCCATGCCCCCACCCCCTCCCTGCAAAAATTACAGCCTTCCTGCCCCCCTGGGGTCAGATGGGGCAGTAGCCCCCAATCTGCCCCCTCGGGGGCAAAAGCCCACTAGACGCCAGGGATTTTCTTGGGCAAATTTTAATTAGGGTGGGGCATTGGCATGCCCGTTTTGGCAGCCCCCACCTAATTAAAATTTGCCCAAGAACTCCCTGGCATCTAGTGGGCTTTTGCCCCCTGGGGGTCGGATGGGGGCATTAGCCCCCATCTGCCCCGCCGGGGAGGGCAAAAAGCCCACTAGACGCCAGGGAGTTTTTTGGGCAAATTTTAATTAGGGTGGGGACTGCCCAAAATGGGCATGCCCATGCCCCCGCCACCTCCCCCACAAAAATAACAGCCTTCCTGCCCCCCCCCTGGGGGGCAGATGGGGCAGTAGCCCCCAATCTGCCCCCCCGGGGGGGCAAAAAGCCCACTAGACGACAGGGATTTTTTTGGGCACATTTTAATTAGGGTGGGGCATTGGCATGCACGTTTTGGGCAGCCCCCACCCTAATTAAAATTTGCCCATAAAAAAAACCTGGCGTCTAGTGGGCTTTTTGGCCCCCTGGGTGGCAGATGGGGGCATTAGCCCCCAATCTGCCCCGCCGGGGTGGCAAAAGCCCACTAGATGCCAGGGAGTTTTTGGGGGCAAATTTGAATTAGGGTGGGGTCTCCCAAAACGGGCATGCCCATGCCCCCAACCCTCCCCCACAAAAATAACAGCCTTCCTGCCTCCTCTGGGGGCAGATGGGGCAGTAGCCCCCAATCTGCCCCGCGGGGGCCAAAAAGCCCACTAGACGCCAGGGATTGTTTTGGGCAAATTTAAATTAGGGTGGGGGCATTGGCATGCCTGTTTTGGGCAGCCCCACTCTAATTAAAATTTGCCCAGAACTCCTGAGCGCCTAGTGGGCTTTGCCCTCTGGGGGCAGATGGGGCATTTCTCCCCAATCTGCCTTGCCGGGGGGCAAAAAGCCCACTAGACGCCAGGGAGTTTTTGGAAGCAAATTTGAATTAGGGTGGGGGCTCCCAAAAAGGGCATGCCCATGCCCCCACCCCTCCCCCGCAAAATAACAGCCTTCCTGCCCCCTGGGGGCAGATGGGGCAGTAGCCCTCAATCTGCCCCCGCAGGGGCAAAAGCCCACTAGACGCCAGGGATTTTTGGGGCAAATTTTGATTAGGGTGGGGCATTGGCATGCCCGCTTTGGGCAGCCCCCACCCTAATTAAAATTTGCCCAAAAACTCCCTGACGTGTAGTGGGCTTTTGCTCCCTGGGGGCAGATGGGGGCATTAGCCCCCAATCTGCCCCACCGGGGGGGGGGCAAAAAGCCCACTAGATGCCAGGGAGTTTTTGGGGGCAAATTTGAATTAGGGTGGGGGCTCCCAAAACGGGCATGCCCATGCCCCCAACCCTCCCCCACAAAAATAACAGCCTTCCTGCCCCCTCTGGGGGGCAGATGGGGCAGTAGCCCCCAATCTGCCCCCACGGGGGCCAAAAAGCCCACTAGACGCCAGGGATTGTTTTGGGCAAATTTAAATTAGGGTGGGGGCATTGGCATGCCCGTTTGGGCAGCCCCCACCCTAATTAAAATTTGGCCAAGACTCCCTGAGCGTCTAGTGGGCTTTTGCCCTCTGGGGGCAGATGGAGGCATTTCTCCCCAATCTGCCTTGCCGGGGGCAAAAGCCCACTAGACGCCAGGGAGTTTTTGGGAGCAAATTTGAATTAGGGTGGGGCTCCCAAAAGGGCATGCCCATGCCCCCACCCCTCCCCCGCAAAAATAACAGCCTTCCTGCTTCCCTGGGGGCAGATGGGGCAGTAGCCCCCAATCTGCCCCCCGCGGGGGCAAAAGCCCACTAGACGCCAGGGATTTTTGGGGCAAATTTTGATTAGGGTGGGGGCATTGGCATGTCCGTTTGGGCAGCCCCCACCCTAATTAAAATTTGCCCAAAAACTCCCTGACGTAGTGGGCTTTTGCCTCCCTGGGGGCAGATGGGGGCATTAGCCCTCAATCTGCCCCACCGGGGGGCAAAAAGCCCACTAGATGCCAGGGAGTTTTTTTGGCAAATTTGAATTAGGGTGGGGGCTCCCAAAACGGGCATGCCCATGCCCCCACCCCCTCCCCCACAAAAATAACAGCCTTCCTGCTCCCCCTGGGGTCAGATGGGGCAGTAGCCCCCAATCTGCCCCCGGGGGCAAAAGCCCACTAGACGCCAGGGATTTTTTGGGCAAATTTTAATTAGGGTGGGGGCATTGGCATGCCCGTTTTGGTCAGCCCCCACTCTAATTAGAATTTGCCCAAACTCCCTGGCACCTAGTGGGCTTTTGCTCCTCTGGGGGCAGATAGGGGCATTAGCTCCCATCTGCCCTGCCGGGTGGGGGCAAAAAGCCCACTAGACGCCAGTGAGTTTTTTGGGGCAAATTTGAATTAGGGTGGGGGCTGCCCAAAATAGGCATGTCCATGCCCCCACCCCTCCCCGCAAAAATACAGTCTTCCTGCCCCCTGGGGGCAGATGGGGCAGAAGCCCTCAATCTGCCCCCGGGGGCAAAAAGCCCTCTAGACACCAGGGATTTTTGGGGCAAATTTTTATTAGGGTGGGGCTGCCCAAAACAGGCATGTCAATGCCCCCACCCCCACCCGCAACAATTACAGCCTTTCTGCCCCCTGGGGGAAGATGGGGCAGTAGCCCCAAATCTGCCCCCAGGGGGCAAAAAGCCCACTAGACGCCAACGATTACACTGGCTTTTTTATGTGTGGGGGTGGGGGCTGCTCAGAATGGGCATACCAATGCCCCTACCCCCAAAAAAATAGCCACAGAGTTTCTGCCCCCTTGGGGGCATATCGGGAAACCCCACCCCCGATATCCCCCCAGGGCGGCAGAAAGCCGACTAGGATCAGATTTGTTTTTAGCAATATGCCTACCTGTGGATTTTGGGCCCTAGCGCAGCCGGCACATAGGGAAACCTAGCAAACCTGTACATTTTTGAAAATTAGACACCCAGGGAATCGAGGATGGGGTGACTTGACTGGCTCTCACCAGGTTCTGTTACCCAGAATTCCTTGCAAACCTCAAAATGTGTATAAAAAACAAATTTTCCTCACATTTCTGTGGTGGAAAGTTCTGGAATCTGTGTGGATCCACAAAATTCCACTCACCCCGCATTCCCCAAAGTCTTCCGAGAAAAATGGTACCTCACTTGTGTGGGTGGGTCAAGTACCCGCGACAGGCAAGGGCCCAAAACCTAGTGAGGCGACATCAAAATTACCTATCACAAACCAACCTGGTTTTGTACGGGGGTTACCTGGGTTTTTGGCCCCGGGTCGGCGGCCACCTAGGGAAACCTACAAAACCCACACATTTCTGAAAACTAGACACCCGGGGATTCCAGGGAGGTATGGCTTGTGTGGATCCCCCAACGTTTTCTTACCCAGAATCCCCTGCAAACCTCAAATTTAGCTGAAAAAAATCACTTTTTTCACACATTTGTGTGTGGGAAAGTTGTGGCATCACCGGGCTGACACAAATTTCCTACCAGCCAGCGTTCCCCTGGTCTCCCGATAAAAATGGTGCCTCACTCGGGTGGGAGGCCCAAGTACCCGCGACAGGCAAGGGCCCAAAACGTATTGAGGCGACATCAAAATTGCCTATCACAAAACCACCTGGTTTTGCAAGGGGGTCCCATGACTTTTGGCCCGGGGCTCGGCGGCCACCTAGAGAAACCTACCAAACCCACACATTTCTGAAAACTAGACACCCGGGGATTCCAGGGAGGTATGACTTGCGTGGATCCCCCAACGTTTTCTTACCCAGAATCCCCTGCAAACCACAAATTTTGCTGAAAAATGCACTTTTTCTCACATTTCTGTGGTTGAAAGTTCTGGAATCTGCGTGGATCCACAAATTTCCTCCCACCCAGCGTTCCCCCAGATCTCCCGATAAAAATGGTACCTCACTTGCATGGGTGGGTCAAGGTCCCGCGACAGGCAAGGGCCCAAAACGTATTGAGGCGACATCAAAATTGCCTATCACAAAACCACCTGGTTTTGCATGGGGGGTCCCATGAGTTTTTGGCCCGGGGCTCGGAAGCCATCTAGGGAAACCTACCTAACCCACACATTTCTGGAAACTAGACACCCGGGGGAGTCCAGCGAGGTATGGCTTGCGTGGGTCCCCCATCATTATCCTACCCAGAATCCCTGCAAACCTCAAATTTCGCTGAAAAATTCACCTTTTCTCACATTTCTGTGGTGGAAAGTTCTGGAATCTGCGTGGATCCACAAATTTCCTCCCACCCAGCGTCTCCCAGGTCTCCCGATAAAATGGTACCTCACTTGTGTGGGTAGGCACAGTGGCTGCAACAGGAAATGGCCCAAATCGTACTCTGGAGACTTCAAAATTACCTATAGGAAAACTACCTGGTTTTGGGGGGGGCACCTGAGATTTTGGCCCCGGGCTCGACGGCCATATTGGGAAAGTACCAAACCCAAACATTTCTGAAAACTAGACACCCGGGGGAGTCCAATGAGGTATGGCTTGCGTGGATCCCCCAACGTTTTCCTACCCAGAATGCCATGCAAACCTCAAATTTAGCTGAAAAAAACACATTTTCCACATATTTTTGAGTGGAATCACTGTGCCGGCACAAATGTCCTACCACCCAGCGTTCCCCTTGTTCTCCTGAGTAAAATGATACCTCACTTTTGTGGGTGGGCCAAAGGCCTGTGGCTAGGAAGAGCCCAAAACATAGGGATTTATAGTATAGCACCGAGAATTCTAAGCGCTACATTTTTTTAAAAATACGTTTTTATCCAATTCTGCTTTGGACACCCACAAAAGTGAGGTATCATTTTACTCAGGAGAACAAGGGGAACGCTGGGTGGTAGGACATTTGTGCCGGCACGGTGATTCCACGCAAAAATATGTGGAAAATGTGGTTTTTTCAGCTAAATTTAAGGTTTGCATTGCATTCTGGGTAGGAAAACGTTGGGGATCCAGGCAAGCCATACCTCATTGGACTCCCCAAGTGTCTAGTTTTCAGAAATGTTTGGGTTTGGTACTTTCCCAAGATGGCCACCGAGCCCGGGGCCAAAATCTCAGGTGCCCCCCAAAACCAGGTAGTTTTGCTATAGGTAATTTTGAAGTCTCCAGAGTACGATTTGGGCCATTTCCTGTTGCAGCCACTGTGCCTACCCACACAAGTGAGGTACCATTTTTATCGGGAGACCTGGGGAACGCTGAGTGGGAGGAAATTTGTGGATCCACGCAGATTTCAGAACTTTCCATCACAGAAATGTGAGAAAAAAGTGAATTTTTCAGCGAAATTCGAGGTTTGCAGGGGATTCTGGGTAGGAGAATGATGGGGGACCCACGCAAGCCATACCTTGCTGGACTCCCCGGGTGTCTAGTTTCCAGAAATGTGTGGGTTAGGTAGGTTTCCCTAGATGGCTGCCGAGCCCCGGGCCAAAAACTCATGGGACTCCCCATGCAAAACCAGGTTGGTTTGTGATAGGTAATTTTGATGTCGCCTCAATAGCTTTTGGGCCCTTGCCTGTCGCGGGTCCTTGACCCACCCATGCAAGTGAGGTACCATTGTTATCGGGAGACCTGGGGAACGCTGGGTGGGAGGAAATTTGTGGATCCACGCAGATTCCAGAACTTTCCACCACAGAAATGTGAGAAAAAGTGAATTTTTCGGCGAAATTCGAGGTTTGCAGGGGATTCTGGGTAGGAGAATGATGGGGGACCCACGCAAGCCATACCTTGCCGGACTCCCCAGGGTGTCTAGTTTCCAGAAATGTGTGGGTTAGGTAGGTTTCCCTAGATGGCTGCCGAGCCCCGGGCCAAAAACTCATGGGACCCCCCATGCAAAACCAGGTTGGTTTGTGATAGGTAATTTTGATGTCGCCTCAATAGCTTTTGGGCCCTTGCCTGTCGCGGGTCCTTGACCCACCCATGCAAGTGAGGTACCATTGTTATCGGGAGACCTGGGGGAACGCTGGGTGGGAGGAAATTTGTGGATCCACACAGATTCCAGAACTTTCCACCACAGAAATGTGAGAAAAAAGTGAATTGTTCGGCGAAATTTGAGGTTTGCAGGGGATTCTGCGTAGGAGAATGATGGGGGACCCACGCAAGCCATTCCTCGCTGGACTCCCCGGGTGTCTAGTTTCCAGAAATGTGTGGGTTTGGTAGGTTTCCTAGATGGCTGGCCGAGCCCCGGGCCAAAAACTCATGGGACCCCCATGCAAAACCAGGTTGGTTTGTGATAGGTAATTTTGATGTCGCCTCAATAGCTTTTGGGCCCCTGCCTGTCGCGGGATCCTTGACCCACCCACACAAGTGAGGTACCATTTTTCTCGAAAGACTTTGGGGAACGTGGGGTGGGTGGAAATTTGTGGATCCACGCAGATTCCAGAACTTTCCACCACAGAAATGTGGGGGAAATGTGGGGGCATATTATCAAGGGCTCTATCGCCGCTTTAGCGGGACTTTTTCCCGCTAAAGCAGCGATAATTCAAACGCCCTATTAGCAAGCTGTCGCTAACTGCTGTTAGCGACAGCTTCTAGGCGATAGCGACCAGGTTGGGTGCCGCTTTGCATGCCAGCGATATTTATCGCTAATGGCATGCAAAGTAGGCGTTCCCAACCTAAAAGCGACTGGAAACAGTCGCTAAGGTCGCTATCGCCTATTAACGAACCAGCGCTAAACACGTTTAGCGCTGGTTTGTTAACGCCTGGTCTAAGCCTGACTTAGCCATGTAATCCAATGGGAGGTGGATTACATGGCTAAATCCCCCTGGCCCTATCGCCAAGCTAACACTGGTCACAGTGTGAGTATCGCTTGTTTTCAAGCGATATTCACACTGTTCTTCAGGGTTTCTATCGCTTGGAGATAAGCGTTGCTGATAGCACGCTATCTCCGCGATAGAAACCTGCGATAGCCGGCGATAATTATCCGAGCGCTAACTGCGCTTAGCGATAATTATCGCCGGTTATTGCTAATAGGCCCCGTGGTTTTTTGACAATTTTTTAGGTTTGCAAGGGATTCTGGGTAACAGAACCTGGTGGGAGGCAGTCAAGTCACCCCATCCTGGATTCCCCTGAGTGTCTAGTTTTCAAAAATGTATAGGTTTGCTAGGTTTCCCTAGGTGCCGGCAGAGCTATGGTTCAAAAACTACAACTAGGCACTTTGCCAAAAAAGGGTCATTTTTCACTGCGAAATTGAGGTGTGTCCACGTTGCGTTTTGCGCCATTTCCTGTCGCGGGCACTAGGCCAACCCACACAAGTGAGGTATCATTTTTCTCGGAAGACTTTGGGGAACGCGGGGTGGGTGGAAATTTGTGGATCCACGCAGATTCCAGAACTTTCCACCACAGAAATGTGAGGAAAATGTGTATTTTTTGACAATTTGTTAGGTTTGCAAGGGATTCTGGGTAACAGAACCTGGTGGGAGCCAGTCAAGTCACCCCATCCTGGATTCCCCTGGGTGTCTAGTTTTCAAAAATGTATAGGTTTGCTAGGTTTCCCTAGATGCTGGCAGAGCTATGGTTCAAAAACTACAGCTAGGCACTTTGTCAAAAAAGGGTCATTTTTCACTGTGAAATTGGGGTGTGTCCACGTTGCGTTTTGCGCCGTTTCCTATCGCGGGCACTAGGCCTACCCACACAAGTGAGGTACCATTTTTCTCGGAAGACTTTGGGGAACGTGGGGTGGGTGGAAATTTGTGGATCCACGCAGATTCCAGAACTTTCCACCACAGAAATGTGAGGAAAATGTGTTTTTTTATCAATCTTTTAGGTTTGCAAGGGATTCTGGGTAACAGAACCTGGTGGGAGCCAGTCAAGTCACCCCATCCTGGATTCCCCTTCGTGTCTAGTTTTCAAAAATGTATAGGTTTGCTAGGTTTCCCTAGGTGCCGGCAGAGCTAGGGTTCAAAAACTACAGCTAGGCCCTTTGCAAAAAAAGGGTAATTTTTCATTGTGAAAATTTGGTGTGTTCACGTTGGGTTTTGAGCCATTTCCTGTCGTGGGCACTATGCCTACCCACACAAGTGAGGTACCATTTTTATCAGGAGACTTAGGGTAATTCAGATTTGTGAAGCAACTGTTATTACCTATTGACTTTCGATGCATTCTGCCTTCCAAATGAAAGACATTGTGTAAAAAGAAGTAATTTTAAAAAATGACCGATAATTCTCATGCTAGTATGAGTATTCCCAATTTCGGAAATGTGCAAATATCTACTGTTTCTAAACTCTATATTTTGTTCCCATTTCAGAAATACATAGGTGTCTTTCATACCGATTTTTCCATGTATACATTTTCCCACAATAATTGCTATATACCCGGTACATAATAAAAAACCATTGCAAGACGCTGCTCAGTTGTTGGCTCTGGGTTCGTCGGGTTCTTGGTGAACCTACAAGTCCTATATATCCCCATAACCAGTAAGGTCCAGCGGATGTAACGGTATATTGCTTTCAAAGAGCTGTCATAATTAGAAGAAGTTACAGGTGAAAACGTTGACACAAAAGGCTGTTTTTTTCAACTAATTTTCAATTTTCCCTATATTTAACTGTTAGTTTCTATAAAGAAACCTTGATGGATCTACACAAATGACCCCTTGCTGAATTCAGAATTTTGTCTACTTTTCCAAAATGTATAGCTGTCTAGGATCCATTATTGCTTTCATACCCATTTCTACCATTAACTGGAAGGAGGTTGAAAACACAAAAAATAGCAAAAATAGGCTATGTCCCAGAAAAATGCCAAAACTGTGTAAAAATGTTGGTTTTCTGACAAAAGTCTGTCATTCCCTAAAAGCTGGGAAAATGGTGATTTCAGCCCCACAAACCCTTTTTTGATACCATTTGCAGGGAAAAACCCAGACGCTTTCATTTGCAGCCCTTTTTCGCATTTTTCCCAAAAACCCCAAAATTTAGCTGTATTTTGGCTAATTTCTGGGACCCCTCCAGGGGAATCCACAAACCCTGGGTACCTTTACAATCCCCATGATGTTGGAAAAAAGGACGCAAATTTGGCGTGGATACCTTATGTGGTCAAAAAGTTACAGGGGCCTAAGCGCGCACTACCCCAAATAGCCAAAAAAAGGCTTAGCACAGGGGGGGAAAAGGTCTAGCAGCGAAGGGGTTAACGATCCTTTGGCACCATCCCTAATGTTACCAAAAATAGAAAACTAATGGTCACAACACGTGCTTACTTAACCCAAGGCCCCTACAGGCCATGCACGCAGACCCACAGGGTCCACTATCCCCCTGTATAGGAGCCCCGGAATCACACGTGGGCCAAGACCCCCCCACAATACACTAGAGGGTACTCATTGGTACCAGTTTGGATGTGCTGTCAGTTGCAGCAGATCCCTAGTATTGGGTCTTCAACCGGTTACAGTTACTGTTCTATCCCGCACTACACCCCAAGCCCACACCCATCCTTGAACACAGACCCACTATACCCAGCGACACACTCAGACCATGCGCTAGGTGCAACAACTACCAACCGGGGGACCCCAGTCATGATTTACCAGCCTCCACCCTCTCCCCCACGAGATCCACACACCTCTATGACGCCAACAACGGATAATACATTTCTCACCTTAAACGCCCGTGGCATACATACCGCACAGAAGCGCTGCACAATTCACTCATACATTAAGCGTCAACAAGCGCAGATCATACTACTACAGGAAACACACCTCACTAGGGAAGGAACTCAACAAACTTCAAAAACGCTGGCGGGGCACTTTTTGCGCTACGACATTTTCAGGGTTCTCAAGACGGGCACTGATATGGCTCGTATCAGGGACTCCCTTCCTAGAGATTGGCAGAAGAGTGGATATAGAAGGAAGGTACGCACTACTGGAAGGCCTATTAGACGGCCAACCAGTGTTAATCAGCAGTATCTATGCGCCTAACTCGGAAAAAGCAAAGTTCTGGGAGGCTTTAACAAAAGTTCAGGCCCAATTCACAGCCTCACCGTGGATCCTGGTAGGAGATTACAACTGCACACTAGACCTCGCTCTCGACAGATCCCACCCTCCCATCTCAACCTCCCACGCCCACACGCAAACAGCCCACTTTCGAGCATGATCGAATCACTGGTCATTAACAGATGCCTGGTGACACAAGCACCCGACAACTAAACTCTATTCCTTCCACTCCGTTCCCCACAATCTACGAGTGCGACTAGATCGATTCCTGTGCACACCCACAATTCTCCCCATGAGCCAAAACTCGGACTACCTGGGCAGAATACTCTCAGATCACGACGCACACATCGTAACCCTCCAATGGCGCCCACCCCTACCGCCGATCCCTATGTGGTGATTATCACGGGACTGCCTCAAAGACTTGGTGTTCAGGCATGAACAGAGGGAAAGCATCCAAAAAAAAAAAACATTTAGCCGAGTGTGTCCATCATGTGACATGACATGTCTGTCTCCAGTCACCGCCCCCAACCACAACCACTTCATTAGAGGAGTTTGACAATTGAGTCAGCACAATACTCAGCATTTCCCTAACCAACGCACCTCTCTCCAGTGAAGTCCACAGGGTTGAGTAGGCCTCTTTGAGTTATGTGGGTTTCTTTTTGAACTTGAAGTAGATAACTTCCTTCATCTGTCTTTTGAGGTAGTCCTGCCCTGAGTCTGTCTGACTCCAAGTCCCAACTCTGTCTGACTCTTGAGTCCTAGTCCTCCTCACCCAAATGAGATTGAGAGAGATAGACCTGCAGTGCACTGCTGTAGATGAACAAGAAGAGCAAAAGAATTTGAGCATTTTTTGTGTAGATTGTATTTGTTAACTAAACTGACTGGTCTCAGAACTTCCTGGAAAAAAACAGCAAAGAGTGGACCATGCAAGTAAGTCTAGCTAAGTTTGAAAGAAAGGTCAACAATCACCTTCACACAGAATCACCCATCAGCCCCCAAACATTGCTAATCATCGAAATAAAGTTTACAAGTATTAGTTGAACAACATCCTCACTGTCTGTCACCGAAATCAATCATCACAACTCACACTCACTCAATAATATCACTCATTGGTGCAATAGTCACCTGTTCCAATCCAAGCACGTGATATACAATTGCCTATTGTTGTATCTCCTATTTTTCCAATGGAAGCAACACAATGGAAGTCTTGTAAATGAATGTTCTTTAGTGGAGCAGCATGGCTAGGGAATGAAAAAAGATGGATAGGGATGTGATGGAGGCAGGCATTGTCATCATGTACTTCAAGCGAATGGGGAGGCTTCTTCTGTGCACACTGGTCCAACCCCAATCCAGCTATACATGTAAATAAATGGTTGGGGTTGAATAATTCAGACTTCAAGTATATAATGTTCCTCTAGCTATGTCCATTTTTTTTGGGCAAAGCAGTTCAATGGTAATGTGGAAGTTCTTTGTGGCCTGCTCAGTCTGGGAAGTAGTGTTCATTCTCAAACTCGGGGTTCACCCAGATGTTGGTCAGCTAATGCACTTGAGTCTGACCAATTGCCCTCCTCCTCCTCCTGTGCTGTCTAAGGAACAGTGTAATCTTGTGACATGAAGTGCTGGTTCATTTTAATCATGGTCAATCTTTCCACGTTTTGAGGCAAGACACTGGTCCTTCTGACTGTGTCAACTGCGCCAGCTGCACTGAACACACGCTTAGCTGACACACTGGACACTGGACAAGACAGATACTTTATTGCCAGCCTACTAAGCTCTGGCTATTGGCGCATCTTCCCATACCAACAGCCCAATGGGTTTTGATCCACGTAGATCGCTTTTGGGTCATCCAAATAGTATTGGACCATCCTCTGAATGGTCATTGGGGCTGCCACTTCCTCGACCTCTGATGCCTTCACCTTCTGCACTTGATTAAACCCTGCCATTTGAAACCAAGCCATTGCAGAGGTTGGGCTCAATTCTTCTGTTGCTGGTGTTGTTGTTGCTGGTTTTGCTGGTGTTGGCAAATGTGATAAAACAGCACTGCCCTCTCTGGAGGTTGAAGGCTGCACACCAGAACTTCTACCTGGGACTCTAAATTCCAGCCATTCTTCTTCCCGGTCTCTTGTTTCCTCAACAATCCATGTCTTGCAGACTGAAACATAAACTTTTAGCAAAGGAATGAAAGTGGCCAGCAGTTTTTTGTACCGTATTGTGGCACAGATGTACTCTTTGGAAGTCACAATGTCTCTTTCCAGCCTTGAATTAACAGCCAAGCAAAGGATTAAGCTCTCAACCAACTCATATGCTTCTTCCTTCACACTGGCAAATCTTTACAATACCTTTTTTAACTGGTTCAGTAGCAGACACAACAACGGTATACCTTGGTCCATCGTACTGTTCTCCTTGCTGACTTCCTGTATGAAAACCTCAAAAGGAAGTAGCATTTTTGTCAGGCATTTGATTAACCCCATTTGTTCACCTCCATGGCCATGCTTTTCCCAGTTGCACTCCCACTTCTTTGAAGGGCATAGACAGTGATTGGTCTGTACTGCTCAAACAGACCTTGCAACATTTAGTAGGTCGAGTTCCAACATGTCGACACCTCCTGTATGAGGGCTTTAACAGGTACTCTATTAGTATGCTGAATGATCCTCAACTGTATTCGGGCTTCAAAAGAATGACTGAAATAAATGTAGTTTCTTCTGCAGGTGACCAGTATGTTGCTGACTATGACTTCTTTCTTGAGAAAGTCTTGCACAATCAGGTTGATGCAATGTGCCAAACACATGACCCTGAAATATCCACCATTTGCCATGACCTTTACTATATTGCTAAGATATGAGAGAGTGCCCCACATAAAATCAGGATAGGGCACCGTTACCAGAACAAGGTTCAATCTCCCCTTAGGATGTAGTCAATCCACAAACACAACTCACAATCACTTCTCAATCACCATTGAGTTGTAAACTTCTATTTCAAAACCAGTACCATGGCAATATTTCAAAGACACATGGCTTTAATAGTGTATTGCCAATTCTAAAAACCAAATTACAATGTATGCATTCATAATCTCAAAATGCTAATTATATTAGGGATGCCATTCATTGAATTTAAAAAAATTAAAAAATATGAGATAGTGTCAACATTGTAGTTTTCACAGTACGACGCAACACACTAAATAAAAACCAATATTACGAGATAAAATTAAAACAAGCCACGGAGAGGTAAAAACAGACACCAGCACCTGTCTATACAAACAAACTGATTTGTTCAATCTGTGGTGAATCAGAATCTTCCATGTGGTCTCTGCATCACCACCGATCGTGTCTACAGTTTACACGGTTTACGTGTCTCAAATTACGTCTATGCATTTCGGTGGATCACAAACAATTATATTGCTACCTTCTTCAGGACTAACAAATTGGTTCTCCCACACAACAAGGCACAAGAACTCAAGACAAATTATGCAAAGATCATTCCAGGGACCTATATAAAATATTTGAAACCCCAATGGGTCTTCTTCTCGTAGAAGCACACTTTCATTTAGGGGGGTCACCCTCTTGTTAGTACAATAATGTTTTGCAAGATCAGATCGCCGCTTTGTCCAATATTCTAGATATCCCAATGGATCTTTTTCATCTGGCAGTTCACTCCCACGGGGGATCACCCTCATAGGGGATGTGCACTTCTTGCAAGCCTAATGTAATTAACATTTTGAGATTATGAATGCATACATTGTAATATTTTAGAACTGGCAATACACTATTAAAGCCCTGTGGCATTGAAATATTGCAGTGGTGCTAGTTTTGAAATAGATGCTTACAGCTTGATTGAGGAGTGAGTGTAAGTTGTGTTGGAGAAATTAAGGCTCAATATTTGTAGATATGTTGAAGGCGATGAAATTCAAGCCTTATGATTGGCTGAGGGTTTTTTTTGGCGTGAGCACTCTGACTGGCAGGCTGTAACATGAACAGAAATGTTACGGCAGCCATTATAAAACTTGTGGAAGGGGGCTCAGTGGCCTTGGGCATATGCTCCCCAGCCCCCAAAAGAAGCAAAGTTGTGGGTACTCCAGTGGGACCAGGCAACCCATAAAAAATGCTAAAAAGGTATGGCCAGCTCCCCCATGCACCCCAGAATTGGTGCTGGCTGGGAAGCCTAGGGCTGTAGGGGCTGAGGGTGCTGTCCCCCACAGTTTCCTAACAATGTAGCAAGCTGTGGGTGTCCTGGGTGGGACTGAAGTGATCAAAAATAAAATTAAAGAATACCTGCAAAAAGCATTAATAAGTGTACTGCTGGTGCTGCTCATTTATTTCTGACTGTTCTTGACAAGAAGCTCTCAAAAATTGCCTTCATGGTAAATTTGCATATTTGTTCCCGCTTTATAGTGGCCTTCTCTTGGTGAGGGTACCAGCAACGGGAAACATCCATTACAACGCAGTCATTAAAACGACCTACCTTTACAATGCAACTGTTACAAAGCAACTGCCTTTACATCGGATGCCATTACAATGCATGCCATTACAACGCATGTCACTACAGCGCATGCCATTACAATGCATACCACTAAAACGCATGCCATTACAACGCATTAAAGGTAAGTAATAGAGATTTTTTTAGTTTTAGGGTGGGTAAGGGATTTGGGGTACATGGGAATAGTAATTTTTACCCCTACACTATCCAACACTTTCTCTACTGTTGCACTCACTTGAGTGGGAATAGTAATTTTTACCCCTACACTATCCAAGACTTACCCAACTGTTGCCCTGAAAGTGTTATGCATTGTAATGGTATGCGTTGTAATGGTATGCATTGTAATGGAATGCGTTGTAATGGTAGTTTTTAAAAATGCATTGTAATGGCACGCATTGTAAAATCATGCGATGTAATGGTAGTTGCGATGTAAAGACTGCATTGTAAAAGCATGCGTTGTAATTGCATGCGTTGTAACGTTATATATTTACCAGCAACATGTTACAAAAGTGTTGTGGGGGGATGAAGGGAGTGTAGCATCCCCCCAGAAATCATTTTTCAAAAGTTACCCTGTGTTTCCACAGGCATATACAACGTGACCTTAGAAAAAGTTACGGTGTTTTTAAGTGTTCCCAGGGCTGGATGATTTTTTCTTCAACTGAGGATTTCAGGGATCCCCTGTAGTTGGGTCTATGGCTACATTATATGAGTGGAGGAATATAAAAGAAACATTCTGACACGTTTAATGTTGTTTTGAGTATACCTGCTTTATTTAAAGGTTTATTGACAAACATTGTAATGCTTGTTATTAATAAATAATGCCTTCGAACAAGGTTTTGGATTCTATTCATTTTGATGTTTAATCATAAGCTGATTGCTGTTTTATTAAGGTGGTGACACATTGACAAAGCCAATAGGCTTGCCTTCATATATTGATGTGGTAATCCCTTGACAAAGCCAATAGGCTTGCCTTGCATATCAATGTGTGTCACCTGACCTGCCTTATTTAAAATGACACCCTTTTATATTGTAAAGAGCACTCTCATTGGCTGCTTTTCCATTTGTTTGTATTGGACACCCCTGGTGGTTTTGGGTGCAGGGCCTGTCCGTCACAGACCAGTAATATTATAATTAGGTATGGTAGTAAGATCATACTTTGGGGTCGATTACGATGTCGTCCAAAAAGGGTCCGAACTGCATTTGATTAGTCCGAATCTGATTCAGAACCCACCTTTCCGACCGACTCGGACACGTTTCCCAATGACTGATTATGATAGCTGGAAAGCATTCGAACTGTCTGACTCGGTTCCGAGAGGCATTGGGAGTAACCGAGTCGTTCGGAGCCGAATCGTAGCGGTCTATGGACCGCGTTTCCAGCCGAGCGAATAGGATGTCAGATTCTGACAACCTTTCCAATTCGGTTGTGCCGACATGGATCGGCTGTCTGAATCTGACTTTGGGGGCCTGTAGCAGGCCCCCCTTCACCCGAGGCCCTCCGAATCGGGCCTTGGGGGTACCCATGGGTCCCCCCTCCCATGCATGCACAGTGTGTGCCTGCCACAGGGTGCAAGCTTTTCCCAAACCAACCCTTTTGTACATGGGAGCCTGTATTCCCGTTCGGAACACAGGTTCCCATTGAAGTCAATGCGAGTCCGACAGAACGATGTCCGGAATCATCATAATCATTCGGTTGGACTTGCAGAACCCGATTCCTTCAGAAACTATTCTGGAACCTATTTGGTGGTAAGAGTTTCTGGACAACATCGTAATCGGCCCCTTTGTGTAAAAAAAACCCTTTAGAAATTCACTGAAAACATCAATGGTGACATTATAGTTAGGTCTAGTAGTAATATATTCAATCAAGAACTATATTTTGATTCACAGAGCCAAATCAGAGCAGCTTACAACTCTAGTACATTCATTTGGCAAAATATAATATACAGAACTTCAGTGCTGAGCTGATTGCCATATAAACAAAAATCTAAAGAAAGGTCCTAAGAAGGAATTCAAAAAGGGTCTGCTATGCTATTGAGAAAATGGTGCTAGGGCTGAATAGAATGAGGTAATAACTTAGCCCTTTGCTGCTAGGCCGTTTCCCCCCCTGTGCTAAGCCTTTTTTTGGCTATTTGGGGTAGTTTGCGCTTAGGCCCCTGTAACATTTTGACCACATAAGGTATCCACGTCAAATTTGCGTCCTTTTTTTCCAACATCATAAGGATTTTAAAGGTACCCAGGGTTTGTGGATTCCCCTGGAGGGGACCTAGAAATTAACCAAAATACAGCAATTTTTTTTTGGGGAAAAATGGGAAAAAAGAGCTATAGAGGAAAGCGTCTGGTTTTTTCCCTGCAAATGGTATCAACAAGGGGTTTGTGGTGCTGAAATCACCATCTTCCCAGCTTTCAAGGACTGACAGACTTTTGTCAGAAAACCAGAACTTTTTACACAGTTTTGGCATTTTACTGGGACATAGCCTATTTTTGCTATTTTTTGTGCTTTCAACCTCCTTCCAGTTAATGGTAAAAATGGGTATGAAAGCAATGATGGATCCTGGAAAGCTATACGTTTCTGAAAAGTATGACAGATTTTTGAAAGCAATATACATTTACATCCGCTGGACGCTTCTGGTTGTGGGGATATATAGGACTTGTAGGTTCACCAGGAACCCGAGGACCCAGACCCAATAACTGAGCAGTGTCTTGCAATGGTTTTTATTGTGTACCGGGTATATAGCAATACATTTGGGTAAATATAAACAGGTAAAAATCGGTATGAAAGACACCTATGTATTTCTGAAATGGGAACAGGTTTGCAGGGGATTCTGGGTAGGACAACGTTGGGGGACCCATGCTAGCCATACCTCACTGGACTTCCCCAAGTCTCTAGTTTTCAGAAATGTGTGAGTTTGGTAGGTTTCCCTAGATGGCTGCTGAGTCCGGGACCAAAACTCATGTGACCCCCGTTGCAAAACCAGGTCGATTTCAGACACATAGGGGGCATCTGCGTTTTTTGGTCCCAGGGTAGGCAGCCATCTAGGGAAACCTACCAAATCCACATATTTCTGAAAACTAGAGACCCCGGGGAGTCCAGGGAGGTATGGCTTGCGTGGATCCCCCAACGTTTCCCTATCTAGAATCCCCTGCAAACCTCAAATTTTGCTGAAAAAATCTAATTTTTCTCAAATTTCTGTGTGGTAAAGTTGTAGGATCTATGGGCTGACACAAATTTCCTATCACCCAGCGTTCCCCCAGGTCTCCCGATAAGAATGATACCTCACTCTTGTGGGTGGGTCAAGTACCCGCAACAGGCAAGGCCCAAAATGTATTGTGGAGACATCAAAATTGCCTATCACAAAACGATCTGATTTTGCAAGGGGGGTCACATGAGTTTTTGGTCCCGGGCTTGGCGGCTATCTAGGGAAACCTACCAAACCCACACATTTCTGAAAACTAGAGACCAAGGGGAGTCCAGGGAGGTATGGCTTGCATGGATCCCCCAATGTTTCCCTAGCCAGAATCCCCTGCAAACCTCAAATTTTGATGACAAAATCAATTTTTTCTCACATTTCTGTGTGGGAAAGTTGTAGGACCACCAGGCTGACACGCATTTCCTACCACCCAGTGTTCCCTCATATCTCCCGATAAAAATGGTACCTTACTTGTGAGGGTGGTCAAGTACCCGCGACAGGCAAGGGCCCAAAACGTATTGTGGAGACTTCAAAATTACCTATCATAAAACAACCTGGTTTTGCAGGGGGGGACCTCGGTTTTTGGTCCCGGGCTCGCGCCCATCTAGGGAAACCTACCAAACCCACACATTTCTGAAAACTAGACACCCTGGGGAGTCCATTGAGGTATGGCTTGCGTGGATCCACCAACGTTTCCCTACCCAGAATCCCCTGCAAACCTCAAATTTAGCTGAAAAAAATCACTTTTTCCATACATTTTTGTGTAGGGTCACCGTGCCGGCACAAATGTCCTACCACCCAGCGTTCCCCTTGTTCTCCCGAGTAAAATTGTACCTTACTTGTGTGGGTGGGCCAAAAGCCTGTGACTGGGAAGAGCCAAAAACATAGGGATTAAAGGTATAGCACCGTGAATTCTAAGCGCTAATTTATTTTAAAAATACGTTTTTAGCGGACTCTGCATTGGACAGCCACACAAGTGAGGTATCATTTTACTCCGGAGACCAAGAGGAACGCTAGGTGGTAGGACATTTGTGCCGGCACAGTGATCCCACACAAAAATGTGTGGGAAAAGTGATTTTTATAGCTAAATTTGAGATTTGCAGGGTCTTCTGGGTAACAAAACATTGGGGATCCACGCAAGTCATACCTCACTGGACTCCCCAGGGTGTCTAGTTTTCAGAAGTGTGTGGGTTTGGTAGGTTTCTCTAGATGGCTGTGAGCCCAGTGCCAAAAAACCAGGTGCCCCCCCCCTACAAAACCAGGTAGTTTTATAATAGGGAATTTTGAAGTCTTCACAGAACGATTTGAGTCATTTACTGTTGCAGTCACTATGCCTACCCACTCAAGTGAGCTACCATTTTTATAGGGAGACCCAGGGTAACGCAGGGTTGTAGGAAATTTGTGTCAGCCCGGTGATCCCACAACATTCCCACACAGAAAAGTGAGGAAAATGTGATTTTTTCAGCTAAATTTGAGGTTTGCAGGGGATTCTGGGTAGGGAAACGTTGGGGGAAACATGCCAGCCACACCTCCCTGGACTCCCCATGGTGTCTACTTTTCAGAAATGTGTGGGTTTGGTAGGTTTTTTGGATGTCTCCACAATACGTTTTTTGGATGTCTCCACAATACGTTTTTTGGATGTCTCCACAATACGTTTTGGGCCCTTGCCTATCGTGGGCATTAGGCCTACCCACACAAGTGAGGTATCATTTTTATCGGAAGACTTTGGGGAATGTGGGGTGGGTGGAATTGTGTGGATCCACACAGATTCCAGAACTTTCCATCACAGAAATGTGAGGAAAATGTGTTTTTTTTTTACAAAGTTTGAGGTTTGCAAGGGATTCTGGGTAAGAGAACCTGGTGAGAGCCACACAAGTCACCCCATCCTGGATTCCTCTGGGTGTCTAATTTTCAAAACTGTATAGGTTTGCTAGGTTTCCCTAGGTGCCGGAAGAGCTAGGGTTCAAATTCTACAGCTAGGCACTTTGCCAAGAAAGGGTCAGTTTTCACTCTAAAAATGTGGTGTGTCCATGTTTGTTTTGGGCGATTTCTTGTTGCGGGCACTAGGCCTACCCACACAAGTGAGGTATCATTTTTATCGGAAGACTTTGGGAAATGCGGGGTGGGTGAAATTTTGTGGATCCACGCAGATTCCAGAACTTTCCATCACAGAAATGTGAGGAAAATGTGTTTTATTTTACAAGTTTGAGGTTTGCAAGGGCTTCTGGGTAAGAGAACCTGGTGAGAGCCACACAAGTCACCCCATCCTGGATTCCTCTGAGTCTCTAGTTTTCAAAAATGTATAGGTTTGCTAGGTTTCCCTAGGTGCAGGCAGAGCTGGGGTTCAAAATCTACAGTTAGGCACTTTGCCAAGAAAGGGTCTGTTTTCATTGTAAAAATGTGGTGTGTCCACGTTGCGTTTTAGGCCGTTTCGTATAGCGGGCACTAGGCTGACCCACACAGGTGAGGTACCATTTTCCTCAGAAGGCTTTAAGGAATGCAGGGTGGGTGGAATTTTGTGGATCCACGCAGATTCCAGAACTTTCCATCACAGAAATGTGAGGAAAATGGTTTTTTTTTTACAAAGTTTGAGGTTTGCAAGGGATTCTGGGTAAGAGAACCTGGTGAGAGCCAGACAAGTCTCCCCATCCTGGGTGTCTAGTTTTCAAAAATGTATAGGTTTGCTAGGTTTCCCTAGGTGCCGGCAGAGCTAGAGTTAAAACTCTACAGCTAGGTACTTTGTAAAAAAAGTGTCAGTTTTCACTGTAAAGGTGTGGTGTGTCCAAGTTGCGTATTGGGTCGTTTTGTGCTGCGGGCACTAGGCCGACCCACACAAGTGAGGTGCCATTTTTCTCAGAAGACTTTGGGGAATGCGGGGTGGGTGGAATTTTGTGGATCCACGCAGATTCCAGAACTTTCCATCACAGAAATGTGAGAAAAATGTGTTTTGTTTTTTACAAAGTTTGAGGTTTGCAAGGGATTCTGGGTAAGAGAACCTGGTGAGAGCCAGACAAGTCATCCCATCCTGGATTTCCCTGGGAGTCTAGTTTTCAAAAATATGTAGGTTTGCTAGGTCTCCCTAGGTGGCGGCAGAGCTACGGTTCAAAATCTACAGCTAGCCACTTTGCAAAAAAAGGGTCAGTTTTCACTGTAAAAATGTGGTGTGTGCACGTTCCGTTTTGAGCAGTTTCCTGTCGTGGGTAGTAGGTCTGCCCAAACAAGTGAGGTACCATTTTTATCGGGAGACTTTGGAGAATGCTGGGTGAGTGGAAGTTTGTGGATTGGCACAGATTCCAGAACTTTCCATCACAGAAATGTGAGGAAAAAGTAGTTTTTTTAACAAAGTTTGAGGTTTGCAAGGGATTCTGGGTAACAGAACCTAGTAAGAGCTACACAGGTCACCCCATGCTGGATTCCCCTGGGTGTCTAGTTTTAAAAAATATATAGGTTTGCTAGGTTTCCTTGGGTGCCAACTGCGCTAGGACGCAAAATCCACAGTTAGGCACATTCTGAAAAAAAGTCTGTGCCTAGTGGGCTTTCTGCCGCCCTGGGGAGGGGGCATATCGGGGGCTATTGCCCTGATATGCCCCCAAGGGGGGCAGAAAGACTGTGGCTACTTTTTGGGGTGGGTGGGGACATTGGGATGCCCACTCTGGGCAGCCCCCACCCCTACGTATAAAAAATCCAGCATAATCGCTGGCGCCTAGTGGGCTCTCTGCCCCCCGGGGGGCAGATCAGGGGCTACTGCCCCAATCTGCCTCCTGGGGGGTAGAAAGACTGTGGCATCTTATTTAGGGGGTGGGGGCATTGGCATACCCATTCTGGGCAGCCCCCACCCCTGAATTTTGAAAGAACTATACCCCTGGTGCCTATTACGCTTTCTGTCCCCCCGAGGGGGCAGATTAGGGGCTATTGCCCCCATCTGCCTCTGGGGGGGGCAGAAAGACCGTGGTAAGTTTTTGGAAGTGGGGACATTGGCATGCCCATTCTGGGCAGCTCCTACCCCTATGAATAAAAAAAAACCAAATCCCTAGTGCCTAGTGAGCTTTCTGCCCCCTCCCCCCCCGGGGGACAGATTAGGGACTACTGCCCCCATCTGCCTCCTAGGGGGATAGAAAGACTGTGACATTTTTTTGGGGGTGGAGTTGGGGGCATTGGCATGCCCATTCTGGTCTGCTGCTGACACCCAGGGATATTCAGATATATGATCTTTTTTCTCTTGAAGAAGGGGGGTTAGGCTACCCTGTCTTACATAATGACAGCTCCTTTTATGATTTACGGACTACTTACTATGCTGATCGTATCTGTGTTAGGCATTTTCCTACTTATTGTGGCACGTATACTGCATACTAGAGCACAATAGTTAAAAATAAACACTTCTCTTGTCTCTGTCATATCTTATTTTTGACTAGTACAAGTGTGAGAATGAGAGGGTGTGTCCTGTAACAGTGATTCCTTAGAGGGTTGGGAGGGTTGTGTTCTGAGGTGTCTAATCACTTGTTCCTCTGTGAGTGAGTAGGAGGGCAAGTGAGACACTCTAGCTAGTCGGTCCCGGGCATATGGGTACTAAGGTGGTAGGATGACTCAGTCCCTACCTACTAAGGTTCTATAGTCCCAAGCATAGTTCTGTGATTCAAAGAATCCCTGCAACAGATTAACATAATCCAAAAATAATCATTTTTTAAGTTCAAATCTTTTATTAAATTTTCAAAAAATATAACAAAATAAACGAAAAAATTACATATTTGGGATACAAAACCACTGATATTTTCAATGGAATACAGCCTAAAAACCCATTATTATAAACAAATTTTCCGTTTAGAATTCCAGATCATGTAGCCCCAAGATAAGGAATTAATATACTCCAATCAAAACAAAAGGAAGAAAAAGAAAAGAAAGAAAAAGAGACCGAGAAAAAGAAATAAGAGAAAAATAAGTAAGAAACCTATCCGAAAAGAGACAAGAGCAACCTATTATGTAAACATATATTTCAATAAAACAGAGTTATTAAACATTTCACTGCAGACACAAAAAAGAAAATTAATGTTCGGAACGTCATAAATAATAAACATACAAAAGCATTACATAAGGTTGTCCCAAACCATGTATGTTCACGGAGGTTTGTGTGTGTTAAAACAGATGTCCAATGATTCCCATAGTGGTCTAAACTGGGGTTTCCATGGAGAGTTCTGTAAAGCAATATTGTCTGCTCCTCTAAGGTGAGTGACCCAGTTCATCCATCCTTTATATGAGGTCTTGCGTGTGTCCTTCCAATTGTTGAGCACCATCTTAACTGCGGACATAAGTAGAAGGTCCAATAGAGCTCTGTCAGTATCGGGACATGTATCCACCTTCAAGAAACCAAAAACCAATACAGCAAACTCTCTTTTTAACTCACATTTAAATAACTGGGAAAGAAAAGCAAAAACTTTGTCCCAAAAAGATGAGACAGCCTCACAAAGCAATATGAGATGGCCTAGATCCCCAGTTTCTTTTTTACAATTCCAGCACAGTGGGTCCTCTCGGATACCAAGAGAAAACAAACGTGCCGGAGTCCAAAACGCTTTATGCAATAGCCAATATTTTGTTTGAGATAAGACTGGAGAAATTTTATATCTTGTTACTGAATTCCAAACCTGTTGCCAGGAAGAATCCGGTATTGGATCAATAGAATGTGAGTTCCAAAACTCTATCAATTTATTATTAAGCCTAGAAGATTGAGGGCGGAGAAGTTTGTATATATGGGATACCTGATGGCCCAGTTTATTAATTTTCGCTATAAACAATGGTAAGGACGGAGGCTCATTATGTAGTTTGGCTCTAGTTATTGTTGCCCTTATTTTCAGAAAATTATAAAATTCGATATTCTCCAAATTATAACTGAATTGAAGGTCAACAAATGTAACCGGATACAAAGAGCTTTCCAATTGCTCCGGAAAAGAGATACCCTTTCTAATCCATTCATCAAACTTTATTGACTTCCCTTTGTACTGTATTCTTCGATGAAGCCATAACGAGTCCAACTTTGACCCCTTAATACTCACATCCATTTTTTTATCTATCAATAAAAGCGCCATTTTCGTATTTTTAAAGATGGATTTAGAACTGATTGGATAAAGCTGGTTCGAGGTAAGTAATGCTAGAGGATTAAGATTATTAAGAATGGCTTTTTCTACATCCAACCACACTGGACTATAATGCTCCGAAGGCAAAATCCAGTAAGAGCCCTGTTTAGCCAGAAACGCAGATTGATATCGTTTAAAATCCGCTAAATTGACTCCTCCTAAGGATTTGTCAAGTCTCAGTTTTTGAATGCTTATCCGAGCTCTTTTGCCGCGCCATAAAAGCTTTGTGAGTAGGACTTCTAATTTATGATGAAAATCCTCTGTCAGAAGCAAAGGGAGCATGGTTATGAGATCATTAACTAGAGGTGTAATCATTATCTTTATAGTTTCGATCCTCCCCCACCAGGTTATACATTTTGGCGACCATGAGTCTAAAAGTTTTGTAATTTTCCCTAAAACTATCTTCTCGTTGTAGTGCAGGGTATCAATAATATTACTACCAAACTCAATTCCTAAGTATTTTATATAGTCTGGTTGCCAAGCCAATCCCGAATTTCCTAACACATCTTTGGTGCAATGCACATTCAATGGTTTCACTTCCGATTTGTCCCTGTTAAGCTTATAGCCTGAAAGAATAGAATACTCCCCAATAGTCGACATCAACGCTATAATCGAAGGACCAAGGTTTTCAGTTACAATGAGGATATCATCTGCATAGGCTGCCAATTTAACTTGAATATCCCCAAAACCTACCCCTTTAATATCCAAATTCTGCTTAATATCTTGAATTAATGGTTCTAATGCCAGTAAGAACAACGAGGGGGACAAGGGACAACCCTGTCTAGTACCTTGATGAAGAAGGAAAGACTCTGAAAGAGAGCCATTAATGGCAATTCGAGCGGACAGTGCTAAATAGAGGAGCATTACCATTTTTATATATGAATCTCCCAAATTAAATGAATACATACACTGTTTTAGAAAGGCCCAAGAAACTCTATCAAAAGCCTTTTCGAGCGTCCAATGTAATAGCAATAGCCGGATCTGGATTAATCGCAGACTTTTCTAGAACATGACACAGCAAACGAGTATTATCATTAGACATGCGATTTTTAAGAAAACCTACTTGGGAATTACTTATTAGAGATGTCAGAACAGTGTTGAGTCGTGTGGCTAAGATTTTAGAGTAAATTATGCAGTCTACATTAATAAGGGATATCGGCCTATAATTCTTTGGAAGTAAAGGATCCTTCCCTCCTTAGGTATAACAACTATATTGGCTTCAGTCATGGAATCCGTGGTGCGTCCTACCTTGGCTATATTGTTAAAAACTCGTAGCATGGTTGGTTGGAGGTGGTCAGTGAAGGTTTTATAAAAAACGGCTGTATATCCATCTGGGCCCGGAGCTTTATTATCCTTCAGGATTTTAATCGAATTGGTAATCTCTGCCGCAGAAATTGGTTTCCCTAGGGCTAATTTGTTCTATTAGTTCTATCAGAATACCCAGGAAGGTCGCGAAACAAATTTCTAACATTCTCGGAGTCTGCCTTGGATTCCACAAGTGATTTGGATGCGGGAGAAGGGACGTCCAATAGAAACCAACAGAGAGGCAATACTTTTTTAGAGAAAGGCCAACAGAAGAAACAAGTTCACTTCAAACAACAGCCATGGGAAATGCGAACCAGGCGCCAGTTTTACAAAACGTAAAGCCAATTGTGACTCTATCTGACAAGATCTTAACGGAAGATGAGACCTCTGTACTTCAGCTAGGATTGAAATTTGTCCCTAAGAGACGAACTGACTTCGCAAAGTAAAAAATTGAGGCCATCAATTTCTTTCACAAAATTAGGCTTAAATCCTTCTTTTCAGCAAGAGATACCAACGTGACCACCGAACCATCTGGCTTGAGTAATAAATCCTGATTTATCCCCCCAACTCACATGATACCAAAGGAAATTCCAGCTTTTGAGCAAGTGGTCCTGTCATCGATACAGCAACTAGAAAGGCAAAAATCGTTTATGAGGAGCAATGTGACAAGAGGATAGAAAAAGGCTTTGGAAGATTTAAAAATGATGACTCAATTATCATTAAGTCGGCCGACAAAGGAGGAGCAGTCGTCATTTGGCCCAAGGAAATGTATCTAAAAGAAGGCCGCAACCAGGTTTCAAACCAAGTCTGGTACAGACAAATCAACTCTGATCCCACAAGAGAATTCCAGAGTGCCATCAATGGAATTATTAAAGAAGGTTTTGAACAAGGAATACTTGGAAAGAAGGAGTTTGAATACCTGTCGAAAAAGAACCCTCGGGTACCGGTTTTATACTTCCTTCCAAAAATTCATAAAAACCTTGAAGAACCGCCGGGAAGACCAATAGTCGCTGGTTGTGACTCACTAATGGAACCAATATCTAAATATGGGGATATCTTCCTAAAACCGTTCCTTCAAGAAGTACCCTCCTACTTAAGAGATACTACTGACTTTATAAACAAAACGGAAGGTGTAAGATTTGATCCATCTAAGCAGTGGCTCATTTCCTTTGATGTGGTCTCTTTATATACACAAATTCCCCAAGATGAGGCACTAGAAGCATTGGAACACTATCTGGAATCCAGAACTCGCCCACAACAAGTTCCAACAGAGTTTATACTGCAACTGGCATCAATAGCACTCAAAAAAAACTTTTTCAAATTTGAAGGTTCATTCTACATCCAGATCAAAGGGACTGTGATGGGCTGTCCCTTCGCTCCCGAGATGGCCATACTGTATATGGCAAGATTTGAAGATAAGTATATTTTCAATAACAATCCTTATGTGTCACATCTGAGAAAATGGTGCCGCTACATAGATGACATTTGGTGCATATGGGAAGGCACTGAACAAGAGCTTGAAAGCTTTTCTTGTTGGCTCAATTGTAGGCATCCAGATATTAAATTTACCTTGACCAAGAGCAAGAACAGCCTTACATTCCTGGATGTAGAAGTTAAGAGTGACGGAAATATCTTGATCACAACCTTATATAGGAAAGTAACAGATCGAAACACTCTTCTACACTACAAGAGCTTTCACCCTCGCAGTTTGAGAGACAATTTACCATACGGACAACTCTTGAGGATGAGGAGAAATTGTACCCGAAATGGAGACTTTGCCGTACATGCAGGAGTTTTCCAAGACCAACTAAGAGAACGCGGATCCCCAAAACGGTTGCTGAAACATGCAATCAAAAGAGCATATCATATGCCAAGGGAGAGTTTACTTACCAAAAAAAAAACAACAAGAGGAGAAATTGGTTTCTGTCTCCACCTTTGGCCCTCACACAAATAAATTCCGCAGCATTATACTTCAGAACTGGCATCTACTACAAAACATGGAACACCCGCTTGAACCACCGTTGTTCACCATGAAAAAGAATTCCAGTATAGGCCAGAAGATAGTACGGGCTGACATCACCTCAAACATCAAGAAGAACCACTTGTTATCTCAGTGGAATTTAAAACCAATTGTTGGACACCACAAGTGTGGTAACTGTTCAGTCTGTGACAGCACAATTGAAGGTACAGAATTTGTGCATTAGAACATCAAATGGACACTTAAAGATTTTTCAAATTGCAAAACAAGAAACGTAATTTATGCAGTGGTATGCCCATGTCAAAAACTATACATAGGGAAAACCAATCAAGAAGTAAGACAACGGCTGGTACAGCATCGCTCAAGGATTAAAACGAAGGTAATGACTGCGCCTATGGTCAGTCATTACGTGGAAATGAACCATAGTGAACGAGACCTAAAATGGACAGTCCTTTGTGTAATAAAACCACATCCAAGGGGTGGTGACACCGAAGCAGCACTCTTAAAAAAAGAGGCGTACCTAATTCTCAAATCTAACACTACAGTTCAAGGTTTGAATGAGATATCAGAAATAGGGAGGACTTAAGTTTCCCTCCTCATCATACTATCATACCATCAATGAGAACACTGAAACGTACTTGAAAACATTAATGCCACATGACGGATGAACCGTAGAAAGTCCATACAGAATGGATCAAATTATAAATACCACATCTCATAAAGTGACACCAAGTCTAGAATAAGGATAAGAACTGGTCATGTAATAATTCTATAACATACCATGATACAACTAATAGGAATACAAAAATTCAACTAATAATATCATTCGAGTTCGAATGGGAACCGGAGACTGCCTACATGAAATGGAGTCAAGACAAAAACCTCAAGTCCCATGAGGCATGGTATACTTTTAACAAAAACAAGCACCAGACTTGAAAAATCTTCCTCGATGTGATGCGAGGAACAACACTTCTGAATGAAATCACGTGTCGCATAGCCCTTTTGAACCATTCACAAATCAGTGAAATCTCTCCCAAAGTTAAATTGGGATAATCATAAAAATGCAATTACGATTCCCAGAATTCACACCAGAGATTTAAGAGCACAGGCACAGGAACCCGGGAATCAAGGCTGACGAAAATTCGGGTTAATCAGACGGTTCACGCTGGAAAGAAGCCGTAGCAGTAAGTGACTCCGTTGCCAAAGCATATGCCTGAGACAACTAGCTAACAGCATATGAAACATTGTTACACTGACCGCGTGCTTGGTTTTGTTTGCAGTGAACGGGTAACTCTGTTGCAATTGGGCTCCCGCCCTCAGCCCTGAGCACCAGAAAGACCAAACAGCCTAAGTCCTTCTAAAGAAAAGAACGAAAGTAAGTCAACCCTAAACCCGAGTCCATTTAAATTCAGTGTCGTACACACACAAGGATTAAGAAGAGTGTTTATAATAGGTGTCATTACTTATTGTCGTAGGGCTTCTGCACGCCACGGAAAAGGTCCATATTCAAAGCAATATCTCCAAGCAATCACGATCTACTGCACTGGGCAGATTAAATATGGAAAGAAACCGTACAATGTAAGTTGAGCGACCGCTCTCACCGAAGACTCATTCAAACATGCATTACATGATGATTCTAAAACCTGGAATTCACTTTTACAGAATAACCAAACCAGACTTGCTGATGACCGGCATAATGGGAAACATAAGTCCCACAATGAAAATTTGATTTCGCCCTGACATGACACAGGTACTCTTTTTTACACATGATCAAGGGTAGGGTGGTTCTCAAGAAATTAGAGAAAGGTATTAATTTGAACAGTTCTGGAATTTCTTGTTTCAGATATTCTCCAGTCACACGCCCTCAGGAGAAAAAAAAAAAAATCAACTACCGAAGGGGATCGAAACGCGTCGGCGTTTTTTCCTCTTGGGATAGAGATTGAATAATATTTCTCTATGCGGAGCCAATTGTGTAAAACTTGTTCGCCATCATAGATTTAAAATCTGTACCCAGCAGGATACAGCCTTAACAAATACACAAATTAATAGTGTTGAAAAAATCACCCATAGGCTGTTATGTTTTAAACAATGACTGGTTGATGTACAATATGTTCATTTGTTTTTTGTTTACAATGTTTGTTTAATTTCTATGTTGATCACTGTATCAATTTGTGTAATGTCACAGGTAGTTTGACTTTTTTATGGACATGCTCTAATAATGTTCTATCAGGCTTAAAAAGCATAAACAGAAGTAAAATAAATACCTCAGATCCATTAATTGAATTAATGGTCTAAGTCTGTTTAATAAATAAACAGCCAAAAAATTACCGGTCAGGACCCTTTTTTGACAAAAAGAAGAAAAAAGGGCACAGATGTCCACCAATTATGTATACCACATAGTTTGTTATATTACGATCAGTGATTCTAAAAAATTCCCTGTTTTAATTTATTATCTGGAATTTGTTAAAGGAAATTCTATACAAACACTTCCAATGGGATTTTAAATCTCCACTTCTTGCTGGTGTGTATGTTTATAACTTCATCCAGTTAAGCAGGCCCCAATTGCTTAGAGAGAAGGACACACATCACATTGTCTAATGTAATAATCCAATTTCTTTTACAACAAAAATCTTTCTTTTAGGAAACACTCTATTTTTATCTAGTGATTCATTTCTATTGGACCTGATTCCTAGATAAAAGAAATCCAGTATTAAGCGTATCCCATCTGCATTCCCACCTATTCCAAATTATTCTACTGTATTTAAATGTATCCTATCTCTTATCTCGGCCGCACGTGCGTGGTCTAAAATAGGAGTCACTATATTTTACTCCGCACGTGTCTATATACGGATATCCATCATGTACGCATTAACACTCGCGATGCAGTTTATTTATATATACCGCGAGTGTATCTCTCACTATTAATAAAGGACTATAACTTAGGTTTCCGGCTACATGTATTATTATGATTTGCAAAGTTACTCCTAACAAGCCTCATCTCACCTCTCCTTTGTGCTTGCGATCCGGAAGATACTCTTCGTGTGCGTGAAAGAGTTCCCCGCACACGCAGATGTTATTTAAATAATCTCAGTCACGTGTGAATTTCCAAGTAGGGTTGGCTTATTTGCTTCGCTAGTGGCCGCCATTTTGGAACAGTCTATTGGCGCCGAAAAATTGTGTATGGTTGGAAAACAGGGTGTTTTATCCATCCCTATGTATGATTACACATCTATGTCTGTTATATTTGGTGTTTATGTGTAACAACAATTAACGGGACTATATAAGAAATCACTTTTTGGCTAACTGATAAGAGTCGCATGAATGCATAACTAACGGGGCGCCATTTTGAAAGGGGTTAGTGACGCTGCACTAATGCCCATGGTACATCGTCCATAAGGGTTTGGTTCAATTAATGATTTATTTGTGATTTGTGTCTTTTTTAATGACAAAATTAATTGTCTAATGTATTCTCCCGTTATGTACTAATGTTGTGGTTATGAATGTTCTTTTTAATGCTTTTTAACTGTCTTTTTACCATTCATTGCTCTTTATTTGTTTGGCGAACACCACTGTGATCACTCTAAGATAATGTATGATGTTTAAATATATTGTCCTTTTAACTAATGTAAAAAAAAAATAGAAATAAAATAAATAGATGTTTATATACATTTTTAGGTTTTATCTTGGTGATATTAGTTGGTCTTTGGAATGAATGATTGAGACCGATATATTTATGCATGTTGGTTTGTGAGTTAGCCCAAGGGGAAGCTTTTTATTGACTTTCTGTCGGGTTGGTGCCCTGCCCCTTTTGGAAAGGAGGGCCCCTCTCATCCTCTTTCGGATCTCTTTTTATGGTTTTAACCAGATCCGTTTTAGCCTCTCTGCAGTGGAGGTTGAACCATTCATGCATTTCAGAGGGGATTCTACGGTTTTCAATGTCTTTCAGAAAAAGTTCTTTCAATCTTAAGAAGATTTCTTGATGGACACCCAATGGTCTGGAAAAATGTACATTCCTGGTCCTCGAGTGGAGTTAGGGCTACACTAAGGGGCCGATTACGATGTCGTTCGGAAAGGCTCCGGATGGGATTCAGTATTGCAGAATCCGATTCGGACCCCGTGTTTCCAAAACAAATCGTACACATTTCCCAACGACCGATTATGATGCCCGGAAACCGTTCGGGCAGTCCGAATCAGTTCCGAAAGGCATTAGGACAGCCAAAGTCTTTCGGAGCCGAATCGTACAGCTCTATGGACACGGTTTCCGAACGCGCGATTACGTTGACCGATTCGGACAGCCATTCCAAATCGGTCTGCCTGATACGAAATGGCTGCCGTAATCTGTCTTTGGGGGGCCTGGAGGCGTCCGATTGGAGCCCGTGGGGGTACCCAAGGGACCTCTCATCCCAATCATGCACAATGTGGCAGGCACCATGGGGTGCCCTCCACAGGGTGCAAGGTTTTCCTCAACCATCCCTTTTTTCAATGGGAGCCTGTGTTCATGTTTAGAACATAGGCTCCCATTGAAGTCAATGCGAGTCCAACCGAACGATGTTGGGAAGCATCGTAATCGGTCCGTCGGACTCGCACAACCCGATTCTTTCAGAAATGATTCCGAGACCGATTCGTTCGGAACAGTTTCTGAAGGACATCGTAATCGACCCCTAAGAGTTCTATAAATCTCTTCTAAGACATTCACAGTATTGGATCTGTCCCCTCAGCTCACATTACATCTGTTGTTAGTCAAAACTATTAAACTAGGTGCGAGTGTCTCTGGGCATGTCATATCCCTAATTTGGGACCCCTTTAGTTTGAGTATGAGTGGATAGTGGTCGCTTTCCTGTTGCGCAATGACTGCCATATCAGCCATTTCATGCCAAATTGTGACATCGATCAATATATAATCAATGTTGCCCTTATAATCACCCCTCTCGAGTAATGATTTGGCTCTGAGGTGCGAGATGAAGAAGCCATTGCACGCTCATAGACCAGGGACACAGCTATTTCTACTACCTGTAAAGTGAATGTACTCAACATAATATTTCTCCTAGGATTAGATAGAGATGGATTTCCCCAACACTCGTCCTCGACTCTATAATGAAGGATAGGGCTCAAAACAGGTGCTAAAGTCTCCCGAGATGATCACATCGTGCCTGGGATCAGATGTTCTACCATCTATTTCTCTCAAATAAAAAGCAGCATAGATCTCTCTAAGGGTTTTTCAGTAGTTACTTTAAATAAATTGCTCCAATTAGATCAAGGGACTATTTAGAGGAGCTTTGATTTCAGGGAACTGTGCCCCTGAATATTAATTGTCTCGCCTTCGTACGATCATCTGAGGATAGAGTATGTACATCTAGTTAGATGTCTAACTAATATTAAAGCAACAATTCTAACTAGGGGGTTTATTTCCAAGAAACTGACGCATGCTGAGTAAAAGCAGCTATGCGCTAGTGACTGCGAGAGAAACTCTTGCACCACCATCGATACGCCATATTTACAATATGGCGCACTGTGGCGCAAGGATTGACAGATGCGTCAGTAAATCATGACGTATCTGTCGGCACAAAACCCACGCATTGCTGGAGTTGTGTCGTAAGCCTGACGTAACTTCAGCAATGCATAGGGAGGCCTATTCTTATTGCTCTGCGTCACTCCTTATAGCTGCTCCAAGCAGGCGTAAGGTTTTGACACAGTGGCGTCTCTGAAGTGGCACAGTGAAATCTTGTAGATTTCATTGCGTCACTTCTACAAGGCTTTCTGCCATGGGTTGGCCCACCCTGCATACATTATACCTGATGCAGGTATGTTGTGGCGCAAGGGTTAACAAGGTGATGCATCTGCCTAGATGCGTCACTTTGTAAATAGGGTGCAACCTGGTGCATTGTTTACACCACCGCTGCATCACAAAAAGTGTTGCAATGGCAGCGCAAAAATGTCACAAGGGGCTTGTAAATAAGCCCTCTAGATTTGTAAGTGCTGATACGACTACCACCCGATGAGCAGAGCCACTGGCTTAAATAGTAAATGAGTCAATGTGATCTTCTCTACATCCATCCTTACATAGATTTCTTTTAGTCATAATTGTTGAAAAATGAATTAGCTGATATCACTGAATTTCGAATTTACTAACAAAAACTCACACAGTTCAACCAAACTAGAACCAGATCGTGAAAAGTGCTACACAACCCCTGCATGGACATGTGCACATCCAAACTTGGGTCTCATATGTGCAACCCGATTCAAACGTTCTATCGGCTGTACACTCATTAACTTTACATGCTACTGTAGTAGAGTGAGCAGCAAATAGACACGGAGTGACAGGTGAGCCCACCTCTATGTGGCTCTGTGCAGGTGGCCTTGCCAACCATTGTGGAGGTTCTGAAAGCCATCACAGTGTGTCTCAGTATGGACTTACTGCCCTGTCAACCTTGAGGCCCCACCCCCATCCATTTGGGATGGGGAATATGCATGATGATGATAGCATGATTCAGGCAGAATAGATAGTTTTTCCACATGGATACTCTCAGAATCCATTTGGAGGTAAGTCGTGAACACCCACCCCTGCAAAGAAGGGCATGCTAATGTATCTACATCCTAGTAGCCAGACCATTGCCCCGAGACCTCTTTCCCACAAGAACAATTTGATAATAGCTGCATGTGGATATGGAAAGTATATCTTCATTTGACTGAGCGCTGCTTGCACAGAGGGCTTGACAATTGGGTTTCATGTCCCTTGCTTAGCATAAAAAAATGTGTCTTGTTCATGGACTGTAAGAATGAATAGAGAATTGCCTCTGATTACCTTTTCTGGTGTAGATGTCTATTGAATCATCTTGGACATTCTTTAGTAATCGTCATCGCTTATCGAAGCTATCTTGCAATTGATATTAATGAAATAAACCAGAAATGTTGCTGCATTTTCACAATATGCTTATGGTGCACTGCTCTGCAACTGAATGCATGGCTTACTAGTTCAAGCCAATCTCAACTGGGGCATTAGCAAGCTCCCAGGCAAGGTACGCCTTGCCAAGGTCAAGGATAATTACACACACATGGTGATGGTGATTAAGATTCAACCTGTATGAAACTCACAACATGTACGCCTTGTTATAAAGTGAATGAGGAACAGCAAATCTCATACATCCAAATAGTGTCCTGTATATTAATTAATGTATGTGTGATGGAGCTGCCAGGGAAGAAATCCTTTTAGGACAAGAACCCTCACTCTCCCGAATGTGACATGCTTCATCATTGGGTTCCCTCCTCACACCCGGACTGCAAGGTCCATTGTGTGGGCTACAAATCTCCTAAGGGGAGGAGCTGAGGTGTTTTCAAAGATGAGCCGTGAAGTGGGGTCAGTGAGGGACAGAGTGCAAAAAAGTAATAGGAATCAAGAAGTATAATTATTATACCCTGCTACGGCACTCTCCTTTGTTCCCGTCAGTATTCAACGATGGGGATTGTAAGCAATAGGAAACTGGAAGGATAACCCATTTGGGGAATCTCTTTAGCAGGACCATTTGTGCTCTTTTTCAGAATTACAGCAGAGTTTCGGATTGCCTGGCCAATTCTTTTTCAAATATTTACAGTTGAGGGACGGTTTGTGTAAACTAGATGACTTTTCAAGGAACAAAGTCCCCTTCTGGATTTAATTATGTATAGGGGGTAGGTTTGGGCAGCTGTATGCAGGGCTGAATGACAGGCCAGTGGATGATATGGACTTGCAGGAAGAGAAGTGGGGGGCATGATTGTGGATACGGGATGTAGTCATTCGGGCATCAATTGAGGTGGGAAAGAAAGTATTATTAACTGCAGCTAAAAACTCAGCATTTTAAAACTATCTTTAATTTATATTATACACCAGCCAGATTGTTTAGCTCGAGGAAAAAGAAGGATGATAAATGTCCCCGATGTGGGGGTATCTCTGCCGATCTGGTGCATATGTTTTATAGCTACCCAAAGTTGCAGGTTCTAAAGGAGGGCATTGAAGATTGGTGAGATAAGATTTTAGTAGTGAGAGTTTGTATCAGTTCTACATTAATGATTTTTGGGATGAACTTATCATTTTCTGGAAATGTTGGGGAGCTCAATTTTATGTTCATATCTATGGCAGTGGTGTGGTTACTGATTACGACGGTATGAAAAGATAGTGAACCCCCACAGTACAACAGTGGCTTGCCCGACTGTTGAATATGTGTAACTTGGAGGTACTCTATATGATTGTGAGGGGAGGGGGGCGGGTAGGCAGGGAAGGAAGATTTAGCCTTCCTTCAGGGTGTGGACAGATGGTGCACTCTCAGTAGCCTAGCCCATTCTTAGGTCTCAGAGCTCGTAAAAAGTATTGTAATGCCACTCATTATTGTAGGCAAATATGTTTGAATTAATTTTTTCTTTCTCTTTCTTTTTCTGGCTCCAATGAAATGTATTGATAGAATGAATTTGTAATTGTAATTTATGCTGTGTTCCTTTTTTTGCTATAAATAAATAAATAAAATTGCCATCCGCTCATATACCCAAGAAATGGTATATGAGCAGGCAGAAAATATAGCAATAATATATAAACACACAGATATCTTTAGGAAAGACAGTATTGATACACGGTTAAGATAAGCTACGGAAAAAGGGGGCTGAAAGAGGCTGTCTCCTTTGTATCAGAGACTTTTTGTATTTGAAATCATGGATGTTTTTTAATGTTCAAGCTGCAAGATTTGCTACTAAGTGTGAACTGAAATGTAATAGTGGACTCCCGACTTTAATAAAATCTTTCTTTTCTCTGAAAAAAAGAATAAAAAAGAAAAAGTTAATCACTCGATGTACACTACTCAAAATGCTGCATTTTGATTGACACCTTGCTGGTCACTATCTACCCAGGAGATTGATAGCTAGTACTTGAGACAAGCCTCATTACAGTTTCAACCCACACATGTATATGCCTGCTTGTCCTAACAGCTGCCTGTGAATATTGCAGAGTTTTAATGAAGAATTGAAATGTTCACCTGGCTTAGAGAATGTGCCAGTAGTGGGAGACATGTTGTTGGAGAAGACATATTTAAGAATCATTCAATTTCCTGTGCAGAATACTGAATATGTACACAAAATTGTGTCTTACTTTTGCTGCTACAAGTTCCCTGAATAAACAAGTCCTTAAAAACTTCCATTTCTGGAGGAATTTGGATTATTGGTTGAGGGGGATGGAAGACCCACTTAAGCAACAACCATAATTCATGTCATGGTGAACCACAAAAGTCACTAAATTAACCTCTGCTTAATTTGTTGGTAGCTAGGCACAAAAGCAGCCAGCCTTAACTTAATGGCAATGTGCAAAGTATTTATGCAGCGCACAACAGTTATAAGGTGAAAATGCCAAACAGGAAAAATCCCAACTTAATTTAGAAAAATAGGATCAATTTTAATAAATAAAATGACACAAAAAAATAAATAATTCTAATCAGTAGAACCGGAGTAGTGGCTTGTTAATGTTTTAGTGAAATCTAGTGACTAAAACATCAAAGCGACAACCACGGGTATCTTGTGGCAGGGCAAAGTCAAAAGTTACGGCCAACCACAATGGAGCGGATACCTTGGCGGATTGGGACGGGTTTCGGTTTACCTACAGACTTAGAAGAAATTTTGAAGAAAAGTCCAGGAGTAGGTAGAATTCAGAGGGGCAAGGCTGCAAGCTGTGTCTGAGGAGGAGTTGTTGTCAGCAGGGTGTGGTGAACGAGGTTGCAGTGAAGTCGACGATGGTGGGAGAAAGCTATGAGCCGTAGAATCCATATTTCCAGGCCGAGGAGGTTGTCATGATTGATGGGGAGCCTGTCGCTGTCGAGCCCTGTGAAGATTTTTACTTTCAGACTTAAACAACTTTTTCAAAGTTGAAAACCTCTTGTGGGGCGAAGCTGGAAGCTGTAGCTGAAGAGGACTCATTGAAGCTGGATACTGTTGGTCGGAGGTCCTGCTGAACAGAATTGCTGCTGTGGAGAAGAACGTAGCGGGAGCTTCGGCAAACTCAGGCCGACCAGCGATGCACTTTGGGTGGATCGACTGGCAGGTAGGTCTTGGTCTTCTGTAGGATCTTCTGCCACATTCTGATGAAAGTTTTTTTAAGTCCCAACTTTTAGAGTTAGGCAGGTGCAGCACATCTAATACCACTTCCAAGATTACAGGACTTGGGGGCACCATTTGAGTCATTATGATACAGTCCAGCAGAGGCCAGTTGTTGGGTTCGAAGTCTCTGGAGCTTGTTATGTCCCTGTAGCTCACACAGGACGCCAGCCAACCAGTCTTTGGAGTCACCCTGGAAGTCCTAGATTTAAACTGCAAGACAGACCTCTAGCAGTAGTGCAATCTTCTGGGGAGCAAGGTAGGCCTAAAGCAGCAGGGAAATCCTCTGGTAGCAGCAGGGCAGTCTCTGGGGAACAAGGCAGGCCTCCAGCAGACAGGCAGTCTTTCAGAGGTCCAGGCTGTCCTTCTAAGTCTTCCACAAGGCCAGGGCATGTAAAACTTCAAAACACATGTCCTGCTTTTTAAATACGATACACCCTGCTCTATTGGCTTTTTAGGGGCTCCCATAGAGGTGACTAATATGCATTAAAAAGCAAGGTTTCGGCCTGGCAAAAGGGATATTTTGCGAGGTCAAGTTGGTAGTTTAAAACTGCACTACAGGCTGCAATGGCAGTCCTACAATAATGTGCTACTTTAGTGGGTGGCATAATGAGTGATGCAGGTCTATTAATAGCATCAATAGCATTTAATTCAAAGGCCCAGGGTACTTGCAGTACTACTTTACTAGCGAGTTATAAGTAAATTAAATGTGCCACACTGGTGTAGGCCAATTTGACCATGTTTTAGGGAGAAAGCACAAGCATTTTAGGATTGGTTAGAAGTGGTAAAGGGTGCAGAGTCCAGATGTAAACAAAATTCAGAACACAGGAAGGATGATGGCAAAACATTTGGGGGTGACCCTAAAGAGAGTGCCAAGTCCAACACTTTCCCTCACTCCTGCCCTGAAAGAATCCCAAACAACCCCTCCAGAACCACTATTCCCATTTAATTCCAAGAAGTTAACTATCCTCTTTTTCATATGTTCTATATATTTGGGGTTTAGGAGTAATTTCCTTTTGAATATCCATTTGCCAGGACATCGCACTGCCCCTACCCCTTCAAATTCTAAGAATAGTAGGTTGTGGTAGGAAAAGATTCTAGGTAATGTTTTAATAGCAGCCTTTTCGACCAGCCCTTGAGACACTAGGAAGTAATCTAGTTGGACATACTTTTGGTGAGGATGTGAAAAGTAGATGTAGCCTGGATCTGGAGCATTATACCAATCCCATATATTAACCAGACCATGTTTTTTTTAAAATTAGTGCCCTGTAAACCCCAGGTTTCCTACCCATATTTTTAGCCACCTGTTTACCAATACCACCAATATCCAAATGAATATTGAAATCCCCAAACAATACTAAGGGTGTAGCCCATGCTGCCAACTCTTCCCAAGCCACTGCTTCGTCTAGATTTGAACCAAAAATAGAACAAATAGTAAGTTTCAACCCAGAGGCTGACACTCCATGATAACCCAACAACCATGTTTATTCACTAATTTCTGCTCCGGAGAATCGAACCTTCTTTTAGAAAATATTTCTACCCCTCTAATGTAGACAGTTTGTGAAGTACACGCCATCAGGATATAACGCCTAATTTGAAGAAGATACTTCTTATCCCAAGATGTATGGGCCTACTGCTCACATATTATATCCAGGTGCCACATTCGAAGCATTACAGCCACTTTAAACATTTTGTCCCGATCATTTAGCCCACAAACATTGACTGAGCATATAGACAATTTGCTAGCATACATCATGTGACATCTATGTAATTCCTAGACATCTGATCCTTACCACAGAGTTTAAATTTCAACAAGCTCCATCATTTAGCACTAAATCATTTTTCCTGATCATGCTCTTTTTTTTATTTTCCCCCCTTCCTGAGCCACCCTAACCCCCTACACTCCCCTTCCAATGCCCAACTCCCCTCCCCCACACACCCCTCCGACCAATGTGAAGCGTGCAGACCATCCATTGGTCTGTTGAAGATGAGTGAGCTCTCTCTGTCAAAACTCGGAGCACAAAACTGTCCGAACTAACCTAAAAGAAAAAGAAACCCAAGATCCTAATCAACCAAGACAAAGATAAAACCAGAAAAAGCACCCATAGCCATGATTGAGACCTATAGAGAAATACACCCAGAATGAAGAAGAGACCCATCAATTTAAATCCCTCCCAGTCTTTATATTCTTTTCCTCCCCGACTATTATCCTGTGACTGCAATGGCTAAACGTCTACAGACCCTGACTCTGCAGAAATTCCCTTGCTTTGATTTCCGACATGAAGACAGTTGTCTTATTAAGTCATATAACCTTCAGTCTTGCCGGATTAATCAGGAACGCCTGGGCACAATATCTTGAAAAGGCCCTATTAGCTGTCTAAGCCACCATTTCCGTTCAACTGTGATATGGCAGATGTCTGGACGTACAAAGAATTCAAATCCTTACACAGTCCCCTTAGAGTCCTTCTGTGCCTTTTCAAAGAAAGCCTGCCTTAACAAAAAGTTGCCAAAATTTACCAAAATTGCCCTGAGTTTCCTGCCTCATTACCCATCTGCCTCTAAACCATCTGGACTCTGTGTGCTCTTTGAATCTGCTGCGACCAGTTCTATCCGTGAAGCTCTGGAAAAGCCTTCTGAAATAAATCTATCAGAAATGCTCTCACGTCTGACCCTTCCACTACCTATGCGACCCCGAGAACTCACAGGTTGTTTCTTTTTTGCCGATTTTCACGCTCCTCTGACTTCCACTGTATATCTATAAGCTGTGCTTCATGAGTCTCGGTGAGCCCCTTAAAGGCGGCGATGCCATTTTCTAGGGCTGTAGCTCTCTGCTCCAGATTAGCCATCCTATCTGCAATTGTGGCACAGGTATTAGTAACTTTCCCTTGCAGCTTGCACACCACCACCCATGCTTTCCGATTATCAATTCATGACTCATCCCTATGTGCCAGAACTGTATTATAGATGAGCTCCAGTGTTGGAGGATTCATGCTCAAAGATTCCCTGTATTATCATCTGGTAAATGTTCTGCTATGCTAGAATAGTCCCACTTCAGGTCAACTCTTGCCCCAATCTGCTTCTTACTCCTCCTGTGAGTATTCCTGGGCGTCGGCAATTCATTAGTTCCACAGGATCTGCTCGTGATGCTGCAATTTGTGCTATCCATTGGATCCAAGTCCTCCTCAGACCATTCCTTGGTTTTGGATAAAGAGAAGAAACATTCTGCAATATCAGTTTCCAGACCCCCAGTCTTAGAACCCACCATGTCACTTGTGAGTTGCCCTGGTGTTTTATAATAGCTATTCAGTGTTCTGGGAGGATTACGGTGACTATCCTCCAAAATGAGCTCAGGAGCAGGCATGTTGTTGGGCAACAATTGCTCCCTCTTCCACTCTTCTTTCTCCAATGTTTCTCCCCGATCTTCAGACAGTGCCAAATGCCTACCTATAACCTGCTGTCCCTCTAGAGAGCATAATGCACCAGTACTCTCACAAAGCAATGGGAGGATAGAGATATTAGATTGATTTACCTCAACAGCACCAGCCGCCTGATCCATAAGCTGAGCTGCTATCGTCCCATTTGCCTTTGAACCTGCAGGTTGATGCTGCACAACCTCTGGTCCAGAAGCGTCTATCACACAGCTCTTCTTCGCTTCTGGGATCACTCAAGTAACCCCTTACTGCCATAAAAGATCAACAATGGAGGGGCTGGACACCCTAGGGGCAGGCAGGGGATGTGGAGCGGGGATCAGGTCAGTCTTCCTCTTCTTTTCGCTCGCATCCATTTTTCCTGTTGCACGGCGAGAGCTATGTCTGGACGTAGAACCTGTGGCACTCTCACTCTGGCCACTCTCAAATGAGGGCTCCTGCCGCTGCCTTAAATTGTGGCCAGCAGCCGCATTGTTCGTCTTCAGTCCCATCCGTGTAACACCGAATCGGAAATGCCAGGTGAGCCCAAAAATCCGAATGGTCAAATGCAGCAAAGCTCAAAAAAGCTTCTTCACCTCGCCAGTATGGCTCTTTCCCGCAGCACGTTGCAACAAAACCAAATTACGTCCTACACCGGCCGCAGCACCTGGGAGCATATTTAGGATCCCGCACAGGCTCCGGAGCTGCTAGACGGAGAAACCTCCGCCCGACCGCTTCAAACAGTCACCATCTTCCTTCTACCTCCAGTTGCCTAAATTACAATGGGAATTAGAATTGCTATACTTAAGAACAGTATTTGTTATAAATCACTGAGTATGTTATTCAGACAAAATATCAAAATTACAATATCGTCATACCAAAATATCGTCTCCAAAATATTGTGATATCGAAATATCGTCTGCAAGAATATCGTTGTCAACAATATCGATTTTAAGGTGTGTAATATCGATTTTTAAAATATTGATGTCTTTAATATCAGCTTACAAAAATAAAGTTTGTTTATAATATCGTTTTTTAATTATTGTCATGTATTTTAGTATATATTTTAAATGTATATGATGTGAATTTTTTGTATAATTATTGTTTATGTTTTTAATATAGTTGTTCAGTTTTTAGTAGTTATGAAATTTAATGTAATTTTTTTTGTGATTTTTTGGACTGTAGCGGGTTGTGGGTTTATAGAGGTACAGTGTGGGAAACAAATTAGTTATAATAAATTAATGATTAGTTTTGAATTAATATTATTTATTTAGCTGGTAATTAATTATGTTAATTCTGGAATTCATTTTTTTATTTTACATTTTAGGTGTGGGTTGTGGCATTCATAAGGGTACAGGGTGAGAAGGAAATTAATTTTAATGAATTAATAATTAGTTGTTAATTAATATTGTTTATTTAATTGGTAATTAATGATGTTAATTGTGTAAATATTCTTTTTAATTTTAGGCTTCGGTTGCGGGGTTTATAGGGGTACAGGGTGGGAAGTAAATTAATTATAAGTAATTATTATTTAGCTTTTAATTATTAATAATTATTTAATTGATAATTAATTAAGTTAATTGTGTAATTCAATTTTTTTGCTTAAATGTTAGGTGTAGGTTGTGGGTTTTGTACGGGTATAGAGTGGGAAGTAAATTCATTTTAATTAAGTTATAATTATTTTTTTAACTAATCTTAATTATTAAATTGATAATTAATTATGTTAAGTGTATAATTACTTTTTTATTAAGTTAATTAATTTTTAGGAGTATGTTGTGTGTTTTGTGGGGGTATATTGTGGGAAGCAAATTAATTATAATTAAGTAATAATTCATTTTTAAATATTTATGTTAATAGTGTAAATAATTTGTTTTTTAAAGTTAAGTTTTAGATGTGACAACCCAGTCAGTTTTAGGTCTGACTGGGTTGTCAGTTTTGTAGGGGTTTGGGGGAAGTAACTAAAAGAACATTATTTATTTAATATTTTTTGGTTAATAACAAACTTTTAAAAAACAATTATTTCTTAAAATGAAAAAGAGTTTTTATTTTAACTTTAATACTTGGGGCGATTACGATGTCGATCGGAAAGCCTCCGACCACTAGTTGAAAGCTTTCTGACCGCAGTCGTAGGCTTTCCGACCAACAATGTCAGTTTGCGGTCCGACCGCCGAATTACAATCTTGGCAGTTGGAGCGTAAACCGGCCGGTCATTCCGACGCAGTTCGGACCAGCTCTCAGAGTCTTCCATCCCGCACCATAATCCCCTATGGACAGCGTTTCTGCCGTCGTGATTACGATGCAGGTTTCCGACAGCATGTCGCAAAGCGACTTTGGGGGCCCCTAGCAGAGGGGCCTCCGTGGCCTACGATTGGTAGCTGAGGGGTTACCTAGGGTGCCCCCTGTAAATCCCTGCACTCTGTAGCAGGCACCATGGGGTGCTTGCCACAGGATGCAGGGTTTTACACCCCCCATTTCTTTATGGGAGCCTGTATTACGGCCGTAGCACAAGCTCCCATAGAGAAATGGGAGTAGGCGTCCGAACAGTGTTCAGTACCATCGTAATCAGGTGGTCAGAACCGCCGACCGGAGGTCGGTCGTTTCCAAGACCGCCACGGTTTCGGCCGGAGGAAACTCCGACCGACATCGTAATAGGCCCCTTCATATGTAGTTAATTATGATATGTATTTAACAATTTATTTTATTTAATTTTTAATATAAAATACATTTTTATTTCATTTTTTTACATATTTATATTTTTACTTGTTAACTATGTTTTTTCAATTATTTTATTGTGTTGAAGATAATTTGTTTGTTTCTAATGTTGCACTGACTGGAGTGGGAATAGTGAATTTTACCCCTCCGCAATCCAACATTTTCCCTACTGTTGTACTCATTGGTATGGGAATCGTAAATTTTACCCTTTCACAATCCGACACATTCCCTACTGTTGCATTCATTGGAGTGGGAATATTACATTTTTCCCCTCCACAATCCAGCTCTTTCCCTACTGTTGCACTGACTGGAGTGGGAATAGTAAATTGTACCCCTCTGCAAGCCAATACTTTCCCTACTGTTCCACTGACTGGAGTGGGACTAGTAAATTTTACCCCTCTGTAATCCAACACTTTCCCTACTATTGAAGTTATTGGAGTTGGAATACTAAATGTTACCCCTCCGCAATCCAACACTTTCCCTACTGCTGCACTGACTGGAGTGGGAATAGTACATTTTGCCCCTCCGCAATCCAACACTTCCCCTACTGTTGCACTGACTGGAGTGGGAATAGTAAATTTGACCCATCCACAATCCAACACTTTACCTACTGTTGTACTGACTGGGGTGGGAATAGTAAATTTGATCCCTCCACAATCCAACACTTTCCCTACTGTTGCACTGATTGGAGTGGGAATAGTAAATGTTGCCCCTCTGTAATCCAACACTTTCCCTACTATTGAACTTACTGGAGTTAGAATAGTAATTGTTACCCCCATTCAATCCAACACTTTCCCTACTGTTGCGCTGACTGGAGTGGGAATAGTAAATTTTGCCCCTCCGCAATCCAACACTTCCCCTACTGTTGCACTGACTGGAGTGGGAATTGTAAATTTGACCCGTCCACAATCCAATACTTTACCTACTGTTGCACTGACTGGAGTGAGAATAGTAAATTTGACCCCTCCGCAATCCAACACTTTCCCTACCGTTGCACTCTTTGGAATGGGTATAGTACATTTTACCCCTTCACAATGTAACACTTTCCCTATTGTTGCACTGATTGAAGTGGGAATAGTAAATTTTACTCCTCTGCAATTCAACACTTTTCATACTATTGCACTGACTGGAGTGGGAATAGTAAATTTGACCCCTCTGTAATCCAACATTTTCCCTATTATTGCATTGACTGGAGTGGGAATAGTTAATTTTACCCCTCCGTATTCCAATACTTTCCTTACTGTTGCACTGACGGGAGTGGGACTAGAAATTTGACCCCTATGCAATCCAACATTTTCCCTAGTGTTGCACTGACTGGAGTGGGAATAGTAAATTTGACCTCTACGGAATCCAACTTTTTCTCTATTGTTGTATTGAATGGAGTGCCCACTGAAGAGTTACCCCTGTGTGATGTAACAGTTTTCCTTCTGTTGCATTGCGTTAAGAGGGAGTAGTACATTTTATGCATCTTTATTAGAACACTTTGCCTACTTTTGTATAAATTGTATGTATTAAATGTAAAATTATATAATTTATGTTATATTGTTACAATTTATATAATTGTTTTTGCTTGTTTAAAATTATAATATTTATAATTATTAATGTTTTTAATGTGAAAATATTTTTATAAAATTGTAAGAAATTTATGTTGTTTACATTTTTTATTTTATTTAAAATAGTTTGTTGTTATTGATATATGTGTATATACACACATCTCTCTCTCTCTCTCTCTATATATATATATATATATATATATATATATATATATATTATCTACTGGCGGTCGCCAGTAGATAGTTATAGTTAGGACCTATTTTCCATAGGAAATCCGCGACATTCTATTTGAAATAACTCTCTGCGTCGGTTGACGAATCTTCGCAAAATTTTCAAACTTTATGGCCCGCTCTGGTCCGCTCCTACCCTGAAAGTCTCAGGGTGATTCGTCAAGCGGGGGCCGAGAAAAAGGGGGTCCCAAAGCGTGTTTTCCCCATTCATTTTCCCATAGGAAACTTTAGACACGGCTACAGCCCGAACTGCTGAACGGAATTACACCAAATTTGGCAAAGAGGTAGTTCTTGGTTCAGAAAGAACCATTTTTGTTAAATGGTGTAAATCCGTTCAGTAGTTGCGGAGAAATTAAAAAAATAAGAGTCAAAAATCAATTTCCCATAGGAAACTTTATGCAAGGCTACAGCCCGAACTGCTGAACGGAATTACACCAAATTTGGCAAAGAGATAGTTCTTGGTTCAAAAAGTACCCTTTTTGTTAAATGGTGTAAATCCGTTCAGTAGTTGCTGAGAAAATCAAAAGTAAAAACACATATATATCTGGGCGGAGCCTAACCACACATGTCATCGTGAGATCTGATTGGCTGTCAGCACTTCATCCTGGAATTGCTGGCAGCCATCTTGGGACCAATATAAATGATAGTACCACATTGAAATGCATTGTACTGAATCGAAGATTTTGAGGGTTACCAAAAGGAGAACTATAAAGGGTGATAACAGACTTTAGTTACATTAGAATTCATTTGTTGATGGTACCATACTAATTTCAGGAATTGTGGTGTGTTCTAAGGTGATTTTACCCTGTGAAAAACCTTCTGCTGGGATATCATGAATCATGTTTGAGAGAAAACTATTTTCACATGCTTGTCCCATACAGTTTTGGAAGGTGCTCCAGAAGCTAAAATGAGAGCATATTTTCTGTAAATTCACATTATCTTTCTCAGTCATGTGAGAATGAAGTCTGACATTCTCAGTAAAACATGTACATCCAACAAGGGCAGAGACTGTCAGTTGATTCCTTTGTGTTCTACTGCAGCTTCCCAGAGTGTTCTAAAGAACAACTAGAGTGCTAACAGCCTTACTTATGACAAAAGTATGGCACACCTGAAGCCATCTTGATTGGAATAAACTGGTAACACTTAAAACATTTAATTTAAAAAGGAACAAAATGATGGGGTTCATCTTGTCATAGAAATTATGGTTAGTGCTCTGAAAAAGAAAAATTAGGACATGTTTCAAGTGAGATCTCAAATATCTTCCTGTTATATTTCAACAGGAGCAGCCTGTCAGTTGATGCCTTTGTGTTCTACTGCAGCTTCCCAGAGTGTTCTAAAGAACAACTAGAGTGCTAACAGCCTTACTTATGACAAAAGTATGGCACACCTGAAGCCATCTTGATTGGAATAAACTGGTAACACTTAAAACATTTAATTTAAAAGGAACAAAATGAGGGGTTCATTTTGCCATAGAAATTATGGTTAGTGCTGCAAAAAGAAAATTTAGTGCATGTTTTAAGTGAGATCTCAAATCCTCTTCTATTTCATTAGAAAATTCTGACATGCAGACTGAAACAATCACTTTCAATACCAGCAGTAGACTTCCAGTTAACTCCTTGGTGAGCAGTAGCTTTACTACAGTGATCTAATGAACAACTAGAGTAATAACATTCTGAATTTATGGCAAATGTGTGACACATCTGAATGCCTTCTTGATGGAATCAAAGTAAAAAACTGAAAGCATTTCCTACTGAGGAGACTGCAGTAAATGAGGAAATTAGGAAACTTCATAACAAAGAAGTCTTCCAAGATGGCCACCAGTGAAAAAAGAGCCCAAATGTAGCACAAATATTACCCAGATGTAGCCCACATAAAGCCCAATGACAAAAGTGTGCAAAACACTTTTTATTTTTAGTTTATTTGCAGTTTTATGTAGTGCGGACTGGTCAGGTATTGGAGCATTGCATCTTAAAACATGACCCCCCTACACTACAAAAACACCACTGCACTACCCTAAACCCTAAAACACTACCCCAGAACGGCCCCCTACACTACACAAGCACCACTGCACTATCCTAAACCCTAAAACACTACCCCCAGCATGACCCCCTACACTACACAAACACCACTGCACTACCCTAAACCCTAAAACACTACCCCAACACCACTGTACTAACCTAAATCCTAAAACACTACCCCCAGCACGACCCCCTACACTACCCAAACACCACTGCACTACCCTAAAACATGACCCCCTACACTACACAATCACCACTGCACTACCCTAAACCCTAAAACACTACCCCCAGCACGACCCCTACACTACACAAACACCACTGCACTACCTTAAACCCTAAAACACTACCCCCAGCACGACCCCTACACTACCCAAACACCACTGCACTAACCTAAATCCTAAAACACTACCCCCAGCACGACCCCCTACACTACCCAAACACCACTGCACTACCCTAAAACATGACCCCCTACACTACACAAACACCACTGCACTACCCTAAACCCTAAAACACTACCCCCAGCACGACCCCCTACACTACACAAGCACCACTGCACTACCCTAAACCCTAAAACACTACCCCCAGCACGACCCCCTACACTGCCCGAACACCACTGCACTGCCCTAAACCCTGAAACACCAGCCCCTGCACGACCCCCTACACTGCCCGAACACCACTGCACTGCCCTAAATCCTGAAACACATACCCTAGCACGACCCCCTACACTGCCCGAACACCACTGCACTGCCCTAAACCCTGAAACACCACCCCCTTCACGACCCCTACACTGCCCGAACACCACTGCACTGCCCTAAACCACCACCGCCAGGATGACCCCTACACTGCCCGAACACCACTGCACTGCCCTAAACCCTGAAACACTACCCCCAGCAAGACATCCTACACTGCCCGAACACCACTGCACTGCCCTAAACCCTGAAACATCACCCCCAGCAAGACCCCTACACTGCCCGAACACCACTGCCCTAAACCCTGAAACACCACCCCCAGCATGACCCCCTACACTGCCCGAACACCACTGCACTGCCCTAAACCCTGAAACACCACCCCCAGCACGACCCCCTACACTGCCCGAACACCACTGCACTGCCCTAAACCCTGAAACACCACCCACTGCACGACCCCCTACACTGCCCGAACACTACTGCACTGCCCTAAACCCTGAAACACCATCCCCAGCACAACCCCCTACACTGCACGAACACCACTGCACTGCCCTAAACCCTGAAACACTACCCCCAGCAAGACCCCCTACACTGCCCGAACACCACTGCACTGCCCTAAACCCTGAAACATCACCCCCAGCAAGACCCCCTACACTGCCCGAACACCACTGCCCTAAACCCTGAAACACCACCCCCAGCAAGACCCCCTACACTGCCCGAACACCACTGCACTGCCCTAAACCCTGAAACACCAGCCCCAGCACGACCCCTACACTGCCCGAACACCACTGCACTGCCCTAAACCCTGAAACACCACCCCCTGCACGACCCCCTACACTGCCCGAACACCACTGCACTGCCCTAAACCCTGAAACACCACCCCCAGCATGACCCCCTACACTGCCCGAACACCACTGCACTGCCCTAAACCCTGAAACACCACCCCCTGCACGATCCCCTACACTGCCCGAACACTACTGCACTGCGCTAAACCCTGAAACACCACCCCCAGCACAACCCCTACACTGCACGAACACCACTGCACTGCCCTAAACCCCGAAACACTACCCCCAGCAAGACCCCCTACACTGCCCGAACACCACTGCCCTAAACCCTGAAACACCACCCCCAGCAAGACCCCATACACTGCCCGTACACCACTGCACTGCCCTAAACCCTGAAACACCACCCCCAGCATGACCCCCTACACTGCCCGAACACCACTGCACTGCCCTAAACCCTGAAACACCACCCCCAGCACGACCACCTACACTGCCCGAACACCACTGCACTGCCCTAAGCCATGAAACACCAGCCCCAGCACGACCCCCTACACTGCCCGAACACCACTGCACTGCCCTAAACCCTGAAACACCAGCCCCAGCACGACCGCCTACACTGCCCGAAAACCATTGCACTGCCCTAAACCCTCAAACACCAGCCCCAGCACGACCCCCTACACTGCCCGAACACCACTGCACTACCCTAAACCCTCAAACACCAGCCCCTGCACGACCCCCTACAATGCCCGAACACCACTGCACTGCCATAAACCCTGAATCACCAGCCCCAGCAAGACCCCCTACACTGCCCGAACACCACTGCACTGCCCTAAACCCTGAAACACCACCCCCAGCAAGACCCCTACACTGCCCGAACACCACTGCACTAAAGCCTGAAACACCACCCCCAGCAAGACCACCTACACTGGCCGAACACCACTGCACTGCCCTAAACCCTGAAACACCACCCCCTGCACGACCCCCTACACTGCCCAAACACCACTGCACTGCCCTAAACCCTGAAACACCACCCCCTGCACGACCCCCTACACTGCCCGAACACCACTGCACTGCCCTAAACCCTGAAACACCACCCCTCAGCACGACACCCTACACTGCCCGAACACCACTGCACTGCCCTAAACCCTGAAACACCACCCCCAGCACGACCCCTACACTGCCCGAACACCACTGCACTGCCCTAAACCCTGAAACACCACCCCCTGCACGACCTCCTACACTGCCGGAACACCACTGCACTGCCCTAAACCCTGAAACACCACCCCCAGCACGACCCCCTACAATGCCCGAACACCACTGCACTGCCCTAAACCCTGAAACATCAACCCCCTACACTGCCTGAACACCACTGCCCTAAACCCTGAAACACCACCCCCTACACTGCCTGAACACCACTGCCCTAAACCCTGAAACACCACCTCCAGCAAAACCCCCTACACTGCCTGAACACCATTGCTCTGCCCTAAATCCTGAAACACTAGCCCCAGCACGACCCCTACAATGCCCAAACACCACTGCACTGCCCTAAACCCTGAAACACTACCCCCAGCACGACCCCCTACACTGCCCGAACACCACTGCACTGCCCTAAACCCTGAAACACCAGCCCCAGCAAGACCCCTACACTGCCCGAACACCACTGCACTGCCCTAGACTCTGAAACACCAGCCCCAGCAAGACCCCCTACACTGCCCGAACACCACTGCATTGCCCTAAACCCTGAAACACCAGCCCCAGCATGACCCCCTACACTGCCCGAACACCACTGCACTGCCCTAAACCCTGAAACACCAGCCCCAGCACGACCACCTACACTGCCCGAACACCACTGCACTGCCCTAAACCCTGAAACACCAGCCCCAGCACGACCCCTACACTGACCGAACACCACTGCACTGCCCTAAACCCTGAAACACCAGCCCCAGCACGACCCCTACACTGCCCGAACACCACTGTACTGCCCTAAACCCTGAAACACCAGCCCCAGCACGACCCCCTACACTGCCCGAACACCACTGCACTGCCCTAAACCCTGAAACACCACCCCCTGCATGACCCCCTACTCTGCCCGAACACCACTGCACTGCCCTAAACCCTGAACACCACCCCCTGCAGCACCCCTACACTGCCCGAACACCACTGCACTGCCCTAAACCCTGAAACACCACCCCCTGCACCGCCCCCTACACTGCCCGAACACCACTGCACTGCCCTAAACCCTGAAACACCACCCCCAGCATGACCCCTTTACTGCTCGCACACCACTGCACTGCCCCAAACCCTGAAACACCACCCCCAGCACGACCCCCTACACTGCCCGAACACCACTGCCCCTAAACCCTGAAACACCACCCCTGCACGACCCCCTACACTGCCCGAACACCACTGCACTGCCCTAAACCCTGGAACACCACCCCCTACACTGCCCGAACACCACTGCACTGCCCTAAACTCTGAAACACCACCCCCAGCACGACCCCCTACACTGCCCGAACACCACTGCTCTGCCCTAAACCCTAAAACACCACCCCCAGCATTACCCCCTACACTGCCCAAACACCACTGCACTGCCCTAAACCCTCAAACACTCCCCCAGCACGACCCCCTACACTACCCGAACACCACTGCACTGCCCTAAACCCTAAAACACTCCCCCAGCACGACCCCTACACTACCCAAACACCACTGCACTGCCCTAAACCCTAAAACACTACCCCCGCATGACCCCCTACACTACCCAAACACCAATGCACTACCCTAATCCCTAAAACACTACCCCCGCATGACCCCCTACACTACCCTAAACCCTAAAACACTACCCCCGCACGACTCCCTACACTACCCAAAGACCACTGCACTACCCTAAACCCTAAAACACGACCTCCTACACTACACAAACACCACTGCACTAGCCTAAACCCTAAAACACTACCCCCTACACTACACAAACACCACTGCACTACCCTAAACCCTAAAAAACTACCCCCAGCACGAACCACTACACTACCCAAACACCACTGCACTACCCTAAACCCTAAAAACTACCCCAGCAGTACCCCTACACTAACCAAACACCACTGCACTACCCTAAACCCTAAAACACTACCCCCAGCAGTACCCCTACACTACCCAAACACCACTGCACTACCCTAAATCACTACCCCAGCACAACCCCCTACACTACCCAAACACCACTGCACTACCCTAAACCCTAAAACACTACCCCCAGCACGACCCCCTACACTACCCAAACACCACTGCACTACCCTAAACCCTAAAACACTCCCCCAGCACGACTCCCTACACTACCCAAACACCACTGCACTACCCTAAACCCTAAATCTACCCCCAGCATGACCCCCTACACTACACAAACACCACTGCACTACCCTAAACCCTAAAACACTACCCCCAGCACGACCCTCTTCACTACCTAAACACAACTGCACAATTTGTTACAGGCGTTGCAACGCAGGCCTGTGGTGCTTACTGGAAGTACCTAGTGGGCTAGTTGGGCCCCAGGGACCCTCAGGATTCAAGGTGACCTAATCCCCCAACTTAAAATGCACCACGGGGCGCGTTTGCACAGTGGTGAAGGGAGGGGCGGGGCCTCAGGTGACATGTGCGCAAACACGCCCTGTGGTGCGTTTTAAGTTGGGGAATTAATTCCCTTTGAATCCTGAGGGACCCTGGGGGCCAACTAGCCCACCAGGTACCTTCAGTAAGCACAACAGAGTTGCGTTGCAGAGAGGTGAAAAAAGGTGCGTGGCCTCGGAACGCCTCTCTGCAACTCAGCTCGGTGGTCCTAACTGTAGGTACCTGGGGGGCTAGTTGGGCCCCAGGGACCCTCAGAATTCAAGGGGACTTAATCCCGCAACTTAAAACGCGCCACGGGGTGCGTTTGCACACATGTCACCTCAGGCCCCCCCTCCCTTCACCACTGTGCAAACGCGCCCTGTAGCGCGTTTTAAGAGGTAGTTTAATCCCCTGCCCTATTATGTACTAGGGACTTGCAGAGGAGGTCATGCTAATCACAGGCATACCCCAACGCATAGTGTTCCCTAGTGTATGTAGGTGTTTTCACTGTATTCTAAGTGTCTTTTAGCATAGCACTGGCTCTGGTTTGTCAGAGTCAGTTACCACCAGTACCCGTCTGAAAATGTTGTGGGCACAGGATGATTTTGCAACAAGGCCTCTTTCTGCTCCTCTGTTGGTTCTTTCTGCACATCTTTTGCTTCTTTCTGTGCGTTTTTTCTTCTTTCTTCACATGTCCTACCTCTGTAGGCATAGTTAGAAACTAGCATTTAAAAAAACCTTTGAAATTCACTTAAAAAATCATAGGTTTCAGGCACGTTATAGTTAGAAATTAACATTTAAAAACCTTTGAAATTCACTGAAAAAACCATAGGTTTCAGACACGTTATAGTTAGAAATTAGCATTTAAAAAACCTTTGAAATTCACTGAAAAAACCATAGGTTTTAGGGACAGTTATAGTTAGTTGGACATTTCACTCGTACAAGACCATAGAAATTCCCCCGTTATAGTTAGTTCAGCTAACTATAACTCGCGCCCGCAATGCACTGCTGATGACGTCACATATTACATCACTCATGACATGGTCAGTGACATCACTGATGACATCACTGATGACATCTCAGATGACATCACTGATGACATCTCAAATGACATCACTGATGACATCATCCATGTGATAATTTCATGCATCTTCTCACACCCTAATATAACTTTTGATACACCCACTCTAAATTACAGACTGCCATTCTCAAAACCATAGACACTCCAACACCAAAAACTACATACCCACTCACTGATTCTTAGGTCTACACACACATCCACTCACTCACCCGTACAGTCACTCATACTTAGTCACTCAGTACAGGACTATCATATGCACTCATACACCTATATAAACACTCACACACCGCCACTTATCCATAGAGGTACTCACACACCTAGTCAGTCATGCAAAAACTTAATCACACACCCATTTACTCACCTATACAGTTATACACACACCAGCTCACTTACTCATACAAATACTAGCACATTCTTACGCTCTTATACAATCACTGATACAAGTACACACTCATCCATACAGCCACTCTCACAATCACACACTCTCACTTATAGCCATTTATATACTCCAACACACATATATACTGCCTTTCACATATGTAGTTACTCACACATGTACCACTGAGATATACATTCAATCACTAACATACCCATACACACACTCACCCACCCATACAGTCCATCACAGATGCACTCTTGAAACCATGCACCCAGTGAATCACCAACTCACACATCTATGCACAGAGTCACACACACCCCACCCACACAAACACTCAGGCACCCATACAGATACTCAGACAATCAATCAATAACCCATTTAGACACTCATGTAGCTATTCAGAAAGCCATGCAGCCGCTTACAAACCAACAGACAGACGGATACAGACATTCACACAGTTTAGTCACTAACCCATGCATTCAGTAAGATACATTTAATCACTCACTTGTAGAGTCAGTCACTCACGTACTAAATCATCCATTCAGACACTTATACACCCACTCATTCTTCAATACGCCTTTCCCTATATATATTAAACATATTTAAACTTTACAGAAACACACAGTCACTGGATGATGTCATCACTGATGTCATCAGTGATGTCATTTGAGATGTCATCAGTGATGTCATCAGTGATGTCACTGACCATGTCATGAGTGATGTAATATGTGACGTCATCAGCAGTGCATTGCGGGGCGCGAGTTATAGTTAGCTGAACTAACTATAACGGGGAATTTCTATGGTTTTGTACTAGTGAAATGTCCCTAAAACCTATGGTTTTTTCAGTGAATATATATATATATAAATTCACTGAAAAACCATAGGTTTTAGGGACAGTTATAGTTAGTTGGACATTTCACTCGTACAAAACCCGTGAAATTCCTCCGTTATAGTTAGTTCAGCTAACTATAACTCGCACCCCCGCAATGCACTGCTGATGACGTCACATATTACATCACTCATGACATGGTCAGTGACATCACTGATGACATCACTGATGACATCACTGATGACATCTCAAATGACATCACTGATGACATCATCCAGTGACTTTGTGTTTCTATAAAGTTTAAATATGTTTAATATATATGCCAAGGTGTATTGAAGAATAAGTGGGTGTATAAGTGTCTGGATGGATGATTTAGTAGGTGCGTGACTGACTCTATAAGTGAGTGATTAAACGTATCTTACTGAATGCATGGGTTAGTAACTAAACTGTGTGAATGTCTGTATCCGTCTGTCTGTTGCTCTGTAAGTGGCTGCATGGGTTTGTGAATAGCTACATGAGTGTCTATATGAGTTATTGATTGGTTGTCTGAGTATCTGTATGGGTGCCTGAGTGTTTGTGTGGGTGGGGTGTGTGTGACTCTGTGCATAGATGTGTAAGTGGGTGATTCACTGGGTGCATGGTTTCAAGAGTTCATCTGTGATGGACTGTATGGGTGGGTGAGTGTGTGTATGGGTGTGTTAGTGAGTGAATGTATATCTCAGTGGTACATGTGTGAGTAACTACATATGTCAAAGGCAGTATATATGTGTGTTGGAGTACATAAATGGCTATAAGTGAGAGTGTGTGATTGTGAGAGTGGCTGTATGGATGAGTGTGTACTTGTATCAGTTATTGTATAAGAGCGTAAGAATGTGCTAGTATTTGTATGAGTAAGTGAGCTGGTGTGTGTATAACTGTATAGGTGAGTAAATGGCAGTGTGATTAATTATTTGCATGACTGACTAGGTGTGTGAGTACCTCTATGGATGAGTGGCGGTGTGTGAGTGTCTATGTTGGTGTATGAGTGCATATGATAGTCCTGTACTGAGTGACCGTAAGTATGAGTGACTGTACAGGTGAGTGAGTGGATGTGTGTGTAGACCTAAGAATCAGTGAGTGTGTATGTAGTTATTGGTGTTGGAGTGTCTATGGTTTTGACAATGGCAGTCTGTAATTTACAGTGGGTGTATCAAAAGTTATATTAGGGTGTGAGAAGATGCATCAAATTATCACATGGATGATGTCATCAGTGATGTCATCAGTGATGTCATTTGAGATGTCATCAGTGATGTCACTGACCATGTCATGAGTGATGTAATATGTGACGTCATCAGCAGTGCATTGTGGGGCGCGAGTTATAGTTAGCTGAACTAACTATAACGGGGGAATTTCTATGGTTTTGTACGAGTGAAATGTCCAACTAACTATAACTGTCCCTAAAACCTATGGTTTTTTCAGTGAATTTCAAAGGTTTTTTAAATGCTAATTTCTAACTATAACGTGTCTGAAACCTATGGTTTTTTCAGTGAATATATATATATATATATATAAATTTTTTTGTTACAGTATTACATTATTTGAATAATTCTGAAATTATAATATAAATTACAAATATCAGTTTATTAATCGTTTTTAATTAGATATATATAAATATGTATATATATATTAATATATATCTTTCTTTAGTTTTTTTACAAAATGTTTATTTGTTATACTTGTTGAAATGTATATTAAATCTATTTTATTTGTATTAAATTAATGCCAACATTTAATAAATGTAATATTTAATATTTACATATATATATATTTAAAAAACGGATTTTAATACAACGATATCAATGACAACATTATTTTTTTCTCATTATTTTTGTACTTACCATTATAAGTATAGGATGACGATATTTTTTTACATCGATATTTTGGTCACGCTATTTTGGCATAGCAATATTTTATAGGCTATATTTTGTCAGTGAACCACTGAGGATATGTACATCCTTTCTTCACATAGAGACGCCAAGACAAAATTGTTTTGTTACAGTGTTTCATGGCATGATTACCTCAAAGTTGGTTCTAATACATATGCCCAGAATCATTAGCCTAGATCTAAATGAGATATTCCTACAGATTAATTCCTTCTCAGGTGTCTCCTGGAGGGTAACTCAACGTTGAACTCCTTTGTTGCTGTGCATTGAAATAAACTGTTCAACACAGCTTGGAGATAAGCTGGTCTTTTTCTGGAATTTATGGGATTGCTGGGAAGGTTTTGTTGGCAAATCTGAGAGCGTGTATGTGTTTTTCAGTGGGCCTGGGACCAAAGTCAGACAGGTTTTCAAGGGCCAGTAGGAACTCTTACCAATAGGTGTGATTAGTGTGTCTAGCCTCCAGGCGAGAGCGAGATGGGATTTAAAGAGCCTATGGGGTGGACCACTGTGGGACCCCAGCAAGGGACAATGGGGGATTAGGTAAAGAGGCCTATGGGCTGGACTGCTTTTGAGACCCTGGCTGTTTAAGGTACTCTTCCCACTTGGTAACGAGTTCACACCCCTTTGTTGTGTTGTATTTAAATATAAACGTGCATGACACTTTTGCAGGTCTGCATTGCTCATCTTTTGTTCTCTTCCCTCCACATTCAACTGCCTTTTTCTTTTAGCCAATAGTTTGTAGGGCCCCTATATCCTAGTGAACTTCAAACTGAAAATTGATACCCCTCTGGTGCACTCTGCTGATGAAGCCTGAGAGGGGAGACCCAAAATAGGTTCCCTCCACCCTATAGTCTTAAGGAGGACCTTCCCTTGGCATTTTTAGCACAAGCCCTTGCTGGTACCAGCCTATTCTCGTTTGTGGGGTTCCTATTGGCCTCCCCATGTTAAAGTAAGTCTAGAGGCTCGGGTAAGACAGGAAGCTGATAGTGAATACTTAAATGTAAGGAAATCTATGATTTTCATACATTTGTGGGAACGCTCCGGATTATTTAATTTAATACCTGAAAATTAGTAAATCTATGAAAGCTGCAGGCATACCCCAATGATTCAAATATGCAAGCCTAGATTCTCAAATGTATTTGTACAGCTAAACCTTACTTACATGCATGCACTGCCTGATTTGCGAGTACAAAAACAATTCTCAAATTCAGGATATTTGCAGCAGTGGCCTGTGCAGGTAAGAGCGGTTGGGGCCGGTTTGTGGGGGGGGGGGGGGGGAATTCGAAAGATGACCACGAGGGAAAATTAAATAATTAATTAATTTTCGCTTGTGGTCGTATGTCGAAATCCCCCCCACCCGGTCCCACCGATCTTACCTGCACGGGCCGCAGCTGGATATTTGTGAGTTTTTGAACTTCCACAACCGTACATCTCCGACGCTATTTAAAAGCTAGTGTCAACCTCAATCAACCCTGGAAAGGTCAGAGATTTACTTTTGTCAATGGTTGGAGTGCGAAAATTGGTGGTGGTGTAGAACAAAGTGTTCTTACACAAGGAAAGAATATATAGCGTGTATTTGGATTTGTGCTGCGTCTTGTCTTATGTAAAAGTATGCCCAGTCATATTTTGCAAGAGAAAATGGAATTCACAAACGTTTGAAAGTTGCAACATGGCTGTATATAGTCGCAAACCTGTGATCAGGGCCGGACTGGCCGTAGCGGGCACCAGGCATTTGCCTGATGGGCCGGAGGGGTGGGGGCCGGTTTTATGACCGTGGGTCTCTCGGTTTTGTTACAAGGGGCCAGTTTTGCGGGAATGTGGTGCAATATCGGACCCAGGGCCGGACTGGCCGTAGCGGGCACCGGGCATTTCCCCAGTGGGCCGCCAGGGTGGGGGCCGGTTTTGGGCCCCTGTGCGGCCGATTTTGTTACAGGGCCGTTTTTGCAGCATAGATGCAATATCGGCCCCGGTAACGAAATCGGCTGAAACTGGCCATGGCTAACAGCTCGGTCGCACCCCCAACCCCCCCTGGGGTCCGGCCAACCACTTTGCCAGGGTCGGTTTCAGTTCCCAGTCCCCTGTAACAAAATCGTTTCGCTAGCACCCCCGCTCCCAGGGCCGGTCGGGCAGCAATCGCCAGGGCTGGTTGATGTTCCCAGTCCGGCCCTGTCTGTGATGTAGACCTCCGATTTCTTTTTGGTGAATCATGCGTATTATTTTTTTCCCATATCCTTAAAGAGTGAGAATGCATTTCCTCCTCTCATCTTTTGGCATCTCTTCTAAATATCTATTCTACAACCTCCTCGGAGTTTTAGTTTTTAAGACAACTCATTTCGTTGTAGTCTTTTTAAAAAGAGCATGATATTGATATTGGGGGTTTAGGGGAATATGAAAGGCCACTCCACTAGGAGAAAACAATATGCCCAGCTACTGTTTTCTTTATCAACAAATCCTAATATTTCAAAATCTAGAATATCGCTGTTGCATAAAATGGACCTGTAGTAAGAATTACGGTTTAATAAATAGCACATTTATTAATGCAATATTTAGTTCAAAATGCAATTAGCTACAAAGAACAAATGGAAACAAATATGTTATTTTTCGTACATGCATTCTCTACTTTTCAAGCAAAAGAGAACATTTAAAACGTATGGGCTTTGCTTGTTTCTCTGAAATGTCCAGAGACCGCTGCCTTGCATTGAGATCACTTTGATGCAGAAGATTTTATTGTCATGAAAACTAAATCATAAATATTATTCATTGTTTACTCGTGGGGGCCTATTTATTCCTAGTGACATGACATTTCTTGCTGACTAATCTGAAAAACATGACATGCTTAGGCTCAGTAACTTAGACTATCTTACAATGAAAAATAAAACTGTCAGGGCTGTATCATTGGACAGTCTTCTTTTTTTACAAATGCAGTATGTCATGTACAAGAAAGTGCTGCACATAAATAACTGCCATGTGAGCGATTTAAAGGCACAGAAATCAACGTAGTCTTATAAAAAGGTACTGTTATTTGGAATAAATCTTTCTTTTTGCTAACTGCTTCGCAATGTGCCATATTTGGAAACAGCTTGTAGTGTAAATAAACAGAAGGGGAGTGCTTGTCTAATAATATAGGACCCGATTCACAAAACTCAATGGAAATAATTTACACACATTATTTACATTGGTAATAGACTACTGATGTTCTATGAATACATGATGATTTTTCTGCGACTGTTACAGTATTCTAGGGTTGTTCACTTGCATACACATTTCTGCATGTATTATAAAAGTGCATTTGCCTGTAAGAAATTGTTTTTTATTGATGGAGAAATATTTTCATGCTCTGCCTTAACACATCCATTAGCAGTGTAGGATCGGCCTATAGGGCAATCAGGCAGTGCCCGAGGGGCTGGTCTCATAGGTCAGTCTGTTTTGGGCCGGATTTGTGGGCTTGTGTTATGATCTGGTGGTCTGTTCCTACTGTTTATTTCCCTACTATTACCACAAACAATGCAGGCAACAAGCACAAATGCATGCAGTGTCCTATACTTTGCAAAACACCTGCACAACATCTCTTTACAAGTTCAAAAATAACCTATTTGCAAATGTGGGCCATTTTTTTTTAGCTATCTGATTCACAAATGGGGGTCACTTTTTTGGGTCTTGCTTAGGCAGTGCATGCGATGTCTCTTCGAGACATGCTGTAGCTACTCTATGGGCTTTCATCATGCCCATCCATTTTCATTCGTTCATTCCTTGTGCCTTTCTAAATTCCTTTCTTTTCATTGGTGAAGCATTGCTATTTGTCCAGCCTTTGTGTGTGTTTTTGACTTTCATGACTACTTCCCCTGTTACATGCCCCCTACTGATTTGTTTATTTATGGTTTGTTTGGCGCACTTTTTTTAATGTGTGCTTTTCTTCCTGTATGCATTCACTCGAAGGGAATTCAACCATTGCCAGTACGGATCTGCATTTGTCATTTTTTGTTTGATGTGGGCTTTTCTTCCTGTATGCGTTCACCGAAGGGAGTTCAACCATTGCCATTACGGATCGACATTTGTAATCTTGTTTCCGTTTTGTATTTTGTTTTGATTCACCATGTGAGAAGTTGGCCTGGCATATGCTCTCCACTAGTTATAGTGGGCACCTTGCACCAGTCCAAACAACCCCTTATGGATGATAGGTTAAAGACAACCTTTAGTGAAAGCTATCCTAGTGGTAGCTATGGAGAGCAGCCTTCAGGCTAAGTCTTGGAGGAATGTAAAGCAGCTTGTTTTACCAGTCTATAATCTCTTGAGTGACCAAATGAAAGAGGAGCACACCAGGTATATATATAAAATATATGTATTTAGTCTTAAACACACCCCTCTAGTCTCTTTATGAGGCTAGAGTTCGAAGTACATAAGTTACAAGGCAAATATCAGCAGTTATTAGCACAATACACGTTTGAGCCCTAGGGGCGTTTCAAACCATATACTAAAATAGTGGTATAAGAACCACGACTGAGCTAGACACAAGGCCTAGAGCCTGTAGAAGTGCTTGGACCCCAAGGAACCACCCAAGGTAGTGACACAGGGGACCCATGGGGGATGCGTGCAGTGTGAGAACACAGCCGCGAATCGCCGTTGACTTCTATGGGGAAAGTCGCGGTTGGATTTTAAAAGAAAAAGGACACTTCGGAGAGGACTTCCAGTTAACCCCTTAAAACTTAAGAGTTTCTAGGGCCCACACCCACGTGAGTACCGAAATACTCGAGTTACCTCACCCAGGGAAGCCGGGTGCATACGTGTTAAAAGGTGTCCGGAATCGTCGTCGTTTTCAATGGCGACCTCTTGGAAAGTGCTGCTGCCGTGTAGAGGAAGAGTGTCCGGTGCAATCCAAGCCTGGATCGAGGAAGAGGAAGACCTGAAAGCAGAGGGGACAGAGTCTGGGTCACTAGCCAGTGACCAGGGGCACACTAGTCGAATGCCCTCAGATGTCGGGTGCTTCAGGTGAGTTGACGGGTGCCTTGACTCTTCAGCCACGAGGTCCAGGAGGCGTCAACAATGACCAGGAGCTGGATTCAAGCTGTCCCACAAAGTCTGTCGAGTGCTGCGGTGTTGGCGACCGGATTGGGCCCAACAAGCCTTGGCAACGGCAAGTCATGGGGAAACAAAGAAAAGGCTGCGGTGCAGACCAGCAAGGTCTGAGGGACTCACCCAGCAAGGGTAAGTCAGGGCACTTCTGGAGCAATCAGAAAATCTCAAGCAATTGAAGAGTTGCCTTCGTGGGGACCCACTAGTCAACGGACTAGAGATCGCGAAGGAGCCTCAAGTGGTCAAACTTGGAGCTGGCCCACGGGACACTCGTGAAGTGTAGGCCAGTGATCTTTGCTTCAGTTAGTGCTCGGGGCTAGGGCTACTTGAAGCCTAAAGCACGGCTTCGAGAGATGTCAGAAAATTGGTGCACTTGTAAATGTGCTTGGTGCCCAGGGGTCATGGTTCCACGTTACCCACGACAGCTACTGGCCTCAGCTTTGCTGGGGACTCAGGGCAGCCTCGGGGAAGTCTGAAAATGTACCTCTGGTGATGCAAAGACTTCGGCGTCCGGCGGGAGCTTCAGTGATGCAGACCAGACAGATGCTTCATTGGTGCCTGCCAAGCAGGGGACTCACTCCTTGACCCCAAGGGAAATTCTTCAGTCCTCTAATCTTGATGTAGAGCGTCGAAGGTCCAGGATTCAGATACAGAGTTTTGTTCAGGGATATCTAAAGTCCTGTTGCCAGGGTTCCCTTACTTATACTAAAGAAAGGGGTTGGACTAACTCTATCGACCCACCTATGGGAGGGTTTGGAAAGAAGGGTGGCTACACCCATTTCCTTTGTCCAGTTTCATGCCAGAGCAGGGGCTGGCAGCCCCTGCAACCGGTTTGAACTGGGGTATGCACGAGGACACCAAATGTGCCCCCAGTGCAGGACTTCAAAGCACTCAGAGAGTGCACCCTCCCAGCCCCAATCCACTAAGGCCTGTCTGGGAGGTGGTAACACCTCCCTGCGACAGGAAACCTATTGTCCAGGCCTCCCCTGCCGGAGTTTCGGTCAGCAGCAGGAGGCCAGACTCGTGTCTGTGGCTGCAGCATCCATTTTGTGATGCCAGGCTCTGGTTAGTTGGTACCGGGTATACCGGTGCTGTCATTGCTCTCCCTCTAGAAGGGTGGGATCATACTCCCACACCAGGTAGTGGTGTGGGGGTATGATTCCAAGGTGTTTGACACCAAACACAACATGTTTCCGTGCAGCCATCCCAAAGTTAGCATTTACCGTTTAGATATAATGCACTTAAGAGTATATGGTCAGGCTGCACCACAGACAACCCCGGAGAGGAGATTCCGAAGGCTGCAGAGGGGCTCTGCTCATGCATGGGCACCCTCTCACATATAACCAAGCACCCTGCCTCCAGGATTGATAAAGCCTGCCATAGGGGTGACTGATAGGTTTATATGTGCAGGGTTAGGTGAGATATAGTGAACCTATATCTCTGTAAGGGGTGCATGCACCACCTCACTCAGGCTGCAGTAGCAGTCCTGTGGTGTCATTTTGGAGGGCCTTCCAGGGGGGGCACAATACATGCTTCAGCCCCTGGTAGGCCTCTGGGGTACCTAGGCCCTGGGTACATAGTATACCATATACTAGGGACTTATAAGGGTACCCCAGAATCCAATCTGAAGTGTACTTAAGGTACAGGGAATCAATTTAGAGAGGAAGCAGCTAGGCTGGGGTCCTGGATAGCAGGGCCCCAGCCAGACTAAAGTCGAAAAACAGTGATATACCAGCAAAAAAGTGGGGGTATCCATAAGAGGCAGATCCTACTCTCCTACACACCATTATGTAATTTTATTTGTTTTGATCGCATATTATTTGTAGAAATGGGGAGAGCCGATGCCAAGCTTCGAACCTGGTTCCTCAGTCCCAAAGTCGGCAGCTCTGTATTTTACGCCACACTCTCTCAGACAGCTAACTTATTTAACTTTCACAGTGTTTGTACACTACAGAGGCACATGCAGACTTGACAGCCAATAGGCATGTCCTAATTCTGTTCAGCGCACAAGGATTGACTGTGGCAATACCATCTCATAACAAAGTAGTTCTTTGTTATACAATTTTGGTTCAACCTGGAAGAGCACAGCTTTATTCTTCTTTTACCTATTAAAACTACCACGAGTGGTTTCCTATCTAAGATGGCCACTGCACTGGTAGCTCTCTCTTTCGTTTGCATCCTAAGCATTTAATGCACCTGCTTCCAGTTCAGAGCTCCAGCTTGTCTCTTGGAAATGGTGCTGATGCTGCAGAGATAGCAGAGGAGAAGCTGCAGGAGGTGAGGAGGAAGAAGTTTGGGCCGGCAGACTCCAATATCCAATAGGAGGTGTCTCAGAAGCCTGCGCAACCAGTAGCATCTGAGAAGCCTTTGGTCCATGTACTCGAGCACTCCCCCTCCCTCACAGCCGGCTGGGTTGTGACACTGGAGCGCTTAAAGCAGTGTAAATGCGTATGGGGGAAAGAGCGCTGTGCACACGGGAGAGGAATTCCCGCTTCTTTGCTGAGGGGTGAGTACCTTCGTGGCTGTCATGATAACACAGGAATGTTTTTTAGTGGGGCATGTAGCCTCAGTGGAGTGTTGGTGACCGCATGCTTGTTGATGCCACAGTCTTCTTGGAGAGTGTGCATTCACGCAGATCAACATTCTCTGTGCGTGTTTCCTGCCCGGGTTCCCATGACATCACTTTTTTTGTCCGGGACCTTTGCCAGCATGTTCTCAGACCCCGTAGTGCTGCTACTTTATGAAACTCATCCGCCCTTCTGAGTCCCTTTTTATACACAGGCGTGCTGATAATATGTCTGTAGCTAAGAATAGAATGCCTGTCTCAGATGGCAACTTATGAAAGTTGGGATCGTTTCAGTTTAACGAGGGTCGTGCCTTCTCCCTTGAGATGCGTGTATTTTAGACATTATCAACTCACACAGAGGGTCTGGGGGGAGCACAATTTACCAAAACACAACCATACTGCTCCAATGTAAATGAACTCACACTATATACGTGGGTGAAGAGGGAGGAAGCAAGTAAGCACAACAGTGTTAGGACGGGAACCCTCACTCACCCTTGGGTGACATGCTTCATCATAGGGTCCCCTCCTCACACTGAGGTCAAAAGAATGCTGAATGCTGAATGCTGACTAGAAGTTCCAGGACACCACAGAGTTCTTATCAACTGACATCTTTTTGTTTGTTTACATTGTCTCTGGCCTGTGTGCTGGTCTCCCTGGTTGAAGTGCCTTGGGCTCACTTGAAAATAATAGTTCTTGCAGGATGCACTTATTGTTTTCATCATCCATTGATGTTTCTTAGAGAATTCCAGTTAGAACTTGTAATGACCTTAAATAATTACAACATGGCCTGAGCCCCAAAACATAATGTCACATTCAGCCAAAGTTATCAGTTTACCAATTAGCACCTTGGATACTATGGGGCATATTCTCAAGGAGCCATCGCCGATTTATCGGCACTTTAGCGCCGCAAAAAAGGCGATAGACTTTGGAGAGGTGTGGTGCAGCGGCCAGGACAGCTGACTTCAGAGCAGAGGGCTCACGGTTCGACCCCGGCAGCAGCTCAGCTCAGCACCATGTGACTCTGGGCAATAGCTCACTTAATTTCCACGACGGCTCCCAGCGCCTTGAGACCCGTAAGGGTGAGTAGTTCGCGCTTTACAAATATGGATTTATATTTTATTTATTCATTTATTTATTTTGACTTATCGCCCCATTCACAAGCTGGTGCAAACTGCCGACATCGCCAGTTTTCCCGCGATAACTGCCGCAAAACACATCGCCACGGATGAGAGCGACAACTAACGCTAATGATATGCAGCGTAGGCGTTCCAGTGCAAAAACACACAAAAACACCACTTTGCGATATTCTCAACGACCAGCCAGATCTGCGATGCCGGACAAAAACAGGAGATAAGACGCGTTAGCAGCAGGGACTTAACACCTGCTTATTACTGGTCTTAAGTAGGACGAAAACCTGCAGTACAGAGGGAGCCCAGGCCAGAGCCATATCTGAAGACCAACAGATGCCATGAGCTACTAATCATGCAGCTTGGAGACCCAAGAGGGCCACAACACCCACCGCCACCACCCCCAGGACCACCCCCACCCCCACCCGAAGGACTACCCCCCCGGACCACCACCGAGGCAGCGCAGAACAAGACAGCGGACCTTCCGAAAACGCATCAGCCTCACAGACTTAACACCAGAGGATGTCATTGCCCACTACAGGCTCAAAAGGACAACCAACCTCCCCATCATGACCCACATTGCCCACAGGCTGACGGTACCAACACAGCGGACAGCCAACATCCCTCCGCAGACAAAGCTGCTGGCTGTGCTGCACCTGTTGGCCTCTGGTACCTTCCAACCAACAACTGCCAGAGCCGGAGGAGTCTCACAGCCAGCCCTATCAAAGGCCATCACACCTGTCCTGGATGCCATCATCAGTTTCATACTGCAGCACCTTCACTTCCCCCACACCGCACAGGAACAGCTGGCGACCAAGCAAGGCTTCTATGCCATAGCCGGATTCCCGCACGTGTTGGGGCAATCGACTGCACACATGTCCTACTTGTGGCCCCTGCCGACACTGCACACAATTACCACAACAGGAAGCACACGCATTCCATCAATGTGCAGGCAATAGTGGACCACCGGGGACTGTTCACCAATGTCGTCGCCAACTACCTAGGCAGTGTGCATGACTCATACATCTTCCGACAGTCCATCATCAACCAGCGCTTTCAGGATGGCACCTATGGAAATGGACTGCTCGTTGGTAAGTATCAACGGAACACACCACACACCTCAATTCCACAATCACACAACGCACAACTGTGGGAATGGACACGTAACAAAATCACATCCAACATGCCAAACAACATGCACACCTGCCAGACACGACAACACAAGTAACCGTGGTAAGAGGGGCCAGAAATGTGGACAAATCATACACTAAGGCATAGCCCCTCTGCCACACATTTGCAGAATGTGGGGAGAGGTGGGAACCACGATTGTGCGAAGGAGGCAATAGACCTATGAATAACAATGTACACAATGCCAAGTGGGGCGGTGATGTGCTGGACAGTCTTGAGTATGCAGTGCACAGACATGTCCATGTGGACACATACTGCTGGAGTCTGTAGTGCCGTGGACAGTGGATGCAACCATGTCATCACAGGCAGTGGGGAACTCCTTGGACAAGTAGCCATGTCGGCCCCCCTGTAAGTGTAAGCGTAGTGGGCAGGCCCGGCGCACGCCAGTCCAGCGTAGGAGAGTGACTAAATAGGCCGGGGCTCAGGGAGTGGTTCACTTCAGGGACGGCCACCGAAGTAACTACTGCGTGTGGCTCTGTGTCCACCATATCCTGCCCATAGACCTACACACACGTGGACGACCACCTACAATGGGCAAAGTCACACCGGCGACGAGGTGGATACGTCCCACACCACCGGGTGCACATCTCGTCACCGCCTGCAGTGGCGTGTCTGCCAGGGCGGCGGCCCTCACCCTGCCACGAGGCCGCCGTTGTGACCGGTGGTGCCTGCGTGATCCTGTGCGCCTGCTGCACCCCAGCCCGCTGATCCCCAGACCCGACCTGCGCCCAGCGGTGAATGCCCGCCCCTGCGCACTCAGGACTCACTGCTCACCTGCCGCCACCGGTGTCTCTCCAAGAGGGCCCACCACGTGCCAGTGCAATCTCCAAGGCCGGGCTCCGTGAGCTTGGCAGCCTCCTCAGCCGATCGCTGGCTTCTGTGCAACAGGCCTCCAGCGCACCCAGCGGCACCGCACCGCGGAGTTGCGAGTTGGCTACTGCTGCCTTCTGACCACACTGCGGTACAGCAAGTAACATACACATCCTTTCCAGTCTGCCCCTCCAGGCCTGCTGCATCATCGCAGGCTGCACACCCGCTCAGCTCTTCTGGTGGGCCGAACTCAGTGCACCACAAGTCACCATCCAGCCTCCAGCATTATAGCATGATGCACACCCGCTCAGCTCTTCTGGTGGGCCGAACTCAGTGCACCACAAGTCACCGTCCAGCCTCCAGCATTATAGCATGATGCACACCCGCTCAGCTCTTCCGTTGGGCCGAACTCAGTGCACCGCAAGCCATTGTCCCGAGGGGCTACCCCACAAGTCCGCCTCCAGTAGCCAACAGCATGTCCTCGGTAACGCCACTGGAGCCCTTCACAGTGACGGGGCCACCCCCGTCCCGGGCAGGCCGCCGGTAAGCCTGGGCAGATCGTCTGGAGACATACTCCGAAGCGCACAACATCCCAGCGCCGCGGCGGCGGCGCACGCCTGTGAGGAGTGCGGAGAAATGGCCCGGGGCTCTGGGCGTGGTTCAATTCTGGGCTCTGGGCGTGGTCCAGTTCCGGCCTGGCCACAAAAGTGACTATGGCGTGTGTCTCCGTAGTAGTGTCTACGCCACCCGGCCTGTAATCGACAATGTTGCAATGTACCATGCACCAGGAGGGCGGCCTCGCCCGAATGGATTAATAAAGGAGCGCAAGACCGCTCGGGGTCTCGGCTCATACATGCCAACTGTTGTGTGTGTATCTACATTGCCGCAGCCTGAACCGAAGGCCTAGCCTCAATATCAGCGCAAGTTCAGCCAGGCCAAAACTCCACATCTGTGTCTGCCCTGTCCTTACCATAGGCTTACACACACGTGGCCGCACACCTTCGACGGCCAACATTACAGTCTTGCTGTCAGTCCTGCGGACATGCGCAGACAGGCATGACAATGGTGTGCCGTAGGAGTGCAAGTGATGCAACCGCGCAGCACACACAAGTAAATAGGCTCCTGGGAGGGAGGAGCAGCTGTGAGGCTACGTAATACACATTGTCCTACCACATTTGCCAGCAGCAATACATGGCCAACATGAATCCCATGGTCGCACAAATCACACACCATGAAACTTGTATGTCTGCCAACACAGCATGCAGAACCACCAGTTAACACTGACCTCACTTACCTCTCAAAGGTGATCAAGGATATGCACTATGCCCGTGGATGATGACACCCCTCCGAGACCGAAACACCCTGGCCCGGAGGCAGTACAATGTGGCCCACAAACGCACCAGGGGCATTGTTGAACGCACGTTTGGCGTGTTGAAATCACGTTTCAGGTGCCTGGACATCACCGGTGGAAGTCTCTTGTACAGCCCAGAAATAGTGTGCAAGATGATCACTGCATGTTGTGTATTGCACAACCTATGTGTACGCACCAATGCCCCTTGGATCCAAGTCCCAGAAGCACCAGACGATGATGAGGAAGATGATGCAGGTGGACCACACCCCACTGCAGCCGCAGCAGGAATAGCCCGAAGGAACACAATCATCAACAATTTCTTTGCTTGAGCACGTCACATTGTGACTGTCCACAGCAATCATGGCACAGTACAAGATGACCACATGACTAGCATGTGCAAATAAAATCTTAGCAGCACACATTCCCCATGTGCATGTCAGTCCTCTGCATTAGCACATTACTCTGACGGGTGTAAGTGCAACATTGAGTGCTTACATTCGCATATGTTGCAAGAAGAGATGGTGTGTATGTCACCTCTGTACCGAGAGGATGTTTAGGGCGTCACGTATTCGATATGCCATATCAGGGTGTCACATGTAGTATGTCATGCCACTCATCAGCGTCCCACGTGTACATGAACATGACATGAAGGCCGTCATTGGTGTTCAGGAAAAGACAACAGGGTGCCATTTGTGGTCAGAGATGTACCTGCCTGATGCAAATATACACAGTGGCGGTGCATCCCTTCGGGCGTAGGGGCGTTGCCCCCCTACATATTTGTGCCTCCCATCCCCAGTATTAATATGTAATAAAGGCGCATACATTTTTTCCCTGCCCGCGGCACGGCAATCAGCTTTTTCAGCGTGGGTCAGTTACGTAAAGTGAAAATCTTCCTGAATCCAATCCTGCGTCAGGAGGGTGGGGCTTGCCTTACGTGCACACAGTAAACAAATCATCAGATGCGACTGACTCAATCAAGTACGCATGTTGGGCTGGCCGCAGAAGGCAGCCGTCCCAACCGAACATGTGCACTTGAGGACTTTCTCGCCTGCTCAATTAGTGGGCCGGGGACTCCCAGCTGCATATACATGCACATGCATACATATTTCTCAACCTCTCTCCCTCTTGTGCACAGTAAAAGCAACAAATTCATGCTAATGTAAACTCGACTCCTTTCTGTAGTTCAGCCCACTGAAGAAATAAGGCCCCGATAATTATTCCTTTCACGTTACCCAGCGCCTGCCTCAGAACCATCCTGGGGTATATATAACACAAGGCATGCTGCACAATTTGTGGAGGAAAAGAAGGCCTCTCTATTTACAACACCAAATACGTGTGAAAACACCCTTTGATTTTAATGATGTGATTGTTCAAGCCACTCAAAATGAGTGCAAATTCAAAACATTTTGAAGCAGGGCTTCTATATGTGCATTTTTTCAAGTTCTCCCCTTCCATTACACCCCCGCTTTATGAACATGCACGCACATTCTGCATAGCGACGATTCTTCACCCCAGCACTGCAGTTTTTCTCATCTTTACACTTGCATTGTTTATACGGCAGTGCCAGCTGTTTGAACTTTTCCCGGGTCCTTCAGCCTGTGCACTTATTACCGTGGTAAGAAGGTTTTGAGGGCCGCGTTGGGCCGGTGCTCCTGCGATGTGGGACAAAATGAAATGTAATAAGAAAAATCTAATAATAAAAGTGCTTGAAGGCCTCCCACGTCACTAAATAGACAACTTTCCTGCTCACTACAGCTGAACCAGGGCCGCGTATCGACACAGGGAACTTCTGAGCACTTCAGCGTAACCAGCAGAGCTTTTATTAGTCTACTTGTTTCTGATACCATTATTGACTGGGGTATTTTTTAAAAGCCTTGCATGCTCCACCTCTTGTGGATTTAATGTCAACTTATTTACGAGTTCCTGCCTGCAAAAGCTGGAGTGGGCAGTGAATGCACTGTTGCTAACAGGCGATGAAATTCAGTCCAGTGTGCGGCTACCAATTGACATAAAACACTATGAAAGGATAATCTACACATAAGGGCCAACATCACCTTCATCTTCCAAGGGATTGATGACTCCCTCATTCCTTAAATCGTGTCCCCTCCAAATTCTAGTGCCCTGATGCCCAGAAATGCTGCATTTTGATGTTGCCAGCTAGGTTCACGCTTTATAAAATACCAACACAATCTTTATGCAAATTCAGTATTGGTTTTACGTTGACCACCTGCCGGGTGTTACCTATACACATCTTCCAAGAGCGAATGGCTGAGAATTCTGAACAGCAATAGCAGAGTGTGTTCTCCTTTCCCTGTGTTTGCATGAGGTCTGCTCTTCATGGAATCGCAGAATGTTGTGACACTCAAGAAATGTAGCATCCGACCATGAAAGATCAGACAAAATCCATGCTCGGCCCGTTGCATCCACAATGTAAGCAATTAAAAGTGCTTTCCAGAGTTATTAACTTTTCTACTTGACATGGCTGCTTTCGTTACATCAATTTGCTCTGTTAGCCTCACAACAGAAATGTATCATCCCAGTGTCTGATATTAAAGGATTGGTAGTGTTCAGCATATTAATAGATGTGTTCACTCTCCAAGGCTGAACTGCTCCTATGGAGCAGGGTCAAGACTGATTTGCATATGTAGTAGAATTAGAGGGCATGGAATGGGCACAAGACCACTTAAAGAAATGATTGCCACCGCTAATTGTGTAATATTTTCCTTTTCTGCATTTGTTACAACCTGAAGAAGTGCACATAATTTTTGGACAGAGAGGGGTTGCATAGAACCCAACCTCTTTTTCTGCTTTTCACAACCTCAGGGTTTAAGGTAAGGGCACTGATTCTATTTTATTTTTACAAAGTAGTTAAGGGCTATGACTATGTATGTGGTCTTTCACAATTGCTTTATTACCTTCTTGCTTTCTCAAATTTGCTTGAAAATGCATAATTTTCCCACTCTTTTTTCAAAATTTTCTCAAGGGAGAATCCCCCCGAACCCCTCTTATGCCGGTCGGACACGCTCGATACGCTCACTCGCCACACTGTACTCAGCCACAACTTTTACGCCACACCACTTTCAAATGTCACCAGCCGCCACTGAATATACACCCTGTGTGTCGAGTCCCACAACATGGCCGTAAGGGGGATGTGGGCACAGTGGACACCTCAGCAACATTGGGAGATGCACACCAGCCTAGAAGCCAGCAGGTCCACCTTGCGTGGAACACACCAAGGTGTCCCCTGGTCAAATGTGCCATGTACGGGTCACATGTGTACACGGACATCATCCATCAAGAGTAGTGATCAGTGCCAGCTAATAGGTGCAAGGTGAGTGGTCAACCGCCTCCTCACAGCTACCTGCACCCATCACTGTCAGACTGCAGCAAAACAACACTGCTACATCAGAGCATGCAATACTGACCATGAGGGCACGTACATGGCTGGTAAGGGTTCAACCATGCTGGAAGGCGAAGCAGTGACAACCCCCCCCCACCCAATACCCATCACATTTCCAGAATGCAAGCAGATGACAAACTAACATTGTGGATGACAGCCCCTCTGTCTGAACTAGAAGGCGGTAGCACATCTGCACCTCCGACCTTGGGAATGCATGTGCCCGGCACACCCTGAGCGATCCCATAGCAGCTGCTGACGGCTCCCACACTACGCACACCGCTAACCAGAGGCCAACGTATCCACACCCCACACACAGGAGTCCTTGCTCGTAGTTCACTTGCATGGTATGACCTTCACACTTACGCACCGACCATCCCAGGAGTCCAAGCGCTCCACACTCAAACCAATCACTGCTCCGAGCTGTGGCTTCCACATAACTGTGACTTTGCCTTTCATACATTGACGTGGGGCTAAGTTTGGAAATAGCGACATTGTGGTTTTGGAGCAATGAGGCCACAGCTAGTTCACACATTCCCAGTCATCTCACTGCCTATCTGGGTCACGGACATACATGCGCATTGAAATCAGTTCCCAGGGAGCACCGTTGTTTGGAATGACTGCCCCTACATACATCCATACTTTCATACTTGCTTGATCATGGACATGACTCATCTGTGTGAATTTGAATGTCTTAATCACATTCGGTGGAGTGGTGAAGGTGGACCAGTACCTGGCCATGCACACGCTACTTTACAATGTTGCCCCTAGGAGGGCCAGCCAGGGTCCTTTGGGGAGGGAAAAGTACATCGTAGGAGAGGGAGTTCAGTCCGCAGTCTGATTTCTGTGTCATTGGTTGCCTAAACAAATGTAGCAGTCCATGTTGGGGGCCAAGGTGAGTGTCGCAGAGTGTTAAGGGGGACAGTGGAGGGTGTTATTCCTGGGCATGATGCAGAGGGTAGAACAAAGCAGTAAGAGGCCATATGACGGAGATGAATGCTACCGCTTCCTACTTAGCCCAACGGCAGATTCATCCTCATCATCGTCCTCCTATGTGTGATGTGCCTCACATATGGGTGGTGGTGTTTTGTCTGCGACACTGTGTGGCAGTGACACATCAGGGGCCGGAGGTGCATTGTCAGCCACACTGTGAGGCACTGACACATCAGGGGGCGGTGATGTGGAGGGAGTAGTGACAGCAGCATTCATCTGCGCCAGGCCTTGTGGCAGCACTGCCATGATGAGGATCTGCAGGGCATGGTGGATCCCTGCTACATCTCACTGGTGTGCAGCCGTGGCAGCCTTTCTTCCCACCTGCATCCACTCCATGTTCTCCATGTTCCTCCCCATGTTGGCCAACTCATGGCTGAGATCGCTGGAGCCACTCTGACTAGACAGTTGTTCTTGTCTACGAGTCATGACTCCGGCGATGTCAGTCATGGATTGTTAGAGACCATGGAGCGGACTGTGGGTGTCCGTTAGGGCCTGTAGGTGGTCCCTGATGGGACTTGGACACCCACGTATGGCATCTAGTTTGGCTGCCATGAGGTCAAACCCCACCCGCACCTGCTCTGCCATCCCCTTCTGGCCCTGCGACACACGGCGTTGGAATGCCATGTGTTGCTCGTGGGGATCCTGGGAGACGGCCGTGGTGGTGGGTGCTTCCTGCTGTGTGGTCTGTGCAGGGGGTGGGTTCTCCTCGATGCTGCTGGGCTGCCCTGCTCCTGGGGGTGGGGTGCTGAGGGTGTCCATGAGCTGTTGGAGGGCGTTGGGGTCGATGGTGTGTAGGTCCTCTTCATCATCGGTGATGAGGAGTACGGTCTGCTCTGCAAGAGGTGATGATTCTCCCTCTGCAATGTGAAGGGGAGATGCAGTTTGACATTGTGTTCACATGTATGTTGACGCATTGGCCAAGTTATCAAACAGACTGCATGTCAATGTACATTGTGACTGTTTGTGTGGAGATGCCTATTTAATGCTGGACAGTTGACATTTCGCCACCATCACGGATGTGAGGTTGTATTTGTCCATTGTCATCTCACAGTTTCCTGCTATGCCAAATGCGAATGGCCATTTTCTACACACAAGCGGCAGCAGTTGTGTCCTCTGTTCTGTTGTGAAAGTGTTGCAGTTTGGTCCACTTTGTTGTAAATGTTGAGGTGCTCTGAGTGTTATGTGTGTGTGCTGCATTGTGGGTGATTTGCCCCTTCAGCTCTGATTTGGCTGGCCCTTATCCCTTTCAGGTGGTGTGCCTTTCACTTCTGTGCTTATACAGTGCTGAGCTGATGGAGACTTGGGTAAATTGGGCTCTTGGTCGGAGTTGTGACTCTTGGGCATGGTTTGTCCGCAGATGTGCTGTACTTCCTTGTGCATGTGTGCCATTGTGCCCATCTCCCCCCGTCCCCCAGTCCCTGGTGGTTACTCACCCTGTTGCTGTTGTGTCAGGTCATGTTGAGCAGTGTCCGGTCCTCCGACTCCTGCCACCGTCTCCTCACTGATGACTGTCGACACCATTTCCTCCATCTCATCCAGCTCCTCCTGTGGCGCAGGACTCCCACCCCCAGTCTGCATTGCTGCTTTGTGGTTGTTGGCGAGTTTCAGCTTGGTTTTGCGTTTCACATCATTCCAGCGCCTCTTGACCTCTTCTATTGTCCTCCTCAGCACTCAGACTGCATTCACCTTGTCCACGATGGACTGCCATATTCCATTTTTTGTTGCCAATGACACAGTGGAGGTGACGAACAGTTGTTGATGGTGTTCTGTCACCTCCGTAATCAGGATCCTGTTTTCCTGCGGACTGAACCGCGTCTTCCTCTTCATCTTCTCCTTGCCCTTCCCTGACCCCGAGGTCCCAGGCTGGTCCTCCGTGGGGCTTGTGGGGTTCGGGTTGTCCTCTGTGCTTGCTCCGGCTACCTCCATGGTGCTTCGCAGTTGTTTGTGTTATATTTGTATTTCATTTTTGCCGCTTTTATAGTGATTGTTCCCGTACTTGTGGGACTTGCGGGCCTGGCGCTGCTTTTCGCTGTATTTTTATCGCAGTTGAGCCCATCGCAGCTTTTTTCACGTTCGGGTTTCCTTTTTTATCGCCGTCACGGTAGTTGTATCGCGGACAATTGTGGCGTTCTCGGGAAACTATCGCATGTTACCGCCGCGTTGGGAATACGATGTTGACACAGAGTTATTTTCCCGCGATAGTCGGCGATATGGAAAATTGCGTTAGCCTATTTTGGCGATGTTTATCGCACGTTCTTGAGAATATCCCCCTATGATTTTTAGTCTTGCCTCAATGTTGCATCTTTGAGCTGCTTAACTGTTTGTAATGGTTTGGCATTTTTTCACTTGGCTAATATAAATGTATAGTTTTTCAATGCATGTAACGCAGCACTAAACAACCCACACAATCACTGCATTTTACAGAAACCTGTTTTAACTGTCCAACACAATTTAAAATGGGCATTACAAGTAACTCAGACGATAAATTAAGACCATTTCCTTTTAGGTGTTCTATTTTCTCAACACGAAGGCTGATTGAAGTATATGGAACAAGCTCTGTGTAAGAGCAAATGTAACCGGGGACAGAAATAGGTGGTTTGAGGTGACAAATTCAGCTGACGTTGTTGTGCTGCCGCACTCCTCTTCTGCTGTTTTGCAGTCAAAACGTCTTAAGTAAATATTATTGAAGAGGGATTTGGCTCAGGTCGACTTCTTTGCAGCATTTATGCAAAGTTTAGAAGTCTGGAAAGGGGGTCTTATTTTCTTCAGACGCACTTTCATGGACATGACTGGGGTGACAAAACCCTGGCAAGGTGAGGTGGGAGCAGGCTGGGGAAACAGACAACCTCTGACAGGTTTGTGTCAGACAAGTGGTTGCAATGTGTCTTTGTGGCTTTAATCACTCTCGGGCAAATTCAAAAGTTTAGTTTTTATGCCTCAGTTCAGACACTTCTCTTTTGTTTCTACTTTTAAAAATAGAACCCTCTTGTGAAAACAGTAGAGGAGTTCACAATCCATGTTTCCTGTAGTGTTTGTTATCAAAATGCCGCAGAGGAAGAAGAAGCGTGTGGCAGAGGAAAGCATGCAATCCTGAATCAGACTGCGTGATGTAGTAATTGTATAGCTATTCAATGCCTGGCGACACAGCACCCAGGATAATGTGCTGCATAGCTAAACACTTATAAGGTCCCAAAGGCGAGACCTATTGGCTATGCCAGTGCTTGTTTGTTTTTGTGCCCAGGCCTATTTTCTGTATTAGTCCAATCCAACCCTATCCATCAGTGTTGGGGGTGTTTCCCTTTCGTTTCTTCCGAGCACCTTTTACTCATGTCTTTGATAAGAGTAAATCTATGAAAGTGTTTCAAACTACCAGTAAGTTAGCGGGGCCGCACTAACTTTCAGGGGTGGGCTAACACTTGAACATCTACAGTTCCCCCCTGCTGTTATTGAGTTGCTTTTTCTTGTCTGGGCCCCTCTTTGTGGAATTCTCTCCCCTTGTCACTTCGTAATGAAACCATCTATGCGAATTCCCGAAAATGTTTAAAAACGTGGTTATTCAATCAGTAGTTCCTTCTACTCTGTTCATGTCAGGCGGTGCCGGGAAACCTCTGGGTAGCTGTGCGCCTTATAAAATTAAATAACAATAACAACAATAAAGAAATGACAGCAATGTCTTCAGTAGGCGATTTTCCTTCACTTTCAAGTATAATAAATCCTAATGTGTACGTTTTCTTGTTCCAGTGCTCTTGTGGGAAGTTTTAAATGCCTTGACCGGTCTTGCTTCAATTTTATATTTGAAACATGGTAAAACACCTCGTCAAATGATAGCAAGTTATAATTTTTTTAGTGGCACTTCATACCACACTGCTAGAATAGGCTGCCTCCATTTTTATGGAGTTGTAAATAATAGGGGTTTTTATTACCCAGTTTAATGGACCTCAATTTACTCATCATTTGAAGGAAGGAAGGCAGAGTGGGTCTGCATTTCCAGGATTCAAACTTTTAGCCCGCAGGTGAATGCATGTCATAGCTTTGACTGTACAACATACGAGCCAAGGAGCATTTTGATATCCAAAAAGGGAAGCAGCCTTTACAACGCAACCGTTACAACGCATGCAGTTACATCGCATGTCGTTGCAACGAAAAAGGTGTGCAGCAGTGGGTAGAAGGTGTTGGATTTAACTCCAACACCTTCCCTACTGTTGCACACACTGGAGTTGCAATAGAAAATTAATCTATTCCAACTTCCAGCGCTCCCCCGACAGAAAGTTGGGGTAAAGTTTGGCCTTGCAACGGCATGCGATGTAATGGCATGCGTTGTAACGTCACATATCCGTAAAAAAATACTTCAATGAATTTAAAGGAGAGGAGGATGCATCTAAGACAAATTAGGCAAAGAACATCAAGGTCCAGATTTACTGACACTTTGCATTGGGTTTACTTATTTTTGTAATGCAAATCCGACCCAAAGTGTGATTTACTATCCAATGCAAATCTGGCTTTTTGTTGGATAGTATCCCATAGTAAGACAATGCGCTGCCTCACATTACATTGCATCAAGAGGGTGTTCCATGGGTGTTGCATGAGCATTCTCATGCAACCACCCTTGGGCTTTTATGCAAATCCTTATCTATAAAAATTGTAGATGGGATTTGTGCAAAAATTCAATGGCTCCTCGAGGCAGGTGCAACAAGGAGAAATTTCTTTAATTTCTCCTTGTTTTTCCTACTTTGCATGTGATCTGCATTCTACAGCACACATACAAAGTGGGAAAATCCTTAAACCATCATTTTTGTACTGAACGGGACCCATTCCAGTAAAAAAAACTATGCTTAAGAGAACGCAGACACCCTTGCACTATGACACAAGGGTGTCTTCATTGGCACTTGGCTGCTAAAAGTATGCCAACAAAGGTAGAGAAGAGGACAGCATCACATCTTAGTGAATATGACACTGTTCTGCTCTCCCCCTTTCATGCAACGCAGCATAGAAACGTTAGTTGCTGCACTGATTTGCCTGATTTCTTAGTAAATCTTGCCCCTCTTTCTTACAAATGGTTGCCACATGTATGACCCAGATGCATTCTGGTACTTGGAATCACTTTAAGTTTTAACATCATTCTGCAGTCAATAATTACAGTTCAAGCTTGATAACTTTACTCACTTTACATCATGATAACTTTAGACACACAAATGTTGTTGTTCCAAAGCATGTCAGAGAAGTTTTAATTTGCCTTGTCTACATGTTAGTGATGCAGAGTCATGCTTCAAACACAGTAAAATAGCCTCCTGATTTCTCAAGCGTTATTAGCATCATGACAGAGTTTGAAGAAGATGTGCCCTGGTTGCATTTGAATTTGGACAGTTCTATTGAATCTGTCCATGTTTGTGCATATCCCCTATGTGATCTTACCTCTTGTTGGGCCTGGCCCTTTCTGCAGGGTCATCCCCAAATGCTTTTGCCTCCAACCCTCCTGTTTTGCTGACATAGTTTTTGCTGGCTCTAGGACTCTGCACACTTTACCACTGCTAACCAGTGCTAAAGTGCTTGTGAACGCTCCTTAAAACCTGGTAGAATTGGCTTATACCCAGCTGGCATATTTAATTTACTTGTAAGTCCCTTTCAAAGCAGCACTACCTGTGTCCAGGGCCAGTAAATGAAATGCTACTAGTGGACCTGCAGCACTGATTGTGCCACCCACATAAGTAGTTTTTAAGCATGTCTCAGATCTGCCATTGCAGCTGTGTGTCCAGTTTTAAAACTGCCCTTTCGATCTGTCAAAAGAAACCTTTTTCCTGACTCAAACCTTCCTTTTTAATACATATAGGCCACCCCTAGGGTAGGCCATGAACAGCCATGAGGTAGGGTGTATTTAAAAAGTTGGGCATGTACGTTTTAGTTTTACATGCCCTGGTAGTGAAAAACTCTGAAATTCGTTTTTCACTACTGCAAGGCCTACTTCTCCCACAGGATAACACTGGAGTTTCATTGTTACATTTAATTAACTGTAACGTCTAAATGGGAGCAGGTAACTAGTTCATGTTTGGTGTCTGTGGAATTGTAAAGAAAAATCCTCTCTTTTGGGAGAGTCAGATTTTAAATTACAATTTTGAAAATACCCCTTTTAGAAAGTTGGCATTTTCCTGCCTTAGCCATTTAGTGCCTGCAGCCTGTCACTGTGTAGTTGGGATTTGTCTAATCCTCCTAAACTGTCACAAGCAATAGAGAGCTTAGATGTGCCTGGATGGGCCACCACTTGCAGGATAGGAGGGTAGAGCAGGGTACAGCCCTATTTACACTTGAATAGGCTGTATCCTGCCTCCACACAAAGGGTGGCATACACCCTGTAGTTAGGCAGGAAACCTGTGCACTTCAAAGGGAAGCCTCTAGAAGCTTCTCCCACTTCAAAGGAGGCACCAGGTAAATATTAGACCTCAATACATATCTGAACCTGTGGAGACTCTGCCAGGAAGAAGGACTGCTGTGCTGCTGAGGATTGCCACTCTGCTGGACTGCTGTCCTGCTGGACTAATGCCTTGGTGGACTGCTGCCTTGCTATATTGCTGCCCTGCTGCCCTCCTTCCTGAGTCAGAAGGATTGGACCTGCACCTGTACCCAGGACTCCCAGAGTGGCTCCAAGGTCTAGTCTGCTGGCCTTCTGTTCAGACCGCAGGAAAATAACAGGCTCCCATCCACCTGAACTAGCACTCAGATCCAGCTGGAGCCAGCCCCAGACCCCCAGGTGGTGCCCTTCAGGTCCTGGATCCTTGGTGTGGTCTCAGCACAGCTGAAATGAAGTTGTTGAACTCTTCAAAACCACGAACGGGCCCATTGGCACCAAAACCCATTGCCTGCCTGCGCAAAGGTCTGTCAACCTGGCTCTTCGCACTACTGCATCAACCGTTTATGAAGAGCGCTACCATGAAGCTCTGGCCCAACCATTCTCGATAAAAACCAGGATGTTCATGCTACAACGATGACCATCCAGAGTGCCAGGCCTGCTCTGCGCTACATCATCGACCATCCATGATGCTTTCCTGCTCCTCGCGGCTCCCTCCACTGTGACTGGTAAGCTTTGCGCTCAACTGAAAAGTTAACTGCTCAGTGGGACTAACCTGGTCGCTGTATCTGACCTGTGCTTCATCACTGTCAGCCTGAAATTGTGATTTTCTCCCAATCTTGTACGACCAGAAGGCTGTGAGTGGCACTTTGGACTTTTTGGCACTATTTTCACTCAAATCTTTAAATATTCATAACTCCACTTCTACTGATTGGATTTTTGTTATTTTGGTCGTAATTTATTTATCCACATTTAGGCTATTTTACTAAATTGTGTGGGAATTTCTTGTGTTGTATATTCAACTTTACTACTGTTTGAAGTGTTGCATAAATACTTTACACATTGCCTCTAAGTTAAGCATGACTGGTCAACCTACCAAAGGGTTGAGCACAAGTTAATTTGGGGTTTGCTTGTGCCTCATCCTGACAAGGATCGTGGTTGCTGCTTGAGTAGAGTTCCACCCCCCTCAACCAGTAACCCAATTTCTTACACCTGTATATACTATGTAAATAGGGTACTTAATACACAGACACCAAAAGCACTGGCAGTGGACATTGTCTGTTTTTTGCAATGGCAAACATTTGACTTTTCTGACAAAATCCTGAAGTAGGGCATTCAGTCCTGATTTTATTTCTTAGCACCTTGCAGTCCTGGATATATAATGGAATAAAGAGGAGTATGAATATCAGATTGTCAACATAAAAACCTAGACAGGATGACCTGTCCATGCTTGGAATAAGGAAGTTAGGGCCTATTCACAAAGCCAATTAGGAATACTCAAAGTAGTACTAATTTATGTCCTTCAAAATACAATTCACAAACCTATGGCCAGCGATCGCAACCCCACCTCTGCCTCTCCTAGCTTTTTTGAACGAAGGTCTCTGCCTCAGTGGTGTAAATCTACACACTCATAAGTATAGGTTTTAGTAGTAAGTGTGGAAGGTACAAGGGGGACTGGTTGGGCAGAAAATTGAAAATGTTTGGACATAAATGGGTGGGGTTAAGGGAAAGTGAAGGATGGGTTTAGGGAGATGCATGGTACACCAAGCACACACATCCACATACCTGCACACACACAGACACATAAGAGTAAAACAACTGTAATTTGCAAAATACACACTTCACTGTATTACAGTGGTACTATTGACAAAACAGGTTCAAATGTTTTCCAGCCCAGCATTGGGGCAAGTCAAACACCCTACATGGGCAACTACTGCTACTGCAATACACTCCCATGGAAATCAATGGAGGCAGGCAATAGCACTAATACATAGTGAATGTAGGAAAGTGGGTTATTAGTTCCAAAGGATGTGATTAATAGGACTGCAGTCTTCAATCTACTGGGAACCAAGGCCCAGATTTATAAACATGTCAAGCATTACAGTGCAGTAGATGAAGGTGCTGTGGTGCATTGCGTGAAAGGGAGAGAGCAGAACTGCACAATATTTTCAAGTAAATGGTACAGTTATGTTCTCTTTCTTTGCTGAAGCAATTTGGGCAGAATAGTGCCAACGCAGGAGTCCTCGAACCATAGTGCAAGGGTGCCTGCGTTATGGTCAGGATAGGTTTTGTGCACAAAGAGATACCTTCTTGCACAAAAACTATCTTTGGAGACTTTTTTCAGTTTTTATATGTGCTGCAGAATGCAGCACACATGCAACTAAGTAATAACAAGGAGAAAAATAAATATTTCTCCTCATTACGCCTCACACAGAAAATTTAGCTCCAACATATGCCTATAACTCTTTGTAAATATGGGTTTGTGTCAAAATCCATGGGTGGATTCATTGAAATTCTCATGCACCACCTATGGAATGCCTCCTTGACACAAAGTGAAAGAGGCAGTGCAATGCATTGCATTACTTTTTTTTTTACAACGCAACATAAATTGACACTTGTACTGGCTAGTAAGTACCAAAATGGGTTCTGCGCTGATCTGCATTAATCAACCAATAAATCAATCAATCAATTAATAAATCAGTAGATTTGTAGAGCGCTTCTTGTCATCTGTGAGGGGATCCAGGCACTGGCCCAGCCCGGTTGATTAGCAGAATAGCCAGGCCTTCAGGGACTTTAGGATCTCTGAAAGAGATAGGGAGGTCCAGAGATGACAGGGTAGCTTGTTCTATGTCTTCGCTGCTAGGAAGGACAAGGAGTGACCTCCACATCTGCTACGTCTGATGCGTAGGGTGAGGGTTAGAGAAAGGGAGGCGAAGCGAAGGTGTCAGGTGGGCTGATGCAAGGTCAGGCGGTGGTAGGCAGGTCCGCAGTTGTGTAGGGCCTTGCATGCGTGGGTCAGGAGCTTGAACTGGCTTATTTTCTATACAGGGAGCCAGTGGAGTGTAGGGTGGTGATGTGGATTCATCTAGGGAGAGCCAGGATGAGTCTGGAATTCTGTATGATCTGTAGTTGTTGGAGGAGGTGAGCTGCAATCCCTGTATAGAGAGCGTTGCCATAGTTCAGTCAGCTGGAGATGAGGGCCCGGGTCATGGTGCTTCTTGAGCTTTGGGACAGCCATTTGAATATCTTACAAAGCATACAGAGGATGAAGAGGCAGGGGAAGGAGACAAGGATGATCTGAGTCATCATAGCTGGTTGGTTGTCCAGAATGTTGCCTAGGTTACTAGCGTGGTCAGTGGGGGTAGGAGTAGGTCTGAGTTCTGAGGGCCAATAGGATGTGTCCGATAGAGAGCTTTTGTTTCTGAAGATCAGCACCTCTGTCTTGTCCATAATGAGCTCCAGGCATTTGTCCTTCATCTAGTTGGTGACAACTGTCATGCTGTATGGAAATTCGTCTGGTGTTGGGGATGTCTTCGGAGAGGGAGAGGATGAATTGTGTGTCGTCACTGTGAGATATGATGTTGAGTCTGTGGATTTTGACAATGATTAATGGGAATAATGTGGATGAGCAAGGATCCTTGGGGTACTCCACAGATGATTTCCTTGGGTACAGAGGTGAAGGGGGGAATGTGGAATATTTGCATTTTTCCCGTGAGGAACGAGGCGATCTATCTGAGAGCAGCTCCTTGGATGCCTATGTTGTGCAGCCTTCTGATGAGTGTTTGCTGGGAGACCATATCGAAGGCTGCTGAGAGGTCTAGTAGGATCAGAACTGCAGTCTCTCCTTGGTCGTGTAGGGCTCGAATGTCATCGGGCCGCTATGAGGGCTGTCTCGGTGCTGTGGTTGCTGCGGAAATCGGATTGGGAGGAGTCGAGTAGGAGGTTCCATTCCAGATGTGAGGAGAGTTGTTGGTTGATGGCTTTTTCTAATACTTTGGCCAGGTACAGGAGCAGGGAGATTGGTTGGTACTTGTTGAGTTTGCTGGGGTCTGCCAATGGATTCTTTAGTAGACAATTGACTTCTGTGTGTTTCCAGTTCTCAGGGAAGGTGGTCATGGAAATTGATATGTTAAACAAAGTGGTGAGTATGTGGCTGATTCTGACTTCGCCCAGGTTGAAGATGTGGTGAGGGCATAGGTTGGTTGGGGCCCCTTAGTGAACCGATTTCATGATGGAGGCGGTGTCCTGTGGTTCGAGCTGGCTCCATTCAGTTAGTCAGATGTCTGTGGTGGTAGCGGGCCGTTGTGTTGCTTGAAGAAGTCGGTCGGCTTTGGCTGGGTTTTAAAGTTTCGATAGATGTTACCAATCTTGTGGTGGGAGAAGTTTGCAAGGTTGTCACAGAGCTCCTGTGGGGGGGGATAATGTTGTTTGTTGCAGCTGAGGGGTTGGAGAATTTTTTGTCGGTGTTGACGAGTTCATTGCTGTTATTGGAGATTCATTTGACGAATGAGGCTTAGGCCTTTTTCTTCAATTCTCTCAACTGTCTGTGGTAGAGATTTAGGGCTGTCTTTAAGGCGCTATTGTCAGTTGTGACCTTGCTGGTGTGCCATCTCCTTACCAGTTGTTTACAGTGTCATGTAGCGACTCTGAGCCTGGTTAGTGGTCCTTCTGTGGGTGTTGTTGCTGATGGGAGCGGCGCTGTCAGAGTAGTTGATGATCCAATTCTTGAAGTTTCTGATGTTCTGGTCTAGGTTGTTGGAGGAGATGTGGTGGATGGTGTTGAGGGCATTGATCCATGTGTCCTTTGAGACTTTGCTCCAGCTGCAGTATAGGCCGTTAGGCAGACTGGGGGTGGAGGTTTGTCAGCTGGTGATGTTGAAGTGGACGATGTAGTGGTCGGTCCAGGTCAGTTCCTTGATGTGGTTGTACCTGATGTGGTCGTTTGGGGTGAAGATGGGGTTGAGCATGTGGACTGAGGTGTGTGTGGGGTCATGGATGAGTTGGGTTAGTCTGATGTTGTTCATTCTGTCGAGGAGGTTGGTAGTGTTGATGTCATTGTGGTCGTCGAGATGAAATTTGAGATCACCAAGGAAAATATAGTTGCAGGAGTCAATGGCGAGGGAGGGTGATGAAGTCGGCAATGCAATTGCAGAAGTCTGGATGCGGTCCTGGAGGAGAGTAGGTGAGGGTGCACCTGATGGAGGTTTTGCTGTCTGTTTGAAGTCGGAAATTGTGGTGTTACATGGCTGGGGTGATGTTGTCATTTGTGGTGGTGCATTGGATGAATTCCTTGTGTGTGATGGCAATCCCTCCGCTAGGTTTGTTGATTTGGTCGTGGTAGGTAATCTTGTATCCGTCGTGTATTGCTGTGGCAATGTTGGGTGCAGATGTGGGGTTGAGCCAGGTCTCAGTGAGGAAAAGGACGTCAGGTGTGAGGGTGGAGATTAAGTCCCAAAACTCATTGGTGTCTTTGCATAGTGAGCGTGTTTTGAGAAGGGCGCATGGGAGTTGGTGTTTTTGTTTTGGTGGTGTCTGCAGTATGTTTGGGGTGGGGCTGTTGGGTGGGGTGGTATGTGGCTATGGCAGTTAAAGTGGCAGTGGGTGCAGGTGAAAAGTCCTACCATGGAGTGTGGGTCAGTGCAGTGGCAGTTTTTGTTGCGACATTGAGGGTGTAGAGCTCGGCAATGGAATATCTGTGGGGGGCGGGAGTGCCAGGGGTCTTGGCGTGGTCCAGTTGCAGACAGATGCAGATGGGATGGCCTTTGGTGTGCCAGAAGCACGACCGCTGCACCCGACTGTGCTGTGGCCTGCATTATGTAGGCCCTGGGGTGGGCGGGGCTTCTGTTGGTGGGAAGAATGGTGTGCGGGAAAACCTAGGTGGTAAATCCTGGATGGGAAAACCTGGGAAGGGGCGGTGTCACTTGGTCAGACGGTGGCAACTGGATCAGGCTGGAACAAGCAGGAACTGGAGGCCACTGGCAAGTGGCAGGCTAGGGGCCCAGGTGCCTCACAAAATTGACAGACTGGAGTGAGGATAGTAATTTTCACCCCTCCAAAATCCGACACTTTCCCTACAGTTGCACAGATTGGAGTGGGAATAGTAAATTTTAACCTTCCAAAATCCAACACTTTCCCTACTGTTGTGCTGGTTGGAGTGGGAATAGTAAATTGTATACCTCTGAAATCCAGTGCTTTCCCTACTGTTGCCCTGTTTGGAGTGATAATAGTAAATTTATCCCCTCTGAAGTTAAATACTTACTAAACTGGTGCTTAGAGTGGAGTGGGAATAGTAAATGTCACCCCTCCAAAGTCTAACACTTTCCCACTGGGCACTGACTGGAATAGGTATAGTAAATCTAACCCCACTGAAGTCCAACACTTTCCCATCTGTTGCATAAGCTAGAGTGGGAATAGTATATGTAATATTCTTAGACTCCAATAGGTTTAATAATATTGGTTGAATGGATCGCATAGCATTCATTGTTGTATTTTTTATTTTTTATATGTTATATTATTTGTTTTCATTTTTAAACCTATCTTAATATTCACAGTATTTTTATGTTTTTCAGATTTTTCAGTTTGTAATATTTAATTTATTGTCTACATTCATGAATACATTTTTTCTTATTCAATTGTTTATATTTATGGTTTTATAGTGTATATATGTATGTATGTGTATACATACGCAGGGAGTCCTCACGATAGGGCTCCCCCGAACCTTGCTCCTTCCAGTGCTCTTGTCTTCCTCACAAGGCACTCTGGTCTTGGTGAGCAGGTAGGAACTGGTGCTCCAGGCTCCAGTGCAGGTGATCTTGGTTTCCCTTGTGTGATATCCCCTTATCCAGCAGGGAGACTAGCAGGCCCAAAATGTAATTTAGTGTCTGAGTCTTTGAGGATTTATGTTGGGGTTCTGCTTCTTTGAAATGGACATCTTTCCTTTCTTCTTCCTCCTGAAGGATGCTTGCCACAGCAGAGAGGACTCTGAAACAGATTAACCCACACCAAGATTCATGAGAGTTGCCAAAGTTTCCACCTGGATGTCAGCCACAGACGTATGTGCATCAAAAGCTTAATCCTGGGCTCCCAGCCCTACTCTTTATGATTTGCTTATCAGTCCCATCTCCCTCTTCCTGAAAGTGTTCAGATCCTTTCCCTGTGATCTATCATTGAATCAAAGAGCCCTTTAAAATACACAGAGAGAGCCTAGGTCTCTCATCCTCCAGTGAATGTCCCTCCCATCTTACAGGAATGTAGCAATATGCAATATGCAAATCTGTCTGGGGGCATTCCTCCACTCCTCATGTTTTCCACCAAGCAGGCCTGAGCTTCCCAAAATGGAACCCAAGGTCCTCCGTGTAAGGTACCAGTGCAGGCACAATTGCAGTACACTTGCAGTCAGTGTACATCCAAGGCACACTTAATGCACAGCACTTTGATCCTCATGTCTTATGCCACCACAAGCATAACTACATTCAGCAAATGCATTCAGTCTCCGCACACTGTTCCGTACTGTTCCAGAGTGTGTTATTTTAAACATACACACTGTCAACATACACACATTTACCATGTGCGCACTGCACCACACTTTACCCCTTGTGTATTGTACTTCTTGCGAGTACACATGGAGTCAACACATGTTTTCATCATGCACGTCCTTCCACATCTACCTGATATAGGCAAGGGGTGAGTTAAGCATACAACAGTGGACCTTTTTTAAAAAGGGGAGTGAGCCTTTAGGCCTCACTCCAGTGACACATGGTAATTAGTTCATGTTTACTACCACTGATCACTATACCGTATGCTGCCATCATTGCGCTTGTGCTGCTTAAATCCTGGTGAAGGCAGTAGCCTTCCACCACTATGAGGGCAGCGCCTTGGGTGCTCCTCCCAGTACAAGAAGACAGCAATCCGTGAGACAGGCCTATGTCATGACGCACGTGCATGATCCGTGTTTGACTATGACATAAAATCCATTACAAACTAATGGGGTACCCCAAATGGCCAAAGGACCTGGGTACAGTTCGATACATAACAAAATGTTTGTAATGGCAGAAGTGAAAAGGAAAATACGATACTAGATCATGAATCAACATAAATTGATCATTGTGAGAGAGAAAATAGACCAACTACAAATACAATTTGCAAAATAAATTCAATTTACATTTTATCAATCAGTAATGTGTACATTTGTACATTTATTGAATGGCATCACGTTGCTTCATATAGTGCACTATATGGAGCAACCGTGATAGCATTCAATAAATGTATGCATTACTGATTGATAAAATATAATTTATATGACATAACATCATCATTAAGGATCCAGACAACAGTACAGTTGAGAACTCAGGGCAAGGGTACACGCCTCTTACCATGCAGAGGACTTTTCTGTCCAAACAATGATATTGAGGTGAACAAAATCTTTGTTTACCAAGATTTTGTGTCAATGATTCAACTCTTAGGATACTCTTCTGGGAGTCTGCTGCACCTGTAACAGCCCCCAGAGGTCTTGATGAACTGTTGGTGGTGCCCTCTGCTCTCGTTGGGAGACCATGAAAACTAAATATGCTAATTTTGTATACCATTGGAAAGACTTATGAGGCACTCAGGCCCCACCGGATAAGGCCTTGTGGTTGCTTATAGGGCAATCCCCTACCCCAAGGTTATGTTTAGCATAGGTAGCCTTGTGCTGCAAGTAACAGTTTTTTTTGTTTTTATATAAATGCAATTTATAGCGTGTTTCTTTACCTGCTGGTGTCAGCTTGAGCCTTAAAATCACAATAACTCCCACAGATATTAGACACAATACCTTGTGGTGTACTTATCAAAAGGTAGATCTGCTGGCTTTGCAGGGGGTCACCATATTAATACAAACATATCTATGTCGTAATAAACTTAGGCAACACCATTTAAATTGCTAAGGATGGTACTATTTTACAATGACATTTGTTAGGCCATGTAGCGACTCACTGTTAACTTTCGATAAAACATTTGAAAGTGTTTCCATGACCTTGAAGAAAACATGGAATGATTCACTATTAACTTGGTGAAAGTTAATAAAGCAGTTCAAAGACCTTCATTAAAGCTCTAATGATTCATTGTTAACTTTTGTCAATGGCAACAAAGCATTTACATTTTCAATAAACTGAGAGAATGAGTTTTCTTTCTACTTTTGCACATGCTGCAACAAAGCCGTAGGACTGACTAACAGAAATCCTTGCACTGCAGAGCCTTTAGCAAAAGCCAAAGCTCCAGGAGTGCTTGGAATTGGGGTTAGTTCAACACCCTGGGAGACTTTGGGTGACCCTTAAAACTCCTGGGGTAGTCTTTCTGGGGCCCTGCTACACCTATCGCAGCCCCCAGACTTCTTGATACATTGTTACTGGTGCCCCCATAATGAGCTAATTTTGAAGCAGGTGGGAAAAGCTTATGAGGCACTTTGGGGCCAAGCTGATTGGGTCAAACAGGGTTTATGGGATGATCCCAGCCACAAGGTTTTGTTTAGTACAGGCGGCCAGGCATCATGAATGATAGCTTTTCTTTTATTTTTATATAAATGTGCTCTCTGGTGCATTTCTTTGACTTTGCGTGCCCAGCCTTAATCCAGCACCTGTGATGGTCATATATTGGAGACTGCAGGTGAGCCCCAAGCCCCCATTGTCCCTGCTAGCTCCTCGCATGATGCTCAGCAGATTTCCAACCACACAAGTGCTGGCTAGCACAGCTCTGGGTGCATGTGTCACTCTCCAGACACAGGTCGGGGGGAGGGAAACGATCAGAGCTCAGTGGCACTCACTTCTCTGGTGTCCCTGGGAAAACTGGGGTCCTCTAGGCACATTTTAAAACCCAAAGCATGATGGCAACCTGCTTCTTTGTCTTGCTGTATACATCTGTATGGAAACTGAGGCCCCGGAAACAAAATGATTTACTAGGGAGAGGCTCTATGTATGCCCCCTCCACAGTAGCATCATCTGAGCTGACCCCCAGTGGCCTTGGGGGATACTTTTTTAATGATCTAGGGGGACTTTAATCGCACCCCGGAGAAATCAGTCCGCAAAGGAACCACATTTCTTCTGTTTTCTCAGTCCCTGTTGGACAACTCTTGATGGGGTATAGTGTGCTTTGCTCCTGGTGGCCAGCTCTAGACCTTTGGTCCCAAGAAGTTTACAATCCTGTAGGACCTTGCTCTTTCTGAATTTTAGCTCCATCCTGGGATAGCATATACTCTCGCCTCCACTCCCCAACCCTCCTGCACCACATCCTGGTATTGTTCAAAATGGGGACTTAAAGTGGCCTGTCGAAAGGCCTTGTCTGATATCCTAATCACTGCCCCTAACTGCCACAGCTGTCTGTTCCCTTCCCTCTGAAACTTCAAAGGAGAGCACCTCCTGTTTTTCCCTTCAGAGGACTTTGATCCTCCAGCTGGCCATCAAAGTACCTCACTTGGTCCAGCTGGGGGAACAAAAGCCTGGAATTTACTATGGAGCTGTCACATGACAAAACCTCAAATTCCAGAATGAGTTCAAATATGAGAAAATTGGCATTGTATCTGCTCTCGAGATCAATTTTAACCATACGGTTAGTGCATCACACTAATCTCTAGGCTTTATTAATGTAGGAAGCTGGTTCTTTATATAGTGAACCAAAAGAGGTACACTGTGACAAACCCCCAAGGAATTACAGAGGCACAAATAACACCTCAAATGCTCTCTTTTGTGGTAGTGTGGGCAAGCAGTTAGACGTATCAGAGGGGAATATGACTCGTTACATCGCGAGCCATTACTCCGCGTGCCATTACAACACGGTCGTTACAACGACCGAGTTGTTAACACGCAAAGCCATTACTACGCAAGTCGTTACATCGACTTGCAGTAGATGGCGCGCTGACATTAGAAAAGTATAATTTACTATTCCAACTCCAGCCTACGTAACAGTAGGGAAGGTGTTGGAATAGTAAACTATACTATTTCTAATATTAGCACGCCATCTACCCCAAGTCGATGTAACGACTTGCGTAGTAATGGCATTGCTTGGTTCCAACGCGGTCGTTGTAACGACCGCGTTGTAACGGCATCGCAATGTGATGCCCGCGTTGTTAGGGTTGTTTCCCATCAGAGGGTAGTGCTAAGCATTTATTGCACACACAAAGGCAGTAAATGAGACACACACTCAATAAAGAAATTTGACACCAATTTATAAAAATAACATATACTTTTATAGAAATTTAGATACAAAGAACACCAAAATCTGGTAAGTACTTTTCGAGTTACGAAATTTGACAGTTTGGAAAAGTTGATGCAGTACAGTTTTTGGACGTGGTAATGTTATCCTATGGGGCAAAAAACATGTACTGCATTCGGGCACTTACAGTGACTTACAGGACTGTTCTTTAGGACTTAAGGTGAGTATGGGGCAAGGTCCAAGGCTGCACCAACAGGTCACCTCTGGAGGCTCTGGGGCATCCTGGTGCAGAGGGGTGTTATGGCTTTGGGTGTCCAATTCACTTCAATGGGAGAATGGTCCAGTCAGAAAGAGGCTGCAAGCTAGGGCTGGAGGGCCAGTCCAGGGCCACCTGCAGTTGGCTTGACCCTTGAGATCCTTGGGCACATGGTGACATCGTTGGTCCACTTCTCTTCAGGCTGTGGGGCTCGGTGCAGTGGTGTCTTTTAGCATTAAGTTTCTGTGCTGGAGTCACTCACAGTTAGAGGGGGCCTGCAGAAAGAGTCTGCAGGCAGTGACTGGAAGTCCAATCTGGGCAAGCTCAAGGATGGGCTTAGCTCTTGTAGGTCTGGGGACCTCCCTTGAACTCAGACGCTAGAGCACGGGGACATAGGTGCTTTGAGGCATTGGGTGGCGACCGTCGCAGACTCACTCTTTGTCTTTGGTTCTGCTGCAGAGGAACAAACAGCACAGCTGGGCCACTCTTAATGTAGTTCTCACTGCCCCTGAAGTCCCTCAACATGCAGGTTAGTCTTCCTTGGCGTTGGTGTCCGGACTGGACACAAGAAGCAATGGCTGCTACAAGGGGTCGGTATCCCAGGTTTTGGGTTTGTTGCACTCCTGTTTGTACTGGCATCCCCACACTTGGAGGGGGGATGGATCTGTTCCATAGGAGCACTGCTACCTCTTCCTGAGTGGCTGCTGTGTCGGTGGTCCCCATAGGTGGCAGTCTGGTATACTGTGTCTTGCTTCTTTGGTTCCGGCGGCTGCAGAGGAGTAGCTTCTCAACTCCAAGGTAGTTAGTTCGTTTGGCAATTGGTAAAGCATTGGCAGCTCTCCAGGAGTTCTTGAGGTCTGCACAGCAGCAGGATGAGTCCATTGCTCTGCAAGGATCGGGTTCAGCAGGCAGGCTGGCAGGGTTGGTGCCAAGTCACTCCTGCACCTCGGTTCTCAGGTCAGCAGTCTTCTTCTTGGTCCACTTCTTCTTTTGGCCCATAGAAATCTCAAGTCCTGGTATCAGAGGCCTCTAAATTCTCAATTTAGTGGTGTTAAGGAAAGTGAGGGGAAATAGCCAATGGGCTACTTACCCTTGGGGTCTCTAAACCCTTTAGAGGACCACTTCATTTGGGGAGTGGGCATCACCCTGTCCCAGAATTCCGAATTCCACCACACACAAGATGGTGGTATTTTTAAATTCGTGTTCACATCAGACTTGGTCACCCAAGAGGTGTGTCCAGCCTGCCAGTGGAACACGCCTCCTGCATAGCTAACTTTTCCACCTGTACTGGGGCCAAATGGGCCCTGGTCAGGGGGGGGGCTTGGCATCCTCTCACCTCTGAGGGAAGCCAGATTTGCTTACCAAAGGTGTTGGGCTCTTCAAATTTCCCTGCCTTGGAATGCTGATGTACTAGCCTCCCTGGGGTAGCAGGTGATAACACCTCTCCCTAGAGCAGGCATTGTTTCTGTCCTCTGAGAGTGAGGCTCTCATCTCCTAGGGGGTTAGAAACTCACCTGTGGTGGGAGGCTGGAGTGGACCAGTCAGCCAGCACACTAAAGGGCTGTAGGTTTCAGGGGGTACCTCTAAGGTACCCTCTCGGTGCATGTATTAATAAATCCATCATTGGAATCAGTGTGGGTTTATTAATGCAAGGTATTTGATACCAAACAGCATATGTTTCAGTGAAGCCATTATGTAGCTGGGGAACTCGCTTTTACCAGTGCCGAGTACATACCTTAAGATGGCTTCCCTGCTCACTTGCAAAATCTAGTAATAGAACTAGACATCCCAGGAGCATATCTGCTCATACAGATATGTCTTCACATAAAATATAATGCCCCCTGTCCTAGGGCTCAATGGCCTACTGTAGGGATGAGTTACATATATTAGATGCAGTGACTTTGGCATGACATACAGTAGTGTGTCATGTCATGTTTTCACTCATGGTTTCCACCATGTCACGCAGCCTGCAATGGCAGTCTGTGTGGAATTTATGTTTGGGTCCCCTAGGATGGAATAAGATATGCTGCAGCCTTTTGGGACCCTCTTTAGCACTCATGCCCTGGGGACACGGGCTACCATTTAGTAGGGAGTGACAGGGGTGCTAAAGTCCTACACCAATTGTAGCGCAATTAGACTACACCTTGTTTTGGGGAAAGAAACACTGGCACTGAGGTCTGGTTAGAATGCCTCAGTGAACTGTCAGAGTTGAAAATCAGCATCTAGTAGCTAAAAAGGGGGTGAAAAGTGGGGGACAACAGCAACAAAAGCCCAGTTTTCTACAACTATGATAAACCTATACTTTTGTGTGGAATTCAGCCACATTTCAGTTAAACACTACAGTCTTTCACTATGAATGCACACTGGTATTATAAGACCTACTCCAGGTCAGCACCAATCCCTGAAAGGTTCCATCTGCCACAGTTTTTCTGTGCATAGATGCAAAGCTGAACTGAACAATTGTCCCACTTGCTCAGGCTACACATGTTTGCATACAAATATTGTTGGCAATGTTCCTTTTTTCAGGGTTACCCCAAACGTTTTGCCTTCCTCCTACGCTTTTTGCTGAACTCTTTTTGTTGGCCTGAGGACTCAGAGTACTTTACCACTGCTAACCATTGCTAAAGTGCATGTGTTTCTACCTAAACATAGCAACATTGGTGTACACCTGATTGGCATATTTAGTTTACCTGTAAGTCCCTTGCAAAGTGGTATGTCACAAGCCCAGGGCTTGTGATCTAAATACTGCTAGTGGACCTGCAGCACTGGTTGATTGCAGGGCCTGGGTGTGCAATTTACTGCTACCCCGACTTGGCATTTAAAACCACTCGCCAAACCTTAAACTCCCCTTTTATCACACATAGGTCACCTCTAAGGGAGGCCCTAAGTGATCCTAAGGGCAAGGTGTAACTAAAAGGCAGGACATGTACTTTTAAGTTTAACATGTCCTGGCAGTGAAAAACAGCTAAATTCGTTTTTCACTGCTGTGAGGCCTCTTCCTGCCATAGGCTAGCATTGAAGATTCTTTACAACATCTTTAAATCTGTAATTCCTGTTTGGAAAGGAGTAGCTACTTCATGTTTCATATCCTTAGAATGGTGGTGATAAATCCTCTTTAGTGGTAGAGTTGGATTTGACATTACCGTTTTAGAAATGCCACTTTTAGGAAGTGGACATTTCTCTGCTCTTAACTTGCTCTGTGTGCCTGCAGCCTGTCTCCAATACACATCTGGGCGACAGCTACACTTTGTGCATTCCCTCTAGACAGCCACAAACACAGGATGGGCTGAGTGTGATGGAGGACTCATCTCCATTCATCTACATTCTGATAGCCTTCCTGTACAGGAAGTGGGAGCGGTGGCTCACACTTACATCTGAATAGGCGGTGTCCTATCCTCACACAAAGGGGCTGACTACCGCCCACAGATAGCCTGGCAGAGAGGACTGGTTTGAAAGGGATCATTGTGCTCTTCAGAGATATCTTTTGAGGTCATCCTCACATCGAAGGTCCTTTTGGGTATAAGTATCAGGGATCTGACCCTACCAAATCAGGCACTGCTGCACCTGAAAAGAACTCTGCTTGAGTAAAGACTGCTGTGCTGAAAGTATTTCCACCTTGCTGTGATTGACTGTTCTGATATACTGCTTCTCTGCCTTGCTGAGCCACCCTGCTGCCTGCTGATCTCTGCTTTGCTGAGGACAAGGACTGGACCCATCTCACAGCCCAAAGTGACTCCAAGGGATTGGTGGCTTGCTTCCTATTTTCTGAAGTCTCAAGGACTCAAAACCTTCCTGCAATCCTGCTGGTACTTCTGAACTGTGCCATCTGTGAGTCCTACCCTTGCCTGAGGTGCCCCCTCCAGTCCTGGACCGCAGAAGTGAGTTCTGCAGCTGATTTCTGCAAAAACCGACACATTGCCTCAACTGCGTGACACAGAGGCTGGTCAAAGATGAAGGATTCACAGCCTGCGCATCTCAACGACGACGCTCTGTGTGGCTCGGTGACTACTCATTGCATTCACTTCAATGCTGCTCCACGACGGTGCGGTACCCCGTTTGTGTACTTCCCCGATGACGCAGTAGACTCTTGATGTCGGCCAAAGCTCCATCCAAGCCTATTTCTTCAGCGGGGCCTGTCTGAGTTTTATTGCTGCCCTGCTCTCCATCGTGCTTGGCTTGAACTTTGAATTTGTCCGGTTCCCGAACCTCATGTAACCTTTTGACCGCTAGTGACTTCTAAGCACTGTTTTCACATTTAATCTTTAATAATGTATATCTTGACTACTACACATTGGAAGTTTGCCTTTTTGGTCTTGCTTGAATCAGATAAACATTCTCTATTTTCCTATACCTGTGTCGAGTCTTTTTATGGTGTTTTCATTGAGATACTACAATTTAAGCATTGCACAAATACTTTAAACATTGCCTGACTGCTCTGAGCTAAACTCCAGATGGTGCACACAGGTTTATTTTGGTTGTGTATCTGACTTACCCTGACTAGACTGGTGGTCCCCACTTGGCACATGGTGCAAACCTCTTCCAACTAGAGACCCCAATCTAACAAGTATGCACATGTGCTTACGTGCAGCCAACCCGGAGCCTCATATCCCAGCTGCACTTCAGTGGACATTGTTTTAAAAGACAACACTGGTGGCTAGTGCCTCTATTTCATTTTAGCAGAGTTTACAGTGAGTGAGACTCAGTTAATGACACTCACTCACAGTCAAAGTCCAAAAACCAGATAATCCAAAAGCAAGGGGGTTAAATGGTTCGGAATCCCTTTTCCTAAAGAGAAACATAAAATAACTTAACTTTTAAATATATTGCAGTTTGAACTGATTAAAAATTATCTTTAGTTTTCTTCTTGAATATGTTTTAATTGAAAATTAGTAAATGTTAAATGTTTAATATATAATGCTGTTTTAATTTGTGAACAAAATGTATTTTTAAAATGTTGAAATCATATTAAATCAGTTACTGTGGTAGTCGTGAATGAACATAACTAAGGGAAATGTTTTTACCAGTTTTTACTTAACAACTATCATTTATGTTTTATGAATTAATTAAAATTTTAATTTACCCATTATTTTCCATAGGAATATCTCAACCCGGGTGGCAGCAATCCCTACAAACAGGTATAAAGTTACTAATGGTAAAATTTTAGTCATACATTCAGTCACAGGGGCCTCCATCCTTTCTTTTGAGGAAGAGAAAAATCGTCATTGTAGATCTAGATGTATATCTACACTAGGAAATTAACTTACCTAGGTGAATAGGTGCTACAGAGTAGTCTGGATGTGCACACTCCCTCTGGACTGTCTAACTTAATCCAAAGTGGGCCTTATCCATGAAATCTTTTCAGCATTTCCCCATATGATATATTTACATACCATGAATCTCAGCTGAAATCATTTACATAATCTGGGGTTGTTCTGAAAATCTAACAAGGATATGGACCTATGGTGAACATCCCTGTGCCTCCTGATGTAATGCTGGGAGATTGAAATATTCTGCTACTTAAGAGAGTGATTCAGATCTTCTCTGGGAAAAGCATGTAGAAGAAACTAAAATCAATATTATGAGGTTCCAATTTCCTAATTGTATTGAGCCAAACAATACAAATGGAGTTTGGCCATAGCAGAAACAAGTAGCTTCTCATTGACAATGGAAAATTAATTTATTTGCGGTTCAGAAATATTGAGATCACCTGAGATAGGAAAATTGGTGAATTATGAAATCTTATTTTTAAACATTTAGGGGCCGATTCGATCTCGGTCGGAAGCACTCGAACGGGATCCGGCCGGAAAAAGTACGAGCCGTACGCGTTTTTTCCGACCGACTCGTACAGCTGTCCGACCGAGCGAGTACGATGCGAATGTACGCGTGTGTTCCGACCGAACCGTTTCCGGATCCGAACCGCTCCGACCGACTCGTACGGAAACGAATCGCACCACGCAATGGAGACGTTATCCGAGCGAGCGAGTACGATGGACGCGTCGGACAGCTGGATCGAGTCGGAGCGTCCGGCTCGAAAAAGCTCCTGGAGCCGGACTTGGGGGGTCCATGCCGGACCCCCCTTCACCCGTAGCCGTACGAGTCGAACACAGGGGGGACCCAAGGGTCCCCCCGAAACATTCATGTACGGTGCGAGTTGCACCGACGCGTACACACTGTAGGGGGCGCACTTGTTTGCGACGTACCCATTCAGTCACTGGGAGCCCATGTACGTGTCGTACGACCGGCTCCCATTGACTTCAATGGGAGTCCGACCGAATCGAGTCCGGCAGCATGCGGCCGCATCGTACTCGCTCGGTCGGACTGCAGGAGTCCGGCTCGGTCGGAAATCTCTCCGGATCCGGCTCGGTCGGAGAGTTTTCCCACCGCAAAAAGACAGGCGGAGACTGGCTTTGGGGGCCTGTTGCGGGCCCCCTCTGTGGGGGGTGGCAGTTGTCCACTGCATTTCCATGCACAAAGTGGCAGGCACCGCATGGTGCCTGCCACCTTGTGCATGGAAATGCACAACATGGCCATTTGACATTGCGGCGGGTGCTGCAGCCAGCAGCACCCGCCACAATGTTAAATTGCCAGATGCGACCACCGCGGTGGTGGTCGCATCATAATTAGGGGTGCGGGACTGCCGCATGACAGGCGGGTGGTCCCGTTACCGCTGGGATGGCGGGCGGACTCAAGTCCACCCACCATCCTAATGACCCCCTAAGATTGAGTACCCTTCATTTCTTAATAGCCTTTCCCGACATGGACAAATGGAAACAAAAACTACAGTGTTGCCCCTGTGATGGAAAGTCAAAACAGTCAACCTTACATTTTATTCTTTTTTGTAACTTTTATAAGGACATCAGGAAAAGTATTTTATGTCCCTTTTTTTTTACAGTGGAAAACTATACTCTATAAAGCTGGTTTTAAATTTTATTCACAGCTTGGAAAATGAAAGAGTATGCTTTGCTTTGATTTCGTATGTGCAACTAGCGATTAAAAGAAGGAAGGCAAATTCACAACTTGAGGCCTCGTTATATGAAAGTAGATAAGGCATATATTCATAGGATGCCCGTAATATTGCTATGTCCTATATTACCCTTGGATTGTTTTAAAAATATCATGCGCTGCTTTTCATATGCACTTTATCGCTCATTTTGCTGTGGATAATTATACTACTACAAAGCTGCTATTTTATATGCACTTTATCGCTCATCTTATTGTAGAAAACTACACTCCTATAAAGCTGCTCTTAATTTGCAGTCTGGAAAATGAGAGAGCATGTTATGCTGTGGTCTCCTCTGTACAATTAGTGATTAATAGAATGAAGGCAAACTTACATCATGAGGCCTGAATACATGAAATTAAATATGTTATATATCTATAGAATTATTATAATATTGTTTTGTCCTCTATTACTCTTGGATTGGTTTAAAAATACCATATGCTGTTATTCACATGCACTTTCTCACCCATTTTATTGTATTTTATTGAAACTGCTTTTGAAATGTTGTATTAATTTTATTCTGGCTGCCATTTTTAAATTGTGATATTGAAAACTGATGTACTTGCTCAATATAATTTGCTTTTTTAGATTGCTTTTATGGTTGTGTTTTAATTGAATAAAGCTGAATTGAATTGAGGGCACCGCTCGTAAAGTTACACGACGCACCACCCTCATCCCGCACCGCAGCCTTGGCCTACCGACGCCGGCGCCATCGACTCCAGTTCGTCAGCCGACAACAGTGCTTCAGCAACGACGATGCACTGCTTGCACCGTGTCCTGCCAGCACCGTGACGAGCACCGCCTTCATCTCACTCCGCGACCCTGGTCTCACCGACAACGCCATCCGATGCCGCCACCGAGCCACTGCTCGCACCGCGACCTGAGGGCACCCCACGCCGCACCGCTGCACTTCGCACCGCAGCACACGACGCCGCCGACGCCAGCGCTCCTGACTCCATCAGAGAGGAGATCGACCTGCAACACGTGTGACTTCGAGGGCGCCGATGACTCCTGCACCGACCTCCTGAACCGACGCCTACGGATGCCGTGTTTTCGGAAGCTCAACGAGAAGTCATCGACGCCCTGCATTTCTAAAAGGTACTGTTTACGGGTCTTCCCGACACCGTAACTGTCCCGCGATGTCGCGGTCAGCCAGAACTGTTTGGATTTGTTTGCTCACGACGCCGTGATAGCCCCGGATGGAGCTATCCACACAAGGAACTCTTTTTAATCAGCGTATTTTTGAACTGTGAACTTTTAAGTATAGTATTGTGGCTTTTTATCGTTTTTGGTCTTGTTTTAATTATATAAAAATATTGGATATTTTTCTAAACTGGTGTGGTGTCCTTTTGTAGTGCGTACAATGTATTACTGTTGGTTATGTGCAAATGCTTTACACACTGCCTCTAAGATAAGCCTGGCTGCTCGTGCCAAGCTACCAAGGGGGTGAGCAGGGGTTATTTTAGACGTGTAACTCCCTTATCCTGACTAGAGTGGTAGTTTTTGCCTGACTTTGGCCCACGCCCTAGCCTTCCAAAAATCCCATTTCTAACAACTGTACATTACTGTTGCCTGCATCCTGCCTCTTGGGCAGAGAGATAAAGCAGGCAGGCCAGCAGAAGACAGGAGGCTGGGCTGGATGATGGTGAGAGTCTGGGTGCGTCCCATGCCTCCCCGCTGTGAATCCCTCCTGACCGCTGCTGACCACTGCTGTTGCCGGGCTGGCTAGCATCTTCAAACTGTACCCCACACCATTCGCACAAATATACGCCATACATAGAGAATGTCAGAATAGTAACATACCCCTAATTTATTCACCACTACCTAACAAGCAAAGTGAAAAACATTCTGAAGTACTATCCGAAATTAAAATTCAAACTAACATCTGCTACCATAAAAAATATTTATGGATATGAAGCAGACAATGATCCAAACAATTGTCAAAGTCTACCCACACTGAGCCATACATATCTGCTATTATGATTTCAATCAAACCATTCTGAGAAACCTCCAAAAATCATTACTAAATGTAGGATACACAACAAGCAGCGAGTTTGCTTTTGAAATTAAAAAGTGAATAGCTCCAGCCTATGTATCAGTCACAGAAGTAGATAACCACTACAACATACTAATAGAATCCCCATACTACCAGCAAAAGGAACATACACTAAGGGGCATGTTTATGGGAGGCTTGCACCGCATTTGCATCATGCAGTGTGGTACATGCGCTTCGCAAATCTCTAAGATAGATTCATGAAGCCATGTAAATCCACTTAGCATGGCTCTCAGTGGCCTCATAAATCTGGAGTAGCACAATGCAGCGCATAGCGCTTCATTGCACTACTCTGCTCTGGGTAGGCTCCCATGGGCATTGCGGTGGGTGTTCCCACTCAACTCCCATGGATTTTGATGCATTCCCAGATTTACAAGGACTTGTAAACCTGAGAATGTGCCAAAATCTTATGCCTTTCCAGGAGAGGCGTAACGAGGAGAAATATCTTTATTTCTCTTAGTTTTTTCCTCTTTCTCTTCTGCAACACTCATAGAAAGAGGGAAACGCCTCTTGCGATTTTTTTTGTGCACGAAGGTTCCCTTTCTTGCACAAAAAAAATCCTGCCTACATCACATGCACCCTTGCACCATGGTGCAAGGATGCCTGCATTGGCACTAGGCTGCCAAAATGGCACCAGCACAAGGGAAAAGGACAGGAATGCGCCCTACTGGATAAATACAGCGCATTTCTGCAGTTTCCCTGTGACACAGGATAGCACAGCAAAGTGTCCAGCTGCGCTGCCCTACACCAAAAAAGTCATAAGTATGCCCCTAAGTCCCTAATGGACTACTTTGAAGATAGTTGGGTTGGCAGACTGTACCGTTCTGGGCACAGACGCAAACCCCAATTCCACATCCCATGGTGGAACAGGTATGACAGTGCAAGAGCCCAACAGCTCAAAACAAACAACGCAGTGTAAAGATGGCACAGCACCTTCCAAGCGACACTAGGTTGAAGTCATCCTACCCTATACAAATTCCTAGAAATTCTAAAAATAAATCAAAAATACCAATAACTAAGAATAGAACAGTCAGTAAGCAAAACCATAGCTAAACTATCTAAACAGAGAAGAGATGTACAAAATGTTACAATTTAAAGTACAAGTCTGTGTAAATAACAAGAGACTACCCAACCTCAAATTGACAGCCAAAGCAGAGCTCAAACCAAAAACAAATCTCATTAACAATAGAATTCAAAATAAAGCTACAATACATTATTTGTTTTTAAAAATGATACAAGCAATATCTATTGTCATCAGTCTATAACATCAAAATAAATGCAATAATTTAGAAAAAGACTGTTAAATAAAAATATTATAACCTAAAAATTATTATAAAATATATCTCAAAACATATTACCTCAAAATCATATTAAAATACAAAGAATTAAAACTACATTTTATATAGAAACAAAATAATACATTACATTTTGTATTACAAACAAATAAATATAGAAACAATATGTTTACCCACCAAAAATATGAAAATAAATTAAACTTATGGTTTTGTAGCTGATCTCAATGATCCACCATGACTCCACAAAAAAGAATCCCCAATAATTAGCGAGAATAAGCCCCAAAAATGCAAAATTAGAGGTCCATAAATAAATCCACAGCAATAATCCAAAATAAAAATAAAATAAAGAACTGCTCCAAGAAAACCGAAACGTAAAAGGAAATGATAGGAAAATATAACCAAAAATGTAGTTTAACAAAATTAGTATTCAAAAATAGTTAAAATCTTCTTCTGTGACTCAACAACCTCTACTAAAGAACATACCCATCCTCACAAAACATACACACCAAACACATTACAAACAATACAACATTACATAGGAAACATTTTCAACATAACTACAACCACCCAGACTATACAAAATATATTGAGACCTACAGCATTACAATATATTACACCAAAATGCTACCTAAACCTAAACTAAACAACAAATAGACACTCACACAACCAACTACAATAAGAATACCTACCCTACTCTCCCTACCTCAAAACCCTAAAAAATAAGCTAAAATAAGTGTTGCCTTAAAACATGAGCAGCAGCAGGGACCCACAACTGGCTGGAACAAAAACTGCCTAACAATGATGGTAATAGAAAGCAACATACAGGTAGAGGAAAAAAATGACCGCCTAACAAAAATAAAAAAGGCTATTTTCCTATTAAAATGAATGCAAATGTATAATGAATGTTATATATGTTTGAAAAAGCTGGTATAAAATATGAAAAAATGTTACAAACAAATACCAATGAGCAGGAAACATATACTATACCTACTATGAAAAAACAAATTATACAAAATTAGTACTAATTGATATATACTAAAATATATGTAAATAAAGTTATAAAAATGTTTCTATGCTATGTATGTCATATAAAATGTATATGTGAAGAAACACATGTGTAAGATGTGTAAAGATTAAAAGAAAATGTATGTTACATAAAAATAAACTTATAAAAATGACAACAAAACATTAACATTTTGTCTAAAATTTAAATACATGCATACATGAAATGATAAGATGGTATTTGTTTACAGTAAAAGAAATGTATTTGTGTATGTAAAAAATTGAAAATTATATTCACAAATATAAAAAATGTGATATATATATATATATGCAAAAAAAGAAGCCGAGAACTCTGGGTAGTTCTCAAGTTTAGGTGGAAAGCAGCTCCAATATAGAGCACTCTCAACACCAGAGAGACACTCTAAATTTGCTCACCTTAAATGTCTGCTTTTCTATCAAAGTCTTGAAGCGTAGGATTAGCACAGTGCCATCCACACCGAGATAGAAAGGGACAAAGTCTTTTACCATTTTCACAGCAAAGTCTTTAAGCATAGGATTAGCACAGTGCTATCCTTGCCGAGTTGTAAAATGGCCAAAGCATTTTACCACTCCAGGCACGGTATTACAGCTTTTGATTGGTAAAATACCATCCAAGCCAACCTGAAATGAATAAAAGCAACCCCTGACACGTGTTTTGCTCTCATTAGAGCTCTTCAGAGAGGTATAGCTTTGTCCAGACACAAGGGAGCACCCAGTATAAGTCAAAACAAAACCCTTTCAGGCATAGAATGACGCATAAATTATGCAAAAATGGAAGCAGAGAACTCTGAGTAGTTCTCAAGTTTAGGTGGAAAGCAGCTCCAATATAGAGCACTCTCAACACCAGTGACACTCTAAATTTGCTCACCTTAAATGTCTGCTTTTCTATCAAAGTCTTTAAGCGTAGCATTAGCACAGTGCCATCCACACCGAGATAGATGTAGCTTTAAAAATGCTTAGCTGGCTGGGAGTAGACATGTGACCTGTTTCCCTGCCCGCACCAGTGCAATAGAACAACATTGCTCCCACCCAGAGGGAGCAGCATAAATAGCTGCTCCCTCTGGGAAGGAGCAATGCCAGCTCCTGTAGCATGCAGGGTGCCGGCTGTGACGGCCTGGGGCTCCCACTGAAGCCCCCAATGTTGTGCTTGGTGGTTGCTGAAGGGTAGACACTGGGGAACCCACCTTTAAATGATGCAGTCCCTGGTGCCAAAATAGGCGCAGGAGGGGGGGGGGGGCTTCATGGCCCCCTCCCCTTTTTAATAAAGCATGGCCCCGGGGGATGGGGTCCCTGGGGCCCATAAGTGCTCAGGTACTTTTATTTACATTTTGGCCCCAGGGGATGGGTCCCCAGGGTGTAATTAAGTTCAGGGAGGGGGGGCAGCGTCCCAGTTCCTTTATTAATTACTCAACCTGGGGGATGTTGTCCTCAGGACTTAATAAGGCTCAGTTGCGCATACCCGTCTCCTTTTTAATTAGCTTTGGCCCCCTGGAATGAGGTCCTGGGGGCCTGATAAGGCTCGGGGAGGGGGGCCGTGCAGACCACTCCCTTTTTAAACAAACATGGCCTTGGGGGATGGGGCCACTGGGGCCTAGTAAGACTTGGGGAGAGGGGCCCCTCCCCTTATTTTTTACATTTGCCCCTGGGGTATGTGGGCCCCGGGAAATTGTAATACTCAGGAAGGAGGGGGGCATACACCTCCTCCCCTATATGTAAGTAATTACCCCAGGGGATGAGCTCTCCAGGGCAATAGATGACTAGAGGAGGGGGGCTGCGTACCCCCTCCCCTAATTTGTTTTTTGACACTGTGGGGTGGGGTTCCCGGGCATATCTAGGCTCAAGGAAGGGGGGCTGTGTACCTCCCTCCCCATTATATTCAAATTGGCCCCAGGGATGGCCCTGTTCTACTTACTGGGGCCCTGAAGGATAAGGTCCCTGGGGCTCGGTTAGGCCCAGGGAGAGGGGTTGCATGCCACCCTCGCCTTAAAAGAGCATTTGGAAATTATGATTTGGCCCCAGGGGATACGATCCCCGGGACCCTCTTTGGCTTGGGAAGGGAGGCCCCACTAACACCCACTCCTCAAAAATATATTAAAAAGACTCCCAGGCCCTGACCCACAGGGGGTCAAATGGTATTTTAATAAAAGCACCAAATGAAGAGCTCTTATTTTTTTCTTAAAAACTGCAGTCCCTTTGGAGTCCCGGGAGATTGCAGCTTTTTCAAAATAAAAAATAATTATATTGGTCCCAGGGGAGCCCCTCTGGCTCTGCACAGGACCTAAGTGGAAAAGGTATCCTATCCTGCCCCCTTAAGTTTTTTTGGAATCAAACACAGGACAAGGGACTAAGCCTCCGAGTCCTGTAATGGCTGCCTGAGCCGGTTAATATACTTTGTCCAGTTGACCCCACTCTGGATTATGGGGAGGGGGGAAGCATGCCCCCTCCCCTTTATAATAAAATAAGGACCCTGGTGGATGTGGTCACGGGGGCTACTACAGGCTTGGGGAGGGAGGCTGCATGCCCCATCTCCTTTTTAAAAAGAGAAGGTGCTGGGGATGTGGTCCCTGTGGCCACTATTGGCCTGGGGAGGGAGCTATCTGTCCCCCTCCCCTTAAAAGACCCTAGGGATGGTGTCCTTGGGCCCCCTGTGGCTCGGGGAAGAGGGCTATGCACCATCTCCCTTTTATGTATATCTTTTGGCCCCAGGGATGAGGTCTACCTCCTTGTAATTTAAAATAAGGCCCGGGAAATGGGATCCTCAGGCCCTTAGTGGCTCCGGGAGGGGGGCAGCTCACTCTCTTCCTCTTAATAAAGAAAAAAAGGCTTTGGGAGATGAGGTCCCTGGGGCTGAAAAAGACTTGTAGTTGGAAGCTGAGAGCCCCCCTCACCTTAAAAACACAAAGGCCTCAGTGGCAGTGGTCCCCTGGACCCAATGAGTATTGGGGTGGGGGACACAGGCCTTCCTTGCTAAAAAAAAAAGTCCCTGGGATGGGGTCTTCGGGGCCCAAAGTGGCTGGGAGAGGGGGGCTGTGCCAGTGGATTTCAATGCAGGCCGTGTGGCCAACCACATGCCTCACGCGGCCAAAGGCAGCACATGGTGTGGGGTGGCTGCCTGAGTCATTGGACACAAGTCCTGGCCACGGCAGGGGGTTGGCTTTATGTATAGTAATAAAATGTCACTTTACATTAAAAATTCTCCAGAAAGTCACTGAATAAAACAAAGTTTAAAGTGACATTAAAGTTAAGTGAAAAAAACATTGTAATGCGCCAGTTGTAGTTATCTCTAGTAACTATAACTCAGGCCCAAAGGTAACTATAACTTGCGCCCTCACCATGCACAACTAATTACCCACACCTCTTGGTGACAGCATTTTTTGAATCTCCCGCCAAGTGAGGGCAAACACAAAGTCAGCTCTTAGCCAGTGGGAGCTTTAGAAATACATTAGTAGCTGCTCCGTCCGAGTGGGAACAATGCCGTCTCCTGCTGTATGTGGGAGCCAGCTGGTGCCGGGGAGGCCTTGAGGCTATCCTGTTGACCCGCAATGATTATATAGTAGGTGCCCTAGGTGGGCACCAGGGCACCATCCTTTGATAGTGCGGACTCCGGGGGTGGAGTCATTGGGGCTGGAATAGGCTCGGGGGCACATCCCCCTCCTATTTAATTTTAGTTGTGGCCTTGGGGGATGGTGTCCCGAGTGCCTAATAAGACTTGGAGAGGGGAGAAATGCGGCCCCCTCCCATTTAATTTAAATAAATAGTCCTAGGGAATGGGGTCATGCAGCCCCTCTCCAATAAAAAAAATTACCTGGTAATGGGTTCCCCAGGGCCTAACAAGTCTTGGGAAGGGGGCCCAAGCGGCCGCCTTTCCCTTAAAAAAAGGCCTAACAAGGCTCGGGTAGGCGAGCCCCCCAGCCCCCCCACCTCGTTCATGAAAATAAACAGCCCTGGGGTATGGGGCCTAACAAGTCTCAGTAGGAGGACTGTGCAGCCCACCTCCCCTTTATTTTAAGTAGTGGCACTGTTGGATGTGGTCCCTAAGGTTTAAGAAGGCTCAGGTAGGGGCGCCACACAGCCTGCCTCTCCTTTACCATAAAAAACTGGCCTGGGGGCTTTGGTCCACAGGACCTAACAAAGCTCAGGGAGGGGGGACGCATTGCCCCTCCACTTTAATCATAGTTTTGGCCCCGGGGGATGGGTGTCATGCACTCACCTGATCTCAACCACAGAGACAACACTGTAGCTGATGCTGGACTCCCTATGCCTCCTGAGAACAATGCAAATCAAAGAACCAAAACCTTAGATCTCACAACGTTCCTTGGGGGAAGGGGGTTGAGATAAAATAAGAAAAGAGAAACGTGTTGTACTGCTTCTGCTCAGCAGCTGTGAGACACTGCGTAACAGGATTTCTCATTTCTGAGACCTTCTGCGTTTGCAAGGTATATGTGCACTGAACTAGAACCTCAGGCTTTGCAATGACGCAATGCACTGGAAATAACAAGAGGAGGCATACCATCACTACACTAACAGGGCTCTACATGCAATGAACAAGCATTAACTTCAGTGACATAAACTTACAGGTTTCATCAGCAGCTCGGCATGAGAGCAGAATAATCAAAATCACAGATCGTAGTGTGACATTGCTAGGAATAAACCTGAAATACAGATTGGAGTCATTTGCACTCCAAGGGATAAATTTGGTACATAGGTTGGAATTAGTGCACTCTCAAGGATACAGTCGGAACACAGGGTTGGAATTACTTGCACTCCCAAGGACACACTCGGAGCAAAGGTTGGAGTTTCTTGTACTCCCAAGGATACATTCAGAGCAAAGGTTGGAGTTGACTGCACTCCTAAGGATACACTCGGAGCAAAAGTTAAGGTTATTGCACTCCTAAGGGTACACTCGGAACACAGGGTGGGGTACAAGGTTGATGCATATATCAAAGTCTCTGAAGTGCTTTCTCTTGGCACTACTGTTCATCTGAGAAATACAGAACTAACGACTTTAATCCTTGTATTGTGACTGTTCCAGAATATAAACACACAAGAATCACTGGAGTAATCAGAGAGGACATTGAGGAAAAGTCTATAGTCTTTGAAGACGGGGATGCTCGGTCCTGTTTACTACTGTAGGAGGTTTAGTGTGCACTAACCTGATATCAAGTACTTAGCCTAGTTCTTCCACTTGCCTGAAGTTCGAAGATGATCTCAAGGCTTTGACTCAGGGAGTTGTGGTGGGTTCAGAGTAGCTATTCAGGAGGGAGCGAGGAGGAGGACGTCAAGGAAGTTGGTGCCACAAGAAACCACAGGTTTGGATGGACTTGAATGAGACTGGAGCACTTCCTAGTTCTGCCAGGATTCTTCAGGTGAGTGGGAAGGGTGAAGCTTGTTCCCGCAGGGAGCAAGGCCAAGCCACAGTTCAGGTTTGGACGGGGTTATATACCCTCTTGAAGGCTCAATGGAAGTAGCTAGATCTTGTGCAGCATGTGGGGCACGTGGCCATCTGGAAAGATCTCGCACCTTGGAGAAAACACGTGTTAATTCACTCTCTTTAATCTTACCGAATGAGCAGGTTCAACTTGTTGATCAGAACTAAATAACAGGATATAATGTATCATTTTCACTCGAATGTGCATAGTGGAAAACAACACCAAATCCCCAGTAACAGCGAGAGCAAGGCTTGCCCTTGGCTCATGGGATTTCCGGGGAAGCTTGCAGGGATTCAATGGAAAACCACACCAAGGGCCTAGTAACAGCGGGTGCAGTCAATCCATTGGTTCACAGGATTTGGGGAAGCATAGGTTATGAGGGTGCTGGGGAAGCATCAGTAATGAGGGTGCTGGGGGAACATCAGTTATAAGGGTGCTAGGGGAACACATCATGAGGATGCTGGGGAACATCAGTCATAAATGTGTTGGGGGAGCATCAGTTATGAGGGTGCTGGGGAAGCATCAGTCATGAGGGTGCTGGGGGAACATCAGTAATGAGGGTGTTAAGGGAACACTTGTCATGAGGATGCTGGGGACACATCAGTCATAAAGGTGTTGGGGAAGCATCAGTTATGAGGGTGCTGAGGGAACATCGGTCATGAGGATGCTGGGGAAACATCAGTCATGAGTGTGTTGGGGGAACATCAGTTATGAGGCTGCTGGGGGAACATCGGTCATGAAGATGCTGGAGAAACATCGGACATGAGGATGCTGAGGAAACGTCAGTCATGATATCATAGCATGCCATAAAGCACTATAGGAATAAAGCAACATGAGCCCTGTACACTAGACCACTACGCAGGGGGCGCAGGAAGGGGCCGTGAGAGAGAGGGCGCAGTAGGCGATCAAGTGGTCACCAAGGACTAGCAAGACTCCGGGAGGGGGGCCACATGGCCCCTCTGCCCTTTATTTTAAGTGGTGGCCATGGGGGAGAGCGTCCCCAGGGTCTAAAAAGGCTCACGGAGGGGGGTCATGTAGCTTATTGCCCTAATGTTGTGAAAAAGGGGTTAGTTTGGGTAGAAATACATTCTTATTAGTTAAGCCAACCACTGTGGTATGTTTTAAATCCTGAAATTGTGCTTCTCCATACCAAACACTCTTCAAATATACTACTTACTAGTATGAATATCATGTGACTCCTATGCTTTGTAGTCCTCATTGGCTTATGTAACATTTCTTATAGACTGATTTACAGCCGTATGGTTCTTTGTCTCTATATAATGTGTGTGATATAAAGTGCTATGACATCTTAAACTGGTCTGAGCAGCGCTTTATAACAAATGAAATGCATGTCAGGAAGGGCTTATGAAAAGAGGAGGGGCACTGTTGGAGGGTGGTAGTGAGGGAATCTATGCAGCAGGTGGTCACGGGAGAGGGGGTGCCAAAAAAGATTATAGCTTTGGGCACCACCAGTGCTAAAGCTGGCACTGGTGAACATTGCATTGTGAGCAGATGTTCCATTCACCAAATGCCCTTGCAGTCTGCAGTTTGTTGCTCAGCTGGAATAGGTAGAAGAGGTTGACATTACCTAACACCTTTTCCTCCCTGATGCAGTTTTGGGGTATGCGCAATAGTCTGTGCCATGACTGTGTGCCACACTGCAGTGTTAGTGGGGGCTGCAGGGCTGCATTTCTATTGCCCCTCCGAGGCTGAGAGTGATGTGACACTGAAGTGAGGGTTGGGAAGGGGAGATGAACAATGTGCATAAGAAAAAAGATTTGCAGTCCCAGCCAAGAGCAGGACCTTACATCTTATGGTGCTGCACGCGCTACACTTTCCCCAATGACATTAGCAAGCAGTCATAAGGATGTGACCGCGTGCCAAATTCTCAAGTTTCCAAGGCCCATGCCTGAGCAGCTCATCCAGGTCAGGTTTTTTACTTGCATTTCTCAACTTGTAGCCTTATAAACTAGCACATCATAAAATTGGGACTACAAGTCCCAGAATGCTTAGTAAATAGCTGGTCTCGATAAGCTACTCATGCAAGGGGCAGAGTGCTACCTTGTGGAGGCAGATTTAGTATTTGGTTTTACGCCCCACTCTTTTCACCAGCCGCCACTGACTAAAAGGGTCAGGTTTACTATTCCCACGCCAAACTAAACCATGTTCTGGGAAGGTGTTGGACATTAGAGGGGCCAAAGTAAGTATTTCCACTCCATACTAAAACATATTGAAGAATGTGTTGGACACTAAAGGTGCCAGATTTACTATTCTCACTCCATACTAAATCATCTTGGAGAAGGTGTTGGACACTGAGGGGTTAGATTTACTGCTCTCACTCCAAACTAAACCATTGTGAGAAATTGTGTTGTTGGTTGAGTGGGTTGTTAACCCTGCTCAAGCAACAGCCACAATCCCTGTCAGGGTGAGCCACTAAAGTCACTAAACTAACCTGTGATTAATCCTCTGATAGCTTGGCACAATAGCAGTCAGGCTTAGAGGCAAAGTGTAAAGTATTGATGCAGCACACAAACAGTAATAAAGTGAAAACACAACACAAGAAAAATCTCACACCAATTTAGAAAAATAGAGTACATTTTAATAAATAATTTGACACCAAAATGACAAAATCCAAACAGTAGAACTGGAGTTCTGATTTTATAAAGTTTAAGGTATAAACTAGTGCATAAAAGATCAAAGCACAAACCGTGGACATCTAGGCATGTGAGACAGAGTTAAAGTAAAAAAATATGGCAAACTTCAATGGAGCGCAAGTCTGATACGAAAAGTGGATTGGCCCTGTTGATGCTTACCTTTGGACTTAGAAGACATTTAATCAAAAAGTTGTCTGAGAAGGTAACGTTCAGTGGGGCAAGGTTGCAGGTGGTGTCGAAGGAGGTGGCTTCATCGTCAGGGAGCTGCTGGAAGACGTTGCAGTGAAGATTTCTACATTCGGACTTAGTTTTGTTTTTTTTTTAAGTCAAAAACCTGGCTGAAGGCTGTAGCTGACAAGAGTTTCACAAGAACCGATTCCCCTTTGGTGAAGGAGCACTGAACTTGATTTGCTGCTCGGGAGAAGAATGCATTGGAAGGTGCCTGGTCTCCTCTCGGTCCTCAGAGTAGTTTTTTGTCAAAAATCTTCTAAGTCTCAAGTTTTGGATTTTGGCAATCTTAGCACCTTTACCACCACAACCAAGGGTTCAGGATTGGAAGGACACCACTTGGGGGTTTGGGACACACTCAGGCTGAGTCCAGGTGGCGGTTCAAGATGGTTGGAGCCATTTCTGTCCTTGTGGCACTGATAAGGAGGCCAGCAAACTAGACATTGCAGTCACTCTGGTAGTCCTGGGTTCAGCAGAGTGCAAACAGCAGGGCAGGTGTCTGAGGGCACAAGGCAGGCATCAGGCAACAAAGCAGTCCTTCAAGGTACAGCACCGCAGTATTCTGAAGTACACAGCAGCAGGCAGTCAGTACTCTGAGAGTCATTCCACAGGTTGAGAAAGTGAACTGAAGAGTGGATCTGAGGGTCCTATTTTTATACATGATGCCTTCTTTTAAGTAGGAGTAATTTCTAGAGTATTCCATTTGAAGTGCTTAAAGTTTCCTGCCTCCCCTGCCATAGCTCCAAGCTGGCTGCTTGAACAATGCAGGGGTGACAAGTCCTTTGTGTGAAGGCAGGGCACAGCCTATTCATTTGCAAGTGGGGCTGTGCCCGGCCTGCCCTCCCATCCTGCCAGTGATGGCCTATGTAGGCGCACCTAATCTCTCTATTATGTGGATGTCTGGGAGGAATAAACAAAGTCCAACTGCCAACTACACCCAGTCATGTGACTCACGTACAGGCTGCAGGCACCAAGTGGCTAGGGATGGAAAATGCCAACTTTCTAAATGAATCAACACCAATGCCAGTACTGATATCTTTTCACACAATCATTCACCATTGAGATCACACACACGTGCTATGACCATCAGACGTTTATAAATTGTTTTCTTTTTCTCTTCAAAACCTTTTTGAAATATTTTCTTTGCTCAATTCACATGAATAACTTATACAAACGTTAGCAATACACAGAGAAAACATTAATGACATATACAAAAAAAGAAAGAAGAAAAAATCACATGTAAACATAAAATTACTCAGAATTACTAACAATAATCTCAATTTTGCATATAGAGCAATTCAGAGAGCTTCCTTATGGACTAGGTTCTGTTGTTTCAAATTATTTACAACAATGCCTATAGAGCTTCCAAAAACATGTTTTAAGGGGCTACTAAAGTAGGAGGCACAATGGATGCTGCAGGCCCACTAGTAGCATTTAATTTACAGGCCGTCGATATATAGTATACCAATTTACCACGGACCTATCAGTAAATGAAATATGCCAATCAGGTAGAAGATGATGTTACCATGTTTTAGGGAATGAGCACAAGCACTTTAGCACTGGTTAGCAGTGGTAAAGTGTACAGAGTCCTGAGAGCAACAAAACAATTTCAGCAAAAATAGGAGGGGTGAACACAAAATGTTTGGCAGTGAACCAGCAGAGAGGGCCAAGGACCAACAAACATGTAGGGGAAAGTGGTGGAAATTAAAGACACATTTACTAATCTGGCTCAAAAAAACATTACTACATACTTAATGCTATGAAATCATTATTATATATAAATGTATAATCAACTTATACTAAATTATATTTCATAAACAAAAAACATATAAATATATTTAAAACACAAGGGGCCTTATTATGACTTTGGCGGTCTTGGAGCGGGGCCACCACACCACCGCCCTGCTCCAACACTGCCAAACCATAACAGACCACCCGCCAGATTATGGCTTTTTTAGTCTCTGGTGGGTGGTTCTTTGGCGGTCCCTCAGCGGTGCCTACGAAAAAGGCACAGCAATGAGAGCATCAAAGGCATTTCCTGCTGAGCATGGACTGGCAAGTCCATGCCCTACAGGAACTGAGGTACATGCATACAGGGGGAAAAACACGTGCCCCCCTGCATGCACCTCATGTCCCTGAGGCAAAAGTAGGCCCTTTAGGACCCCCTTTGTTTCCTCACTGCCACATTTTTCATGGCAGGCTCACAGCCATGAAAACTGTGACATTGAGGAAACTAGTAATATGCTTGGCGGTGCCGCAACGGCACCACCAGCATATTACCAGCCTCACACCGCTGCAAGACCATCAAGGATCGCGGATCCCTGGCGGCAGCAGTGGTTCTGTGGCTGATTTGACCGCGATAGTTTGAATATGGCGGGTGGACCACCAGTGTGGCTGTCCACCAACTGCCACCATGATTACGGCTGTCCAATGGACCGCCGCAGTCATAATAAGGTCCTTAAACACAATCCCAAATATCATTGTAATTCCAATGAAAACATACAAACTAAAAATATATAAATCCTTTAAAACTAAATTAAACAATATGCATTTATTTTAACACTTTAAAAATGTGTTTAAAATATGATTTTCTTTTGTAAAGTTATATACACTATATTTAATTGTAAAGTTAGTACTAAAACACAATATATTATAACTTTTTAAAAATAAAAATGTATAACTTAACAAATAATAAACATATTTCTTTAAATCAAAAACAACAAAATTAAGTATCAAGACAGTTTCTAAAATTTATATTCCAAATTTTATTTAAAATAAAATGTAGTTTTTACGAAATTATAAAAAACACTCATTTTTGAATAATAAAAAATCTTTACAATGATTGCAGTAAATTCTTACCACTAATGGTGCGTAATTGTGTGAAGTGGCATAAAGGCTTTATTTTGGGAATTTTGTTTGACAAGCATTACATGAAATTCCCATACTGTAGTTCTACTGAACCAGCAAACCTACTGGTTGGGCCTCCTTTGAGATTAAACATGTAAATACTTGTCCTATGCAGAATTCATGAATTCTTTTAAACTGCCAACTGTCCTAGTTTAAAGAAATCTAAAATAAGTCGCAACTCTCCTATGACATAACACGAAAAAAATCTAAATATTCTCCATCCTCTAAAACTAACTCTAGAGGTGATTGTTCATAAACTGCTGTCTGCTACTTAACATCTGCCTCTGGTAAGTATTTCTGAGTGAAACAATGTCAAATCTCCCACATTTGGCAAACCTTTTCAAACAAGGGAATGTAAAAACTAAATCATTGGTTCATATAGCACAAACAACAGTACTAAAACCCACTTTAGGGGTGTTTATGCCCCATGAATGAAGCAGACTCGGTGCTGATTACCGTAGTGAGTTATCTATGCCTATAGGAAGGGGATAGTTTTGCAGGCACCCCGATCTAATAAAACAATCAATTGAGTTTGACACAACGCTCCTGGTTGAGGAGCGTTGTGAGGTCCAGCGTACAGGACATTTTCTTCATCCAAAAGCAAAGCATAATGCTGAATAAATTCAAGAGATAGTCAAATGTCAAAAGAATACAGAAGCCAGGTGTTCCACCTTGATATCAACTTATTTGTTGGTAAATAATATTGTTGAAAAAATGATGTGTTTTCCAGAATATCCAAAGGTAAGAGTATCATTTGTCTTAATACTTTATAGAAAATATGGATGTACATATTATTGGTTTCTTTAATATTATTGCATATAATATCTATTTTATTCTATTATTGCATTTTTTTATTAATTGTCTTTTATGTCAGCTTTCAGTATTCTGATTTATTTTCTTCTCAGTTTTTTTTCACTTTTCCTCCTACTGGCCTTTATTAGGGATATATTATTATTAGACCTGTCAGCCCTTGGTGTGGTCTTCCCCAGTACATTTTGCCTTCTCCCCTCCTTTTTGCTGAAATTCATTTTGTTGACTTTAGGACTCAGTGCTCTTACCAGTTTTAAAGTGCTTGTTCTCTCTCCCCTAAGCATGGTAAAGATTGTTTACACCCAATTGTCACATTTAATTTACTTATAAGTCCCTAGCAATGTGGTACTAAATGTACCCAGGGCCTATACCTTAGGTGCTACAAGTAGGCCTGCAACACTTATTGCACCACTCACTTAAGTAGCCCTTCAAAACAAGCAAGTCTTAGGCCTGCTATTGCAGCCTGTGTGCAGTTTTAAACTGACCATCCCACTTGGCAAAATAATTCCTTTGACAAGCCTAAACTGTCTTTTTTAAAACATATATGTCACCCCTAAGGTAGGCCTAAACAGCCCATAGGGCAGTGTGCAGTGTATTTAAAAATCAGGATATGCATTTTTAAGTTTTACATGTCCTAGTAGTGAAAAACCTTTATATTTGTTTTTCACTACTGCAAGGCCTACCACTCCCATAAGATAACATTGGGTTACCTTATTACATTTAATAAGTGATAATGTTTATTTGAGAGCAGGTAGAAATGTCATGTTTGGCCTCTAATGAATTCTAGTTTAAAATCCTCTTTAATAGTGAAGTGTGATTTTAATTCATAATTCTGAAAATGCCACTTTTAGAAAGTTTAAATGTCTTGTCCTAACCATTTGGTTCCTGCCGCCTGTGTCCTGGGTACTATGACTGGATATAGTTGGCAGCTGGGCTTTGTGTATTCCTCCCAGACAGTGAGACAAAGGGGGACTAGATTTTTGCGGGATGGGCCATTTTGCCAGGATTGAGGGGGTGGAGCTGTTTCCCTGCCCCAATTAAATTTCATAGGGGCTGTCTCCAGCACATTCACAAAGAACTTGTCACCAGCCTATTGTCACCAAAGACCCCTTGGAGCCTGGACAGGGAAACAGAAGAAGTTCAAGAACCAGATGTGGAAGGAGGTCTAGAAATTTCTCCCACTTCAAAGCTGGCACCAGGAACAATTAATGGACCCTCTGACAAACTCTTCAGTACAATCCTGGACCCGTGGACGTTAAAAAAGACTGCCCTGCTGCCAGAGGACTGCCCTGCTGCTTGAGGCTTGCACTGATTTCAGAGAAGGAATGGTGGACCTGCTCCCTTCATCCCAGGCTAATCTGAGTGACTTTGAGTCAGGTGGCTGACCTCCTGTTGTGAACTACAGGGACACAACCTGCTCCAGAGGTCTCCCTGCAACTGCCCAGCTGACCTGCTGCAACTGGACTGGCCTTGACCTGCAACTGGACAAGACTGATTTGCATATGGCTAGGTTTTAACTGGAATGGCATGGGGAGCAAAAAACGATGGATTTAGGCCCAGATCTCTGTACTGGGGTCAATGTTTGACATTGTTCAACATTCTGTCCATCAATTGTTCTTTTTGCAGACATTGAGAAGGTAACATTTTCACCTGAACCAACCTGATCCCTGCAGCCATTTTGCACTCTGTCTCGGCCGGCCTAAACTTGTGACTAGCACGACCAGATGACTGTGAATAGCACTTTGTTGTTTAAGGAGTTATAATTGCCTAAACCTTTGAAATTGCTTTATCTCATTGCATGTCCCCAGTTGTCATTTCGGTCTCATTTTATTTATTAAATGTTACTCTATTTTTCTAAATTTGTGTGTGATGTTTCCTGTGTGGTGTTTTTACTTTATTACTGTTTAAATGCTGTATCAATACTTTTCACATTGCCTCTAAGTTAAGCCTGACTGATCTGTGTCAAGCTGCTAGAGGGTTAAGCACAGGTTAATTTAGTGACTTTTTGTGTTTCACCCTGCCAACGATTGTGGTTGTTGCCTAACCAGGGCTCACACCCCTCAACCAAAAACCCAATTTCTAACACAAGTCATCTAGTTTAAGTAAATAATTGGAGAGGGGGCTAATTAAATTTTGTTCCACATCTATTAAATCTTTGGTCCTGACTAGATCTTGGTGGCCTTTGGGGGGGGGCTCAAAGCCTGTGTGTTAGCAATGTGTTTGAGACTGATATCTAACCTTTTCCCTTGTATGACCTTTGATTGGTCTTTCTTTCTCCTTTTTGCCTGGGAGTGTGGGGGAAATTGAGGAAGCCGTAACTGAGTTTATGTAGGTAATTGCAGTCAGTAATTTAATACACATGTGTTAGAGTCGAGTTGGCCCCCTCTACTATTCGTGTGGCCTTAAATCAGGTCACCAATCACAGGCAGTCCCTCTGGAGGATGAATTATACAGTTAGGAGCAATACTAGTTTCTTGTGCAACCAAAAATGTCTCCCCAAACTCAGTTAGACTCAATGATAATGACCCCATGGCGTTTTTGAGCTATGTTCCAATGGAAGTTGTTGAAAGACCCGTCTTTCCCCTCCCCTTTTGGCTGCAGCTGCTTTCCTCCTACCAATGTTTAATAAATGCTCTTCTTTCTTGGCCAGTCTGGAAAGTATGGCTATTGAGGATGGCCCAGTCTCTTCCAGGCTCTGACGGGTGAAGACAAGCCTGCCTTTGCCTGGTTTTTTCAGGGGAACAGCCTGGGCATGTCTTGGGCACATCCTGTGCTGCGAGAAGTGAAGATGTGCTTTATAGCACAGAAGGGACAGGGTCCCCGCCTCCTCAGAGCATGGCTAGGTAACAGCAGCACAGGATCACATGCCCATAGGCACTTGGCTCCCAAACAGAGTGTGGTGTGCTGCGGGAAGTTCAGGTGTGCTTTATGGCATCTAGGAGCTGCAGAAAAGGATCCTGGAGTCTGTAGTTTCTTGGCTCACAAACAGACTGTCTTTGTTATTGATATTTAGTTGATGTTGGTGTCATTTGTTTTATTGTGTTGTTAATATTTTTATTTTCTATATTATAGTATTCAGCAATAGTTGTATCTATGATATTTTTGTTGTTGATATTTATGTTGCTTGCCTTTGGGCTGAAGAATTTCAATACTAGGGTTATTAATGGCCGTGCCACAATATTTTTGTTGCACAATATTTTTGTACTCGTTATTTTATCCTACAACCCACATGGCAATTAAGGGCATACAGATGACACAAAAACAGAGGGATCAAATACATCACAAAAAATAAAAGTGTGACAAGTGCAAATAACCCCAAAATGCACCTCTTCGCTGTGTACTGTTTGCACCATAAGTCAATAACCTGCAATGGGAAACAAAATTGAGCCATTCAAACCTAACTTTTGTGCTAGAGGGCAAGCACGATAATTTATTTTGGTATTTTTCTTTAACACAAAATTTAAAAAAGCCCACATTTTACAGAATTGCAAGAAGCAGCAGATTCCTTTCAAAAGTACATTTTAAATTTTACCACAGTGGGCAAAATCTTTGGAAGAGGCACCCAGGAAGGTCTAACCATTGTGTGTAGTAAAGGCACTATATCATGCAGGATACTTGGTACTTGAAAATCGATTGCACTGCCTTCCTAAATTAAATAAGATCAAAGTTTAGTGGTGTAACAGTAAATTTATGTATTTAGGGTCATATTTATCATCATTTCATGCAACGCAACCACAGTTTGCTGCGCTGCATGAAAGAGAGAGGGCAGGAATGCACCATATCTATCAAGACATGGCATATTCCATCTCTCTGCCTGCACTCTTGCACAAACTACTGACTAGCGCCAACGCAGGCACTCTTGCTCTATGATACAAGGGTGCCTCTGTTACAGGCAGGATTGCTTTTGTGCCGAAGGGACTCCTTCCTGTACAAAAACAATCCTCTGAGGCTTTTTCCTATTTCTATGTGTGCTGCAAAATGCAGCATACATAGAAAGAGGAAGAAACGAGGAGAAATACAAATATTTCTCCGCGTTATGCATCCCCTGGGAAAGCGTATGTGGAACAGGGTCAAGACTGATTTGCATATGGCTGGGCCCAAACTGGGGTGGCGTGGTGAGCTCAAGAATGATGGATTAAACCCAGATCTTTGTGACTTGGGGTGAATGTTTGCATTGTTCAGAATTCCGTCCCTCATTTGTTCCTTTTGATTTTGTATTTAAATATGTGAATTTCTTTGTACAAATATACATACTACTTATGGTTTAAAACTATAAATACATTCTGCTTAACAAATGTATATATTACCTATGTTAAAATATATATATATGTATGTGTGTATATATATATATATATATATATATATATATATATATATATATGCATATATATATAAAACAAAAAGACTATAACGTACCTGTAACCTTTGGTTTATTTAAGTGAATTTCTAAGGTTTTTTAAATCTATCTCCTAACTATAACATCCCGGTAGCCTTTGTTTTTTCAAGCAAATTCCTATGTTTTTTTAACTAGTTGTCACATTTGCAGAGTGGTGGAGAAAGAGGGTTGGACCTCCGAACCAGCTTACACCAATCCCACTGTGTGGGACTTACTGTAGGTAGCAGGAGGGGTTGATGGCCCCAAGGACCCTCAGCTTCCAAGAGGGCTTCATCCCCTAACCAGAAGTGCACCAGGAGGCACATTTGCAGAGTGGTGGTGAAAGGGGGCGAGGCCTGCGAAGACCTCTCAGCAATCCCGCTATATCTGCTGAATTTCTATGGGTTTGTACAAGTGAAATCTGAGCCTAATTATAACATCACTGTAACCTTTGTTTTTTTCTGTGAATTTCTAAGGTTTTTTTTAAATCTATCTCCTAACTATAACATCCCCGTAACCTTTGTTTTTTTCAGCAAATTTCTATATTTTTTTAACTAGTAGTCCCATTTACAGAGTGGTGTAGAAAGGGGGTGGGGACTCTGAACCAGCTTACAGCAATCCCACTATGTCGGACTTACTGGAGGTAGCAGGAGGTGTTCTTGGCTCCCAAGGACCCTCAACATCCAAGAGGGCTTCATTCCCCAACTAGTAGTGCACTGGGAGGTGCATTTCCAGAGTGGGGGAGAAAGGGGCGTGCCTCCAACCAGCTCTCAGCAATCCCGCTGTGTGGGACTTACTTGAGATAACAGGAGGGGTTCTTGGGCCACAAGGACCCTCAGCATCCAAGGGGACTTCATCCCCCAACCAGAAGTGCACCAGGAGGCACATTTCCAAAGCGGTGGAGAAAGGGGGTGGGCCTGTGAAGACCTCTCAGCAATCCCGCTGTGTGAGACTTACTGTGGGTAACAGGAGGGGTTCCTGGCCCCCAGGGGCCCCCAGGGACCCTCAGTTTCACAGGGGACTTCATCCCCCATCCAGTAGTGCACCAGGAGGCATGTTTACAGAGTGGTGGACAAAGGGGGCTTGGCCTCTGATGACATCTCAGAAATCCCGCTCTGTGGGACTTACTGGAGATAACAGGAAGGGTTGTTGGCCCCCAATGACCCTCAGCATTCAAGGGGACTTTATCCCCCAACAAGTTGTCAACCAGGAAGCACCTTTGCACAGTGGTTGAAAAAGGGGACAGGGCCTCTGGCAACCTTCTCCAGGCCAGGCTTTTCTTCATTTTTTCATTATATTAGGGGAGTGGGCCATGTGGCTCTGCTTCCCTGGGCCAATTTCGGCCCCAGGGTCAGGCCTTTTTACAAAAGGGAGGGGGCTGAGCGATCCCACTTCTGGTGCTGAGTTTGGCCCCGGGGACCCCATGCCCCAGGGCGCAGCCTTTTTTACATTTTTGGGGGGTATATGGGAAGGGGGTGTGCAGCTCCACTCTCTAGGCCAATTTTGGCCCTGGGGGCCCCATCCCCCTGGGCCTGGCTTATTTGTAATAGTGGAGAGGGGCGGCATGGCCCCCTCCCTGGCCGATTACGGCCACAGGGACCTCATTCCCTGGGGCCCAGCCTTTATTATGCTATTATTGTCCAAGGGGAGGGGGGATGCGTGGCCTCCCTCCCAGGGCTGATTTCAGTTTTGGGGACCCCAACCCCCAGGGCTCAGCCAATTACAAATGGGGAAGGGGAGCTGCATGGCCACCCTCCCAGGTCTGAATTAGGCCCTGGGGACCCCATTGCCTGGGGCCTGGACATTAGTACTGGGTGCCCCTAGGACCCCCAGTATCCACTGGGACCACATGGGGAGCCTGACTGCCTCACAGTCCGTGACAGCTCCCCGCTTCCGGCATTGCTTTCAGACACATGGACCTGCTAAACATGCAGCTCTCTGTAGCTGAAAGCAATCTGTCTGTGTCCTTGCTCGCTTGACAGCAGGCAGACAAACAGACGAATGTTCAGCTTCCAGCAAGCGAGAGCATTTTGTCAGTTCTTGCTTTCTGGAAGCGGAGCGTTTGCTGTGACTTGGCAGGAGCAGTAAAGCGCCTGCCAAGCCACAACTGACAGCTATGTCCCAAGTGTGGGCACCTCGGGAAATAGCAGAAGTCGGCCCTGGGGGATGGTGGTCCCCAGGGTCATCTATGGCATGGCCCCCCTCTTTTCTTGTTGTAGGGCCTGCCCCAGGAAGGTGGTGGTACCCGGTGCCGAGAACGGCACAGGAGGGTGTCCGCTAGGCCCCCTCCCATTTTTTTAAAAAGAAGTTGGCCTCAGGAAGGTCCCTGAGGCCCCCCATTATAAATTTAAAAGCCCCATGGAGGTGGTGGTCCGCCGGGCACGGGAGTCCACAAAGCACCCCTGATTTCTTTTTTGAATGTGGCCCTGGGTAGTTGGTGGTCCCCGGGGGGTCCGAAAGGGCCCCCCTTTAACAGTGAATAAGCCGCAGGAGGTGGTGGTCCCTGTCATTTAAAAGTCCCAGGAGGGGCTGGTCACCCCCCTCCTTTATTTTCCACATGCCCCCAGGACTTGGCCCACTAAGGGGCCGATTAGTAAAGAAGCACGGGAGCCTGTGCTTCTTTTTCTTTTTTTTTCAGTAGGAACCGTGCATCCAAAGCTTCTCTTGCCGAAAAATAAACATAAAAGTGCTTTTAGGCTCTGCTGGGTCCCTGTGGACCCCCCCCCCTCCACCCCCCAGGAGGCCTAGGGGGTCAGGGTATTCCTACCCTGCCCCCTTTTCTTTTTCTTTTACATTTTTTCTGGGACTTGGCTCAAGCCATCTCCCAAGATGGCTACCAACACTTCCTGGTTTGAAGTGTTGGCAACTAATCAGATCTCAGCACGAGATCGAGAGGGGTCACGGATCCTCCACATTCCTATATATACACAATTGAAAATGTACTTTAATAACTCCACAACTACTGAATGGATTTAGACCAAATCACAAAAAGGCACTTTCCTGGACCAGCATCTACCTTTCTGCCAAATTTGGTGTAAATCTATTCAGCAGTTCAGGCTGTAGCCGTGTCTAAAGTTCCAGTGGAGATTAACATGGGGAAAATGCGTCTTGGGACCCCTCCTTTTTCTCGGCCCCTGCTTGATGGACCACCCCGAAACTTTCAAGACAGAAGCTGAAGCGAGAGGCAAACAAGTTTTGAAAATTTTGTGAGGATTCATCAAACGACGTCAAAGTTATCGGCAAATACAAAAACGCTCTTCATATGGAAAGTAAATACTAACCATAACTACCTAGGTATTATCTATCTATCTATCTCTCTATCTATCTATCTATATGTATATATATATATATGTATGTATGTATATATGTATATATGATCAAGACCGTGGCAACGCAGTCGAAACGCGACATGCTGGGCCCCCTCCCAGTAATTGATTGTAATGCTGATGGATTTTGGTCTGCAATAAAGCACTGCACATGCAATTCTACAAAGGAGTGGTCCGTACCTGTTGTCTCCGTGTCTGTGGATATGGCGTACCAGGAGTTGAACTTCATATATATATATATATATATATGTATATATATATATATATATATATATATATATATATATGCCAAAAAGAAACGCTCCTTCCGACTGCTGGAGGACCCTTGAGAGGTGGCGTGCGTACCGGCGGAGCAAGCCGGTGTATTCAATAATGTACAACCCAACATGTGCACGCTCTCAGAAATCAGAACTCCGTGTCGATTTACCACAAGTTGTTTATTTCACAACGCGTTTAAGGGCAGAACCCCTTGCTCACATGAGCAAGGGGTTCTGCCCTGAAACGCGTTGTGAAATAAACAACTTGTGGTAAATCGACACGGAGTTCTGATTTCTGAGAGCGTGCACATGTTGGGTTGTACATTATATATATATATATATGTATATATATATATACATGTATATATATATATATGTATATATATATATATAATTCCTCAGCAACCATCACCTTCTCACGATCCAGCCGCACTCTCCCCACATATCCAACGAAGGCAACACAGGAAATCTGGATGCTTCATTTAATTTATAGTTTTTCATCGTGTAACAACACCCAACACAGAAGCCAGCGTGTTTCGGCTTATGCCTTTAACTGGGCAACTCCAAGTTTTGCAAATGACTCCATATCAATAACTTCAGATTCTTGGCTACTTTAAAAAAATGCATATTTTTTTATTCATGACCAATTTCTAATCATTCACAGTGAACATAATTGTAAGCCACAGCTAGATTGCTGGATGCAGGTGAGCTTTTGAACAAACTAAAAAAAATATACATGAGTGAGATTTTGAATAGACTACGAACACCTTATATCTGCCACAAGAAGAGTCTATCAGACATAATAGTGTACTATGTTTGCTGTCTTGCCAGTTGTGCAAAAGGTTTCAGGGGATGACCTTATTACCCATTTCTTTTTTTCCCTACTTCCATTAATTAATTTTTGTGTTCAACGATTACTCTCATGGGGGAATACTGAGAAATCTACAATAATGATCAGGTGTGCACCCCTGATATTATTAGTAGAAAAGACCTGCCTTGGGCAAAGGATTCTTTTTAGATTGAGGATGATGAAAAGAGAAGAATCTGAGTTAAGAAAGCCTAGCGTCCGCAGACTCATTCTTCTGAAAACAGTTCCATCCATGGAACCTTATCTCTGAGGGCTCCCGAGCTCATATGATAGATTTCTATTGACCAGATTTTGCCTTGATTTATTCCATCTTTTGCTTGCTCACCCTAGAGGGTGCAAGAAAGGCGACATCTTGCTGCCCTGTGGCTGCGATGGTACGTATCCACAGGACATGTTTCATTTCTTAATGTTCTATTGCAATTATGAGATGCCTAGGAAGTTTTTTTTAATCCCCATTTTAAAACAAGCCAATTTTAATCAAGTGCGACCTGCCTTCACTTTCTTCTTAATGCTCTCAGGGAGCACATTATGGCATGTTCTTGGCTTTTTAAACGCGGCAGTAAAGCTTAGAGCGGCATGTGATTAATCACCAGGAGTGGGGGTGCCTGGGTTAGGGTGCAGTTTTTTATATATCCTTCAACTGGTTCTACTGTAATTATATGTGTTTTGGTGTAGTATCTTTGAACTTGGTATTTTTATGTATATTGGTGATGCATTATGGACTTTTATGGTTTTTACTACAAAAGACGAATAAAGTTTTATTGATTGATTGATTGATTAGGTGTGTGTAAAACGTGTTTGATTTGCATTTGCATAAGTACGTAAAATTTTGGGAAAATCATGCAAAGTTTTGAGAAATTGTAGAAAAGTAGGATCTGCTTCTTATGGTTATCCCCACTTTTTGCTTCATGTGATACTGTTTTTTTGATTAGTCTAAACTGTTATATTATGTACTTAGGCACACTCCAGATTGGATACTGGGGTACCCTTGTCAGTCCCTAGTATATGGTACCCATGTACCCAGGGCATAGGTACCCCAGAGGCCTCCCATGGGCTGAAGCATGTATTATGCCACCCATGAGAGGTCATGCAAAATGGAACTACAGGTCTGCCATTGCAGCCTGTGTAAGATGGTGCATGCACCACTTACTTTAGATATAGGTTTACTATATCTAAGGGTCACTACACTTAAAACCTTTAAGTCACCCCTATAGCAGGCCTTGACAATCCTGAAAGCAGGGTGCTTGGTTCTAAGTGAGAGGGTGCCACTGCATGAGCAGGACACCCCTGCAGCCTACGGAGTCCATTCTCCCGGGTTGTTAGTGCTGCAGCCATTTACAACATATAGAGGGGCATTATGCAACCGTGTGATGACCAACTCTAAAACGGCTGAAAGTAACCCTATCGTGTTTGGTGTCAAACATTGTGGAACCATACCCCCACACCGGTAACCAGTGTGGGAGGTATAATTCCACCCCTCAGAAACGAGCTTTGTGAGGTCCCTGGTGTTCCTGGTACCATCCTTCTAGTCCCGGTCAGCCCAAAAGGGTTGCTGCCAAGCAGAGACATGTTTCTGCCCTCCTGCTGCTGAGCCAAGCTTGAGCAGGGGAAGGCAGAACAATAGGCATCCTGTCACAGGGAGGTGTGACCACCTCCCAGACAGGATTTAGTGTATTAGGCCTGGGTGGGTGCACTTGCCAGCAACCGAAAGTCTGCATGAGGGAGCACATTTGGTGTCCCTGTGCATAGTCCAGTTCAAACCAGTCCTGGGAGCCGTTGGCTCCTGCTCTGGCACGAAACTGGACAAAGGACATGGGAGTAACCTCTGCACTGTCCAGACCCTTCCCTGGGAGGGTCCCCTGAATCTGTCCAACCCTCTCCCGTGGGTACAAAAGGGCTTACCTGGCTGTAGGACCCTAGATTCGACATGGACAAGATTCTGATCAAGAAACCACTGACCTTTGACCGTCTGGACACTCTGGACTTCGCTGGACTTCGTTTGGGCCCGACTTCGTCTCCCTCTCCGTCCAAAGCATCGTCTGTGCCCATGCACCATACAGGCTCCGTGTAGGACCTGTGGAGCATCAAGGGCAACTGAAGATATCTCCCTTGGAGTGAAGGAGTCACTCCCCTGCAAACTGCAGGCACCACATCATGATTGACAGGTCTGCTGCTCCTGAGCTCCTATGGACTCTGAAGGCCCCAGCAACACAGGAGGTGGGTTTCTACATCCCGCGAGGTCCAAGATGCCCTCTTGCCAAGTTTGAGGTCAGAATCCCTAGTGGGGGCTGCAATACCCATACCCCTGTGCACTGCATACTTTTGCAAGTGCATATGCTTGTTGGCATTTCAAAAACAAGTGCACTGGGTTCTAAGTAGCCCCAAGCTCTGGCACCATTTCATACAAAGAACTCTGGCCTCCTCACACCGAGTGCTCCGTGGGCTGCTGCTTTTTGAAACTGCTCGAGGTCCACTCGCGACTCCTGTGCCTCCGGCCTGTGGGTCCTCTTGAAGGTCAACACTGCTTTTCTTGGGCTCCCCTGGTTTCTCCAGGCCTGTCCTGACTCCCCTGTGTTTGGTGAGTCTCCTGAACCTTGCGGGTTTGAACCGTAACCTTTCTTGACCTTCTTTGTGGGTTGCCGCTGCCAAGGATTGTTGGAGCTCCAGCCGGACACCAACCCCTCAGCACTCGACATCCTTTGTGGGACAGCTCGTATCCAGCTCCTGGTTGTCCTCAACCTCTCCTGGTCCCTGTGGCTGCTGAGTCAAGAACCCCCTCAACGCACCTGAAGCACCCGACATCAGTGGGCATTCGTCTACCGAGCCCCTGGTCACTCCTGAGTGACCCAGACTCTGTCCCTTCTACTTTCAGGTACTCTTCAACAAGAATTCACCTTTGGATTCCAACGGACACTTTTCTTCTTCCCAGCAGTGGCTCTTCTTCGAAATCCTCCATAGAGATCGACGGTGGTTTCCGACGCCACATCAGACCTATGCACCCGGCTTCCCTGGGATAGGTAACTCTGGTACTACAGTATCCACAGGTGGGGTGGCTCTCCAACCTCCTAAGTTCCTTGGGGTTTCTTTGAAGTCCACTTAGAAGGGTCCTTAAACTTTAGAACTGCAACCGCGACTCTCCCATAGAATTGTAAAGCGCACACAGTCGTGTTCCCACACTGCACCCGTCCTCCATGGGGCCCCTACTTACTCACCTTGGGTGGTTCCTGGGGGTCCCCATCCTCTAGACACTGTCTTGACTCGAGTCATGGTTCTTATACCACTATTTTAGTATCTGGTTTGGTCTCCCCCTGGAGCCCACTGTGTATTAGTGCTATTTACTATTGTTTCTGTGCTACAGTATTGTGTGCTTTGTGAGTATCTTCGTGTAGAAGATACTGCGTCGTACTTAGAGTGTGTTATATCAATAAATACATATTTTTATAACTGCTGTGTGGTTCTCCTTTCATTTAACCAATACTATAAGGTTGCACTCGGGTAAAACAAGCTGCTTAACATTCCTTCAAGACTAAGCCTGAAGGCTGCTGTCCACAGCTACCACTTGGATAGTTTCTAAGGTTATCTTTGACCTTTTAAATCACCGTAAGGGTTGTTTGGACTGGTACATGGTGCCCACTTTAATTAGTGGACAGCATATACCAGGCCAACTTCTCACAGTAATTACATGAAATGGCATTTGGCAGTGTATTTTAGCTGGAGATATGTCCTCACATCTAGTTTGGAAGCAAGGATGGATTTTGTGCTAAAAAATTGAAAACAACAGCAACTCATATTCTGTTTGTTTTGTTCCTGTGCTTTCACTGTAAATTTTCACAGTGAATAGCACATTTCAGGGAATTTTTTACTGCTAATGGCATGTAATTATGTGTGACATGTCATAAAAGGGCAATTTCGGCAATTCCATGTAGCAAGAGTGATATGAAATTACCAAACCTACACTAGATTGTGTTAGAAATGTTACCTGCTTTCTTATGACAATAAAAATGCAAACAGATTTGGGTTGCTTGATGGAGCACAAACACATCCTTTCACATCCCGTGAAGAAGAAGTGTGTGTGTGTGTGCGTGCTTGCAAGCGTGTGTGCGTGTGTGTGTTTTGTGTGTGTGTGTGTATATATTATTGTATGGGAAACATGTATATAGGTCACTGCATAGTTTACATTTAGGTTAGTTGATCATATGCTTATGAGTCTCTGTTTTTATTTAACTTCCTATCACAATGTGTGATACGTTTTATAAATTATATGATTATATGCTTATGGGACTCTGTTTTATTGTATTTTATTAATCACAATGTGTAAATATGATCACAACAATTGCATCATATCATAATAATTGTAAGTGCTTCACTATTGAAATACTGAAGAAAAATATAAAATAAATAAATAAACATAAAAAAACATAAAATGACCAATAAATAAATAAACTAGCTTTATGTACAGCAGCACTTGAAAGTATGAGTTCCAAAATATTTATCCATACATGTACATATAGAACTATATAGATCATAACTTAATCTCTTTATTAATTTTCATATACATGTATACCATTTTAGGTAGCCCCCAAGAACGAGAAGGCTCCTCAGGTTCCAGGACCCATGAGGGGTGGTGCGTAATGCCAGCGGAGCGTGCTGGCTCTAATCATAAGCAAAATCCCAAACCGGAGACACACGCTCAGGACACAGTCACGGTGTTAGTATAATTTCTTTATTCATAATCTCATAACACATTTCGACCGTCATGCGGTCTTGACTATTTTATGTAGCTATGTATCTATATATTTATTATTTTAATCCCACTGTACAAAAAAAAACGTCAACTCTCTCCAATTCACTTCTCTATGTCTCATCCTATACCTCTTTCAATATATCCCCTTCCTTCACTCTCTGACTCATCCCAAACCTCATTTAACTGGTATGATCTCCTGAAAAACCCTTTCTAGACTCTTCCCTCCTCTATCCCTCCTTTGACTCATCCCAAACTTCACTCTACTACTATGAACTCCCAAATAACACATTCTGTACTCTTTCCTCCTCTATCCCTACTTTATCCTATTCAGTCCAACTAACAGACTCACATGTCCACCACTCCAATTAACAATTTATATTTCCCTATACTAATCCTCCACTAATCCTTTTTGGGTTCAGGAGTAGTGTGCTACTTTCCGAAAAGCACTCTAACGCCTCGTCAAGGGTAGTAGGCGCTATGTAATACAATTACAATAACAATTATACACTGTGGTCGTACGTTGTCTAAAGAGGAATGACCGCAAAAAGCAGCGTCCATTCCAAAAAAATGCATAAAAAAGAACACTCTCCAACTATAAGATGACATTGTGATAAACAGCACATTAGCGCAAATCAGCACCACCTGGGCAGTTTAAATAATCCTGCCCGTAAAGTTTAAGTTTTATTCAACCGCCCTTTGCTTTACCTGGTTGAAGCTTGTTTTTAGAACCCAAATCCTAGGGATAGTAAAAGGAATTCTGATTTTATTTATTGTAGCATTCATAGTAAAATTACAGTTTATAATAAATGGTCGTATCTGCACAATAATTGTGCATCGTTTTTAGATATTTTGTGGCAAAAACAGTAGGACACTGTATGCAGTTTATACTATTTTTATACGATCATTGATTTTTGTGAAATAATTTGTTTTACAGCATCATGTGTTTCATGCATGGCACTGTGCTCATTCAACTTTATTGATTTGCTGAATGACATGGTAAGGGTTGACCCTGATTACCAGGTGGGAAAAAAACACAGTGAGCGGTGTTAAGTGTCAATAGAACAACATGCAGCGATTAACTCTGCACCGCTCAACCTTTTTTTTTTTTTATAGAATACATTCTTAGATTTGCAAACGTGTTTTTAAATTCAGTTTCCTTTTACCTTTTCTCTAATGTCACCATTATGAAGAAAATGCGAACATCATATCATGTTGCTGAAAGCACTAAATTGACGTTGCTAGAATTCCAGGAACTACTTTTACGCATGGATACAACTCCACATCCAGTTGCCATGCTTGATTGGACCCTCATTGCATTGTTTTGATTGAAGGGAGAAACAATAATACTGTTTCTAAGTGAAGTGCCATCTAAACCTTAACTAATGCACTAGGTGTCCGCGGATGGCCTCGGTATTTTTTCTGTTTCCAGTCGCTCTTCTTTGTGGTTCTGCTGCAAACATATCTCAAAAGGCAATGACAAAGTCATCAGCAGCATCACAGCCAAGCGAGGCAGCCTTGGCTTTAGGTTAGGCCACGGGCTGCAACAATCTGTTTTTCTGCACAGCGACAGATAAAGCGTTGCCAGGTATCCGGGTAATCTCTGCAACGGAGGGAAGATTTTTCATGAAAGAAATGGAATGCTCATGCTTCGCCTTTGTCAAGATACATTATTTCCACCCCACGTCGTGTTCACATCTTTCACATCCTTAACTGGCTTAAGGAAGTGGAAACTCATTCATTATTTACATTATTTCCTCAAATAGGAATGCGTACCTCTCCCACTTTAACTCAGCATATGTTCTCAAACACTACGTAGGAAATTAAAAACAGTATTTGAATTGCTTTGCTGTAGAAGACATATTCCGTATACCCGTTGATACAATTTGACATATATTTTTTAGTATTCGGAGCCCTGGCGTAAACATTTTTAAAATGATTTTACATGTTTAGAAGAATATAGCAGGTCCTGAGTGCACATTCTCGATTGTGAAAAGTAATATCTTATCTATTGCACCGTGCTTACAGTCATTCATTTAATAGCTGTAACGGATACACTCTTTTTTCAAAAGGAATATTTAGTTTCTTAGAAAGTGTACAGATTTGTGTAGAACATTTTCAATTATTAGCTTCTTCTCTCATACATTTTCATGAATAGTGATTTAGATACCAATTCAAGAATCGGATTGCGATTAAGTAACTCCACTGACATTAGGTGATCTTGGGCAGCGCTCTTTATTGCCTCGGCATTGGTTAAAAATAATCGCAACAGATTTCTCTGTAGAAATTCTCATCATAGTATTCACATTACGAGGAAGACAGTTATTTCAGGCATCTTCCAGTAAACCTATCAACCATAAAATAGTCTTCAAAACCTCACCTGGAAGGGAAGGCCCAAATAGATGTACAGCATCACTCAGTATACATTGTGGCATCTGTAAAAGAAGATGCTAGTAGGAAACAGTAAGCAAAACCCCAACTTTGAAGGACCAGAGTCAGAAAGTAGATTATTAAATTAGGGCGAAGTTACCCTACCAACTAATGAATATACGGTGGTTAGGTTAAAGCACTGCATTTACAAAATCCCTGCTCTGTACTCGTAGCAGAGGCATATCAGTCATCAGCTTACCAAGAGAATAAGCAAAAAGGCACCAAAGTCATCAAAATCAGAAAAAGGGAACTTGAGATATGAATGGTTAAACGTTCAAAGCAAACACGACATAGAAAAAGTAAAGTGCCAATGAAAAATGTCAGCTCATGGTTGACCAAGACCTAGGAGTAATTTCAGGCCAACTACCATGAAACGGAGGTCAGCTCCACAAACAAGCAGGTTTCACTGGTGAAAGTCTTTTCCTTGGAACTTAGTCGACTTTTTGGAGGCCAAGGATTTGTAGCTGGTCAAGGTCAAAGGCTGAAACCGGCGGGAGGCCCTCAAAGTTGGATACGTTATTGATGGGTTCACGTTGAAGTAATTCGTTTTGGTATCAAAAGCTTTAAGTGGGACACACCTAGATTTTTTAGCCACTGAGGTCGCTTGACTTTGTACTTAGCCACTTTTGGTTCCCAAACTCCACTAGAAGGGCAAAGTCGGGAGCTGTATCAGTACGGGGCTCCTCAAAGTTGAGGAACCTTTACTTCAAAGTCCAGGCAAATTCGATTTCAGTACTGCAAAAAGCTACGAGCGGGGCAAACCAGATTCGTTTTGCCTACCTAGAGTGCATTCTTCTTGGGGAAGCCTTGGCACTTCGTACTGGTCTCTGGATGTCATAAAATGTAGAAAAAGTTCCTCTTTTCTTAAAGTGCCCAGAACATAACTCCTAGTAACTCCTGCAGCTCAAGCGCCCAAAGGCAGGCTGTTAGCCACTAGGGGCCTGATTAGGATGGCGGTCGGACTCACGTCCGACTGCCATCCCTCTGGAAACTGGACCACCCGACTAGCTGTCAGCAGTCCCGCACCTGGAATCACGATGCGACCGACTTCAAGGTGGTCCCCATGTGTATCCTTTGTATTGTGGCAGGTGCTGCGGCCTGCAGCACATGCCGCAATACAAAAGATACACATCAGACATATCCCTGCACTATGTGGCAGGCACCGCATTGTGCCTGCCACATGGTGCAGGGATATGTACAGGGGCACCGTAGGTGCCCCCCATGGCCCATTTTGGAGGTCCAGGGAGGAGGGGGGCCCGCTACGGGCCCCCAAACTCCCTTTCTGCCAACCTTTTCATGGTGGGTTAAAGGGACATTGTAATCCCTACAGCGGTGCCTGGCACGCACCACCACTATTGTAGGGAATACAAGTCCATCTGACGAACTGATGGGCTCCTTGAGCCCGTCGGATCCATGGCGGTCCGTCTCTCCGACTGCCAGCCATCTGCCCGCAATCCTAAAGTGGGGGCGGGAATCAGCATTACGATGGCAGTGGGACCGCCACCGACAGGCTGTCGGTGGCGATCCCACTGTCATCCTAATCAGGCCCTAGGTCTCACTTCAGCAAAAGCTTCTCCAGGGTTCACTCCACATGGAAGCTAGATATATACATTTTTAAAGTTTTAAATAATATAGAGACCTATATAAAATTAATTTACATTAAGATATAATCTGAAATATTTTACTAACTTTTCCCAAGATTTTATAAGCTTTTTTACTTTTCCCTACATTTTACGTTACAGTGGTGTGTGCCCCGAATGCAGCGGCGTCCTATGGTTAAGTATAGGAAAAATTACTTTTGTTTTATTTAACTTAAAAAAAGTATTATTTTTTTATGTTCAATATTACTGTAAATTAATTTTAGATATTTTTTTAATGTAGGATTAGCACAACAATATTAATTTAATTTGGAATTCAATTGTTAATTATTTTAAATAAATGAAATTCTAAGTATTTTTCTGAAGTTTTAATTCAAAAAGAAATTCCCACTTGCAGTATTTTTTTATTTTTATTCATTAATAGCTTCTAAAAGTAATGTATATATAAATATTTAAAAGTTATTTAAATATATTTTAACAAACAATCAATGGTACAAAATGTTTTGAATTAAAGATGTTATTATATTATTTTATAATTAAATTATAAATATGTAATATGTTTTGATTTTTTGAAAATTGAATAATATTTATTCATATTTTAAATAATTAAATTAAGTGCAACATTATTTCCTCTGGGGTTTACATTTCAGTCCGTGCCTCCATCATTTTCTGTGAGAAGGTGTTGCAGGACCAGCGGTTGGTCATATGTAGTGCTGGACTTAGTAATGTTTCTTTTTTTCCAGCAGTAATTTACACTTGCTAACGTGGTCCATCCCCTTTTTCAGGGGGGTAGAGATGAGTTAGTCTGCAAGTTTGTGTAACTTTACACTTGGGGTGTTTGTGAATAACCAAAAGTACTAAAGTTATTCAAAATGTAAGAGTAAATTCCATATGTAAATTGTTCACATGTGTCAGTTACCTTTGTGAATTGCCCCAATTGTGATGAGATATGGGGAATAACATACTAAAATCATGCTATTTTTGTATTGTGAATTATAAAAAGAGTAGCACTACATTTCAGAGCATTAAGGAAAAGAGGAATGTACAGCACATGCCGTCACATTCTGACATTGTGACTCACTAATAGTCAATAGAAAATCACAGTCAGTGACCTGCATTCTGAAACACTTAGGGGCCGATTCCGATCTCGGTCGGAGGCGCATCCAATACCATTCGGTCGGGAAAAAAGCCATGCGAATGCCTGTTTCCCGACCGATCCGTACATCATTCCGAACGAGTAAGTACGATGCGAACAACAACCTAGAATCCGGCCGAGTCGTACTCACCCAATCCAGGTCCTGTTCTCCGACCGAGGCGAATCCGGAAACGCAGAATCGAGTCGCACGGAAGGGAAAATGCAGCCCCGTCCGGCCGAACAAGTACGATGCGCTTTCCGTACGCGCCGAACCCGTCGCTACGTCCGGCACGTCAAAGCTTCCGGGAGAGGCGCACATAAGCTCCGATTCGCGCCACAACACGATCCACGGCTACGAGGCGAACACGCCAGCGACGAGGACGACGCGAAGCAACGAGAAAGACGAACGACACGAACCAACCATGAATCCCTTCGTCCCGATCCTACCAATATTCTACATTTACTACCGGAACAGGCACGGACGCGTACGGCGCAGAAGGTAAGTCAGACACCAACCACAAAAACATACAACACGTACACGACACATCACACACACACAGAGGGATGCAGAATTTACTTACACCAGCAACAGCAGCACCATAGGGGCGGGATGCCCATCACCAATGCCACATATGCACACAGGGGCCTGGATGCGCACCACCACTACCACCCCTACCTAGGGGGGGCTGGATGCCAACCACTACTACCACCCTTAGCCATGGGGGTGCCAGATGCCCACCACTACTACCACCCTTACCCAGGGGGCTGGATGCCTACCACTACTGCCACCCTTAGCCAGGGGGTGCCAGATGCCCACCACTACTACCACCCTTACCCAGGGGGCTGGATGCCTACCACTACTATCACCCTAAGCCAGGGGGCTGGATGCCTACCACTACTACCACCCTTAGCCAGGGGGCTGGATGCCCACCACTACTACCACCCTTACCCAGGGGGCTGGATGCCTACCACTACTATCACCCTAAGCCAGGGGGCTGGATGCCTACCACTACTACCACCCTTAGCCAGGGGGTGCCAGATGCCCACCACTACTACCACCCTTACCCAGGGGGCTGAATGCCTACCACTACTATCACCATAAGCCAGGGGGCTGGATGCCTACCACTACTACCACCCTTAGCCAGGGGGTGCCAGATGCCCACCACTACTACGACCCTTACCCAGGGGGCTGGATGCCTACCACTACTACCACCCTTAGCCAGGGGGGTGCCAGATGCCCACCACTACTACCACCCTTACCCAGGGGGGGGCTGGATGCCTACCACTACTATCACCCTAAGCCAGGGGGGCTGGATGCCCCCCACTACTACCACCCTTACCCAGGGGGGGCTGGATGCCTACCACTACTATCACCCTAAGCCAGGGGGGCTGGATGCCCACCACTACTACCACCCTTAGCCATGGGGGTGCCAGATGCCCACCACTACTACCACCCTTAGCCATGGGGGTGCCAGATGCCCACCACTACTACCACCCTTACCCAGGGGGGCTGGATGCCTACCACTACTACCACCCTTAGCCATGGGGGTGCCAGATGCCCACCACTACTACCACCCTTACCCAGGTGGGGCTGGATGCCTACCACTCTTATCACCCTAAGCCAGGGGGGCTGGATGCCTACCACTACTACCACCCTTAGCAGTGGGGGTGCCAGATGCCCACCACTACTACCACCCTTACCCAGGGGGGGCTGGACGCCTACCACTACTATCACCCTAAGCCAGGGGGGCTGGATGCCTACCACTACTACCACCCTTAGCCATGGGGGTGCCAGATGCCCACCACTACTACCACCCTTACCCAGGGGGGGCTGGACGCCTACCACTACTACCACCCTTACCCAGGGGGGTGCCAGATGCCTACCACCACTACCACCCTTAGCCAGGGGGGGCTGGATGCCTACCACTACTACCACCCTTACCCAGGTGGGCTGGATGCCTACCACAACTACCACCCTTACCCAGGGGGGCTGGATGCCTACCACTACTACCACCCTTAGCCATGGGGGTGCCAGATGCCCACCACCACTACCACCCTTACCCAGGGGGCTGGATGCCCACCACTACTACCACCCTTAACCAGGGGGTGCCAGATGCCTACCACTACTACCACCCTTACCCAGGGGGCTGGATGCCTACCACTACTACCACCCTTACCCAGGGGGTGCCAGATGCCCACCACCACTACCACCCTTACCCAGGGGGCTGGATGCCCACCACTACTACCACCCTTAGCCAGGGGGTGCCAGATGCCTACCACTACTACCACCCTTACCCAGGGGGGCTGGATGCCTGTCACTACTACCACCTCTACCCATGGGGGGCTGGATGCCTACCACCAACACCACCCCCACTCATAGGATGGACAATGCATGACACAACCAGCACACCACAACCTAGGGAATGCAAGAAAAAGACATCCCCCAACACCATGACAAGCGTGTGTAGACTGTGTCAAATGCCTACAACACTGAACATGACTTTGAACATACAATGTGACCCCCTAACACATGTGCCACACATATATGTGTGTGGCCCCCACAATGCAAGCAGGCCATGACTATTGTGGCTATGGGGTCCAAACCCCCATCATCACAGTGACCAAAAGGTAAGTGTGGGGTCCATAGCTGAAGCACATTTTGAACATTGTGGCAATGGGGTCCAAACCCCCATCATCACAGTGACCAAAATGTAAGTGTGGGGTCCATAGCTGAAGCACATTTGGAACATTGTGGCAATGGGGTCCAAACCCCCATCATCACAGTGACCAAAAGGTAAGTGTGGGGTCCATAGCTGAAGCACATTTTGAACATTGTGGCAATGGGGTCCAAACCCCCATCATCACAGTGACCAAAATGTAAGTGTGGGGTCCATAGCTGAAGCATATTTGGAACATTGTGACAATGGGGTCCAAACCCCCATCATCACAGTGCCCAAAATGTAAGTGTGGGGTCCATAGCTGAAGCACATTTGGAACATTGTGGCAATGGGGTCCAAACCCCCATCATCACAGTGACCAAAATGTAAGTGTTGACAAAGAAAAAGCTGCAACTGCCAAACTGCATGGATGATTCCTGGTCACAGAACATAAAACACATCAGTGGCAAAGTAGTGCATGTGTCCCATTGCAACATAGATTGGGGGAGGCAAATACTGCAGTGCAAATAAGACATACCTTTGGCCATGTGCAGACAAACAACACCCATGGGGGCTGACACTGTCAACATTCATCAATGACACAATGACAGAAGTGACCATCAGAATGCAGACCCACATATTTGCACCAATGGGCACACAAATGCAGATACCCTGTGGAGACTGTAGATGTGAGGTGAACAGATACCATACCATGGCAGCAATGGGACACACAAACCATGATCATTGTGCTGACTGATGACCTAGGAGTCCCATGGACAGCAGGGGAAACCCACCAAACAACATACAGCCAATGGCACACCTAAGATATGCCAATGCAGTGGTGCAGATGCACAAACACAAACAGGCAGACCCACACTGCACATCAAACACAACAGGTGAGGGGGGGTGCCAGTGTCCCCAGGCAACCACACAACACATGAGGCCTGAATACCAATTATACAGATGTGCATACAGTGCCACACAAAGGTAACTCATGGATCCAAATCCCCTATGTGGGCAATCAGGCATTGTCAGATGAGAGGGAGCACAAATCACACATGTCACACAGGCACGTAGGAACAGCAACTGACACAGCAAGACACATACACACCACAGCACTACCCCCAGGGCCCCCACAATGTGGTGACCCTGGGCTGCATTACAATCCCACTGTGATGACAAAGCTAAATGTCATTCACACTGTGAACCACAGTCATGTGTCCTGAGCAACAAACTACCATCACACCTACACAAGCACAAATCAATCAGCATGGCCAGTAAGCCAAGGCCAACATGGAGGCAGGGGTCTAGCCGGGCAACAACTCTCATCTGCACACACTCAACACCACACACCTCGACCTCCAACAATGTGCAGCAGTGAAGCACACATGCACTGGTGACATTGCACATGCACCCATGACAATCCCAGGGTGGTGGGTGGGAACCAAGGTGCAGAAACACATCACACATGGCCACTCAACAAGACTCCTGAATGTCTGACACACTGCACACTACGCTGTACATGGACATGACGGCAATACCACACCAACCAATGGGATCCCATCCACAGTCACACACCAATGAAGAAGCCAAGGTCACCCACAAAGAACACACATAGACAACAACCAACATTGCAGCCCGGACCCCGAGGAGTGCCAGCAGTCACACACACAACGTGTCACAATCACTGAAAGATAACACAAACTGGAAATCACATGACAGGTGTAAACAACAAGTGCCAAGGGGAAACCTGACTGTGACCTATCTGCGTCTGCACACAAACTCAGCCCTGACAGCAAACACACCTATGGGTGACACCCTGATGACCAGTAATGTGCCATGCACCCACATCACAGAGAACCCAGGGAGAAGACTTTGGGGGAACATAGGTCAACTCAGCAAGCATCACAAACAGGTACAACACTAGGGATCACAGCATGCACAGCAAAACGGAAGTGAACACACAGACATGCTCATACAACACACACCTTGGGCGCAGGTAATGTCACAGGAGTACACACTGCCATGAGGGGACTCCACTCCTGTGTGAGGAAAGCTGTGCCATATGTTGCCTCAGTAGGGCCCCATCATGTCAGCTGAGCACTTGGTCACACAATCAACAATTAGCACCAAATGAAGGCTCCCGTCACATCAGCCTGGTCATGGGAGTGCCAACGAAATCATCAGCACAGATCCAACACACTTGTATAGCAATGTTGCACTGACAACACAGATGAGTCCTTCCCCATTGATGCCCAAACCTGCATGTCCAGTGGAGAAGGCCACACGGTCAGGGAAGTAGACGAATTGAACAATGGCAGGCACAACAGATGTGCAGGGGTGGAAGCCACAGATGTGAATTTGCTAATGTAAGTAGGAAATCCCATTGCCAAATACTGAACACATGACACCCTCAGATGCTGCTAAGGATGACATGGATACACCACACGATAGGACACATTCCCCCTGGACCACATGTGTTCCTGCACAGTAACACTTCATTATCATGAGACCAAATATCACCATCACTGCAGCAAGGGCATGGTTAGCATCATCAACAACATGTACATCAGAAGCAAAAGCACTAGAGAACAGAAAGTTGCTTTATTCAGCATTTGGGTGAGAGAAGTGAAAGAAAATATATAACAAAGGCCAATGGCCAGTCCATAATATGAGTCCAAACAGGGTGCCAGTGCCAGATGTCACCCTACGCATGCCTGCACTGCTACACACCAGGGACAATCCCCTCGGAGGGGCCTACGGGGGGGCAGTCCAGGCACCGCAGGGACAGGATCAGGCCTCACCAGGAGGAAGCAGGGAAGGGATGGTGGGTGCTGGAGAGCCACTGACAACTGCAGTGGAGGTGTCTGACATGGTGTGTGCCGGCACAACTGGGGGGCATAACTCAGATGTTGTGGGTGCCGGCATGACTGCAGTGGACCCTGCAGATGGAGTGGACACGTCCGCCACTGCAGTGCCCAAGTCAGACAGGGTGGTAGTGGACTCCACTGCAGTGCCTACCACCAGGGGAGGAGAATGGGGAACAGGCAAGGTGGGCTGGACAGAGGGGGAGGACACCCTCACCACATCAGTGGCACAGACAAGCGCAGCGGGGGTGTGGTGCCGGGAGAGCAAGTGGCAGGGGGAGAAGGCCGGATCCTCTTGGGGATGGTATATCTGTGGGTGGGGGAACCTGGGGCAGGTGTGGTGGGGGCACCTGTGGAGTGGGGGCCTGAGGGATGGAGGAAGGAGACCTGGTGCCTGAGCTGCAGGGCGGCGGCGGGGTCTTGCTCTTACGACTCCGGGGGGACTTGCGGGTGGGGGCCTCAGTCTGTCTGCGCCTGGAGGAGGGTGTCCGGGGGCGAGGGGCACTCTGCTCTGTGTGGGTGGGCTTCCTCTTCCCCCTGAATGCTGTATCAGCTGGATTGGAGGGGAAGAGGCTGAGGTCACTGAGGAAGAGCCGCTGGGTCTTTGGGGTTGCAGGTGAGGCAAGGGAGGGTGCTTTGGAGGGAGAGGTAACTGAGGACTGCGCAGTGCTCGTGGATGCATGTGTGTGTTCCAGGGCCCCATCCCCTGTGAGTCTGGTTTCAGTCCCCTGACTGTGCGTGCGTGTGCATTTTGTTTGTGGCGTGTGTGTCTGTGTGCTGGACGTGTGTGTGCTGGTGTGTGCCTGTGCCGGTGTGTGTGTGCTTGGGACGGGTAAGGTGCTGGGGAGTGTGGATGGAGCAGAGGCAGGAGGGGTGAGGGACTGTCTGAGGAGGGACACTGCTGCCATCAGGGAGGAGTCCATGGACCTATTGCCCCTCTGTAGGTCAGACATGCCCGATGAGATGCCCTCCATGAACGACACCAGCTGAGTCAACAGAGCGGTGTGCGCATGGAGGACACTCAGCATGGCTGTCTGCCCTACATGGAGCTGGCGAAGGAGGTACACAGACTCCTCACTCAGGGCAGCAGGGGACACAGGGGCAGGGGGTGCGGTGCCTGGCCCAAAGGAGACACGCTCCCGAACATGGGAGCCTCCACGGACCTGGGGAATGGGAGCCGATGGGAGGGCGGTGGTGGTGCTGGTGGTGGCGGGGACAGCAACACTAGCTGGGGTGTTGTGGCTGCTGACACCCGCCTCCATAAGGGAGTCATCCTCCGAGCCGCTGAGGTCCTCAGCTGAGGTGGATGCTGCTGAGGACTCCTCGGTGTGGCTCCCCTCGCCCTCCATGCCACTGGGTCCCTCCGACCACTCCTCGGCTGCTGACCCAGTCTGGCTCTCCGGCTCCTCCTGGTCCGTGGAGCTGTCCCCTTCCGTGGCCGTGGATGTATCTGCAAACAATGGGGAAACAGACAGACATCAGTCACCTGCACCAAACGCACACACCACTGTGAGCACAGCACATTACAGAGCAAGCCCTGGCATCATTAGTTGAACATTGCTAAAAGTGCCCTAACTGAACAGGAGAAGCCAATTGTCAGTCTGATGCCAACCATGGCACTCACATCCCACATGGCCTTGCACCCATCTGTCTGGTGTCTGTTGGATAGCAACACCCCAGTGTGGACACATGCACCAACTACACAGTAGTTGGACAGTGCAGAGGACACGGTGTAGCATGTGGACATGCACACATCACAACTCTTGCCACTGAGTCAGTACAGGTTTCCGGATGAAAGGGATGCCCAGAGTCAAATAGGAAATGCATGTGATGCATACCAGCGACAGACACCATGATGCACCCATGTCCTGATAGCCATCGCCACAATGGTGTGCATGTAGCACATGTCACTCCCCTGCAGGATCACCAATAAGTAGACACATGCCATGGCGGAGGCATGACTGCTAAGTCATACATCACTGTCTCAGTGATGTATGACTTGGCAGCCAGACAACAACACTCTGCACTGTGTCACAATAGTAGGTCATGGGGAATGCAAGTCCTGGAGCTGCACAAGTGCACATGTACATCCCCCACACAACACATCATCTTAACCCTCATCTGTCCAGGTCATACCGATTGGACATATGGGAGACCTGTGACACTACCCTCTGAACCTGAGCCCCTCACAATCTGCTGTGAATGGGAAACAGCTGCCTGAACTTCACATTCGCATACCCCAGTCTGCACGGGCAGCTGATCAAACACCTATGTGACACACAAGTATCGTCTCCTATGGTCACATCTCCAGTGGCATGCTGAGCCCCTACCGAGAAACACCCCAGCAGTCCTGGCAACAAATCCACAGCACACTGACACAGAGGCAGACACCTGAGGGGTCAAATCACTGCGCACAACGTGTCAGCTGATACCCGGGAGTGGGAGTACTGGTGTATTGGATGGGCTGGAGTAGGCATGACTGTCCTGCCCCACATGAATGAAGGATGAGCCCTGGACAGTGGATAGCTGGCTATGTATGTGTGACACACGTAATCTGCACACTCCTGGGGCCCAAACATTGTTCCCACCCGCTGCATGGGTGTGTGCCAGATACCCCAGGCACATGTGGTGGCTCAGCTCAGCAAGTGGACCGCATATCAAAGCAACAAGCAGATTACATGTCCGAACACAGGCATTGTGTGAACAATGGACCCACCCATGATGCCCACAACAGAGTTAGGGAAACAGATGCTGTCCCCCACCTTGAGTGAAGCAAACTGCAAGGACACAGTCCCAAGTGACACAATTCCCTGAATGTAAGGGCCACACCTGGGTATCAGATGAGGAGTGGGCAGTGCACAATAGAGGGACATGGCTCCTGGACAACATGACTACTGTACTGTGGCAGTTTAACCAGGCCAGAGGAGGGCACATAGCATGTAATACAGAGTTCTCAGTGCAGTCTTTGACTCACCCCCTCCTTGCTGCTGTCTGGCCTTCAGCTGCCCATCCAGGTCTGGAAACACCACCGCCAGGATCTGGAGCATGTGGGGGGTCAGGGTCCGTGTTCCGCCCCTCCTGCGAGGAGGCGACAGCTTCAGCTGAACCCGTGCAATCCTCCGGGTCCAGCCCCGAAGGTCCTGCCACCTCTTCTGGCAGTTGCGGATCCGGCGCTTGTAGACCCCCACGGACCGGACAGCCCGGACGATGTCCTTCCAGATCTCCTGCTTCCGATGGGCATTAACCTGTCAGGATGACAAAGTGAAAAGGCCATTACTACACATGCAACATATCCGTGCATGACACAGTTGTATATACATGTCTCAATCACAGGGGCACATGATGTACACAGGCAGTGCAACGCTGTCCATGGACAGTTTGCCAGAAGTCACTACATGGTATCATTGCATGGGAAGTAAAACCTTGTTCAAATGCACTGTCACTGCACCATACCTGTCCAGTGCATGTCACTACACACTATGGGGGGTGACAACTACTCAGTGAGCCTGCTAGCCAGTGGCGTGCAGACTTTCAGCCTTGCTAGTCAGACAAAATGCACATTCAGAAAGGCAGTGCACAGAACACTCACCTGCTCCCCTGGTGTCCCATACAGCTTGCTGTACTGAGGAAGTAGGCTGTCCAGCAGGGCCTGGTTCTCCTCAAGGCTGAAGGCTGGGGCTCTCTCCACAGTACGTGCCATTGCAGGGTCCAGAGGGGGCAGAGACAGCAGCAGTGCAGTGGCAGATGTCGTCCTGGAGCATGTAGTGCAGGCAAGTGAGCTCTCAGGGGAACAGCCAGCAATATATATGTGATGCAGAGGCAGATACTGTCCCATGTGTCCAAAGTGATAGGTCCAAGACGTTTGCATGTTCTGAATCTGGCCAATCCATGGAATAGCAGCACCAATACACGCCCACAGCATCCTTCAAATCTTCAACTTCATGACATACATGATTTTGCAACATTGTTGTGGGTGACCAACTGAATTTCCAGCAACCGACTCGTTCGAATTTCGAAAACGCGTCCGTTGCCAGGCTAGGCCATTGACAATGGGTGCACACCGATCGGTCCATTGCTGTTCAACGCGTACAGGGGTACAACGCGTACCCGCACACATTGAATGCAATGGGCCGGCCGGGCACACCGATCGGTCCATTGCGGTACAACGCGTACAGGGGTACAACGCGTACCCACACACATTGAATGCAATGGGCCGGCCGGGTGCACCGATCGGTCCATTGCTGTTCAACGCGTACAGGGGTACAACGCGTACCCGAACACATTGAATGCAATGGGCCGGCCGGTCACACCGATCGGTCCATTGCGGTACAACGCGTACACGGGTACAACGCGTACCCGCACACATTGAATGCAATGGGCCGGCCGGGTGCACCGATTGGTCCATTGCTGTTCAACGCGTACAGGGGTACAACGCGTACCCGCACACATTGAATGCAATGGGCCGGCCGGGTGCACCGATCGGTCCATTGCTGTTCAACGCGTACAGGGGTACAACGCGTACCCGCACACATTGAATGCAATGGGCCGGCCGGGTGCACCGATCGGTCCATTGCTGTTCAACGCGTACAGGGGTACAACGCGTACCCGCACACATTGAATGCAATGGGCCGGCCGGGCACACTGATCGGTTCATTGCGGTACAACGCGTACAGGGGTACAACGCGTACCCGCACACATTGAATGCAATGGGCCGGCCGGGTGCACCGATCGGTCCATTGCTGTTCAACGCGTACAGGGGTACAACGCGTACCCGCACACATTGAATGCAATGGGCCGGCCGGGTGCACCGATCGGTCCATTGCTGTTCAACGCGTACAGGGGTACAACTCGTACCCGCACACATTGAATGCAATGGGCCGGCCGGGCACACCGATCGGTCCATTGCTGTTCAACGCATCCCTGTACAAGTGACTGGCATATGTCACCATGCCTGTCTCAGATGAACATATGCCAGCCACAGATAGCTCCCAGGGAGTGAGGGGCACACCTACAACACCACAGCCTGTCCAAACTGTATCATAAGGCATGTAAGGCTGCATTTCCTATTGTGTGTATGTTGGTGTACATGTTGTCCTGTGGGTGTCACCTGGGGGCAGCCACCCCCAGGCTGTGCACTTGTTCATGGGGACAGGATCCTGGGTGTTACGTGTACATGACCACTGTGATGTGCAACTGTTCATATCTGTGCCTGTGCCATGGTCACATTTCACGGTGGTGTATGTTTATGTCATGTCACATACCCCGTGAGTCCCATGTGGGACGGTATGTTTGAGACAGGGTGTCCCAGTGGCACAATAGTGATGGTCCTCCACAGTCTGTGTGCATGTAGTGTTTACAATGTCTCTGATTTCATGTGCACAATGGGAGACATTCTCCACATCCACGTTGTGTGTGCATGGACTTTGATGTTGTGCGTGTGTGTGTCACAGACGTCCATGTCTGTCCTGCAGAGGCAAGTGGAACCACTACCTGTGGGGGTCATGGTTGTTTTGCTGTGGTGTATACCTGATACTCCATGTAATGCCAGTGTCCATGTGGCAATACAGGGTCCCTGGGAATCTACCTGTCGTTGAGCTGTGATGCCTGGGGCACATCTGTCCTCACATGTCAATGTGGGGGTGATTGTGACATGGCAGCAGGAGATGGGAACTGTGACACGGCCTCATGATATCCAATGGGCCAACCTGGGACTTATTGATGCCACTTGTTGAACCGTGATGACAGATGTTGGCCATGTATGTACCATACATGTCCTTACGGAACTGCACACTTCATGTAGTTGTGCCTCATAATGATGTATGATGTGATATTGAGTGTGTTCAATGCCGCATATGTGGGGTGACTGACAATCTTGCTTACTTCTCCTCTGCACTGCAGGGCTCCTGCTGTCCATAGAACATTCCCAGACCTGGCAACGATGGTGGAACGGGACAGCATCCGACGGTACCGCTTCACCAGGCAGCTGATTGAGGATTTGGCAGTGCAGTTGGCCCCACATTTGCAGCCTGGCCGGCCGTATCCTACAGCGCTGATCCCCAAGGTGAAGGTGATGGCAGCCCTACACTTCTTTGCCACCGGTACCTTTCAACATACTGTGGCGACTGCTGGTGGGATGTCACAGACCATGTTCACCCGTATGCTCCGCGATGTTTTGGAGGCAATGTTGCTATACCTGAACCGGTAAATCTATTTCCCTAGACTGCAATGACTCACTGACGTGAAGAGTGACTTCTATGCCCTGGGGAGGATGCCGCATGTCATTGGCTCCATTGATGGGACACATGTGGCTTTGGTACCACCACAGGCCCAGGAGCAGGCCTACCGTAACCGCAAGCACTACCACTCGGTCAATGCACTGGTGGTGTGTCTTGCAGATATGACCATCTCACACGTGTGTGCCCATTTCCCTGGTTCAGCACACGATGCCTTTGTGATGAGGAGTAGTCGCATCCCCAGGATGATGGCACAGATGCAGAACCAGCGTGCCTGGCTTGTTGGTGTGTACTGACTTTGTGCCATTGTGTGTGATCTGATCTGTAGTATTCCGCCCACTTTTCCAAGTCAGCTAATGTGCACTTGTCTGTCCGTAGGTGACTCAGGATACCCCAACATGCCGTGGTTGCTGACACCCCTCAGGAACCCTGTGACACCAGCCCAGATGCGCTACAATGAGGCACATGGTCGGACCAGGAGAGTGATTGAGCGGACATTTGGTCTCCTGAAGAGCCGCTTCCGCTGCCTGGACAAGACAGGAGGGTCCCTCCCATATGCCCCAGCGAAGGTGTGCAAGATTATCATCGTCTGCTGCATGCTCCACAACCTGGCAGTGCGGAAGGAGTTGCCTCTCATCCAGGATGACAATGACCAACATCCGCCACCTGTGGAGGATCCTGGCCTGGACCACGATGCCAGTGATAATGATGATGATGGTGATGTCCGCACACAGCTCATCACCAACTTCTTTAGCTGAATGTGAGTATCCTGAGGTGTCATGTCAATGATGTGAGTTGGCATGATATGTGTAGGTGGTGCTCTGGTGCTGTTGGTGTGTGTCCATGGGCTACTTGACTGGATGTGTGTAGCGATGTGTGCTTACAGGTGGTCTGTACTCCCCAACAGTGTTGACATGCTAACTTGGTTCTGGGTGGGTATCTTGTAACATGTATTGTGCATGAGTTTTGCTGTTCTGTCCTGTTCTCCATTGCTTTTGACTGTGTGTCATTTCTGTCCTTCACAGGGTACTTTCAGATTCGTTTGGTCAACTGTGTCCACCGATGACATGATTGTACTTCCAGGGTGGTAGCTGTTGTGTCCCTACAGGTGATGTGCGCCACACCCATGGACTTACTTCCTTCTACAGTTGTTGACTGTGTGCCCGCTGCCAGGTGAGATTACCTTGCATCTGTAGTGGTTACGACATGTTGCAACTGTGTAATAAACCTGTGCTTCACTTTGTGATGTGCGTTGTCTGTGGTCACACATTTGACTGCCATTTGCTTACTGCACCTGTGGGCTACTTGACTACAACTGGGAATAGGTGTGGTGTCTGTGCATTGCACCGTCTTTCCTGGCAACATCAGTGTAGGCAATGAGTCAGATGGCCTAGGTGTGTATGTGTTGTGTAGCCCTGGTGGTGTGTCTCCCTCATATGTGTCACATTGCCATTACTCACATGCCTGTGTTGTACTTGCTGTTGCAGTTCGCATACACAGTGTAATTTTGCAGTTCATCATCCCCATGACAGCACCCATGTTGGAATCACAACAGAGGCAAGTATGGTGTATTAGTGTGTTTATTGTGATACATTTGTGTGAATAGTGCATAGGATGGTTAGTGCTGTACATTTATATTGCAATCAGAAGTTCCTAGATGAATTGAAAGTCCTGGTAGACAAAATCCCCAGTATCAGGGCCACAGTTGTCTGAGACAGTGGTCCAACTTGTACTCCCCATGTCATGTGTGGGAGTTGTGTTGCCGTCAACAGGGCGAACAGTTTGTGCACAAAGGTGAACATCCAGAACAGGTTCAGGCTTCCTGGGGGTTGCACTTGGCCATCGGCCTCTCACTTGCCCCTCCTCGGATGACCCCTCTTCTTTGGGGGGGGCCCCTCAAGTACAGGCTGCTGCGGTGCAGGGGACTCTCCGCCAGAGTCATCCTCCCTCCCTGTGGCAGTTGCAGTTTGTTCAGCACCAGATGTTGTTGGCACACAGGGAGGTGTAGACTGGTTGCTGTTCATCTGGCGGAGGCATTGTAATATGTCCCTCTGCACCGCCGTCATCAGTGTGTCCCACTTGGACTCCACGTGGGACATGTGTGAGTCCAAGCGGGCATGATGGGCAGCCTGCTGCTGTTTCATGTCTCTGAGGAGCCCCACTACCTGGCTGAGATCTCCGGTGCTGGACTGGTACGCATCCGCTATGCGTGCCAGTTGTGGGTCATCATGCACACCAGACACCTCTGCAAGCAGCGACCTCTGTCTCCCACCCCTCCCACCACCCCTGCCGACATGTGCAGTGCGTGCAGTGGCACGCACAGATGACCCTGGTCCCCCTTGGGGGTTGGTGGTGGTGTCCATGGCCCCACGTTGGTCCAGGGTCCCTGTGCTGGTGGTGCTCCTTGTTCTGTCCATGTCGGCAGGGATGGTATTTGTGGTGACAGTCATTGGAGGGGTGGGTGCAGGGGGTGCAGCTGGTGGTCCTGCTGGTGCTGCAGCTGGTGGTCCTGCTGGTGCTACATGATGACTTGCACCGGAGGTGCCAGGTTGGTCTTCTTCATCCGAGGAGGGCAGAGGCTGTTCGACACCTGTGAACTCCGTATCCTCTTGAGCCTGGGACTGGGACTCCTCAGCGTCTGCTGCTGTGTCCCCATCATCACCTGTTTTTGGGAGACACACACAATGTATGTTATGTTTCTGCAGGCATCAATGGTTGACACACCTGACAGTTGTGACTGTGCCTCTGGGTGCGGGCCTGTACATTGCATTGTCCCAAGTTGTCACAGTCAGGGGTTGATATTGGTGTAGCACATTGTCCTGCATTATTTGGGCATGTCTATGTATTTGTTGGGGTGTGAACATGGTCTGCATTGGTTGTATTTGGTTGACAGCCGGCCCTCCTTCCCACCCAGCCAGTCAGTTATCCCACCATGGACTGTGCTTGCATTGCAGGGAGTGAAAGTTGTCTTTCAGGATGTCAGTCAGTGGTGTCCTGCTGTTGGTTGTTGCACAGTTGCCAGCAGGGCCTTGTGCTCCCCACAGCAGTAGCCAGTGTCAGCCATCTTGTGAGTCCTTTTCCACTCCCTGTGATGTGAGCATGGTTGTGGGTGGTGTTGATGGGCCAGTTGTGAGGCTGAGCAATATCTGTGCCTACTACTCCCATCATGCTATTGCCTCCACCCCACTTCCCAGCATGCCCATCCTTCCTTCCTTTTGACTCTGCTTCCCTGTGGGGTGGGCTGCCTGTGCTGACAGGATGTCTGGGAGTGTTGTCCTGGCAGTTGTTTGGCTAAAAGTCCCAAGAGTGTCCCTGTGCTTCACACAACATAACCCAGGGTGGTGGTTCTTTGTGGGATCTTGAGTTAGGATGTGAGGCATTGCATTCTCCCAGGTGGGTTATGTGGAGTTTGTGTTGAGGGGGTGTGTGAGGGGAGGTGCTTGTGACTATGGTCAGTGCTGCAAGTCCTCCTTCCCACCCAGCCAGATATCCCACCATGGAACGTGCTTGCATTGCAGGGAGTGGAAGTTGTCTTTCAGGATGTCAGTCAGTGGTGTCCTGCTGTTGGTTGTTGCACAGTTGCCAGCGGGGCCTTGTGCTCCCCACAGCAGTTGCCAGTGTCAGCCATCTTGTCAGTTGTTTTCCACTCCCTGTGATGTGAGCATGGTTCAGGGTGGTGTTGATGGGACAGTTGTGGGGGTGAGCTATGTCTGTGACTATGACTCCCATCATGCTATTGCCTCCACCCCACTTCCCAGCATTCCCATACTTAGTTGCTTTTGTGGGGAGTTCAGTGTGTGTGGGTGTGAGAGCAATGGCAAGATGGCTGACAGTGGTGTCCTGCTGTTGGTTGGTGTGCAGTTCCCAGCATGCCCTTGTGCTCCCCACGACACAGCAACAGTGTCAAACATCTTTGATGGGCCTTTCCACTCTCTGTGGGATGTGCATGCGTGAGTGTGAGCTTGCTGGGCCATGTGGTGGGGGATGTTGAGCTGTGACTACGACTCCCATCATGCTATTGCCTCCACCCCCTTCCCAGCATGCCCATCCTTCTTTCCTTTTGACTCTGCTTCCCTGTGGGGTGGGCTGCCTGTGCTGACAGGATGGCTGGGAGTGTTGTCCTGGCAGTTGTTTGGCTAAAAGTCCCAAAATTGTCCCTGTGCTTCACACAACATAACCCAGGGTGGAGGTTCTTTGTGGGATCTTGAGTTAGGATGTGAGGCATTGCATTCTCCCAGGTGGGTTATGTGGAGTTTGTGTTGAGGGGGTGTGTGAGGGGAGGTGCTTGTGACTATGGTCAGTGCTGTCAGTCCTCCTTCCCACCCAGCCAGATATCCCACCATGGAACGTGCTTGCATTGCAGGGAGTGGAAGTTGTCTTTCAGGATGTCAGTCAGTGGTGTCCTGCTGGTGGTTGTTGCACAGTTGCCAGCAGGTCCTTGTGCTCCCCACAGCAGTAGCCAGTGTCAGCCATCTTGTCAGTCCTTATCCACTCCCTGTGATGTGAGCATGGTTCAGAGTGGTGTTGATGGGCCCCTTGTGAGGGTGAGCAGTATCTGTGACTCCAACTCCCATCATGCTATTGCCTACACCCCCTTCCCAGCATGCCCGTACTTCCTTCCTTTGGACTCTGCTTCTCTGTGGGGTAGTGTGCCTGTGCTGACAGGAAGGCTGACAGTGTTGTCCTTGCATTTGTTTGGCTACAAGTCCCAGGTGTGTCCCTGTGCTTCACACAGCATTACACAGGGTGGTGGTTCTTTGTGGGATCTTGAGTTAGGATGTGAGGCATTGCATTCTCCCAGGTGGGTTTTGTGGAGTTTGTGTTGAGGGGGTGTGTGAGGGGAGGTGCTTGTGACTATGGTCAGTGCTGTCAGTCCTCCTTCCCACCCAGCCAGATATCCCACCATGGAACGTGCTTGCATTGCAGGGAGTGGAAGTTGTCTTTCAGGATGTCAGTCAGTGGTGTCCTGCTGTTGGTTGTTGCACAGTTGCCAGCAGGGCCTTGTGCTCCCCACAGCAGTAGCCAGTGTCAGCCATCTTGTCAGTCCTTATCCACTCCCTGTGATGTGAGCATGGTTCAGAGTGGTGTTGATGGGCCACTTGTGAGGGTGAGCAGTATCTGTGACTCCAACTCCCATCATGCTATTGCCTACACCCCCTTCCCAGCATGCCCGTACTTCCTTCCTTTGGACTCTGCTTCCCTGTGGGGAAGTGTGCCTGTGCTGACAGGAAGGCTGACAGTGTTGTCCTTGCGTTTGTTTGGCTACAAGTCCCAGGTGTGTCCCTGTGCTTCACACAGCATTACCCAGGGTGGTGGTTCTTTGTGGGATCTTGAGTTAGGATGTGAGGCATTGCATTCTCCCAGGTGGGTTATGTGGAGTTTGTGTTGAGGGGGTGTGTGAGGGGAGGTGCTTGTGACTATGGTCAGTGCTGTCAGTCCTCCTTCCCACCCAGCCAGATATCCCACCATGGAACGTGCTTGCATTGCAGGGAGTGGAAGTTGTCTTTCAGGAAGTCAGTCAGTGGTGTCCTGCTGTTGGTTGTTGCACAGTTGCCAGCAGGGCCTTGTGCTCCCCACAGCAGTAGCCAGTGTCAGCCATCTTGTCAGTCCTTATCCACTCCCTGTGATGTGAGCATGGTTCAGAGTGGTGTTGATGGGCCACTTGTGAGGGTGAGCAGTATCTGTGACTCCAACTCCCATCATGCTATTGCCTACACCCCCTTCCCAGCATGCCCGTACTTCCTTCCTTTGGACTCTGCTTCCCTGTGGGGTAGTGTGCCTGTGCTGACAGGAAGGCTGACAGTGTTGTCCTGGCAGTTGTTTGGCTAAAAGTCCCAAGAGTGTCCCTGTGCTTCACACAACATAACCCAGGGTGGTGGTTCTTTGTGGGATCTTGAGTTAGGATGTGAGGCATTGCATTCTCCCAGGTGGGTTCTGTGGAGTTTGTGTTGAGGGGGTGTGTGAGGGGAGGTGCTTGTGACTATGGTCAGTGCTGCAAGTCCTCCTTCCCACCCAGCCAGATATCCCACCATGGAACGTGCTTCCATTGCAGGGAGTGCAAGTTGTCTCTCAGGATGTCAGTCAGTGGTGTCCTGCTGTTGGTTGTTGCACAGTTGCCAGCAGGGCCTTGTGCTCCCCACAGCAGTAGCCAGTGTCAGCCATCTTGTGAGTCCTTTTCCACTCCCTGTGATGTGCGCATGGTTCATGGTGGTGTTGATGGGACAGTTGTGGGGGTGAGCAATATCTGTGACTACGACTCCCATGATGCTATTGGCTACACTGACTTGCCCAGCATACACAGAATTCCTTTCTTTCAGTGGTCTTCACTGTGTGTTGGTGTTGTAGTGGTGGCTACATGTCTGGATGTGTTTGTTAGTTATATTTGTGCCACTGCCTAGCTGTAGTTGTAGTTGTGTTTGTACATGTGATGACACGGTTAAATGTAACTTTGAGATGGCATGTGTTGTGTTTATCTGACTGACATACACATTTTGGGATGATTCTGTTCTAGTTGCTGTGTAATTGCTAAGAGTGCATGGTTTGACTCTCCCCTTGACAGTGATGTGTGTGTGTATTGTGGCAGAATATTGTGTACATTTGTTGTGTACTCACCAGGCTCTGGGATGTTTTCTAGTCCATAGACGCTCACTGGCGGAAGGATGGCCCGCACCTTCTCCTCCCAGGGCCTGAGGTATACTGGCTTGGCAGGAGGGCCACTGCCGGTGTATTGGCTCAGGAGGTAGTCCTTCTTCAGCAGCTCCCGTACCCTCCTGCGCACGTCATACCACCTGTTCTGGATGTCAGTCTTTGTGCACAGACATGGTGATTGTGCGTTCACCCTGTTGATGATCCTCTCCCACATCTTTGTTTTCTGGGAGATGGGTGTCTGTTGGACCAGTGCGCCAAACAGCTGTGGCTCTACCCTGAGGATCTCGTCTACCAGGACTTCCAATTCACAATCTAGGAACTTGTGATTCTTTTTGGGGGCATGGTGATGGGTGGTGATGGTGAGTAATGTGTGTGTTGGTGTGCAGGTGAAGGTGTGTGAGTGTGTGTTTTGCTGGGTGTATGTGAGGTAGCTATTTGTTGGTGTGCTGATGGTGTGTGGCTTGTGTGAGGGATGAGCTGTGGGTGTGTGGTTGCTGTCTGTTGAGTGCTGGCAGTAGAATAGCATTTGCAAAGGATCATGGTTGGGATTTGTGTCCTTTATATGGGTGGAGTTGTGGGTGTGTCTTTGTTCTCTGTCCCCACCCCCCAGTATTTATTGGCTTTGTAATTGCTTGTTTGGCCTTTTTTTGTGTATTTTTCCTTAGTACTTTCTGTGCATGTTGGAAACGTTCTTGTGACCGAGTCGGACCCTGCAGTTGTCTCGTACGGTCTTCTCCGTTTCGTTCACGCTGTGTTTGTGCTATTTTCTATGCTGCGTACGCGTCGGTCGCGGTGTTTTGTGTTACTTCGGCTCGCAGTTTTGTATGCGTGTCGGTCGTACGGCTTGTCCTCCGTACGACTCGGTCGTGGTTTTCGCGCCTTGCATCGTACTTTGCGGTTTGGAGTTAGCGTGTACGTTTCGGTTGGATTTGTTCCGGGTGCGTGTCGGTCGGTTCGATTTGCGTGTTTTTCCGGCCGGATTGCTGTTTTCCGTGTGGCTCGGTCGTTCGGCTTGGGTTCCGTACGTGTCGGTCGGGTTTTGCGCGCTTTGCATCGTACTTGGCGTGTCGGGCGCCACAGGTACGTGTCGGTCGGAATTCATTCCGGCTCCGAGTCGGTCGGTGCTTTTTCCGGCCCGAATCGGAATCGACCCCTTAATATAGCTATGTTTGTGACATCTCATCTCATTATTTATATATGATGTTCTATGAGTTACAATTGGTGTGTAATCTCAATACCCAGAGGGTGTTGAGTCTAAGTTAATCTCTCTCGTTTTCTGGGTTAGTGGGCATACGTTAAAATTATGACAGGGGAAGATTCCTGTGGTTTGCAGTAGATTCCATAATGCTTGAATGCCTCTGTCTTTGGGTACACATTGTGCATTTGGTTATGTATATGCCCTTTGGATGTGATATTGTGTGCTGTGTTTACTATAGTGTTGGGACTCAATATAATATGTGTGCTTTGCCATGAGGAAAAACTGGGTGTGTGACAATATCAAAATAAGATGACAATAAGAGAACACAAAAGTTTCAAAATTATACTAATTTTTGTCTACTTCACATGTTGCAATTTATAAAAACTGAATAGGAATGAGAACGTTAGTGCTCTACTGTTAAGTTTGAATTTGTATAAACAACTACACATAGGCAGGGATTATATTGGCCCTGAAGAAATCCAGAGACCCATTTGGACTTGTTAAAATCAGCTGAAACATATAGGCAAGCAATTTTGGATTCCATGAACCATTGTTTGTTCATAACACATCCATACTTTGTACCTTTTAATAACAACATGGGCAGCTATATAATAAAAAGAGTTATCTTGTGGTCATACCCAAAGTCATATTTACAAAACTGGACTCCCAGGACTTATCCAGAACATCTTTTATGACCAACTAGTTATTCAGCCCATTGTGGTAGTACTGACTTACTCAATAGTGTTAAGAGATTCCAGATTTCAGTAATTCCCTTCCACGACCCCACACACCATTGAGTGGTAAAGTGTATTTGATAGAGAGTACATATGTTGGGTCAGCTCTCTCACTCTCCTGATTGGTGTGCATATGTTTGGGTAGCAGATTGCTGTAAGAGTACATTAGAGGATTAATACACGGTTAACACAAGGATTATCAGTATTCTGCGATTGAACCAGAACCAGCTCCCACCTCTTTGTGCCTCGTTTGTGGGTACTCCAGGCTGGGGACAACTCTCTGATGAGGAGCACCATTCTACACAAATGCTGACTATGGAGAACAGCCTAGAGAGGCCAGATGAAAGAAACAGTAACCCAAACCAGTTCTAGAAGTACAGATGAAGAATCCATGTCCCCTGGCTGCTCTTACTGTATAAAAGTGGGAGTCACTGACATACTTGCTGTTCCAGGTTTGAGTTCTCTTTGATCAAAGAGTAGAGTTCTCCACAGACTACTCAGGGGACTGTTTCACAACCAGAATGGGTGTCTGCCTGACAGCCAACTTCCCAGAGGTGAGGAGACATCACCTGGAGTCTGACCCGGAAGGAACACACTATCTCCCAGTTCTGTAGCACCTGGAGATCAACCCGTTTGCTGAGACAGGGCAAGAGCAATCATCCCTACATGATGTGTGATTGTCCAGTGCAAGCCAGAAGCATTTGACCCTGAAGTTTGAGGGGCCATCTGCACAGTATAACAGAGGAGAGTGATCTGTGTGCTTCATTGACGACAGCACAATCTCTCCCAATGAACAGCTGGCACCCCTGCAAGAGTTACCTGATTATGACCATTTAACATTGAGAAACTATGACTGGGTTGCCTGTGCTGCGGGAACATTCTGACTCTGTGCCCAAACAGTCTGAGCTACTCAGACTTTAACCTGCACCACAGCTGACTGTGCCACTAAACCAGCAAACTGAGCCATGGCAGAGTCATGTTGTTAGGGCAGTTAAGGTGGTACTGTGACACTTGACCCCGCAACCTACCACCCCAATTCGTTGTTACCCTGGAAGCAGTCTTGTGATCAGCTGGAGACGTGTGCTAACAACTGAGCCTCCATGCCTGCATAGACTCCAGGTGGTGGCCTCCATTGCTGCCTTCTGTGGAGGCAGAAATGCCAGAGCATTTACTGCCAGCCAATTCTTTCTACAAAAGAATGAGAGAGAGGCATGCAGCAAGTTCCTGCCATGGACAAAGAGTAGATGAACCTCTGCAGTAGTGAGATAGGGTCAACTGGGACTAATAAGAGTAACCGAGCACATTAACTCAGTAGAGACGTATTGAGTTACGAATACCTGACTGAGACAGAAATTGAACTCAGTAGATGGGAGAGAGTGAGGAGAGGAGGAATGGGGGGATTATCATGCCCAAGTACAGTTGCCCCTTAGTAGTGAAGCATCCATATCTATGACATGTAGTGTGAAGTACTGAGTTTTCTTTGTGTATTGAAGTACTTTCATTTAACAAAGACAAGCACTGGGCTGAACTATCCATTATTCCATTGTTGGGTGATTGTTGAGCTCTGAGCACAAAGCATCCCCACACTACCTCCCTAAGAAGCCTTTGACTGCTCACCACTACTATCACTGAGAGTCAAATGCTGAAAGGTTTGTGCTCTGCCCACTTTGCAGGGATATAGTAGGACAGACCTGGTGCATCAGACACAAATAAGGCCCAGTAGTTGCATTTGCCCTCCGGCCCCGTGAATGGAGTCTGCCATACTATTTTTAAAAGTAGAAGTTTGGGAACAGATGTTGGTGTGAATTTGAAGATTTTTCTGCCACAGAAATGTGAAGAAATTCTGCTTTGTCAATTAAAGTTTGAGATTTGAAGTGATTTATAGGTAAGTAAATAGTGCTGGCATCCATGCACACCACCTTGGACTACCCATGTGTCTAGTTTTCAGAAACAGGTGGGGTTTATTGGTTCCTTGGTGTCAGCTTACATCAGTTCCAAGTACGACAGCCACTCACACCCCAACTATCAACCTAATTTCAAACTTCTTTTGTGCACCTTCTATTCCTGGGTGCAGTGCTTAATTTGCAAGCAATTATGTGCCAGGGCCCTCGTTAGGAGTCCACTACAGCTTGCACCACCCATTGCCCCTGACAGTGCTGCCAATGACAATACCAACTGAACTACTAACCATCACAGTCCTACAAGTGTGACAATTCATACTATTTCAGCCCCCTAAAGCTATGAGAATGGCTTTGGCGCCAGCTATTGGTCATTTTTATTGTGTATTGAATTAAGTAATAATTGTTGTTATGCGCATCTCTAAATTACACAAACAGCGCTACCAGGTGGCAGACTGTCATAAGTGCAGGTGTAGACAAATAAGTGCTGGTGCTGAACACTGGAAACCACAAGGTCAAATTAAGCAGTGCCTGGGTGATAGGAAAAAAGCAATTTTGGGGCACCTATTTAGTTGGGAGAATTGGGGCAAAGAAGGAAGATAGGATTTATGCTATTATTTTTAGCTGCATTTTGTAGGACATTTCTAATACATTTCCAAAGAATCACTTGGCATTATGGATAAGTCCAAGTTTTGCAAATGACTCCATATCAACAACTGCAGATACTTTGCTACTTTAAAAATGTATATTTTTTTATTTATGACCAATTTTCTAATCATTAGATTTTTCATTATGAAGTATGGGTGGTGCACAGTGAAAATAATTGTAAGCCACAGCTAGATTGCTGGATGTGGGTGAGCTTTTGAGCAAACTACAAAAAATATACACGAGTGAGCTTTTGAATAGATGACAAACACCTTAAATCTATTACCAGAAGAGTCTATCAGACATCATAGTGTATTATTTTTGCTGTCTTGCCATTTGTGCAAAAGGTTTCAGGGGAAGACCTTATTACCCATTCCTCTTTTTCCCTACTTCCATTAATTAATTTTTGTGTTCAGCAATTAGTCTCTTTGAGGAATATTGAGAAATCTACAATAAAAATTAGGTGTGTGTAAAATGTGGGTAATTTGCACTTGCTTAAGTGCGTAAAAGTTTGTTAACATTATGCAAAGTTATGAGTAATTACATGAAATAAGAAAATGGCATGTGGCACTGTATTTTAGCTGGAGATATGTCCTCACATCAAGTTTGGAAGCAAGGATTAATTTTGTGCAAAAAAACTGTAAACAACGGCAACTCACATTCTGTTGTGCGTTTTATTCCTGTGCTTTCAAGGTAAATTTTAACAGCGAACAGCACATTTGAGATACATTTTTACTGCGAATGGTGTGTAATTATGTGTGACATGTCTTAAAGGGGCAATTTACGGAATTTCATGTAACAAGAATATTATGAAATTACTAAACCTACACTAGATTATGTTAGAAATGTTATCTGCTTTCTTATGATAATACAAATGTAAACAGATTTGGATTCCTTGCTGAAGCACAAACACCCAGCACCTACCTTTAAAATTCTGAGAAGAAGGAGAAGTGTGTATATATATATATATATATATATATATATATATATATATATATATATATATATACATATACGTCATGTGATCAAGACCGTGTTTGGCCGAAACGCGTCAGGGCGGTTGAGAATAAAATATTTGCAAGCACAAGAATTGGGTTCGTGTCCGTCCTTTCCCAAGAGAAGGGAAGCAACGAAGAACGGCGTAAGCTATACATATATATATATATATATATATATATATATAACCTACTGCATGTCAGCAGCTCCCCTTGTGAAAAAGCGATGCCGGCTCCCGCAGGAGACGGGGAGCCGGCAGGGACTGTGGGGGCATTAGGGCTCCCCCCACGGTCCACAATGGTGAGGCCAGGCCCCGGGGATGGGGTCCCTGGGACCAGAAGTGGCCCGGGAGGGGGGCCACGTGGACCCCTCCCCTGTAATTAAAAAAATAAAAGAACAGAAAGGCCGGCCCCGGGGGATGGGGTCCCCGGGGCCATAATTGGCCTGAGGAGGGGAGCCACGCGGCCCTCCTCCCAAAAATACTATAAAACAAGAAGGCTGGCCAGGCCCCAGGGGATGGGGTCCACGGGGCCATAATTGGACTCTGGAGGGGGGCCCCTCTTCAAAATATTTTTTTTTTAAAAAGGCTGCCAGGCCCCGGGGAATGGGGTCACCGGAGCCAAAAGTGTCCCAGGGAAATGGGGCCATGCAGCCTCCCTCCCATAAAATAAAAAATTATAGAAAAAGAAACCAGCAACTTGCTGGAGGCCCTGCCCCTTCCCTGCATGACTCTGCAAACACGCCCCCTGGCACGTTCTAAGTTGGGGAATTAAGTCCACTTGAAAACTGAGGGTCCCTGGGGGCCAACTAGCCCACCAGGTACCTCCAGTAAGCGCCACACAGCTGGATTGCAGAGAGGTGGTCCGAGGCCACGCCCATTTTTGCACCACTCTGCAAACGCGCCTCTTGGCGCACAGCTGGTGGGGCTATGAGGTCCTCTTGTGTCCTGAGGACCTCAGGACACAAGTGGACTTCATCCCCCGAGCAGCAGTGCCAAATTCGCGCCAAATTCGCGCTGGGTACGCGAATCCGGACAATTTTTTTAAAAAAAGCGAAGCGTGGGCTCCCGCACTTTGCTTCTTTGAGCGCCTGGGTGGGCCAGGTCCCGGGGGCAATGAGAAAATTATATGCAGGGGCCAGTGGGGACCGCCACCTCCCTGGGGCTCATTAACTAAAAAATGCATAGGGGGCTCCTTCCCCCCCAACTGCCCCGGGGACCGCCACCTCCCTGGGGCTTTACTTGAATAGGGGCGGGGGTCTCTCGGGCCAAGCCCCGAGGACCTCCACCTCCCCGGGGCTCCAATTAAATTATAGAAGTGTGGGGGGGCTCCTGCCCCTCCCCACACTGCCCTGGGGACCACCACCTACCCGGGGCACAGATTATGTTAATATGGAGGTCCATTACGGGCCCCCGGCCCAGGGGACCACCACCTCCCCGGGTCTGTGCAAAAGATGGGAGGGGGGCCCTCTAGGAGCCCTCCTTGGCCCTGGGGACCGCCACCCCCAGAGCAGGCTCCTGCAGTGTCCCGGGGTGCCCACCCCTGGGACATTGCCGTTTGCTATGGCAGGGAGGGAGCATGGCTCTCGCCCTGCCATAGCAAACACTGCTTTGCTTATTGGAAGCAAGAGCAGGAAACCTGCTCTCGCGTCCAAGAAGCAAAGCAGATTGCTTTTGGACAAGGGGAGCTGCATGTCAGCAGCTCCCCTTGTCCAAAAGCAATGCCGGCTCCCGAAGGAGGTGGGGAGCTGGAAGGGATGGCGGGGGCATTGAGGCTCCCCCCGTGGTCCCCATCAAGGAGGCTAGGGCCCAGGGGATAGGGTCCCCAGGGCCAATAGTGGCCCAGGGAAGGGGCGCCATGCGGCCCCTCTCCCTTTTGTAATTTAAAAATAAATAATTAAATAAGGACAGGCCCCGGGGGATGGGGTCCCTGGGACCAAAATTGGCCTCCTTCAAAATTAAAAAAAAAAGAAAGGCCGGCCAGGCCCCGGGGGATGGGTCCCTGGGGCCAAGAGAGGCCAAGGGAAGGGGGGCCATGCGGCCCCCCTTCCAAAAATAAATTTTTGCCGGGCCCCGGGGGATGGGGTCCTTGGGGCCAAAATCAGCCTGGAGAGGGGGGACTCACAGCCCCCGTACCCTGTAAAAAAAAAAGAAAAGGCCTAGCCCCGGAGGATGGGGACCCCAGGGCAATAATTGGCCTCAATAGGGTGGCCTCGCGCCCCCCTCCTTTTGAATAATAAAAAAAAGGCTCAGGTCCTGGGGGATGGGGTCCCCGGGGCCCAAAGGCTCAAGAGAAGGGGGGCCACACAACCCCCTTCTTCAAATAAAAATGATTTTAAAAAAACACAACTCCCTGGAGACCCCGCCCCCTCCCTGCATGACTGTGCAAACGCGCCTCCTGGCGCGCTCTGCGTTGGGGGATTAAGTCGCCGTTGGTAGTGAGGGTCCCTGGGGGCCAACTAGGCCAGCAGGAACCTCCAGTAAGCCCCACACAGTGGGATTGCTGAGAGGTGGTATGAGGCCATTCCCTTTTTCCACCACTCTGCAAACGCGCCTCTTGGCGCACTGCTGGTGGGGTGATGAGGTCCCCTTGTGTCCTGAGGACCAGTGCGCCAGGCGGCACGTTTGCAGAGTGGTGTAAAAAGTGGGCGTGGCCTCGGACCACTCTCAGCAATAAAGCTGTGTGGGGCTTACTGGAGGTAACAGGAGGGCTAGTTGGCCCCCAGGGACCCTCAGGAGGCAAGGGGACTTCACCCCCAATGAACAGGTCACAAGGCAGCACATTTGCAGAGTGGTGGACAAAGGGGGCGTGGCCTGTGTCCTCCTCTCAGCAATCCCACTGTGTGGGGCTTACTGGAGGTAACAGGTTGGCTAGTTGGCCCCTAAGGACCCCCAGCAGTGAAGTGGACTTTAATCCCCATGCAAGAGTGCGCCAGGGAGCACGTTTGCAGAGTGGTGGGGAAAGGGGGCGTGGCCTGCTATGAGAACTTAGCAATGCTGCTGTGTGGGACTTGCTGGAGATAATAGGAGGGGTAGTTGGCCCCCAAGGTTGTCCATGGGGGCCAACTACCTATCCTGTTATCTCCACTAAGCCCCAAACAGTGGGATTGCTAAGAGGTCTTCGGAGGCCACACTCGCCCTTTCTCCACCACTCTGAAAACGCGCCTCATGGCACAGTACTGGTTGGGGGATGAAGTCCACTTTACTCCTGAGGGACTTTGGGGGGCAAAGAAGCCCTCCTGGTACCTCCTGTAAGTCCTACGCAGCGGAATTCCTGAGCGCTGGTTGGAGGCCCAGCCCCCTTTCTCCACCACTCTGCAAACGTGACTACCAGTTGAAGAAGCATTTGTAATTTAATAGGTCTCGTATTTGCAAGAGTTAGAGCTATTGGCATTGTAAATGTAAAAGTTTTTTACTAATGTTTTTTGGAGTGGAGTGGATGTACGTTGTGTGTAGTAGAATTATGTGGTATGTTGTGCAGTGAAATTATGTGGATAGAAAGTATGTGGTATTTAGTGTATAGGAATTATGTATAGTGGGATTATGTGTTATGGAGAGTAATTATTTGGTATGGTAGTCTGTGTTGTGGAGTGGTAACCTCAGGTTTAGTCTTCCTCGTTTCCATAGAAGCTAAATTATGAACTCAATGAGACAAAAAAAGAAGGAATCACTGAGGAGCACTTATGGACCTGGTCAGAGGTATGAGCAGGGCCACTGGAATTATGCAACTGTTTGGCTGCACCGACTTTCGCACAATTATACATTTTCTGCATTAGCCACATAATCCATCAAGTGCTGCCTAATCTGCAGATTTGAACAAAAAAAAACCCTTGTTTCTAGCTCAAACGTTACCAAAAATGCAGCAACAAGCGTTACAGCGTGGTGGAAGGCCCTTTGCAAACCTAGAATGGTCACCTGTTACTTATTGCTAAAGGTGGGTGTTAAATTGGTACTAACGGTCTGCAAACAACTCTTGCTTCTTTCTGCACCTCTCTTGCCACTTTCTGCATTTCTGTTGCTTCTTTCTGCAACTTTCTTTTTTCTGCACTTCTTTTGCCTCTTTCTGCTCATCTCTTCCACTTTCTGTCCCTCTCTTGCCTCTTTCTGCACCTCTCTTGCCTCTTTCTGCACCTCTGTTGCCTCTTTCTGCACCTCCATTGCTTCTTCCTGTACCCCTCTTGCCTCTTTCTGCACCCCTGTTCCCTCTTTCTGCACCTCTCCTGCCTGTTGCTTCACCTCTCTTGCCTCTTTCTTCACTTCTCTTGCCTCTTTCTGCACCTCTGTTGTTTCTATCTGCACTTCGCTTGCCTCTTTCTGCACCCCTCTTGCCTCTTTCTGCACCCCTGTTGCTTCTTTCTGCACTTCTGTTGCTTCTTTCTGCACCTCTGTTGCTTCTTTCTGCAACCCTCTTCCTGCAACCCTCTTCCCTCTTTCTGCACCTCTCTTGTCTCAGTCTGCCCACCTGTTCCCTCTTTCTGCACCCCTTTTGCCTGTTTCTGCAGCTCTCTTGCCTCTTTCTGCAGTTCTCTTGCCTCCTTCTGCACCTCACTTGCCTCTTTCTGCAACTCTCTTGCCTCTTTCTGCAGTTCTCTTGCCTCCTTAAGCACCTCTAATGCCTCTTTCAACACTTCTCTTGCCTGTTTCTGCACCTCTCTTGCCCCTTTCTGCACCTCTATTGCCTCTTTCTGCACCTCACTTGCTTCTTTCTGCACCCCTTTTGCCTGTTTCTGCACCCCTCTTCCCTCTTTGTGCAACTCTCTTGCCTCTTTCTGCACCTCTCTTCCCTCTTTCTGCACCACTCTCTTGCCTCTTTCTGCACCTCACTTGCTACTTTCTGCACCCCTTTTGCCTGTTTCTGCACCTCTCTTCCCTCTTTCACCACCACTCTTGCCTTTTTCTGTACCTTTTTTGCTTCTTTAAGCACCTCTCTTGTCTCTTTCTGCACCCTTCATGCCTCTTTCAGCACCTCTGTTGCTTCTTTCTGCAGTTCTCTTCCTTCTTTCTGCACCCCTCCTGCCTCTTTCTGTACCCCTCTTGCCTCTTTGTGCACATCTCCTAAACCTTTCTGTACCCCTCTTGCCTCTTTTTGCACCTCTGTTGGTTCTTTCTGCACCTCTTTTGCTTTGTTCTGCACTTTACTTGCCTCTTTCTGTACCCCTCTTGCCTCTTTCTGCACCTCTGTTGGTTCTTTCTGCGCTGCTCCAAATTTTTGCATCCCTCTTGCCTTTTTCTGCACCCCTCTTCCCTCTTTCTGCACCTCTCTTGCCTCAGTCTGCCCACCTGTTCCATCTTTCTGCACCCCTTTTGCCTGTTTCTGCAACTCTCTTGCCTCTTTCTGCAGTTCTCTTGCCTCCTTCTGCACCTCACTTGCCTCTTTTTGCACCTCTGTTGGTTCTTTTGCACTGCTCTTGCTTCTTTCTGCACCTCTCTTGTAAATTTCTGCACCCCTCTTGCCTCTTTCTGCACCCCTCTTGTTTCTTCACCTTTCTTGCCTCTGTCTGCACCCCTCTTGCCTCTTTCTGAACCTCTTTAGCCTGTTCTGCAACTCTCTTGCCTCCTTCTGCAGCTCCCTTGCCTCCTTCTGCACCTCTGTTGCTTCTTTCTGCACTTCTCTTGCCTCTTTCTGGACCCCTGTTGCTTCATTCTGCACTTCCCATGCTTCTTTTTGCACCTGTCTTGCTTCTTTCTGCACCCCTGTTGTCTCTTTCTGAACTCGTCTTCCCTCTTTCTGCACCTCTCTTGCCTCTTTCTGCATCTCACTTGCCTCTTTCTGCACTTCCCTTGCTTCTTTCTACACCTCTGTTGCTTCTGTCAGCAATTCTCTTGCCTCTTTCTGCACTTCTCTTGCCTGTTTCTGCACATCTCTTGCCTCTCTCTGCACCACACTTGCTTCTTTGTGTGCCCCTGTTCCTTCTTTCTGCACATTTCTTACCTGTTTCTGCAACTCTCTTGCCTCTTTCTAAAGTTCTCTTGTCTCTTTCTGCACCTCTGTTGCTTCTTTCTCAACTTCTCTTGACTCTTTCTGCACCCCTCTTTCCTCTTTCTGCACCTCTCCTGCCTGTTGCTTCACCTCTCTTGCCTCTTTCTTCACTTCTCTTGCCTCTTTCTGCACCTCTGTTGTTTCTATCTGCACTTCGCTTGCCTCTTTCTGCACCCCTCTTGCCTCTTTCTGCACCCCTGTTGCTTCTTTCTGCACTTCTGTTGCTTCTTTCTGCAACCCTCTCCCTGCAACCCTCTTCCCTCTTTCTGCACCTCTCTTGTCTCAGTCTGCCCACCTGTTCCCTCTTTCTGCACCCCTTTTGCCTGTTTCTGCAACTCTCTTGCCTCTTTCTGCAGTTCTCTTGCCTCCTTCTGCACCTCACTTGCCTCTTTCTGCAACTCTCTTGCCTCTTTCTGCAGTTCTCTTGCCTCCTTAAGCACCTCTAATGCCTCTTTCAACACTTCTCTTGCCTGTTTCTGCACCTTTCTTGCCCCTTTCTGCACCTCTCTTGCCTCTTTCTGCACCTCACTTGCTTCTTTCTGCACCCCTTTTGCCTGTTTCTGCACCTCTCTTCCCTCTTTCACCACCACTCTTGCCTTTTTCTGTACCTTTTTTGCTTCTTTAAGCACCTCTCTTGTCTCTTTCTGCACCCTTCGTGCCTCTTTCAGCACCTCTGTTGCTTCTTTCTGCAGTTCTCTTCCTTCTTTCTGCACCCCTCCTGCCTCTTTCTGTACCCCTCTTGCCTCTTTGTGCACATCTCTTAAACCTTTCTGCACCCCTCTTGCCTCTTTTTGCACCTCTGTTGGTTCTTTCTGCACCTCTTTTGCTTCGTTCTGCACTTTACTTGCCTCTTTCTGTACCCCTCTTGCCTCTTTCTGCACCTCTGTTGGTTCTTTCTGCACTGCTCCAAATTTTTGCATCCCTCTTGCCTTTTTCTGCACCCCTCTTCCCTCTTTCTGCACCTCTCTTGCCTCAGTCTGCCCACCTGTTCCATCTTTCTGCACCCCTTTTGCCTGTTTCTGAAACTCTCTTGCCTCTTTCTGCAGTTCTCTTGCCTCCTTCTGCACCTAACTTGCCTCTTTTTGCACCTCTGTTGGCTCTTTTGCACTGCTCTTGCTTCTTTCTGCACCTCTCTTGTAAATTTCTGCACCCCTCTTGCCTCTTTCTGCACCCCTCTTACTTGTTTCTTCACCTCTCTTGCCTCTGTCTGCACCCCTGTTGCCTCTTTCTGTACCTCTTTAGCCTGTTTCTGCAACTCTCTTGCCTCCTTCTGCAGCTCCCTTGCCTCCTTCTGCACCTCTGTTGCTTCTTTCTGCACTTCTCTTGCCTCTTTCTGCACCCCTGTTGCTTCATTCTGCACTTCCCATGCTTCTTTTTGCACCTGTCTTGCTTCTTTCTGCACCCCTGTTATCTCTTTCTGCACTCGTCTTCCCTCTTTCTGCACCTCTCTTGCCTCTTTCTGCATCTCACTTGCCTCTTTCTGCACTTCCCTTGCTTCTTTCTACACCTCTGTTGCTTCTTTCAGCAATTCTCTTGCCTCTTTCTGCACTTCTCTTGCCTGTTTCTGCACCTCTCTTGCCTCTTTCTACACCACACTTGCTTCTTTCTGCACCCCTGTTCCTTCTTTCTGCACATTTCCTACCTGTTTCTGCAACTCTCTTGCCTCTTTCTACAGTTCTCTTGTCTCTTTCTGCACCTCTGTTGCTTCTTTCTCAACTTCTCTTGACTCTTTCTGCACCCCTCTTTCCTCTTTCTGCACCTCTCTTGGTTGTTTCTATACTGATCTTGTTTCTTTCTGCACCTGTCTTGCAAATTTCTGCACCCCTCTTGCCTCTTTCTACACCCATCTTGACTCCTTCTGCAAATCTGTTGGTTCTTTCTGCACTGCTCTTGCTTCTTTCTGCACCTCTTTTGCCTGTTTCTGCAACTCTCTTTCCTCTTTCTGCACTTCTCTTGCCTCCTTCTGCACCTCTGTTGCTTCTTTTTTGCACGTCTTTTCCTCTTTCTGCACCCCCCTTGCCTCATTCTGCACCTCTGTTGCTTCTTTCTGTACTTCTCTTGCTTCTTTCTTCACTTCGGTTGCTTCTTTCTGCACACCTCTTGCCTCTTTCTACACCCCTCTTCCCTCTTTCTGTACCTCTCTTGCCTCTGTCTGCACCTTTCATGCCTCTTTCTGCACCTCTGTTCCTTCTTTCTGCACTTCTCTTGCTTCTTTCTGCACCCCTCTTGCCTCTTTCTACACCTCTGTTGCTTCTTTCTGCACTTCTCTTGCTTCTTTCTGCACCTCTCTTGCAAGTTTATGCACCCCTTGTGCCTCTGTGTGCACCTCTCATGCCTCTTTCTGCTCCTCTCTTGCCTCTTTCTGCACCCCTCTTGCCTCTTTCTGCACCTCTTTTGCTTTTCTCTGAACTTCTCTTGCCTCTTTCTGCACCCCTCTTGACTCTATCTGCACCTCTGTTGGTTCTTTCTGCACTGCTCCTCCTTCTATCTGCTACTCTCTTGCAGATTTCTGCACCCCTCTTGCCTCTTTCTGCACCTCTGTTGGCTCTTTCTGTACCTCTCTTGCCTCTGTGTGCACCCCTGTTCCCTCTTTGTGCACCTCTTTTGCCTGTTTCTGCAATGCTCTTGCCTCTTTCTGCACTTTTCTTGCCTTTTTCTGCACCTCTGTTGCTTCTTTCTGCACCCCTCATTCCTCTTTCTGCACCCTTCTTCCCTTTTCCTGCACGTCTCTTGGTTCTTCCTTCACTGCTCTTGCCTCTTTCTGTACCCCTCTTGCCTCTTTCTGCACCTCTTTTGCTTCTTTCTGTACTTCTCTTGCCTCTTTCTGCACCCCTCTTGCCTCTTTCTGCACCTCTGTTGGTTCTTTCTGCAAGGCTCTTGCTCCTTTCTGCACCTCTGTTGTTTCTTTCTGCACTTCTCTTGCTTCTTTCTACACCTCTCTTGCATCTTTCTGCACCCCACTTGCCTCTTTCTGCACCCTTCTTCCCTCTTTGTGCGCCTCTCCTGCCTCTTTGTGTACCTCTCTTGCCTCTTTTTGCACCCCTCTAGCCTCTTTCCGCATCTCTTTTGCTTATTTCTGCTCTTCTTTTGCCTCTTTCTGTACCCCTCTTTCCTCCTTCTGCACCTCTGTTGTTTCTTACTGCATTGCTCTTGATTCTTTCTGCACCTCTCTTGCAAATTTCTGCACCCCTCTTGCCTCTTTCGGCACCCCTCTTCTCTCTTTCTGCACCCCTGTTCCCTCTTTCTGCACCTCTTCTGCATGTTTCTGCACCTCTGCTGCCTCTTTCTGAACTTCTCTTACCTTTTTCTGCACCTCTGTTGCTTCTTTCTGCACTTCTCTTGCCTCTATCTGCACCCCTTGTCCCTCTTTCTGCACCCCTCCTCCCTCTTTCTGCACCCCTGTTGCTTCTTTCTGTACTTCTCTTCCTTCTTTCTGCACCTCTCTTGCTTCTTGCTGCACCTCTCTTGCCTCTTTCTGCACCCTTCTTCCCTCTTTCTGCACCTCTCTTGCCTCTTTCTGCACCTCTCTTGCCTCTTTCTGCACACACAGGGCTACTTTTAAACTGACCTCAGGCTCAGCAGTGCACACATGCAAGGCCTCTAAACTGCCATGCCCTACTATATGCTAGGGACTTAGAGGTAGTTTTAATCCCCCTGCCCTATTATGTACTAGGGCCTTACAGGGGAGGTCATGCCAATCACAGGGGTACCCAACCCATAGTGTACCCTAGTGTATGTAGGTGTTTTCACTGTATTCTAAGTATCTTTCAGCATAACACTGGCTCCGGGCCTGGTTAGGCAGAGCCTAGCGTCAGTCAGAGTCAGTTACCACCAGTACCAGTCAGCAAAAAAATGGGGGGTGCCCAGGGCACAGGATGACTTTGCAACAAGGCCTCTTTCTGCACCTCTGTTGGTTCTTTCTGCATAGCTCTTGCTTCTTTCTGCACCTTTCTTTCTCTTTCTGGACTTCTATTGCCTCTTTCTGCATTTCTCTTTCTTCTTTCTGCACCTTTCTTTCCTCTTTCTGCACATGTCCTACCTCTGTAGGCATAGTTAGAAATTAGCATTTAAAAAAACCTTTGAAATTCACTGAAAGAACCATAGGTTTCAGGGACATTATAGTTAGAAATTAGCATTTAAAAAACCTTTGAAATTCACTGAAAAAACCATAGGTTTCAGGGACGTTATAGTTAGAAATTAGCCTTTAAAAAACCTTAGAAATTCACTGAAAAAAACACAGGTTTCAGGGACGTTATAGTTAGTTGGACATTTCACTCGTACAAAACCAGAGAAATTCGGGAGTTATAGTTAGTTGAGCTAACTATAACTAGCGCCCCCGCAATGCACTGCTGATGAGGTCACATATTACATCATTCATGACATGGTCAGTGACATCACTGATGACATCTCAAAAGACATCACTGATGACATGTAGGAGAGTAGGATCTGCCTCTTATGTTGCCCCCACTTTTTTTCTGATGTTTACACTGGTTTCTGGCTATAGTCAGGCTGGGACCCTGCTAATCAGGGCCCCAGCCTCTCTGTTCTCTCTAAACGATTTGGAGTGCACTCTAGGTGCACTAGTGATTGGATACTGTGGCACCTTATGAGTCCCTAGTATATGGTACCTTAGGTACCAAGGGCATAGGTACTTCACAGGCCTACCAGGGGCTGCAGCATGTATTATGCCACCCCTGGGAAGCAGACTAAATCTGACACCACAGGCCTGCTACTGCAGCCTGAGTGAGGAAGTGCTAGCATCCCTCACTGAGATATAGGTTCCCTCTATCTCGCCTACACACACATATAACCCTATCAGTCACCCCTAAGGCAGGCCCTATCAATCCTGAGGGCAGGGTGCTTGGCTTCTATGTGAGGGGGTGTCTCTGCCTGAGCAGGGCCCCTCTGCAGCTCTCAGAGTCCATTCTCTGGTGCTGTTTGTGGATGAGGTTAAACCATATACTTTTAAGTGCATTATATCCTCGCGGTAAAATGCTAACTTTGGAATGGCTGCATCGAAACATGTCGTGTTTGGTGTCAAACACCTTGGAATACTACCCCCCGCCAGTCCTGGCGGCGGGGGTAGCATTCCACCCTTCTAGAGGGATAGACATGTACCTACTGTGGAAATGCGGTAGAATCCTGCAGAGCCCTGGCATCACAAAATGGATGCCACCAGTCACAGACACTGGACTGCCCTCCTGCTGATGACCAACACTCGCAGTGGAGGAAGCCCAACAATAGATATCCTGTCCCAAGGGGGTGTGACCACCTCCCAGACAGGGTTTAGTGTATTGGGGCTGGGTGGGTGCACTCTTAGAGTGCTTTGAAGTCCTGCACTGGGGGAGCAGAAGGCTCCTCTGTGCATATGCCAGTTCAAACCGGCTCAGGGGCTACCTGTCCCTGCTCTGGCACGAAACTGGACAAAGGGAAGTGGGTGTAGCCACCCACTCCCCTGACCCTCCCATAGGTAGGGTCATAGAGCTAGTCCCTCCCCTTCTTTTGGTATAAGAGGGGGAACCTGTGCATTGCACCCTAGATTTCCCTGGACGACGCTCTATAAGAAGAATCCCGGACCTTCGACGTTCCACTACCTTTGGAAGACTGAAGAATCTCCCTTGGAGTCAAGGAGTGACTCCCCTGCTTGGCAGGCACCAAAAACTACAAACGACGGTCGCAAACTACGCCGCTCCCGCCGGAGTCCGAAGTCCCTGCAGCCCAAGAAGTGGATTTCCTGACTTCTCAAAGGCCATCGTGAGTCCCCAGTGAAGCTGAGGCCAGTGGATTCCAAGAGTAATGAGGAACCGCGACCCCTGGGTACCGTGCACTATTGTTGAGTGCAACCCCTTCACAACATTCCACAAACTTGTGCTTTGGACCACGTGTGGTACCAGCCTCCAGCAGGAATCCCTCCTAAGATCAGCAGCCTACCATGTCCCGAGTGACCGTGAGCCTCTGTGAGCAAATCCTCCTGAGGCGTCTTCGTGATCCATTGCCAGCCGGCTTGCGGGTCCCCAGAAGACTTTCAAAAGAAACAAAAGGGGTCCCCTGGTTGCTCCAGGCCTGCCCTGACTTACCCTCGCTGGGTGAGTTCCCCAGACCTTGCTGGTCTGCGCCATTGTCTCTTCACACTTTCTCCGAGACTTGCTGTTACCAAGGCTTGTTGGCTCCGACCGAGTGGCCGACACCGCAGTAAGCTGCAGACATTGTGGGACACGCCGAAACCAGCTCCTGGTTGTCGTCGACGCCTCCTGGACCTCGTGGCTGAAGAGTCAAGGCAACCGCAAACAACCTGAATCTTGCAACAACGGTGGGCATCCATCTTCCTTGACCCGAGTCACTGCCAAGTGACTTTGAACACTGTCCCCTCTGCTTTCAGGTCTTCTATCTTCCGAATCCAGGCTTGGATTCCTCCGGACACTTCTCCTGTCGCCGCAAGCAGCAAGTCTTCACTGGCTCCCATTGAAAACGACGCCGCGACCCGACACCAAAGAACACCTATGCACCCGGCTCCCCTGGGTGAGGTAACTTCAACACTACGGTGCTCCTGTGGGTGTGGGCCCTAGAACTACTTACCCTGTAAGTGACTTGCTTGTAGCTTCCCTCGAAGTGTCCTAAAACTCTAACTTTCCAAGTGCGACTATTGCACTGCCTCGTACCTGGTTCGCGTCTGTGTTAGACACACCGCGTCCAACTCCCTTGCAATACCATCTGTAACCGCGTCCTTCGACTCGTACAAGGACCGATCGGTGTGTTCGCCTCGAACACGCAAGGGACCTTTAACATTGATATTTCAATCGCGTCTGAGTGCATAGACTCGTACAGGATTCGCATCGGTGCCAGGTCACTGCGTCTGTCCCCTGTGGGTCTCCTACAACTACCTGTGGTGGTTCTTGGGGGTCCCTCGAGTCTAGATGCCCTAGACCTAGGTCTAGCAAACTAAGATTGTAACATTCAATTGTGCTAAACTTATCCTGATAATATTTGACTTGTACATATGTTCCTATCCTCTAATCTCATAAAGAGATTAGCAGAGAGTGTTTATTAATAAATACATATATATTTGATATATATACCTGTGTGGTGTCTTTTCATTTGGTGATTCAAGAGATTGTGTGGTAAAACAAGCTGCTTTACATTCCTTCAAGACTTAGCCTGAAGGCTGCTCTCCACAGCTACCACTAGGATAGCTTTCTATAAAGGTTGTCTTAAACCTATCTACCATAAGAGTCGAATTGTTCTGGTGCAAGGTGTCCACTTTAATTAGTGAACAGCATATACCAGGCCAACTTCTCACATGACATCATACACGTGATAATCTGATGCACCTCCTCACACCCTAATATAACCTTTGATACACCTACTCTAAAATACAGACTACCATTTTCAAAACCATAGACACACCAATACCAGTTACTACATACCCACTCACTGATTCCTAGGTCTACACACACATCCACTCATTCACCCATACAATCACTCAAAAATAAAGTCTGGCCAGGCCCCGGGAGATGGGGTCCCCGGGGCCAAAACTGGCCCAGGGAAGGGGGGCCACGTGGCCCCCCTCCCGTATAAATAATAAAAAAATAAAACGAGGCCATGACCCAGGGGATGGGCTCCCCAGGGCCCAAAAATTCCTAAGAGAAGGGGAGCCACACAGCCCCCCTTCTAACAAAATAAAAAAATAAAATAAAAGAGAAGCCGGCATCTCGCTGGAGGCCCTGCCCCCTCCCTGCACCACTCTGCAAACGTGCCACCTGGTGCATTCTGTGTTGGGGGATTAAGTCCCCTAGAATCTTAAGGGTCCTTAGGGGCCAACTAGCCCACCAGGTAGCTTCAGTAAGCCCCACACAGTGGGATTGCTGAGAGGTGGTCTGAGGCCACGCCCAATTTTACACCACTCTGCAAACACGCCTCTTGGTGCACTGCAGGTAGGGCGATGAGGTCTTCTTGTGTCCTGAGGACCTCAGGACTGAAGTGGACTTCATCCCCCATTCTGCACTCGTCTTCCCTCCTTTTTCACCTCTCTTGCCTTTTTCTGCACCTCTATTGCCTCTTTCTGCACCTCACCTGCTTCTTTCTGCACCCCTCTTGCCTCTTTCTGCACCCCTCTTCCCTCTTTGTGCAACTCTCTTGCCTCTTTCTACACCTCTCTTCACTCTTTCTGCACCACTCTTGCCTCTTTCTGTACCTCTGTTGCTTCTTTCTGCACTTCTCTTGCATCTTTCTGCACTGTTCGTGCCTCTTTCAGCACCTCTGTTGCTTCTTTCTGCACTCCTCTTCCTTCTTTCTGCACCCCTCGTGCCTCCTTCTGCACCTCTGTTGCTTCTTTCTGCACTTTTCTTCCTTCTTTCTGCACCCCTCCTGCCTCTTTCTGTACCCCTCTTGCCTCATTGTGCTCCTCTCCTATCCCTTTCTGCACCCCTCTTGCCTATTTTTGCACCTCTGTTGGTTCTTTCTGCACTGCTCTTGCCTCTTTCTGCACCCCTCTTGCCTCTTTCAGCACCTGTCTTGCAAATCTCTGTATCCCTCTTGCCTTTTTATGCAGTTCTCTTCCTTCTTTCTGCACTTCTCTTGCCTCTTTATGCACCCCTCTTGCCTCTTTCAGCACCTCTGTTGCTTCTTTCTGCACTTCTCTTGCTTCTTTATATACCCCTCTTGCCTCTTTATGTACCCCTCTTGCCTCTTTGTGCACCTCTCCTGCCTCATTCTGCACCTCTCTTGCCTTTTTCTGCAGTTCTCTTGCCTCTTTCTGTACCCCTCTTGCCTCTTTCTGCACCCCTTTTGCCTGTTTCTGCAATTCTCTTGCCTCCTTCTGCACCTATGTTGCTTCTGTCTGCACTTCTCTTGCCTCTTTCTGCACCTCTGTTGCTTCTTTCTGCACTTCCCTTGCTTCTTTCTGCACCTCTCTTGCTTCTTTCTGCATTTCTGTCGCTACTTTCTGCACTCCTCTTGCTGCTTTCTGCACCCTTCTTCCCTCTTTCTGCACCTCTATTGCTTCTTTCTGCACCCCTGTTCCCTTTATCTGCACCTCCCTTGCCTGTTTCTGCAACTCCCTTGCCTTTTTCTGCAGCTCTCTTGTCTCTTGCTGCACTTCTCTTCCTTCTTTCTGTACCCCTCCTGCCTCTTTCTGTATCCCTCTTGCCTCTTTGTGCACCTTTCCTACCCCTTTCTGCACCCCTCTTGCCTCTTTTTGCACCTCTGTTGGTCCTTTCTGCAAAGCTCTTGGTTCTTTCTGCACCTCTTTTGCAAATTTCTGCATCCCTCTTTGTCCACCTCTCTTGCTTCTTTCTGCACTTCTCTTGCTTCTGTCTGCACTGCTCTTGCTTCTTTCTGCATCTCTCTTGTAAATTTCTGTATCCCTCTTGCCTCTTTCTGCACTTCTGTTGTTTCTTTCTGCACTTCTCTTTCCTCTTTCTGCACCCCTCTTGCCTCTTTCAGCACCTCTGTTGCTTCTTTCTGCACTTCTCTTGCTTCTTTCTGCACCGCTCTTGCCTCTTTCTGTACCCCTCTTGCCTCTTTGTGCACTTCTCCTGCCTCATTCTGCACCTCTCTTACCTTTTTCTGCAGTTCTCTTGCCTCTTTCTGTACCCCTCTTGCCTCTTTCTGCACCCCTTTTGCCTGTTTCTGCAACTCTCTTGCCTCCTTCTGCACCTCTGTTGCTTCTTTCTGCACCTCTCTTGCATTTTTCTGCACCCCTTTTGCCTGTTTCTGCAACTCTCTTGCCTCCTTCTGCACCTCTGTTGCTTCTGTCTGCACTTCTCTTGCCTCTTTCTTCACCTTTGTTGCTTCTTTCTGCACTTCTCTTGCTCTTTCTGCACCTCGGTTGCTTCTTTCTGCACTTCTCTTGCCTCTTTATGCACCCCTCATCCCTCTTTCTGCACCTCTCTTGCCTCTTTCTGCACCTCTGTTGCTTCTTTCTGCACTTCTCTTGCCTCTTTCTGTACCCCTCTTGCCTCTTTCTGCACCTCTATTGCTTCTTTCTGCACTTCTCTTGCTTCTTTCTGCACTTCTGTCGCTACTTTCTGCACTCCTCTTGCCGCTTTCTGCACCCTTCTTCCCTCTTTCTGCACCTCAATTGCTTCTTTCTGCACCCCTGTTCCCTTTATCTGCACCTCCCTTGCCTGTTTCTGCAACTCCCTTGCCTTTTTCTGCATCCCTCTTCCCTCTTTGTCCACCTCTGTTGCTTCTTTCTGCACTTCTCTTGCCTCTTTCTGCACCCCTCTTGCCTCTTTCAGCACCTCTGTTGCTTCTTTCTGCACTTCTCTTGCTTCTTTATACACCCCTCTTGCCTCTTTATGTACCCCTCTTGCCTCTTTGTGCGCCTCTCCTGCCTCATTCTGCACCTCTCTTGCCTTTTTCTGCAGTTCTCTTGCCTCTTTCTGTACCCCTCTTGCCTCTTTCTGCACCCCTTTTGCCTGTTTCTGCAACTCTCTTGCCTCCTTCTGCACCTCTGTTGCTTCTTTCTGCACCTCTCTTGCATTTTTCTGCACCTCTCTTGCCTCTTTCTGCACCCCTTTTGCCTGTTTCTGCAACTCTCTTGCCTCCTTCTGCACCTCTGTTGCTTCTGTCTGCACTTCTCTTGCCTCTTTCTGTACCTCTGTTGCTTCTTTCTGCACTTCTCTTGCTTCTTTCTGCACCTCTCTTGCTTCTTTCTGCACTCCTCTTGCCTCTTTATGCACCCCTCATCCCTCTTTCTGCACCTCTCTTGCCTCTTTCTGCACCTCTGTTGCTTCTTTCTGCACTTCTCTTGCTTCTTTCTGCACCTCTCTTGCTTCTTTCTGCACTCCTCTTGCCTCTTTATGCACCCCTCATCCCTCTTTCTGCACCTCTCTTGCCTCTTTCTGCACCTCTGTTGCTTCTTTCTGCACTTCTCTTGCTTCTTTCTGCACTTCTGTCGCTACTTTCTGCACTCCTCTTGCCGCTTTCTGCACCCTTCTTCCCTCTTTCTGCACCTCTATTGCTTCTTTCTGCACCCCTGTTCCCTTTATCTGCACCTCCCTTGCCTGTTTCTGCAACTCCCTTGCCTTTTTCTGCAGTTCTCTTGTCTCTTTCTGCACTTCTCTTCCTTCTTTCTGCACCCCTCCTGCCTCTTTCTGTATCCCTCTTGCCTCTTTGTGCACCATTCCTACCCCTTTCTGCACCCCTCTTGCCTCTTTTTGCACCTCTGTTGGTCCTTTCTGCAAAGCTCTTGGTTCTTTCTGCACCTCTTTTGCAAATTTCTGCATCCCTCTTTGTCCACCTCTCTTGCTTCTTTCTGCACTTCTCTTGCTTCTGTCTGCACTGCTCTTGCTTCTTTCTGCACCTCTCTTGTAAATTTCTGTATCCCTCTTGCCTCTTTCTGCACCTCTGTTGCTTCTTTCTGCACTTCTCTTTCTTCTTTCTGCACCCCTCTTGCCTCTTTCAGCACCTCTGTTGCTTCTTTCTGCACTTCTCTTGCTTCTTTCTGCACCGCACTTGCCTCTTTCTGTACCCCTCTTGCCTCTTTGTGCACCTCTCCTGCCTCATTCTGCACCTCTCTTGCCTTTTTTCAGCTGTTCTCTTGCCTCTTTCTGCACCTCAATTGCTTCAATCTGTACTTCACTTGCCTCTTTCTGTACCCCTCTTGCCTCTTTCTGCACCTCTGTTGGTTCTTTCTGCAATGCTCTTGCTTCTTTCTGCACATCTGTTCCAAATTTCTGCATCCTTCTTGCCTCTTTCTACACCTCTCATCGCTCTTTCTGCATCTCTCTTGCCTCAGTCTGCCCATCTGTCCCCTCTTACTGCACCCCTTTTGCCTGTTTCTGCACCTCTATTGCTTCTTTCTGCACTTCTCTTGCTTCTTTCTGCACTTCTGTCGCTACTTTCTGCACTCCTCTTGCCGCTTTCTGCACCCTTCTTCCCTCTTTCTGCACCTCAATTGCTTCTTTCTGCACCCCTGTTCCCTTTATCTGCACCTCCCTTGCCTGTTTCTGCAACTCCCTTGCCTTTTTCTGCATCCCTCTTCCCTCTTTGTCCACCTCTGTTGCTTCTTTCTGCACTTCTCTTGCCTCTTTCTGCACCCCTCTTGCCTCTTTCAGCACCTCTGTTGCTTCTTTCTGCACTTCTCTTGCTTCTTTATACACCCCTCTTGCCTCTTTATGTACCCCTCTTGCCTCTTTGTGCGCCTCTCCTGCCTCATTCTGCACCTCTCTTGCCTTTTTCTGCAGTTCTCTTGCCTCTTTCTGTACCCCTCTTGCCTCTTTCTGCACCCCTTTTGCCTGTTTCTGCAACTCTCTTGCCTCCTTCTGCACCTCTGTTGCTTCTTTCTGCACCTCTCTTGCATTTTTCTGCACCTCTCTTGCCTCTTTCTGCACCCCTTTTGCCTGTTTCTGCAACTCTCTTGCCTCCTTCTGTACCTCTGTTGCTTCTGTCTGCACTTCTCTTGCCTCTTTCTGTACCTCTGTTGCTTCTTTCTGCACTTCTCTTGCTTCTTTCTGCACCTCTCTTGCTTCTTTCTGCACTCCTCTTGCCTCTTTATGCACCCCTCATCCCTCTTTCTGCACCCCTCATCCCTCTTTCTGCACCTCTCTTGCCTCTTTCTGCACCTCTGTTGCTTCTTTCTGCACTTCTCTTGCCTCTTTCTGTACCCCTCTTGCCTCTTTCTGCACCTCTATTGCTTCTTTCTGCACTTCTCTTGCTTCTTTCTGCACTTCTGTCGCTACTTTCTGCACTCCTCTTGCCGCTTTCTGCACCCTTCTTCCCTCTTTCTGCACCTCAATTGCTTCTTTCTGCACCCCTGTTCCCTTTATCTGCACCTCCCTTGCCTGTTTCTGCAACTCCCTTGCCTTTTTCTGCATCCCTCTTCCCTCTTTGTCCACCTCTGTTGCTTCTTTCTGCACTTCTCTTGCCTCTTTCTGCACCCCTCTTGCCTCTTTCAGCACCTCTGTTGCTTCTTTCTGCACTTCTCTTGCTTCTTTATACACCCCTCTTGCCTCTTTATGTACCCCTCTTGCCTCTTTGTGCGCCTCTCCTGCCTCATTCTGCACCTCTCTTGCCTTTTTCTGCAGTTCTCTTGCCTCTTTCTGTACCCCTCTTGCCTCTTTCTGCACCCCTTTTGCCTGTTTCTGCAACTCTCTTGCCTCCTTCTGCACCTCTGTTGCTTCTTTCTGCACCTCTCTTGCATTTTTCTGCACCTCTCTTGCCTCTTTCTGCACCCCTTTTGCCTGTTTCTGCAACTCTCTTGCCTCCTTCTGCACCTCTGTTGCTTCTGTCTGCACTTCTCTTGCCTCTTTCTGTACCTCTGTTGCTTCTTTCTGCACTTCTCTTGCTTCTTTCTGCACCTCTCTTGCTTCTTTCTGCACTCCTCTTGCCTCTTTATGCACCCCTCATCCCTCTTTCTGCACCTCTCTTGCCTCTTTCTGCACCTCTGTTGCTTCTTTCTGCACTTCTCTTGCTTCTTTCTGCACCTCTCTTGCTTCTTTCTGCACTCCTCTTGCCTCTTTATGCACCCCTCATCCCTCTTTCTGCACCTCTCTTGCCTCTTTCTGCACCTCTGTTGCTTCTTTCTGCACTTCTCTTGCTTCTTTCTGCACTTCTGTCGCTACTTTCTGCACTCCTCTTGCCGCTTTCTGCACCCTTCTTCCCTCTTTCTGCACCTCTATTGCTTCTTTCTGCACCCCTGTTCCCTTTATCTGCACCTCCCTTGCCTGTTTCTGCAACTCCCTTGCCTTTTTCTGCAGTTCTCTTGTCTCTTTCTGCACTTCTCTTCCTTCTTTCTGCACCCCTCCTGCCTCTTTCTGTATCCCTCTTGCCTCTTTGTGCACCATTCCTACCCCTTTCTGCACCCCTCTTGCCTCTTTTTGCACCTCTGTTGGTCCTTTCTGCAAAGCTCTTGGTTCTTTCTGCACCTCTTTTGCAAATTTCTGCATCCCTCTTTGTCCACCTCTCTTGCTTCTTTCTGCACTTCTCTTGCTTCTGTCTGCACTGCTCTTGCTTCTTTCTGCACCTCTCTTGTAAATTTCTGTATCCCTCTTGCCTCTTTCTGCACCTCTGTTGCTTCTTTCTGCACTTCTCTTTCTTCTTTCTGCACCCCTCTTGCCTCTTTCAGCACCTCTGTTGCTTCTTTCTGCACTTCTCTTGCTTCTTTCTGCACCGCACTTGCCTCTTTCTGTACCCCTCTTGCCTCTTTGTGCACCTCTCCTGCCTCATTCTGCACCTCTCTTGCCTTTTTTCAGCTGTTCTCTTGCCTCTTTCTGCACCTCAATTGCTTCAATCTGTACTTCACTTGCCTCTTTCTGTACCCCTCTTGCCTCTTTCTGCACCTCTGTTGGTTCTTTCTGCAATGCTCTTGCTTCTTTCTGCACATCTGTTCCAAATTTCTGCATCCTTCTTGCCTCTTTCTACACCTCTCATCGCTCTTTCTGCATCTCTCTTGCCTCAGTCTGCCCATCTGTCCCCTCTTACTGCACCCCTTTTGCCTGTTTCTGCACCTCTATTGCTTCTTTCTGCACTTCTCTTGCTTCTTTCTGCACTTCTGTCGCTACTTTCTGCACTCCTCTTGCCGCTTTCTGCACCCTTCTTCCCTCTTTCTGCACCTCAATTGCTTCTTTCTGCACCCCTGTTCCCTTTATCTGCACCTCCCTTGCCTGTTTCTGCAACTCCCTTGCCTTTTTCTGCATCCCTCTTCCCTCTTTGTCCACCTCTGTTGCTTCTTTCTGCACTTCTCTTGCCTCTTTCTGCACCCCTCTTGCCTCTTTCAGCACCTCTGTTGCTTCTTTCTGCACTTCTCTTGCTTCTTTATACACCCCTCTTGCCTCTTTATGTACCCCTCTTGCCTCTTTGTGCGCCTCTCCTGCCTCATTCTGCACCTCTCTTGCCTTTTTCTGCAGTTCTCTTGCCTCTTTCTGTACCCCTCTTGCCTCTTTCTGCACCCCTTTTGCCTGTTTCTGCAACTCTCTTGCCTCCTTCTGCACCTCTGTTGCTTCTTTCTGCACCTCTCTTGCATTTTTCTGCACCTCTCTTGCCTCTTTCTGCACCCCTTTTGCCTGTTTCTGCAACTCTCTTGCCTCCTTCTGTACCTCTGTTGCTTCTGTCTGCACTTCTCTTGCCTCTTTCTGTACCTCTGTTGCTTCTTTCTGCACTTCTCTTGCTTCTTTCTGCACCTCTCTTGCTTCTTTCTGCACTCCTCTTGCCTCTTTATGCACCCCTCATCCCTCTTTCTGTACCTCTCTTGCCTCTTTCTGCACCTCTGTTGCTTCTTTCTGCACTTCTCTTGCTTCTTTCTGCACTTCTGTCGCTACTTTCTGCACTCCTCTTGCCGCTTTCTGCACCCTTCTTCCCTCTTTCTGCACCTCTATTGCTTCTTTCTGCACCCCTGTTCCCTTTATCTGCACCTCCCTTGCCTGTTTCTGCAACTCCCTTGCCTTTTTCTGCAGTTCTCTTGTCTCTTTCTGCACTTCTCTTCCTTCTTTCTGCACCCTCCTGCCTCTTTCTGTATCCCTCTTGCCTCTTTGTGCACCATTCCTACCCCTTTCTGCACCCCTCTTGCCTATTTTTGCACCTCTGTTGGTCCTTTCTGCAAAGCTCTTGGTTCTTTCTGCACCTCTTTTGCAAATTTCTGCATCCCTCTTTGTCCACCTCTCTTGCTTCTTTCTGCACTTCTCTTGCTTCTGTCTGCACTGCTCTTGCTTCTTTCTGCACCTCTCTTGTAAATTTCTGTATCCCTCTTGCCTCTTTCTGCACCTCTGTTGCTTCTTTCTGCACTTCTCTTTCCTCTTTCTGCACCCCTCTTGCCTCTTTCAGCACCTCTGTTGCTTCTTTCTGCACTTCTCTTGCTTCTTTCTGCACCGCACTTGCCTCTTTCTGTACCCCTCTTGCCTCTTTGTGCACCTCTCCTGCCTCATTCTGCACCTCTCTTACCTTTTTTCAGCTGTTCTCTTCCCTCTTTCTGCACCTCAATTGCTTCAATCTGTACTTCACTTGCCTCTTTCTGTACCCCTCTTGCCTCTTTCTGCACCTCTGTTGGTTCTTTCTGCAATGCTCTTGCTTCTTTCTGCACATCTGTTCCAAATTTCTGCATCCTTCTTGCCTCTTTCTACACCTCTCATCGCTCTTTCTGCATCTCTCTTGCCTCAGTCTGCCCATCTGTCCCCTCTTACTGCACCCCTTTTGCCTGTTTCTGCAACTCTCTTGCCTCTTTCTGCAGTTTTCTTGTCTCCCTTTGCACCTCTGTTGCTTCTTTCTGCACCTCTCTTGCAAATTTCTGCACCCCTCTTGCCTCTTTCTGCACCCCTCTTGTCTCCATCTTCACCTCTGTTGGTTCTTTCTACACTGCTCTTGTTTCTTTCTGCACCTCTTTTGCCTGTTTCTGTACTTCTCTTGCGTCCTTCTGCACCATTGTTGCTTCTTTCTGCACTTCTCTTGCCTCTTGCTGTACCCCTCTTGCCTCTTTCTGCACCTCTGTTGCTTCTTTCTGCACTTCTTTTGCTTCTTTCTGCACCTCTCTTGCTTCTTTCTACACTCCTCGTGCCTCTTTCTGCACCTCTCTTGCCTCTTTCTGCACTTCTCTTGCCTCCTTCTGCACCTTTTTAGCTTCTTTTTGCACTTCTCTTGCCTTTTTCTGCACCCCTATTGCCTCTTTCTGCATCTCTGTAGCTTCTTTCTGCACTTCTCTTGCTTCTTTCTGCACCTCTCTTGCCTCTTTTTGCACCCCTCTTCCCTCTTTCTGCACCTCTCTTGCCTCTTTCTGCACCTCTGTTGCTTCTTTATGAACTTCTCTTGCCTCGATCTGCACCCCTCTTGCCTCTTTCTGCACCTCTATTGCTTCTTTCTGCAGCTCTCTTGCTTCTTTCTGTGCTTCTCTTGCTTCTTAATGCACCCCTCTTGACTCTTTCTGCACCCTTCTTCCCTCTTTCTGCACCTCTCTTGCCTCTTTCTGCACCCCTGTTCCATTTTCTGCACCTCTCTTGCCTGTTTCTGCAACTCTCTTGCCTCTTTCTGCAGTTCTCTTGTCTCCTTCTGCACCTCTGTTGCTTCTTTCTGTACTTCTCTTGCCTCTTTCTGCACCCCTCTTACCTCCTCTGCACCTCTGTTGGTTCTTTCTGTACTGCTCTTGTGTCTTTCTGCACCTCTCTTGCTAATTTCTGCACCCCTCTTGCCTCTTTCTACACCCCTCTTCCCTCTTTCTGCACCTCTCTTGCCTCTGTCTGCACCCCTGTCCCCTCTTTCTGCACCTCTTATGCTTCTTTCTGAACTTCTCTCGCCTCTATCTGTACTCAAATGGGAAGTGCAAGCTGTCAGGTTTAAAGGTCTTCGTGCTCTCGTGACTGAGGTATATGTCTACTTGTATATGTATTCTTACATGTGTTATGCATCTGAAGATGGTAGCTTAAAAAGCGGGTAACTTCCCCTATAGGTGGTCAACTCTTCTCAGTTCTGCTCTGTCATTTGGTTGCACAGGCAGACATGTCTTATGTATATATGTGTTATAGAGCCCCTCAAATATACTATTGAATACCCATGTGCCCTGTATTATGAGCAGAAAGAATTGCATACACCTTTTTTTACACAAATTTACAGAGTATGCTGTTTGAAACACAGGTATTCAAGTGTTTGTATGTTTATTTTCATTTAACATGTCACTAGGTAAAGGCATAGACACGCATGCATACCTTCATAAACTTGGTCAGACTTACAACAGTGATATGCTTAGGATTGCTGTTTTATATTTGGTAGGCCTAATATTCTGAGCAGACGATTAATAGTGAACCTTCAAGAGAAAAGTGAGGTTTAAGTCATCTTCGGAGAAGGATTAGTGATTAGGGTACTTTGTATGAGTCTGTTGTAAGGTACAGTCAAAGTAGGCCTCTTTCTGCACCTCTGTTGGTTCTTTCTGCACATCTCTTGCTTCTTTCTGCACCTTTCTTCCTCTTTCTAGACTTCTGTTGCCTCTTTCTGCATTTCTCTTGCTTCTTTCTGCACCTTTCTTCCTCTTTCTGCACCTCTCTTGCCTCTTTCTGCACTTCTCTTGCTTTTTTCTGCGCCTTTCTTCCTCTTTCTGCACATGTCCTACCTATGTAGGCATAGTTAGAAATTAGCATTTAAAAAACCTAAGAAATTCACTGAAAAAACCAGAGGTTTCAGTGACGTTATAGTTAGGGATTAGCATTAAAAAAACCTTAGAAATTCACTGAAAAAACCACAGGTTTCAGGGACGTTATAGTTAGTTGGACATTTCACTCGTATAAAACCAGAGAAATTCGGCCGTTATAGTTAGCAGAGTTAACTATAACTCACACCACTGCAATGCACTGCTGATGACGTCACATATTACATCACTCATGACATGGTCAGTGACATCACTCATGACATCACTGATGACAACTCAAATGACATCACTGATCACATCACTGATGACATCATCCAGTGACTGAGTGTTTCTAAAAGAATTATATATATATATATATATATATATATATATATATATATATATATATGCGCCAATCTCCTCCACTCCTCACTGGCTTGTTTCCCTCACCGAGATAGAAGCACGGACACCGATTTCTGTCCAAAATTGTGCTTTATTGTTTCCCTTCAGCAGTTGCCGGCCACAACGCGTTTCAGTCCCGGAGGGCCTTGATCACATATATATATATATGCCAAGGTGTATTGAAGAATGAGTGGGTGTATGACTGTCTGAATGGATGATTTAGTGGGTGCGTGACTGACTGTATAAGTGAGTGAATAAACGTGTCTTAGTGAATGCATGGGTGAATGATTAATCTGTGTAAATGTCTGTATCAGTCTGTCAGTTGGTGTGTAAGTGGCTGCATGGGTTGCTGAGTAGCTACATCAGTGTCTATATGGGTTAATGATTGGTTGCCTGAGTACCTGTATGGGTGCCTGAGTGTGTGTGTGGGTGGATGGGTGGTGTGTGACTCCCTGCACTAATGTGTGAGTGGGTGATTCACTGGGTATATGGGTTTATGAGTGCCTGTGTTAGGGACTGTATGGGTGAGTGAGTGTACATATAGCTGTGTTGGTGAGTGAATGGATGTCTCAGTGGTATATGTGTAAGTAACTACATATGTGAAAGTCAGTGTATGTGAGTGTTGGAGTATATAAGTGACTATATGTGACAGTGAGTGATTGTGACAGTGGCTGCATGGATAAGTGTGTGCTTATGTCAGTAATTGTCGAAGAGAGTACGTATATGGTACTATCTGTATGAATAAGTGAGGTGGTGTGTGTGTATAACTGTATAGGTGAGTAAATGGCAGTGTAATTAATTCTTTGGGTGACTGACTAGGTGTTTGTGTAACTCTTTGGCTGAGTGGCAGTGTGTGAGTGTCTATATGGGAGTATGAGTGGATATATCAGTGGCTGTATTGATGAATGACTGCGTGTATGAGTGACTATATGGGTTAGTGAGTGGATGTGTGTGTAGACATATGAATCACTGAGCGGGTATGTACTAACTGCTATTAGGCTGTCTATGGATTCGATATTGGTAGTCTGTATTTTAGAGTGGGTGTATCAAAGGTTATATTAGGATGTGAGGAGATGCATCAGATGATCACGTGGATGATGTCATCATTGATGCCATTTGAGATGTCATCAATGATGTCATCAGTGATGTCACTGACCATGTCATGAGTGATGTAATATGTAACGTCATCAGCAGTGCATTGCGGGGGCGCGAGTTATAGTTATCTCTACTAACTATAACAGCCGAATTTCTCTGGTTTTATACGAGTGAAATGTCCAACTAACTATAACGTCCCTGAAACCTGTGGTTTTCTCAGTGAATATATACTGTACAGCATTTTTTCACTTATTTGATATATTTTTTGGCAGTTGACTCGATTTCCATACATCAGGCTCAGCCCTCAACATGTTAAGATTAAACTCCAGCAACATCTAGGCCCTTCGTCCGCACCAGCACTAAGCTTACAATATACAACCGCATTAGTTGCGCGCTGACAGATACAGAGACTTTGGCATTGGCTTCCACATGCTTTTACTAACATGAATGGGTTTTATACATTGTTCCCCTCCTAGTTACGATGGTACACCGGATTCCTCCCACATTTAATTGTGCCACATGGCATTCATGGTTTCTATGATGTATTCACACACCCACGATTAATGAGGAATACCGTTTAATTTTGTTTTCCATCAGACATAATTTGGGAGACGTCAAACCCAATTCTTGCATTTATTTAGCATATTTTTTTATCTTTTACAATGCAGCCAGCATCGCCATTACACGAGCTTACCTTCTAGTCTGCCACACACAACTGATGTTACAGAACATATGGCCATCTACACCTACATATAGAGGGGTAGTCTTTTCTCTATGCCTGCTACCAAAACTGCTTGTCATTGCTGCGCCTAGTCATCACTGTATGACAAGATGTTTTACTACATGCTGCAAAAGTGTAACATTTTCTGCCTTGTCTCTATGGACATAGTAAAGTCACTCATGTCACTATAAATTGTATGCCTCTCACCTTAGCGCGCTATGTGATCAAGACCACAGGCTTGTGGTTGAAACGCGTCATCCTGACATGCTAAGACAATAAATTCTCTTTATTGCATCTTCAACTGGAGTCTGTGCCCTTGTTTGCCCACCGCAGTCGTTCTTTGGGATCCTGGTTTCATATATATATATATATATATATATATATATATTCACTGAAAAAACATAGGTTTCAGGGACGTTATAGTTAGAAATTTACATTTCAAAAACCATAGAAATTCACTGAAAAAAACACAGGTTTTAGGGACGTTATAGTTAGTTGGACATTTCACTTGTCCAAAACCAGAGAAATTTGGCCGTTATAGTTAGTTGAGCTAAGTATAACTCACGCCCCCGCAATGCACTGCTGATGACATCACTTATTACATCACTCATGACATGGTCAGTGACATCACTGATGACATCACTGATGACATCTCAAATGAAATCACTGATGACATCTCAAATGATATCACTGATGACATCATCCAGTGACTGTGTGTTTCTATAAAGTTTAAATATGTTTTATATATATATAGGCCAAGGTGTTTTGAAGAAAGAGTGGGTGTATGACTGTCTGAATGGAAGATTTAGTTGGTGCATGAATGACTGTATAAGTGAGTGATTAAACGTGTCTTACTGAATGCATGGGTTAGTGACTACACTGTGTGAATGTCTGTATCAGTCTGTCTGTTGGTGTGTAAGCGGCTGCATGGGTTGGTGAGTAGCTACATGAGTGTATATATGGGTTATTGATTGGTTGTCTGAGTATCTGTATGGGTGCCTGAGTGTCTGTGTAGGTGGGTGGGGTGTGTGTGACTCCCTGCATGGATGTGTGAGTGGGTGATTCACTGGGTGTATGGGTTCAAGAGTACATCTGTGAGGGGTTGTATGGATGGGTGAGTGTGTGTATGGCTGTGTTGGTGAGTGAATGGATGTCTCAGTGGTACATGTGTGAGTAACTACATATGTGAAAGGCAGTATATGTGAGTATTGGAGTATATAAATGCCTATATGTGAGAGTGAGTGAATGTGAGGGTGGCTGTGTGGATGAGTGTGTGCTTGTGTTAGTGATTGTATAAGAGAGTAAGTATGTGTTAGTATCTGTATGAATAAGTGAGGTGGAGTGGGTATAACTGTGTAGGTGAGTAAATGGGAATGTGATTGATTCTTTGCATGACTGACTAGCTGTGTGAGTAACTCTATGGGTGAGTGGTGGTATGTGAGTGTCTGTAAGGGTGTTTGAGTGCATATGATAGTGGCTGTATTGATGAGTGACTGCATGTATGAGTGACTGTATGGGTGAATGAGTGGATGTGTGTATAGACCTAGGAATCAGTGAGTGGGTATGTAGTAATTGGTATTGGTGTGTCTATGGTTTCGAGAATGGTAGTCTGTATTTTAGAGTGGGTGTATCAAAGGTTATATTAGGGTGTGAGGAGGTGCATCAGATTATTACGTGGATGATGTCATCAGTGATGTCATTTGAGATGTCATGAGTGATGTCACTGACCATGTCATGAGTGATGTCATCAGCAGTGCATTGCGGGGGCGCAAGTTATACTTAGATCTACTAACTATAATGGCCAAATTTCTCTGGTTTTATAAAAGTGAAATGTCCAACTAACTATAACGTCCCTGAAACCTGTATTTTTTTCAGTGAATTTCTGTGGTTTTTTAAATGCTAATTTCTAACTATAACGTCCCTGAAACCTTTGATTTATTCAGTGAATGTCTATGGTTTTTTAAATGATAATTTCTAACTATAATGTCCCTGAAACCTATGGTTTTTTCAGTGACTATCTAAGGTGCAGAAGGAGGCAAGAGAACTGAAGAAAGAGGCAAGAGAGTTGCAGAAAGAGGCAAGAGAGATGCACAAAGAGGGAAGAAGAGGGGTGCAGAAAGAAGCAAGAGAAGTGCAGAAAGAAGCAACAGAGGTACAGAAGGAGGCAAGAGAACTGCAGAAAGAGGCAAGAAAGTTGCAGAAACAGGCAAAATAGGTGCAGAAAGAGGGAACAGGGGTGCAGACAGAGGTACAGAAAGTGGGAAGAGGGGTGCAGAAAAAGGCAACAGGGTGCAGAAATTTGCAAGAGAGGTGCAGAAAGAAGCAAGAGCAGTGCAAAAGAACCAACTGAAGTGCAAAAAGAGGCAAGAGAGGGTGCAGAAAGAGGCAAGGAAGATGCAGAAAGAAGGAACAGAGGTGCACAAAGAGGCAAGAGAGGTGCAGAAAGAGGGAAGAGAGGAGTAGAAAGAGGCAAGAGAGTTGTACAAAGAGGGACGAAGGGTGCAGAAAGAGGCAAGAGGGGTGCAGAAAGAAGCAGCAGAGGTACAGAAAGAAGCAAGAGAAGTGCAGAAAGAGGCAAGAGGGGTGCAGAAAGAGGCAACAGAAGTGCAGAAAGAAGCAACAGAGGTGCAGAAACAGGCAGGAGAGGTGCAGAAAGAAGGAACATGAATACAGAAAGAGGCAAAAGAGGTGCAGAAAGAGAGAAGGAGGGTACAGAAAGAGGCAAGAGGGGTACAGAAAGAAGCAAGTGAGGTACAGAAAGAGGCAAGAGAGGTGCAGAAAGAGACAAGAGAGGTGCAGAAAGTGCAAGAGATGAGCAGAACGAGGCAAAAGAAGTACAGAAAAGAAAGAAAGTTGCAGAAAGAAGCAACAGAAATGCAGAAAGAGGCAAGAGAGGCGCAGAAAGAAGCAAGAGTGGTTTACACACCATTAGTACCAATTTAATACCAGTGGCGGCTCGCCGAGGAGTGCTGCGGGGCGGTGTGGTGGGGCGGGGGAGGGGCAGGGTGGGGGTAGTGAAGTCCGACATACGATGGACAGGAGTAAGGTAAGTAATTAAATAAATACAACTATTTACCTTGCCCTCGCTGCATCGCCAACTCGGCGATGCAGCGAGCGCAAGGTAAATAGTTTTATTTATTTAATTACTTACCTTACTCCTGTCCGTCGTATGTCAGACTCCACTACCCCGCCCCGCCCCACAGCCCCGCACATTTGGCAATAAGTAACAGGTGACCATTCTCGGTTTGCAAAGGGCCTTCCACTACGCTGTAACACTTGTCGCTGCATTTTTTGTTACGTTTGAGCCGTTTGAGCTAGAAACAAGGTTTTTTTTGTTCAGATCGGCAGATTATGCAGCAGATGATGGATTATGTGGCAAATGCGGAAAATGTATAACTGTGCAAAAGTCGGTGTAGCCAAACAGTCGCATAATTCCAGTGGCCCTGCACATACCTCTGACTAGGTCCAGAAGTGCTCCTCAGTGGTTCCTTGTTTTTTTTTTTGTCTCATTGAGTTTATAGTTTAGCTTCTTTGGAAACGAGGAAGACTAAACCTGAGGTTACCACCCCACAACACAGACTATCATACCACACAATTACTCTCCATAACACATAATCCCACTCTACATAATTCCTATACACTAAATACCACATACTTTCTATCCACATAATTTCACTGCACAACATACCACAGAATTCCACTACACACAACCTATATCCACTCCACTCCAAGAAACATTAATAAAACACTTTTACATTTACAAAGCCAATAGCTCTAACTCTCGCAGATGTGAAACCTATTACATTGCAAATGCTTCTTCAACTGGTCGTCGCATTTGCAGAGTGGCTGGGCCTCCAACCAGCACTTAGGAATTCCGCTGCGTAGGACTTACAGGAGGTACCAAGAGTAAAGTGGACTTCATCCCCCAACCCGTAGTGTTCCAGGAGGCGCATTTGCAGAGTGGTAGAGAATGGGAAGACGTGGCCTCCGAAGACCTCTTAGCAATCCCACTGTGTGGCACTTACTGAAGGTAACAGGAGAGGTAGTTGGCCCCCCAAGGACAACCTTGGGGGGCAACTACCCCTCCTATTACCTCCAGTAAGTCCCACACAGCAGCATTGGTAAGTACTCATAGCAGGCCACACCCCCTTTGACCACCACTCTGTAAACGTGCTCCCTGGCATGCTCTTTGATAGGAATTAAAGTCCCCTTCGCTGCTGGGGGTCCTTAGGGGCCAACAAGCCTACCTGATACCTCCAGTAAGCCCCAGATATATGGTTTGTTGAGAGGTGGACACAGGCCACGCCCCCTTTCGCCACCACTCTGCAAACACGCCTCCTGGCGTGTTCTTGGTTAGAGGATAAAGTTCCCTTGCCTCCTGAGGCTCCCTGGGGGCCAACTAGCCCTCCTGTTATCTCTAGTAAGCCCCACACAGCTGGATTGCTGAGAGTGGTCCGAGGCCACGCCCCCTTTTTACACCACTCTGCAAATGCGCCTCCTGGCACACTGCTGCTCGGGGGATGAAGTCCACTTTAGTCCTGAGGTCCTCAGGACACAAGAGGACCTTATCGCCCCACCAGCAGTGCTCCAAGGGGTGCGTTTGCAGAGTGGTGAAAAAAGGGGTGTGTCCTTCGACCAACTCTCAGCAATCCCACTGTGTGGGACTTACTTTAGGTACCTGGTGGGCTAGTTGGCCCCCAGGGACCCTCAGGATTCAAGGGGACTTAATCCCCCAACTTAGAACGCGCCAGGAGGCGGGTTTGCAGAGTGGTGCAGGGAGGGGCCGGGGCCTACGGCGAGATGCCTGCTTTTTTTTGTTTGCTTTTGTTAGAAGGGGGGCTGTGTGGCCCCCCTTCTCTTAAAATTGTTGGTACCCTGGGGACCCCTTCCCCCAGGGCCCGGCCAGCCTTTTCTTTTCTTTTTTATTTTGAAGGTGGGCCACGTATCCCCCCTCCTGAGGCCTTTACAGGCCCCAGGGACCCCTTCTGGAGCATTGCCTCATTTTTTTTTTTTTTTTAAATAAGTAAATATTTGGGAGGGGGGCCTTGTGGCCCCCCTTCCCTGGCCCACTTCTGGCCCCGTGGACCCCATCCCCCGGGGACTGGCCAGCCCTTACTTTTTATTTTTTATTTTGGACTGAGGCCGTGTGGCCCCCCTCCTGAGGCTAATTATGGGATGCGTTTGCAGAGTGGTGAAAAAAGGGGCGTGTCCTCGGACCACCTCCCACCAATCCCACTGTGTGAGGCTTACTGGAGGTACCTGGTAGGCTAGTTGGCCCCCAGGGACCCTCAGGATTCAAGGGGACTTAATCCCCCAACTTAGAACGCACCAGGAGGCACGTTTGCAGAGTGGTGCAGGGAGGGGGCGGGGCCTACGGCGAGATGCCAGCTTTTTTTTGTTTGTTTTTGTTAGAAGGGGGGCTGTATGGCCACCCTACTCTTAAAGTTTTTGGTGCCCTGGGGACCCCATCCCCCAGGGCCTGGCCAGCCTTTTATTTTTTTTTATTTTTAGGTTGGCCTCGTGGCCTCCCTCATGAGGCCTTTATCGGCCCCGGGGACCCCATACCCCGGGGCCTGGCCAGCCTTGTTTTTTTTTTTATAGGGTGGCTGCGTGGCCCCCCTACCGCGCCACTTCTGGCACCAGGGTCCCCATCCCCCAAAGCCGGCCCTCACATTGGGGACTGCGGGGGGAGCCCCAATGCCCCCATGGTCCCAGCTGGCTCCCCGCCTCCTGCAGGAGCCGGCATTGCTTTTGGACAAGGGGAGCTGCAGCGTCCATGCGTGATTTATTAGTATAACGTTCTTGAGATCTTTGTTTTTTTACTAAATTGCTATAGTTTTCTAAATTATGTTTACTAATTATAACGTCTCTCTCCTTTTTTTAAAGTCAATATATTTTTTTTAATGCTGTGGTAGATTGTTCACAGGAAGTCTGCTACAACCACAGTCAATTGCCAATCCTATAGATTGATATTAGTTTGTGCAATATTGAAAAAAAGAATATGCACATTCAAAATATGAGATTTTTTTTTAAGTATTGATTTTTTCGAAAAAATACAAGCAGAAAGTAGTTTAAATAATTCAAAAATAGTAAAGTGAAAACAGTGACAATGAAGCTAAAAGGTAAGAAAAATAGATAACAGATGGTGATAATCATAGTAAAATGTAAATAATGATAGTAAATTGTTTTGGGAAAACAATTGAACACTATTAATATTTTATATATAAGTATTATAACTGCATTACTTTTTGTAGAACCCCAGGTTTGTCCAGGTGCAACTCTATGGCTTTTGTTCGACTCACGTGGTAGTAACAAACTTGCGGGTCCAATCCGTGGATTCGCTGCAATACTAAATAATTATTTTAGGAGTATAGGAAATTTCAAATTATATTATAGTATTAGGCTGAACATATGTTAAACTTTTTTAATGTTTCTTTTCAATTTCCTGCTGAAATGAGCTGTTTTATTACTATGCGAATCCGAGGATTTGCATCGGAATCCGCGGACTCGCTTGATAATAAAAAACAAACCATTATTTCTATTGGTTTGTCTTGAACTACACACAGATTTTGGGAAGACCACTCAAAACAGTCAGTTTGATCTTGGCTGTTGGTGGAGAAAGGTGCAAAGCTGATTCGTGCCTTCCATTATGGCAGAAGCAAATGTATCAGCTCCTTTAGCTGCAGAAGAGGAAGAAAGAGTAGTGGAACAAGAAGAAGTTACTTCCACCCAAAAGGAGAGTTATGTGTGGTACTGGTTTGTTGTACTTTCTGGAGAAAAAAAGTCACTGTCAGGTATGTTGATTGCAAGTTGTGTGTGAAGCAGCTTTCAAGAGGTACTATGAAAAAGTGCAGTTACAGCACATACTCGATGTTGAAGCACATCAAGAGCAACCATGGACATGCATATTTTAGAAAGCTGAAGGAGAAAGCAACATCTTCTACTGATGTAGAAGCATCATCCACTACGTCCAACTAACCTTCTGCAAATATCGTCTTTGCACCAACTTGCGCAGAGTTTAAAAAAATGGATGTACACTGTTCGAAATGCCAGGAACTTGTTTGAAAGAAAATTATGATATTTTCACCATGTGGGAGAAGGTGAAAGGACATCATTGTTAATTTCTTTTTGTTTGTTTTGTTTCATTGTAAAAGCACCAGGACATGTTCTAATGTTACACTTGCTAAAGACACTAGAAGTTCCTCAAGTGATGGAGAACCAGGAAGATTTGCCATCAGCCAACCATCACTGAAGTTTGAATGCTGGTTGTCCCATGGTGCTATTTGAAAATATGAGGACTTTATTTTCTTTTTGAAGAAACAGAAGAGTTTCCTTTGTTAATTGTTTTCCTTTTTGTTCCTGTTTTAAAACTGTAGATTTGTTTAATATGCAAAAGTTTTGCATACAATTTCACTCTTTGCACTTTTTTACTATGGTAGATACTGCATTTGTTTGCAAAATAAAAACTCCACATTTTCCATAAAGAGATGTGTCAATATTTGTATTATTCTATGGATGTATCAATGTTTTAATAGGTGTGTGTGTGAGTGTCTTAGTGCATGTGTTACAGTGTGTCTGGGTGTGTTAGTGTATGAACAAATGTCAGCATGGATGTGTCAGTGAGTGTGTAACTGTGTTCCTGCATGTGTAAGTATATGTCAGTGTGTGCTTCGGTGTGTAAATGTATGAGTAAGTGTACACCTGGGTATGTCAGTGTATGTATGGGTGTGTGTGTGACTCGGTATGTCAGTGTTTAAGTAAGAGTGTCTTGATGTGTCAGTGTATGTCTTATTGTGTGTCTGGATGTGTCACTGCAAAAAAAGTGTGTACTTGGGTGTGTCAGTCTATCTGTCAGTGTATCCCTCGGTGTGACAGTGTATACGTCAGTATGTTTTTGTATCTCTCAGTGAATGAATGAGTGTGGGTATGGGTGTGTTAGTTTATATGTCAGTGTCTGTCTGGGGGTGTCAGTGTATGGGTGCGTGTGTCTCTGCTTATGTCAGTGTATGTGTAAGTGTACATTTGGGTCTGTCACTACATGAAAGAGTGTATGCCTGGGTGTGTCAGTGTATGTCTTAGTGTGTCTCTGGATGTGTCAATGCATGAAAGAGTGTGTGCACGAGTGTGCCAGTGTATTTGGCAATGTATGCCTGTGTGTTTTAGTGTATGCATCAGGGTGTCTGTGGGTGTCAGTATATGTATCAATGTCTCATGGGGTGTTTCAGTTTATGCATGGCTGAATGACTGAGTGAGTCTGTCAATGCATGGGCTTCTGCAGGGGTGTGTTAGTCTATCTAGTAGAATGTCATGGGGTGTCTGAGTCTATGTATGAGTGAGTGACTGAGTGAGTCAGTCAATGCATGATTGTGTGTATGACTGTGTCAGTGTATGTATCAGTCAGTCCTAGGGTGTATCAGGGTGTGTATGAATGAGTTTGTGAATGTGTTACTGAATGGATTGGTGAGTGTATGGTTGTGCCAGTGCATGTATGAATGAGTCCCAGAGAGTCTCAGTGAGTGGATGAATATGTGAGTGAATGCATCAGTGTGTGCCTAGGTGTGTCAGTGTATGCTTCAATGAGTACCTGCGTGTGTTAGTGTATGCATCAGTGTTTAACTGGATGTGTCAGTGCCTACATTAGTGTGTGCCTGAAAAGGAGAAAGTATTCAACTTTTGGAAAAATAAATTTCAAGGTACTGTAAATACTACAAAAAGAAGACATGTAAAAGCAGTTACAGTCATGGTAAAGGTAGGAAACAATGCAGTAGATAAAGTTGAGAAACAGATGACAAAGGAGTGACAATGACAGCAAAATATAAAGAATAATAATACATTTATTTGGACAAAACAATTGAACACACATTAATATTTTACATAGAACTATTATAGCTATTATAACTCTCTCTCTCTATATATATATATGTATATATATTCACTGACAAAACCACAGGTTTCAGGGACGTTATAGTCAGTTGGACATTTCCCTCGTACAAAACCAGAGAAATGCGGCTTTTATAGTTAGTTGAGCTAACTTTAACTTGCGCCCCCGCTATGCACTGCTGATGATGTCACATTTTACATCACTCATGACATGGTCATTGACATCACTGATGACATCTCAAATGACATCACTGATGACATCGCTGATGACATAATCCAGTGACTGAGTGTTTCTGAAAAGTTTAAGAATGTTATCTATATTTACGCCAGGGTGTATTGAAGAATGAGTGGGTGTATGAGTGTCTGTATGGATGATTTTGTGGGTGCGTGACTGACTGTATAAGTGAGTGATTAAACATGTCTTAGTGAATGCTTGGGTGAGTGACTAATCTGTTCGAATATCTGTATCAGTCTGTCAGTTGGTTTGTAAGTGGCTGCATAGGTCGGTGAGTAGCTACATGACTGTCTATATGGGTTAATGAATGGTTGTCTCAGTACCTATATGGGTGCCTGAGTGTCCTGCATGGATGTGTGAGTGAGCGATTCACTGGGTGTATGAGTTCATGAGTGCATCTGTGATGGTCTCTATGGGTGGGTGAGTGTGTGTATGGCTATGTCGGTGAGTGAATGGATGTCTCAATGGTACATGTATGATTAACTACATATGTGAAAGTCAGTATATGTGAGTGTTGGAGTATATAAGTGACTATATGTGAGAGTGAGTGATTGTGAGAGTGGCTGAATGGATGAGTGTGTGCTTCTGTCAGTGATTGAATAAGAGATTAAGTATGTGTTATTATCTGTATGAATAAGTGAGATGGTGTGTGTATAACTGTATAATGAGTAAATGCCAGTGTGATTGATTATTTGGGTGACTGACTAGGTGTGTGAGTAACTCTATGGGTGAGTGGCAGTGTGTGAGTATCTGTATAGGTGTATTAGTGCATATATCAATGGCTGTATTCATGAGTGACTGCATGTATGAGTGACTGTATGGGTGAGTGGATGTGTGTGTAGACCTATGAATCAGTGAGTGGGTATGTACTAACTGGTATTGGTATGTCTATGGTTTCGAGAATGTTAGTCTGTATCTTAGAGAAGGTGTATGAAAGGTTATATTAGGGTGTGAGGAGGTGCATCAGAGTGGATGATGTCATCAGTGATGTCATTTGAGATGCCATCAGTGATGTCATTTGAGATGTCATCAGTGATGTCATCAGTGATGTCACTGACCATTTCTTGAGTGATGTAATATGTGATGTCATCAGCAGTGCATTGTGGGGGTGCAAGTTATAGTTAGCTCAACTAACTATAAAGGCCGCATTTCTCTGGTTTTGTATGAGGAAATGGCCAACTAACTATAGCGCCCCTGAAACCTGTGGTTTTTCAGTGAATTTCTAAGGTTTTTTAACTGTTAGATGCAGTCCAATTTAGTCCTGAGGTCCTCAGGACACAAGAGGACCTCATCGCCCCACCAGCAGTGCGCCAAGAGGCGCGTTTGCAGAGTGGTGTAAAAAGGGGCATGGCCTTGGACCACCTATCAGCAATCCCACTGTGTGGGGCTTACTGGAGGTACCTGGTGGGCTAGTTGGCCCCTAAGGGCCCTTAGTATTCAAGGGGACTTAATAATCCCCTAACCCAGAACGTGCCAGGAGGCGCGTTTGCAGAGTGGTGCAGGGAGGGGGCAGGCCCTCCAGCGAGATGCCAGCTTCTCCTTTCTCTTTTTTATTGATAGAAGGGGGGCTGTGTGGCCCCCCTTCTTTTAATATAGTGTGGGCCCGGGGGAGCCCATCCCCCAGGGCCTGATACATTTTATCGAGGCTGATTTCGGCCCCAGGGACCCCATCCCCTGGGGCATGCCCAATTTTTTAATAAAAAAAAGAAAACTACACTTAAAGGAGGAGGGGCACCATGCCCCCTTTCTGAGGCCTTTTTCGTCCCCGGGGACCCTATCCCCGAGGTGTAGCCTCCTATTTTATTTTAATTTTTTTAAATCTTTACGGGGCGCATGGTCCCCCTTCCCTTGGCCACTTTTGGTTCTGGGGACCCCATCCCCTGGGGCCTGGCCCCGCGTTGGGGACTGTGTGGGGAGCCCCAATGCCCCTGCGGTCCCTGCCGGCTCCCCGCCTCCTGTGGGAGCCGGAATTGCTTTTGGACAAGAGAAGCTGCAAACATGCAGCTCCCCTTGCCCAAAAGCAATACTGCTTTGCTTCATGGAAGCGAGAGCAGTTTTTCTGCTCTTGCTTCCATGAAGCGAAGCAGAAGTTTGCAATGGCAGGGCGGGAGCAGTGCAAACTGCAATGTCCCGGGGGTAGGCACCCCAGGACATTGCAGGAGCTGGTGCTGGGGGGTGGCGGTCCCCAGGGCCAAGGAGGGCTCCTGGAGGGGAGCCGCGCGGCCCCACTCCCAACTTATTTAAAGCCCCGGGGAGGTGGTGTTCCCCGAGGCAGTGTGGGGGGCTCAGGCCTAGGGGTCAGGGTGTTTCCACCCTGCCCCCTTTTCTTCTTTTGAATGTTTTTCTTACCTTTTTGCTTGTGACTCGGTTCAACCGAGTCACAAGATGGCTGCCAACACTTCCTGGTTTGAAGTGTTGGCAGCCAATCAGAAACAAGCTCGAGATCGGGAGGGTTCAGCCAATCAATTCAATTCAATTCAAAAATCTTTATTCGGATAGTGGTGTATCCATAAAAGCACAGTTCACATAAAAACATAAAAGGTATGCAAGTCCATTAATCATAATATCAGTAGAGTAAAATCATACATAAACAAACATCATATTATGAACAGGTAAAACAGTTGTCCATAAAAACCCTCTAATTTAAATCGTTCTAGATTATTGTGGGCTGATTAAAAAAGTAATCTACAGAGAATATCCATTGGGTTTATATAAAACATGATCACAATATATAAAAATAAATTCAATTAAACAGGCGTCATAAAGTGCACGTTGTGTTGCGGGCGCGTACAGCTACTTTTAGAAAAGTACCTACATGAACAGTTAATTCATCATTTTCCAGCTTAAGAATTTCCCTGTAAGCAGCGTCATAACGAATAGGCAAGATTTTTTTTAAAAACAGTATCAAAAACTGTTTTGTGTACTCCATGTAATACTTGCAAAAAAATAAGAAGTGGCGTGTTGTTTGCCCACTCCTGCCATCGCAGGGGCATGGTAATTGATCTAGATTAGCGTTGTAGCCCAGAGGGAAACATAATAAGAATTTAACTGTGCCAGCCCTTAAACGAAAGAGAAGTCCTCTCTCCCAATGACCTATTGATTTTAAAAGGTAGCTAGATGGTGTATTGATGCATCCTCAATAGACATGTAACTTGCTATAGATGTTTTCTGGGCCTCCCTTTCATGTCTTAATGTTCTATAATGCGCGTAAAGGGCCCCGAAGGACTTTTTTGTTCATATTATCAATTACGGTTGGATTTGAGAAGACCAGTGCATGATTAATACTGCTTAGGCTCTCCTTCACTGCTGCAAGCCATGGTATTTCTCTTCCCTTGTCACACTCGAGGCAGTCTCTTATTATCTCTCTAGTGAGGGATGCTGCTGGGTTTTTCCAGATAGCAAGCCAAAAAAGGGCAGGGCGGGCCTTTATGTAATCGTCAATATAATGCAATTTTAGTTCAACATGACAAACATATTGTGATGTGGAGATCGGTGCTCCCACAATTATTCAGCAGAATCTATTTTCTTCAATCTGAGGTCTGTTATTCTTTGTGTAGCCCCAGACCTCCGCTCCATATGTTGCTGTTGGGATACACTGTGTTTTATAGATTTTCAAAAGCGCTAAAATTACCCCTGTTCTTTTGAGCTGTGGCAGGCCGAGAATTGAATTAATAGCTTTAGAAAACCAAATCGTGGTATATACCACATGGTCGACCCAGGAATCGTTGGCAGCGAAGACCAGCCCCAGGTAAGGAAAAGTGCAAGTGCATTGTAATTTTTGATTATCAATGCTGTTTAAAAGATACTTTTTTGGCCCACAAGAAATGATAAACGATTTTTTAAAATTAGTACACAAATCTAAGCCAGCCATAAAATCCACAAAACCCCGCACAAGGATACGTAATGCATTTGGTGTTCGGCCCATTAGGACTGTGTCATCGGCATACAATAGGGTGGGGAGTGTATTACCATTGATTCTGGGGACATCGTTAGTGAGTATTGTCAAAGATTTGTGTAAATCATTAATATATAGAATCAAAAGCAGGGGGGCCAGGACACACCCCTGCCTAACTCCTCTGTCAACTCTGATGTCATTTGAGACCTCCCCACCCGTATTGATCCTCACCCGGGCTTTCAAGTCCTTATGCAGATAAGCTAAAAAATTAACTAAAACCTCGTCTAAACCATATTCTAATAGGGTAGACCATAAACGAGACCGGTTGACAAAATCAAAAGCCGAGGTAAGATCCATAAAAGCCAGATATATTGGGGATTGCTGGGCTATAGTATACTTCCCAATAATTAAATTAAGATTTAGGCACTGTTCGGTGGTGCCTATTTTATTTCTAAATCCTAATTGGCATGATTGTAAAATACAATCCTCCTCAGCCCAAAATTTTCATCGTATTATCTATCAGGGAGATCGGCATGTACCAGCTTAGCTGAGAACCGTCACCCTTTTTGAAGATTGGTACGATAATGCTTGTTGACCAGGTGCTTGGGAGCGAGGCATTAGTTAAATTATTAAAAACATTTAATAAAATCGGCGCCCAGAACTCGGGTTTATACTTAATCAAATCGATGGGCAGCCAATCAGGTCTGGGGGCTTTATTTCCTGAGCTCTGATGGATGGCATCTTCAACTTCCTGTAAGGATATTAGTATCCCAGAGAGGGCCTGATACTCTACAGGGGCCTCATTGTGTGTTGGAGCTGAGTAAATCATAGAAAAATGAATTACCCATGTCTCACTGGTTATGTTACAGCTTATTGGAGTCAGTGGTTGTCTCATAGATCTCATATCTTTGACTGCAGCCCAGAAAGCATTCCTGTTATTTATTGTGGCAGCCTGTGCGAGTGCATCCCATCGCTCATTCACAAGCTCTTCTTTCCTTTGTGAAACGGCTACCTTATACTTTTTCCTTAACGATTTTACAAGGGAGGGATTTCTGAGGTTTGTTGAGAGTGCCCTGCGAAGCTGTCTATTGATTAAAGAACATTCGCCATTAAACCATCTCGGTCCATGTTGTGCTTCCGGGATTGGCTTAGATAATATAGATTTGATACCCTCACATAATTTTGAAAAGGCGCCAATTACCTCGGGGTTAAAATCTTGTAGTGACAGACATGAATCAATAAGTCTCGGGTAGTCCCTTACCATCTTAGAAAAGAGATCAGTGTAGTTGGCTCTTCGCCAAACCAATCTTAGATTGTCTGTAGAGGGGGTCAAATTCCTAGCACCACACTCATTGTTATATATCGGCCTTGGGGCAATTCTCAGTTCTATTATAATGGGATTGTGGTCACCATGAGTAGTCGGGACAAACTTAGCTTTCATTAGACAATCCTCAAGGATAGGAGAAATAAATACATAATCTATAGTGGAGGCACTACCCCTACCTCTAAATGTTGGTTCAGGCGGGTCATTGTTCTTAGGTACAGCAGCAATTTCCATCACATTGGTCAAATTATGATTAAGCAAATGATCTCGTAATTCAACGCCCCTATTACATAGATGCACCTTAGAGCTAGATACGATGATTGAAATGCGCATGCGCAGGCGCGCACGCATGCGCAGATCACCCTGAGATGGCGAGGAAGAGGAGGAGGGCAGCCCGGGGATGCCGCGGTCAAGGTAAGTCTTTTTTCTTTTACCTTTAATGTATTTTTAATTAATTCTTAATAGGGGGGGTGAAAGCGGGTGGCGGAGTGGAGCGGAGCTTGTTCCCAACTCACTACGCAGTCCCCCTCAATGTTCTTTGTTGACACCCCCACCCATCCTACTCTTCGTACCATAATAATGTTATTCATATCTGACACCTTAAACCTCCTGTGTTTGGATAGCCAGTCCACACATTTGTTGCGTAATTGGTCCCAGGTCTCCCCCTGTTGTTTCTTGAGGGTTAGTACCCCTGCCAGCACTAAAACATACGGACATGCTGCTGGAGGCAGTCCTAAAACCTCCATGTTAGATTCAAAAGGTCCCTTTCCCTTGGGGTTAGGTATACTATTACTCAGACTGCCTAACTTTGGGTTCGCGCCAGATAAGCTAATCACTGGTTCGGACTGGCTAGTAGAGGGCAAGTTTTGGGCAGACCTTGGTATATTTCGTACACTGTTAAGGAAGGGAGGGTTTACATGCTCACCGTTGGGCTTGGGTACAAAGAGCTCCTTAACTTTGTTACATGTTACACATGGGCTATCGGGCAGAGGGCCGTTAGACAAAATTGGATTTGGGATCAATGGACCAGAGCTCGACCCGGCATTAGTTAAAGAATACAAACCCACCCCTGCGGTGGCAATAGTCTGATCAGTCTCTTGTTGTCCACTCATTTTGTTCAACATAGTGTCCAGGTGATCTAGACGTTCCCAAAGGGAGGTAAAGTTCTTGTCTATCAGCTCTTTGGCTCGTACGAGGACAGTATCAACCACAGTGTCAAAAAGCACATCCCCGTAAACACTATGTGCTGGTATAATGGATGCAACCTCAGTCTGTGTACTAATAGAATTAATTGATGCCACCTCCGGGATACGGACAAACGATGGAGACTGTATCCACGAGCTCAAGACAGTGCGTGATGAACTAGAACTAGAACGAGTGGGTTGTTTCCTTTTGGAACTGGTGGGATTCCCAGGCTTCCTTTTGCACTTGGCCACTGGGACTGCAGCAGGTGCTAATGTGTCTGTGTTTTGCTGCAGCCCAATCGTGTCAGCACCCTTAGAACTCCCACTGGGGAAAGCTGTGTTGTTAGCTATGTTATAAACACTAGTTCCCGGAGGCGTCGTTGTCCTAGGTGCAACTGTAGGCATGTAACTGACTGCGGAACAGGAAACTAAATCCGCTGGGGACCCTCTTGCTGTTGAACCATTCAGTAATGCCTCACTTCCCAGGGATAAGCGTCGTTCAGTAAGTTCAATTTCACTAGAGACGATGCTAACAACCCTCTCTAACATACTGTCGATGGTAGTGGTAGCAGTCCGCAATGACAGTGTCCCTGTGCATTTCCCCATGATTAAAACGTACAGTCCGTTTCGGTGTGAAAGGACACTCACCTCAGTCACTTAGTCGCTTAGCTGTGGATGGATGAAAGAGAGGTGGCCCAGCCCAGCCTCTTCCTGGCACTGATGGGTGCAGATGGGCCTGACCTTGGCCCAGGCTTTGTCTGGGCGTGGCCCGGGCACGCCCACGCACGTCCCATGCTGCGGTAGCCCACTGAAATCTTTATAGTGCTTCCAGGCACGGTGAGATGGCGTCGGGCATCAGCACGCCGCAGGGGGTGCTGGCACTCGTAGTCCAGAGCCTTGGGCCAGTCCCCCACCAGGCAAACAAACAGCAGACCGCAAACAGGCATCCCGCGCTGTGGTAGCCCACTGAAATCTTCATTGCGCCTACAGGCGCAGTGAGATGCATCAGGCTTCAGCACAGGTGGTTCTGGGGCTTGTAGTCCAGAGCCTTGGGCCAGTCCCTCACCAGGCAAACAAACAGCAGGCCGCAAACGGGCATCCTGCGCTGTGGTAGCCCACTGAAATCTTTATAGCACCTCCAGGTGCGGTGAGATGGCGTTGGGTGTCAGCACGCCGCAGGGGGTGCTGGGACTCATAGTCCAGAGCCTTGGGCCGGTCTCCCACCAGGCAAACAAACAGCAGACCACAAACGGGCGTCCCGCGCTGCGGTAGCCCACTGAAATCTTTATAGCACCTTCAGGCGTGGTGAGATGGCGTCGAGCGTCAGCATGCCACAGAGGGTGCTGGGGCTTGTAGTCCAGAGCCTTGGGCCAGTCCCCCACTAGGCAAACAAACAGCAGACCGCAAACGAGCGTCCCGCGCTGCAGTAGCCCACTGAAATCTTTATAGCGCCTCCAGGTGCGGTGAGATGGCGTCGGGTGTCAGCATGCCACAGGGGGTGCTGGGGCTTGTAGTCCAGGGCCTTGGGCCAGTCCCCCACCAAGCAAATAAACAGCAGACCGCAAACGGACATCCCGCGCTGCGGTAGACTACTGGAATCTTTATAGCGCCTCCAGGCGTGGCAAGATGGCGTTGGGTGTCAGCACGCCGCAGGGGGTGCTGGGGCTCGTGTCCAGAGCCTTGGGCCAGTCCCCCACCAGACAAACAAACAGCAGACTGCAAAGGGGTTCAGCCAATCAGATCTCACAATTCTCAAATATCAATATCTGTAAATGTTTAAATTTCTCAAAAACTACTGAACGGATTTACACCATTTAAAGACAAGAGTCCTTTCTGGACCAAAAGCTACCTTTTTGCCAAATTTGGTGTAATTCCATTCAGAAGTTCGGGCTGCAGCGTGTCTAAATTTCTTTTGGAAATTAGCATGCAGAAAACACGTTTTGGGACCCCCTTTTTTCTCAGCCCTGCTTGACGAATCACCCTGAAACTTTCAAGACAGGAGCTGACCGGAGTGCCCCATTAGCTTTGAAACTTTCGCAAAGATTCGTCAACCGGTGCCAAAGATATTGGCAAAAGAAAAAATGCTTTCAGAATAGAATCAAGGTTCTAACTATAACTACCTACTGGCGACCGCCAGTAGGTTATATATATATATTCACTGAAAAAACCATAGGTTTCAGGAACGTTATAGTTAGAAATTAGCATTTAAAATACCATTGAAACTCTCTGAAAAAACCATAGGTTTCAGGCACGTTATAGTTAGAAATTAGCATTTAAAAAACCTTAGAAATTCACTGAAAAAACCATAGCTTTCAGGGACGTTATAGTTAGTTGGACATTTCACTCGTACAAAACCAGAGAAATTCCACCGTTATAGTTAGTTCAGCTAACTATAACTCGCACCCCGCAATGCACTGCTGATGACGTCACATATTACATCATTCATGACATGGTCAGTGACATCACTGATGACATCACTGATGACATCTCAAATGACATCACTGATGACATCACTGATGACATCTCAAATGAATCAGTGAATTTCAAAGGTTTTTTAAATGCTAATTTCTAGCTATAACATACCTGTCGCGTTTCCATAGTGGTGGAGAAAGGTGAGCGTGGCCTCCGAAACACCTCTTAGCAATCCCACTGTGTGGGATTTACTGGAGGTAACAGGAGGAGTAGTTAGCCCCCAACGTCAACCTTGGGGGCCAACTATCCCTTTTATTACCACCAGTAAGTCCCACACAGCAGGATTGCTAACTTCTTATATCAGGCCCGCCCCCTCCCTGCACCACTGTGCAAACGTGCCCCCTAGCACGTTGTAAGTTGGGGGATTAAGTTCCCTTGAATCCTGAGGGTCCCTGGGGGCCAACTAGCCCACCAGGTACCTCCAGTAAGCGCCACAGAGCTGCTTTGCAGAGAGGTGGTCCAAGGCCACGCCCCTTTTTACACCTCTCTGCAACGCAGCTCTGTGGCGCTTACTGGAGGTACCTGGTGGGCTAGTTGGACCCAAGGGACCCTCAGGATTCAAGGGGACTTAATCCCCCAACTTACAACGTGCCTGAGGGCCCGTTTGCACAGTGGTGAAGGGAGGGGTGGGGCCTGATGTGACAAGTGTGCAAACGCACCCCGTGGCGCGTTTTAAGTTGGGGGATGCCGGATTTATCAAGATTCCAGATCGAGACGGTTTCCCGCCACAATACAGAGACATACTTCTCTTTTTAAAATGAATTTCTGACTTAATATCAAGTGAGATTATTTGTTACTGATACAGAGTTCTATATCGGCTTCCAAAACTTTCTAAGTGAGACCTCAGATTGAACACATTAGATGTGGAGCATAACTACTAGTTCCATAAAACAAATCTCTTTACCTGACTAAAGATTGGAGGTTGGATTTATCTATCAAGGACCCTTATTGACAGATGGTTACTGCGAACAAGGAGTTTTTGGATTCCGGTACCTTTTTATCATAAGGTCTCCTGATTTTCTCGCCGAAAGGTTTATAGTCCGCTCATCGTGGACAGATTTCCTAAACTTGGAGTATTGCTCTCTTAGCTTAAGCCTTGAGAAAGTTACAGAAAGTAACGAAACACGTGTCGGTTGCCATCATCTGCCACTAACCAGGAGGCTTTAAGAACAGGACCTCCATACATCAACCATACTTCTGCAGTGTAACAATAAGCAACAGGCCTGTATTAGCCTTATTTGTTTTACTGTTTCAGATATTGGTGTCCTAGACATTACTGTAGGTTTCTAGTGGAACACGGCTTATCTAAGGTTATTTAATATTAAACCTGATCTCTTTTGAATTCATGCTTCTTGACTAGTTTTTCCTGTGAGTTGTCACATTTAGTTTTCTATGTATTCTTTAGGCTTACAGCCATAAACAAATGGTAATTTGAATTTGGAGAGTGCTGAGGTACAATCTTTTGCATTAATCATGCATGCGTGTGTCTCTGCTTTTACGTGGTGACATCTTACATAAAAATAAACATACAAAAACTTGAATATCAGTGTTTCAAACAGCATACTCTGTAAATTTGTGTACAAGAAGGTGCATGTATTTCTTTCTGCTCCTAATACAGGGCACATGCATATTCAATAGTACATTTGAGGGGCTCTATAACACCTATATACATAACACATATATGCCTGTGCAACCAAATGACAGAGCAAAACTAACAAGATTTGTCCACCTATAAGAGAAGCTACCCGCTTTTTAAGCTACCATCTTCAGATCCAGAACACATGTGAGAATACATGTACAAGTAGACATATACCTTAGTCACAAGAGCACGCAGACCTTTAAACTTCACAGCTTGCACTTCCCATTTCAATATAGAAACAGGCGAGAGAAGTACAGAAAGAAGCAAGAGAATTGCAGAAAAAAGCAATAGAGGTGCAGTAAGAGTAAGAAATGTGCAGAAAGAGGCAAGGGAAGTGCAGAAAGAGGCAAGAGAAGTATAGAAAGAGACAAGAGAAGTGCAGAAAGAGGCAAGCGAGGAGCAGAAGGAGGCAAGAGAGGTGCAGAAACAGGAAAGAGAACTGCATAAAAAGGCAAGAGAGGTGCAGAAACAGGCAAGAGAGGTGGAGAAAGAGGAAAAAGGGGTGCAGAAAGAGGCGAGAGGTGCTGAAACAGGCAAGAGAGGTGCAGAAAGAGGGAACAGGGGTACAGAAAGAGGCAAGAGAAGTGCTAAAAGAAGTAACAGGTGCATAAAGAGGCAAGAGAAGTTCTGAAAGAAGGAACAGAAATGCAGAAAGAGGCAAGAGGAGTGCAGAAAGAAGCAACAGAGGTGCAGAAAGAGGCAAGAGAAGTGCAGAAGTGCAGAAAGAGGCAGATAGGAGAGTAAGAGAAAAAAGAGGTGCACTAAGAGACAAGAGAGGTGCAGAAAGAGGGACAACAAGTGCAGAAAGAGGCAACAGGGGTGCAGAAGGAAGCAAGAGAGGAGCAGAAAAAAGCAAGAGAAGTACAGAAAGAAGCAACAGAGGTACATAAAAAGGCAAGAGAGGTGCAGAAAGAGGCAAGAGAACTGCAGAAAGAACCAACATTGGTGCAGACAGAGGCAAGAGGGATGCTGAAAGAGACAAGAGAAGTGCAGAAAGAAGCAACAGAGGTGCAGGAAGAGGCAAGAGAACTATAGAAAGGGGCAAGAGGGGTGCAGAAGGAGGGAAGAGGGGTGCAGAAAGACGCAAAAGGGGTGAAGAAAGAAGCAAGAGAAGTGCAGAAAGAGGCAAGAGAGGTACAGAAAGTGGGAGGAGGGATGCAGAAAGAGGGAAGAGGGGTGCAGAAAGAGGCAACAGGGGGCAGAAAGAAGCAAGAGAGGTACAGAAAGAAGCATGAGAAGTGCAGAAAGAAGCAAAATGGGTGCAGAAAGAGGCAAGAGGGGTGCAGAAAGAGGCAAGAGAAGTGCACAAAGAAGCAACAGAGGTGCAGAAGGAGGCAAGAAAGTTACACAAACAGGCAAACAAGGTGCAGCAAGATGGAACAAGGGTGCAGACAGAGGCAAGAGAGGTGCAGAAAGAGGGAACAGGGGTGCAGAAAGAGGCAAGATAGATGCACAAAGAGCGAAGACGGGGGTAGAAAGAGGTAAGAGGGGTGCAGAAAGAAGCAACAGAGGTGCAGAAAGAAGCAAGAGAAGTGATGAAAGAGACAAGAGAGTTGCAGAAAGAAACAAAAAAGGTACAGAAAAAAGGAAGAGAAATGCAGAAAGAGGCAAGACAGGTGCAGAAAGAGGCAGGAGAGGTGAAGAAAGAGGCAAGTGAGGTGCAGCCAGAGGCAAGAGGGGGTGCAGAAAGACAGAAGAGAAGTGCATAAAGAGGGAAGAGAAGTGCAGAGAGAGGGAAGTGGCATGCAGAAGGAGGGAAGGGGTACAGAAAGAGGCAAAAGGGGTGCAGAAAGAAGCAACAGAGGTGCAGAAAGAGGCAAGAGAAGTGCAGAAAAAAGCTACAGTGGTGCAGAAAGAGGCAAGAGAAGGGCAGAAAGCGGGAAGAGGGGTGCAGAAAGAGAGAAGAGGGGTGCAGAAAGAGGCAAGAGGAGTGCAGAAAGAGGCAAGAGAAGTACAGAAAGAAGCAAAAAAGGTACAGAAAAAAGGAAGAGAAGTGCAGAAAGAGGCAAGACAGGTGCAGAAAGAGGCAGGAGAGGTGAAAGAAGAGGCAAGTGAGGTGCAGACAGAGGCAAGAGGGGGTGCAGAAAGACAGAAGAGAAGTACAGAAAGAGGGAAGAGAAGTGCAGAAAGAGGGAAGTGGCATGCAGAAGGAGGGAAGGGGGTACAGATAGAGGCAAAAGGGGT